>CM046880.1:423323327-424523327 GCA_025667525.1 Glebionis coronaria
GGAAAGCATACACGTTCAGGATAGCATACAAGTTCTAGATAACATATAGCTTTTAAATGGTTGTGTTCCACCATGTAAAATCTCACCCCGTGTTTAGAAACAATGTATTAGTAAAAAGGGGCTATGAACTCACCTTAGTCACGAGGTAATTCAATCACGTACTCAGCAACTGAGTAGAAACAATGGTAGTGAGACGATCACCGACGATATGGATGCCCGAGAAACACGAAAACCACAACTATCACAATAAGGCGCGCGTTAAGACTCGAACTCAAATATCGTTGTATACCAAGTATAATAAGAATTTAAATATTTTTAAAGTATTCATATTTCAAAACCATTGACACGAACCAAATGAATTCATACTAACCCATTTATCCGACACTACTCGTTTAAACACTGGTATACTTGAAATTGACCCGTCATAAGACGCCAAGTCAAACTATCACTTTACCTTATTAGGACCAGTAGTTAAGTCATTTATATAATGACTAAACACTTGAGTAAGTCACCATGTCCAATAGTGAATACTCAAATTCACGCAACACAAGCATTGAACTACGTGTCCAACATACAAATCAGCAAGTACACTCCGAATGTACACACCGATCTACCCTATCTAGACTTGTCCGATTTCGATGAAACTTGGTGTCAATTTCACCTATAACCTGTGTAATACCCTGCCAAAATTTGAGCCAAAGTTCATACTTTAAAACCCATCAGCTCGACACCTTACTCGACTCTAAATTTGGGACAAATTGTATACTTGTTTTATAAAACCGTTCATACCGCTTTTAAAGTACTATCTTGACAATCCGCCTTTTAACACCACTACTATGTTGGGAATAAATTAAGGCCAGATCACTTGAGCGCTGACAAGAACAATTCAAGCATTGACAAGAACAAAGTGAGCGCTGACAGCTCAAGCGTTGACAAGTTAAAGTCAAGCGTTGACAGATTGAAGACAAGCACTGATAGAAGATATAAGCTACACGTTTATTATATTCTATAATACTTCTAGTAAGGATAGAAACGACAATGTATTTTCTATATTTATCTTTACCTAGAATAGTTGATACGTAGCTTATTGTACAAGGCTTCTTAGTCTATAAAAGAAGGCCTTTAGGTTAATGTTTAATATCAAGTTTTATATAAGTTTTCGTTTGTAAACATATTTCATTGTAAGCAAGTTCGACATTCATAATCAAAGTGAAAGTTTTGTTTACATCTTGTGTTCTTGTTTAAGTGTTAAATTCCGCATAACACTTAGATTCACAAAGCATATACAAAGGTTTCTCTACGTGCTATACTTGATCTAATCTCGTATACACAAAGCTAATCGATCTAAGTTTGGGATCAACAAGTGGTATCAGAGCTTGTTGAGGAACTTTTGATCTTTGAAGAACACCAGAACCATACACGAACATCAAAACCCTAATTTTCTCAGAAACCCTAAAAACTCCAAAACCCTAAAAACATCATGTCTGAAGCAATAACCACCTCCTCTTCACCCTTACCAAACATCAGGATTCCCATGCTTGATGCAACCAACTTTGACTTATGGAAGTTCAACTTTGAACAATATCTGGGGATCTTTGATTACACACTCTGGGAGATTATTGAATATGGAAACTCATTCAATAAGGCTCAAAAGATTCAGGATGCCATTACTCAAAGATCAGATGTTGAAGGATGTCCTGATGAAGATAAGAAAGAAAAACCTGGAGATGGTAGAGCTGTAGGTGCTGAAGATATTGCAAAGAAAAGGGTTGACATGAAAGCCCTAAATATTCTGAAAGTTTCTTTGGGACAAGAAAACCAGCACAAATATAGAGGCTATGAATCTGCTAAGGATCTTTGGGAAGCACTTGAAGTTGCATATGGTGGCAATGCAGACACTAAGGAAGAAAAGAAAAAGCAACTTCTGCATGATTATGCTGTCTTCAAAGCTCAGCCCAATGAGAAACTGAGTAGTGTGAGAAGAAGATTGCTTGACATCACAAGCAAGTTGTCCTTCATGGGGACACAAGTTGGTGATGTTGACACCAATGCTACCTTTCTGAAAAGTCTTGGTGAGGCATGGAAGATTGAGGCAAGATCTATTCTTGCCAATAATACTTACAAGAGCTCCTCGTTTGATGACATCTACAACAAACTAAGACTGTTGGAAGATGAAACTCTTTCAGATCATGGAAGCAAATCTAGCACCAGCAACATGGCCTTCTTCTCTCATAGTGAAGGTCAATTCAATCAGAAGGACTCTTTTATGCATCCAGTTACTGGATCATCGTTTGTCAGCGCTGGAACAAGTCCTGTCAACGTCTCCTTTTCAGACGCTGACACATTCATGAATGACTCCCCAAGAGTTAAACCTGCTGGTTTGGATTTGGATACTGTGTGTGCTTACATTGCTTCCTTGCCCAATGGTTCAGTGATTACATATGAGGACCTTGAGCAGATAAGTGATGAGCACTTGGAAGAGATGGACATCAAGTGGAACATGGCTCTTGCTAGTATAAGAGCAAATAGGTAGAATAGAAGGTTCAAGAAGAAGATGACCTTCAATGCTAAAGACACTGCTGGATTTGATAAATCCAAAGTTGAATGCTACAACTGTCATCGTATGGGACACTTCATGAGGGAATGCAGATCTCCTAGAAGATCTGATGCTGGCAAACCCTCAAGTCAGATTGTTAAAGCTCAGGATTCCAAAGCCATGGTTGCAGTTCAAGGAATTGATGGTACTGGATGGGATTGGAGCTATCTGGCTAAGAATGCTGAAGAGGACAAAGCTTTGGTTGCTGATATTGAAGAAGAAGAGCATGTTGAATATGCTCTCATGGCACACTCCTACTCTTCATCTGATAATGAGGTATATGATGATGCTTTTTGTAGCAAAGGTTGTAGGTTAAACACTGATAGACTTAACAAAGAGGTGTTAAAACTAAAAGATGATATGAGCACTGAAAGGTGTAAATTGTCCAATTACCAACTAGCTCTTACTGAAACTGAGAAAACCGTTTCTGAATACAAGAAAATGGAATTTGATTTAAAAGAAAATATAAATATCTTAAAACATGAGCTAGAGGGTAGTATGGATATTAAAAATATCATGACAAAGGTCAATAGAGACCTACAGGCTAAGTTAGATGAGGCCATTAAGAATAAAGATAATGTTGACCTCAAGATTCAAAGATTTTATAGAGCCACCCAAACCCTAGGAGACTGTGTAGCTAAGCAAAGGGATCCTAAGGACATGACTGGGATTGGGATGAATGATTACTCTTTGGTTCCACCACCAGCTGGTGACTTCTATGGTGTCCTTAGAAAGGATTTATCTTGGACTGGTATACCAGAATGCCAAGAAGAGGAATTCATTCCTCCACCAAGAGTTGTCACTCCAGTGGAAGAGTATCAACAAAAACTGACTGACCTAAATGAGTAGAAGAAAGCTAACCCTACTTTATTTGTTAAGGAAGGTTTGCTATGTGAAAGTCCCAATGAATCACCACCCATTAAGGTTACTCACCCAGTCACTGGTAAAGCTGTTGACCTAGGCTCAAACACTGTTAGAAGACCTACCATTAAATATGCAGAGATGTATAGGAATAATAGGTCACCCAAGAGCCAAGTTAACAATCATGGAACAGGTTTCTTCTCTTCTAGACCTAAGAGTGTGTCTAAGAAATCCTGTTATACTTGTGGTAGCTTTTCACATTTGGCATACAAGTGTGTCAACGCTCCCAAAGCCAGCGCTGATAGGAACAATTTCAGCGCTGATAGGAAGAAAGTCAACGTTGTTAGGAAGTCAAACGTTGTCAGACCCAAATCTTGTGTGCAGCAAAGTCCACAAGTGATTAGACCTGCCCCATTCTTCTCTAGAAGGTCTAACACTCATGTACAAAGACCTTTTCAAAAGACAAACACCTGGTCAAATAGGCAATGGGTTCCTGTAGCAAACCCTAGGTTCAACGCTGACAAGGGTAATTTCAGCGTTGACAGGACAAAATCCAACGCTGACAGAAACGTGACCAGACCTAAATATATGCAGCCACAAGGTAAGGGGTCTAAAGCTTCTTCAAGCTTAACATGGAGACCCAAGAAAGATCAAAACCCTAATAATAATGGAATTTCAATGACTTGCAATAGATTTAATTACATTTCAAAGGTCATTACAAAACCTATTGGGGTTAACTGGGTTTTTCATCCTAAAAAGGATGAGAATGGGGTTGTTGTGAGAACTAAGTCTGTTCTTATTGAACAACCAGATGAATCCAAGTCTTCTGAGACTTGGGTTCCCAAAGAAAACTAATTTGTTTTCTTTATGTGCAGGGCATTCAAAGACAGATCAATGATTATGGATATTGGGATAGTGGATGCTCAAGGCACATGACAGGAAAGGAAGACTATCTGACGAACTTCACTCCTGTTAAAGATGGTGATAAGGTATACTTTGGAGGTGGATATGGGACTATCACAGGCAAAGGAACCCTTCTCACCAATAATCTACGTTTTGAGAACGTCTTCCTGGTAAAAGAACTGGACTATAATCTGTTTAGTGTATCACAAGTTTGTGATAACAAAAATAAGGTTCTTTTCACTGATACTGAGTGCTTGGTGTTAAGCAAGGATTTTAAGATCCCTGATGAAAAATATATTGAGTATAGAACACCTAGGCATAAGGACATATATAATGTGAATTTAAATGGGATTAAAATGAATGCAAATATGTCTTGTTTTTATGCTAAGGCCTCAGTAGATGAAAGTAATTTATGGCACAGGAGACTAGGGCACATAAACTTTAAGAATATAAACAGACTTGTGAGGCTTGGTTTAGTTGATGGTTTGCCTGAGAAGGCCTTCCACAATGACCACTCTTGTGTTGCATGTCTTAAGGGCAAGCAGCACAAGGTCTCATTCAAGTCCAAACAGGTGCATACTAGTTCCAGACCTCTTCATATGCTTCACATGGACCTCTTTGGTCCAACAAATATAGAAAGTTTGAATGGTAAATCATATTGTTTTGTTGTCATAGATGACTTTTCTAGGTTTACTTGGACATTCTTTCTAGCTATGAAGAGTGACACAGCTGATGTTCTTATTGATTTTATCACTCAAATTGAGAAAAGGTCTGGCAATGAGGTTAAAATGCTTAGGAGTGATAATGGTGGAGAATTTAGGAACAAGAAGCTAGATGATTTTTGTGCCAAGAAAGGAATTACTAGGCAATTTAGCATTGCTAGAACCCCACAACAAAATGGGGTTGCTGAAAGGAAAAATAGAACCCTAATTGAAGCAGCTAGAACAATGTTGGCTGATGCTCACTTTCCAATAGCCTTTTGGGCTGAGGCTGTTAATACAGCATGCTATGTGCAAAATAGAGCATTGGTTAACAAAATTCAGAACAAAACACCTTATGAGTTACTTTGGGGAAGAAAACCTAATATTGGTTTTCTCAGACCTTTTGGTTGTCATGTAGTAGTGTTGGATACTAGTGATGCCTTAGGGAAATTTAGTACAAAAGGTGATGAAGGTTACTTCATGGGGTATTCAGTCCAGAGCAAGGGTTATAGGGTTTATCTTAAAGAGGACAAACGTATAGTTGAGAGAGTACATGTTAGGTTCTTAGAGAATAAACCTAGTGATCCTGAGAGTGGTCCTAATTGGTTGTTTGATTTGGAACCCTTATCTAGAACTTTAAATTATATGCCTGTCACTAATCCAGACATTGTGAAGGTAACTTCAAATGTTGTGGAGGAACAAGTTGTTAATGTTTCAGGTACACAGGTTCATGAGAAGGTTGGATCACAAGCAGAAAAGGCATCTCCTACATTTGAGTATGTCACAATTCCCATTTGGACAGATACTTTTGCTGCTGCTGCTGCTGGACAAGATAATGGTGGTTTCCAAATACCACCAGATACAAACATGCATGGTTCTTCAGGCGCTGACAAAGGCAAATCTAGCGCTGACAAGACCAATTCAGACGTTGACAACAACATTTTAAGCGCTGTTAGCCCAGACGCTGACAACCAAGATTCAAACATTGACAACACTTATGGGCATCTTTTCTCTTCCAGTTTTGAACAAGGTGGACCTTCCAATGTTCATGAAGAGATTCCTGTTGCTCAAAGAGAGTCTGATGAAGAAGATATTGGCAACATGGAGCATGAGGTTGAGGACACCAGACTTTTTGAAGGAGGAGTTCTCACCTCCACAATGAAGAATCACCCCCCATCTCAGATCATTGGTGATATTATGACTCCAGTTCAGACAAGAAGATCTCATCAAGGACTTGGTGGATTTATTGCCAATATACACAAGAAGGTTGATACCCCTCTTGTGCAAGCATGTTTGTTTGCATGTTTTCTGTCACAAGAAGAACCCAAGAAGATACTTGATGCTCTCAAAGAACCAAGTTGGGTGGAAGCAATGTAGGATGAGCTTCATCAATTTGCAATTCAGGATGTTTGGGAGCTGGTTGATTGTCCTAAATATGTCAGACCTATAGGGACAAGATGGGTTCTCAGGAACAAAAGAGATGAAAGAGGTATTGTGGTCAGAAACAAGGCAAGGTTAGTGGCTCAAGGTTATACACAAGAGGAGGGGATAGACTATGAGGAGGTCTTTGCACCAGTTGCAAGGATTGAAGCTATTAGGATTTTTCTAGCCTATGCATCTTGCATGGGCTTCACAGTCTATCAAATGGATGTCAAAAGTGCATTCTTGTATGGCACCATTGTTGAGGAAGTATATGTCATGCAACCTCCTGGTTTTGAGGATCCAGAGCATCCAGATAAAGTGTATAGAGTCAAAAAGGCTATGTATGGCCTTCATCAAGCCCCTAGAGCATGGTATGGTACTTTGTCTACCTATTTGGTGGACAATGGTTTCAAGAGAGGCACCATAGATCAGACACTATTTACAAAGAAGAAAGGCAAGGATATGTTGCTTGTGCAGGTCTATGTTGATGATATCATTTTTGGGTCTACTGATCTAAAGATGAGTGAGGATTTCTCCAAGCTTATGACAGACAAATTCAAGATGAGTGCTATGGGGGAGATGAACTTCTTTCTTGGTTTACAAGTTCAGCAGAAAGAAGATGGTATCTTCATCTCCCAGGACAAATATGTTGCTGAAATCTTGAAGAAGTTTGGCTTTTCTCCACATGAAAAGAGGGCTACTACTCCTATGGATAGAGAACACCCTTGGGGAAAGATTGGAGATGGGAAAGATGTTGATGTCAGGCATTATAGATCCATGATTGGATCCTTGATGTATCTTACTACTTCCAGACCTGATATCATGTTTGTTGTGTGTGCATGTGCACGTCATCAAGTGACTCCCAAAGAATGTCACCTTTATGCTGTGAAGAGGATCTTTAGGTATCTAAGATGCTACCCCAGTCTTGGTTTGTGGTACCCAAAGGATTCACCATTAGAGCTGATTGCATATTCAGATAGTGATTATGGAGGTGATAAGTTTGATAGGAAATCCACAACTGGTGGATGTCAGTTTCTTGGGAGCAGGTTAATATCTTGGCAATGCAAGAAACAAACAGTGGTGGCTAATTCTACAACTGAAGCAGAGTATGTGGCTGCAGCAGCATGTTGTGGTCAAGTGTTGTGGATTCAGAACCAGCTGTTGGACTATGGGTATAATTTCATGCATACTAAGATATTTGTTGACAATAATAGTACTTTATGCATCATTAAGAATCCTGTACATCATTCTAAAACTAAACACATAGAAATTAGACACCATTTTATAAGAGATTGCTTTGAGAAAGGTTTAATACAACCAGATAGGGTTGACACTGAGGAAAATGTGTCAGATTTATTAACTAAACCTTTTGATGCTGGAAGATTTCAATACTTGGTAACAAGTATTGGAATGGTTAATCTCACTTAATATGTGTTTTGGATTCTTTTTGTAAAAGTATGTACAGGATGATGCATTATTATTATTTGTCTTAGTGATGATTTAGATTTTCCACTATATTTTTCTAACACTGACAAAGGTTGCTTGAACGCTGATAAGTATTTTTGCAACGTTGTCAGCAATATAATTGTCTAACGCTGACAAAGCTTCCCTCAACACTGTTATGTGTTATCGGGGCGTTGTCAGCAACAATGTTAGTTTTGTGGTTTTCAATCTAAATGTGCAGATGGTGTTAGTAGTATACCATTGGATACAGAGTTGCTTATGGATCAAAGGAGAAGCATTTGGACAAGTTTTTATTTATAGATGATGGTTGGAATGTTTCATTCCTATCTTGACATTAATTTTTTATGTTCATGCATGTATTTTAGCAAACTTTTTGTATCATGGTTTAAGGGGAGGTTTTAGGAACCTTTAGGATTTTTGGGTATCCATATGATACTCTTATCACAATTCTAGATTGTGTCCACAGGTGAGTATGGGTTAGTTTTACTAAACCATGAGGCACTGTAGCATGCATAGTATATCAACTTTGCATGCTGCCAAGACATTTTTGGCCTAGAATTGGTTGTGGTCTGTTGGGAGACTTGGGACTGATTTTGATATGGGATTTACCTGGGAGTAACAAGGATTTTATAAGGTAACTTTGTTGTTAAGAATTTTGGTTAGCAAGGGACACTAGAGGACTGTTATGTCTATCTTGCTTATGCAAGTGTGCATAACTGGACAGTGCTTGCCGCCCTATGATAATTATCAGCTTTTGGTTATCTTCTCTAGGATAAATTACTTGTTAAGGTCATTTTTCACTTTTTAAAACAATTTTATTTTTTTTTGGACGCTGACAAGAATTTTCCAAGCGTTGTTGTGACCAAATTGGACGCTGACATGGCTTTAGGCGAACGTTGACAAGATTATAGCCGTTGGGCGTTGATAGGTTATTTTTGACCGTTGACACTCAATGGGACCTACCCAGTTGTTACTTTTTGACATATTTTCAAGCCGTAATTTTAGGAGTTCTTACTTTCATTTAATGCATGAGATAACTTATAAATTTTTCAATATTTTCATGATTGATTTTTGAAAATCTTTGCCTATTTTTGGGCCAATCACATGCATTCTTTTTCTCTTATAAATTTGGCAACTATTTTAAACAGGGTATCTATAATTCTTGTCTAACACTTTTCTCTTATCAACTTCATCTTCTACACTTCAAATTAACAGCTTTCATCAATGGCACCAAAGTTTAACTCAGCAGAATTGGATTTGGGGTTCAAGTCTCAACACAACATGATTGCTTATCTTGTTGCTGATAATGATTTGTTTCCTCAATACACACAAATGGTGGCGTATTTGAATGCATCCCCATTAAGGTATGCTCTTTCTCATGCACCACTCATTCCAGTCACACACATTAAGCAGTTTTGGAACACTGTCAGTTCCTCAACGGTTAATGGAGTGACCACATTAACTTCTATTGTTCATGGGAGATCTTGGGTGGTTACTGAGGCCTTGGTACGCCAAGCCTTGCATCTTGATGATGCTGATGGTGTAGCCATTCTTCCCATAAATGAAATAGAACAAGGGCTTAGGGCTTTGGGATATCCATTTCCTGATGAAGGTACTCTTAATAAGTACCATAAGCAGGAATTTCCCCCAGCCTGGAAGTACCTCATCCACATTCTCCTTCAATGTTTGAGTCCCAAATGTACTGCACACAATGAGATCAATAGATCCATTGCCAGTGCTATTGTGTGCATTGCAACAGGGCAAAAATATAACTATTCTAAAATGATTTTTGAAGGAATGTGTAAAAACAAGGGGACAAAAATGACTTTAGCTTATCCCCGTTTTCTGCAAATGATTTTTGATGATCAAGGTTATTGTTCAAGGGATCACAATGATTTTTATAAGATCCCTGAACAAAAGAAAGCTATTTTTACAAAGATGAATTCACCACCCCGTAGAGACTTACCTTTAACCCCAGCCATGCTTGCTGTTATTGCAGCAGCACAACCCCAACCAGACCCCCAACCTCAAATTGACCCTCAACCACAACTTGAACCCATTCCTGAACCTTTACCCTCACCTGAACAAATGCAAATTGACCAAGAACCCTTTGACGCTGCCACATCAAATGTTGGCGTTGATGTGACTATTTCCAACGCTGACACACAACCATCACAATCCCAAACACCCCTTAACCAACCCACATCTACTCATTCTTCCACACCATCTTCTACACCACCTGAATATAGGTTGATAAAACGCCAAAGGACTACTGGAGTGTTCTCCTCTGGTGGTCCTAGCCATGAAGCAGAGAGAACCACCACCACAAGTGTGGCTGGTGACCTGGATGAGGTTGGGACTATTGGTTCTGGCTTAGATGCTGGCCAAGGCAGTCCCACCATCAATAAGTCCTCATCCATGCCCAATGAATCTGACTTGGGAGGTCAAATCCCCATTTTAGAAGAGGGCAGACTGGAACCAATGACTCTTTTGGAATTGACGGCAGTCTGCATTAGCTTGCAAAAGCAAAATGCAGACTTAGTACAAATTGTCAGCTCACAAGGCCTTGAACTCAAGCAATTGAGGGAGAGGATTGTTGTTTTGGAGAGTGATCATGCTAGGAGGGGTATGGAGGAGTCTTCCAAAGGGGAGGAAGATCAAAGAAATCTGAGTGATAAGAGCAGCCAAGATGGTCAATCAATGGATGTTGCTTAAGCTCTTACAACTTTGAAGGAACAAACAAGTTTTGATACGTCCTTAATCTCTCCAACCAATCTAAATTTATCATTTACAGCTATGTTGAGAGAGGTTACACAAGGCGCTGAGGGAAAATATTTGAGCGTTGACAAGAAAAATTTGGACGCTGATAGAAGTATTTTGGGCGCTGATAGAGGAAATTTGGGCGTTGACAGACCTGCACATGAAGGTGATGTATTCCAGTCATCATCTATCATCAAGGAAGTTCCTACTCAGGTATTACCATCTACCTTACCAACCATTGCACCATCAGATAAGGGTAAGGGTAAATTGGTAGAAGAAATTGTTCCAAAGGATGCAGCCCAAGTTGAATTTGATAGAAGATTGGCTGAACAAATGATGGAACAAGGTGAAAAGGAAAAGTCACCATTTGTTGTGACTTCTGAAGAGGAAAGTGATGGAGCTAGCTCAGACTCAAGTGTGATGATTTTAGAACCTGAAAGGCTTGAGTATGGTGATGAGCTTGCTAGGGAAAAGTTGAGAGACTTAAAATTGCAGGTTGACTTTGACATGCCAGAGGTGGTTCAGATGTACAATTCTTGGGAAGAAAGCTGCATGGATAATCCAGACTTGACCATTTCAGATCAAATATGGGGTTTGGAGCTTCTTCTTAGAGTTCAGAAGGATTGTAAGGTGATATTGAAGCACAAGGCAAGCAATATTCTCTCAGAGTTAAAAAGGGATAGAAGAGAGCTCTGCTTTATGTTGCTCAGATGTCATGGAGTTGGATGGACACATCAGAAGTTGAAGGCTTTGACATTTGATGAGTTGGAACATAGGGCTTATCCCATTTGGGTGAGAGTGCAGGAAGCAAACACTCTCAGACTTCTTTCAGATGAAAGAAGGGAGCAACTTGCAGAAGAAATGGAAATCAAGAAAGCTATGATGATTCCCAGGCCAGTGAAGAAGGGATTTAAATTTGAGTTTCCAAAAGATATGAATCCACTATATCCAAGTGAAGCAGTTATAAGAAAGAGCCTCAAGCTCTCCCCATTAGAAGCTTCAGATATGGTGCATGTGTTACCATTAGATTCCAGGAATCCAATTGTGAGTTATGATGAGGATGAATGTGGATTCTGGAAGATTGGCAGATTTGGCAAGGAGGTACACACTTTTACCACTCTCATATCTTTATTTGCAAGTTGTGATAGAGAAGACTTGGTAGACCTTTGGAGGTTGCTAGAGACCAAGTATGAGGCTGAAGCACCAACTTCAGCTAATGGAATAAAACTTTGGACCACATTCAAGAGAATGTGTGGGACAAATGAGGAAGATCCTGAAATATAGAAGGATCTTGAAGATGACCTCAGTGGTCTTCAATGGAGGTTATATTCAGCTGCTGGTGTATACCATTTGAGTTCTACAAAGTTTGCTGAGTATCTACTTGTGGATGCTCGATATTTTATATCCAAGGCTATTTTGGAAAAGATGAAGGACACTCAGCTGGAGATAGATTATTCAAGTGACGTGGCAAAGGATTTGATCAGATTTATTCATTACCAATATGATAAGATTTGTCAGACTCCTCCTAGTTCTTAATGCTTATTCAGAAACTTGATCATAGGAGTGGATATCAAGTTTAGGGGAGGATTGATGGGAATAAATTAAGGCCAGATCACTTGAGCGCTGACAAGAACAATTCAAGCGTTGACAAGAACAAAGTGAGCGCTGACAGCTCAAGCGTTGACAAGTTAAAGTCAAGCGTTGACAGATTGAAGACAAGCACTGATAGAAGATATAAGCTACACGTTTATTATATTCTAGAATACTTCTAGTAAGGATAGAAACGACAATGTATTTTCTATATTTATCTTTACCTAGAATAGTTGATACGTAGCTTATTGTACAAGGCTTCTTAGTCTATAAAAGAAGGCCTTTGGGTTAATGTTTAATATCAAGTTTTATATAAGTTTTCGTTTGTAAACATCTTTCATTGTAAGCAAGTTCGACATTCATAATCAAAGTGAAAGTTTTGCTTACATCTTGTGTTCTTGTTTAAGTGTTAAATTCCGCATAACACTTAGATTCACAAAGCATATACAAAGGTTTCTCTACGTGCTATACTTGATCTAATCTCGTATACACAAAGCTAATCGATCTAAGTTTGGGATCAACAACACTACTAGACTCATCAAATTAAGTTTATAGACTTTGAAAACAATAGTAGCCATTATCTAACCAAGCCTAAAGTCCCCGAGGGTCGACCCAAAATCAGCCACAATTTCAGATTGTGCCGATTTGCGTCTCCCGGTACACGAATACTAAAACTAGCATAACTTTTGATCCGTAATGAGTTAGAAGCTCTATCTTATACCAAAACGAGCATCTCAGAAAAATTTACGACAAAATTAAATAATAGAATATCTCAAATCATAAACCCACGAAAATCTGTTCTAGACCAGCTGTCCAAAATACACTTTTAGAAAATCATAACAAATCCATTTTCTAACCAAAACTAATCATTCCCATACCTATAGAATCACCCTACTATCATACCCACCAACCAAACACTCCTAAAACACTTGCATGCATCAAAAACAAATATCAAAAACCAAAAACTCTAGTTTGTAAACATCAAAACATAAAAATCTAACTATGATCATCATATATATGATGATCAAAAACAATCCCAACCATAGAATCATAAAAATATGAAAATTAGTTGCATGTGTAAGATTTTTACATTCTTGGAATCACCATTCAATTCTATAAAGTGGTCTTTGATTAGATTTTGTTGAATCAAAGTAAAAATAGATGATCCAAGAAGGTTTTGGGGTGGAGGTTAACAGCAAAAGGGGTGGGGAAGGAGGTGATGTTGTGTTTTTTTATAAATTTTGTATATGTGTGTGTGTAGTGTAGAAAAATAAATTTATATATGTTGTAGTGGATGGACTAGTTTTGCCAACTTTAAAACCTTTGGACTAAAATGCAATTTGATAATTTAAAGGGTAGAAAATGGTTATTAGTAAATCTTAAAAATATTTACAGGTCTCGGGTTTCGTAAAAATACTTTTCGAAAGTTAAAATGCATCATAATTATGATATTATGGTTTCCCGACACGACTTAGTACGTAATTAAAACAAAATCGTCGAAAATATTAATTATCGAAACAATCTCTAATAAAATATTATGTAAAATTTTGGGCATCTGTCGGTATCGCGATCACTAGGAATTTTCGTTTTACATTGATTTTGAGTAAACTCGTTGTAAAACGCACGCGGGTGATTTTAAATCAAAAACTTTGATTTAAATAAATATGGAAAAACAAAATAAAAATTTATAATTCCATATAAAGTATTGTCAATGATCAGTAAATACTTAAAAAGTATAATTTATTAAAATATCAAGATCTCAGGATTTTACATATAAGAATACAAGAAAATATAATACGTTGGAAAATTCAAGAAGCACGAATAAAAGAATAAAATAGTGTTGTGAAAGTACGGGTTCTTACATTGGCCATAATTCACAAGAACATTTTGTAGTCTTAGTAAGAGGCGGAGGGTTAAGGATTTACCCACTGTGAGATATCACATTGTTTGAGGAACCCTAGATGCTGTCGGAGTAAAGGATCGTCAAAAAGGGCGTTCTAGTGTGTTGTAGATTCATATCCAAGACTTGTATCATTTGATGATGCCATGTGAATCGCTAGAGACGTGTGAAGTGTATGGCTAACTGTAAAATCCATGATTTTACCATGATAAAATATAACAATTTTGTACCCAATAATGCAAGAACATTTTCTCATGTATTATATTCCTATAAAATATGTGAACATGTCCATTATGTACTTGTACTCTTGCATTTTATTTGATGCATATAATTACAAAACACTATACCTTGTAATTAAACATAGACAAATAATAAAAAGCATACACTTATGATTACACACAAGTACTTAAAAAAATTAAAAACCTTTCCCACCCTACTTTGGTGTCTAGCCGTGTACATACAACATGCATACATACATTTCACTTGAACAATACACAAGTACACATTACCCTTATGTTTATACCCATAACACTTGGTAAGCCCAAGGCCACTCCTCTCCTTTGGTTAGCATCACACGGCAAACCACAAGGTGGAAAAGGGATGCTTTGTTATTTGCAAAGCCAACACATGGCAACATGTCTCTTACCAAGGCAAATCATGCCTTTCTTCCTCTCTCTTCTTTAAGCCGAAACACACACACCAACATTCATTCTCATGCAACAACAAATCTCAAACTCTCTCTCTATCTCTTTGACCCTCAATCATACGGCTTAAAGCCATATGCATCCAAGTAACACATTAGCTTAAAGTTCTTGTCCTCATCCCCATTACTTCTAGTCATTTGGTAAGATACTTACCAACTTGAACCTCATAAGCAACCAATATAAACCCTAGACGAACCATATAGGTCACGGATTGGATTGTTTTTAGGGTTTCATCAACATCAAGATTAGAACACTAATCTCCATTGTCCTTTTGATCTTTTCTTGGTAGCTTTAACTAAAAGGTATTACTCATTTTATTTTCCTTATTTCTTATATGAATGCATAACCATCCACCTAATGAACACATATAATGGACTTGTGTAAAATTTAAGATTTGGTAAAACCATGACCATATAGGCCACGACATAATTTCTTTTTGTCATAAGGCATGCCTAAAAACTTTTGATAAAGAAACCTATGATTTTTACCTATTTAAACTTGGTAAAAATCATATAAACCCTTCTATGGGTTTATTTATAGCCGTGAGCTATAAGTCCCATTTTTGGGATTTTGGTTAACTTATAAACATAAATCTTATGTGTAATCATGTATAAACTCACAAACTAGTAAAACCATGACCTTAAAGGTTACGGCTCATTTTGTACACACTAAGAAATTGTGTAACAAGTTTTTAATGAAGGAATATGTAACGACCTATGTAAAATGATCTACTAAAAATCATAAAATTATTTCATGTGTTTAAATTATAGCCGTGGGCTATAAACATCATTAGTTGGATTTTTAATGGACATGCAAGCTTATGATAAACCTAGATCTTATGTATAGACCTCAACTTAACATATAATCATTTTATAAGCATAGATCTAATAACGGGAACACATGGGAAATATATATAACCGTGGGCTATATGGGTTCATATTGAACTTGTGTTAAGTTTCTAAACATGTAATAAGTCTAGATATTATTATTGGACTTTGTAGATTAATTGTAAATATAAGACAAGCTTAAATCTCATCTTGGAATACCAAGACTAAATATAGCCGTGGGATATATAGTCCTTTGTGGACTTATGATGGACTTCTAAACTTGTATATAGCTTAGATCTCATTGTGGGACTTTTATACATACATGCAAACCTAAAACAAGCTTAAACTTTATCTTGTTATGTTATATGTAATTATAGCCGTGAGTTATGAGCTTATATTAGGGCTTATAACTTGCATGCAAACTTGAAACTAATTTAGATCTTACTTGAAACCCCAAATAAAATATTGTCGTGAGTTTTACTCCTTATTTGGAGATCATGACTTAATTTTATCAAAACAATATTAAGCTTGTAAGAATACATACATTTTGTACCTTAATTAAATGACTAAGTAGTATAAATGTACTAATCAAGCTCATGCAACCATAGCCAAAAACTTAAATAGGCCCAATAGGCCCATACAATATAGCCGTATATATTCAAGAGCCCATTAGGCCCATTTAATGTTTCGAAAGCCCATTTAACTAACCTTAGTATATTAGTGGACTTAAAATATGTTTAGGCCAATTAGATAGCCCATTAGTTCTTTTGGTCCATTTAATGAGCCTATTTAATATTTTAAATATTTAAATAAATATTTTATAAGAAAAATATCACTTATAAAAACTTTTGGACTAAAAATGACAATTTATAAAACTTAGGGACTAAAACCGTGACATTTGAAACTTGTTTTGATAAACCATTAAGCACAAGGACTAATATTGTAAATATCCAAAAGTCTGGGGCTTAATAAATGTCATCCGTGACATACTAAACCCTAAGGACCATTTTTGTAAATTCCCTAAAGTTGTTTTGTCATTTTATAACCCTAAGGACCATTTTTGTAATAAGTCGAAACCTATAGAAGCACTAGGGACTATTTTTTCCATTTAATAAAAGTTATAAAACCTAATTATAACTAGAGGGACTATTTCTGCCATAACCCGAAAGTATTACAAGCCCTAGGTACTAAAAATGTAAAATCCGAAAGTTTCACTTTAATAAAAATATGGAGGGATTAGTTTTGCACTTATCCAAACTTAAACAAGCCCTAAACCCTTATTCCATTTTTATTTAGTAAAACTTGAATAAAACCTAAACCATAAGGACTAAAACTGTAATTTATTAAACTTCTATTGTAACTTATAAATTATTTTATAATTATTGGAAACTTTTGGGGACTTTAAGTTAAATAAAATATTTATATTTTATGTTATAAAATAATTTATATAAACTATATATAATATATACAAGTATATTTATGCAAAAATTGTAAGAAAAACATTTACTTAAACAGGAAATTTATTTACAAGTTTAAATGAACGTTATTAATACTTGCACTACAGTTATTTAAATAAACACTGTAGCATTAATAAACGGATTAAAAACTGTATAAGCATGCACATACGTTTTCTTGTATTATTTATTAAGACTGTACTATTTAATTAGGCAGTAGACTGTGACGTGAGCATTACTTGGATTTCTTTTATTGCACAGCCATTACAAACTCTAAGGTGAGTTTACAGTCCCACACAAAATATTGATAAACATTTCCTCTACGGGGGAGAAAACATGCAACTTATTTTCTTAGACATAAACTGAATTGTATAAACTTTGATTACGATTGCCTATTGTAGAAACTGTTAAATTATTGTAATTGCCTGAATGTTATAAATAGATCTATTTGGGATTGACGATCCCCATCAGGGGGAGTAGCGCTCACTGTGCCTTGGCCGGGACAACAGATGTATACCATGTTGGAACTGGGATTGGGAGCCTTTTTGTAAGGCATCGGGTTCTCATCTGTTGAGAACTATGGAAAGTTAAGCTTCAGTTTTGAGCAATAAGGAATGTAATTACCTCTTTAATATAAATGCTTTGTGCATTACTACTATCATGATCGTTTAATGTCCAAACTTATTTTATAAAACATTTAAATTCACCAACTTTATGTTGACCATCTAAGCATGTTTTTCTCAGGAAAATGAAGCTAGTACATGGTGTGTGCATGGACTCAAGCATCATAGTAGTTTGCATTGTAGGAGTCATCAGGGGTTTCTACTTGGGAAAAATAAACAATTTATTTTTTTATCATGTTAAGACAATTTTTATAAATTTGTACACTGTTCATGTAATAAATGTTGGATAATCTCTTATCCTATGTTCTATGTACTATTTGCTATCGATCCACCCCTGTGACATTCCAAACATTATTTTTTGCTGCAGTTGACCCGACCCGGGGTGTCACACTAACCCAATAACAAAATTTCGTAAGGGGATTTGAGCAGGCTACCATGAGACAAAATATCTTCTTTCTAAAGAGATTCCATTCGGAACTATTATATGCCCAAGGTTCAATATTGAAAAAATTTGAGAGCTTTTCCCTTACTTTGTCTGTGTCAACAAACAATTCGAAATACCTCGACTTTTTAGAACACGTCCGAGTCAAATAGCAATGATTTGAAGCACTTCTTTTTACACTATTTCGGAAACCCAAGGACTCAATCGTATGAATATGTAAAATATAAGATTTCCAACCCTAGCAGGAAATGGAGGGAAACGGATACTCAATTTAAAGTGAGTAAATAGAATTCCATACTCGTCTCATAGATACATATAGAATTATGCGGAAAGCCGTATTCGATGAAAGTCGTATACGGCTTGGAGGGATATCTTTCATATTTTTCGAGATTCGTCCTACAATATGGGGTAAAAAAAGCCAAAATAAGTGATTTTAACCCTTATAAAAATAAAATGGATTCTTGAACCCCACACTCATGTTACTTCAAGGTACTCCAGAAGAAAAAACTACAAATCTGATCCAATTTATCATAATCGATTAGTTAACATGTTGGTTAACCGTATTCTAAAACACGGAAAAAATGATTGGCTTATCAAACTATCTATCGAGCCATGAAAAAGATTCAACAAAAGACAGAAACAAATCCACTATCTGTTTTACGTCAAGCAATACATGGAGTAACTCCGGGCATAGCAGTAAAAGCAAGACGTGTAGGTGGATCGACTCATCATATACCGGTGAGCAAAGAATAAGCGCGGGTGCACGATAGCAACGTGTGGTAATATAATGAGTGTATAAAGGACGACCATTCACCTCGCGAACCGACCCAAGATCAGCAATCTTTATTGTATCATTGTCAATGTTGCAAAAATCGCAAATCGTTAGCCGGACGGTCGACCACCTTGTAGCTTGTAATCGTTCTAGCCAGTATTAATCAGCGATTAATCGGATTGGAACTTTTAGCAATATTTTGGTATTTTCGGCAAGTTTTGGGTATTTCTAACGAGTTTTAGTTATTTTAAGCAGTATTCTTTTTAAAATATAGCTTATCATACATATAAATAGTTAATATAAGTGATAAACACATGTTTACAACGAGTTTTCGGTATTTTCGGGCAAAATTGCAAGTTTTCGGCAAGTTTGACCTCCCTTGACCATCGTTGACCACAGTTGACCACCATTAACTGACTTTTCATTGATCGGCAAGGTAGAGAGCCTTGTAGTGATTAATCGGCGATTAATCGGCCTTGTAAACCTTCATTTGCAACATTGATCATTGTTAACACGGTTTCATATTACTGTGAAAGTAGCCTTTGTGATGCATGTATGCGAGACCTTGAAAGATCTAAAAGCACAAGTACCTGATCGTGGTTTCTGAAAACGGCTTATCCTGTTATGCCATAGCTGGGTTGAGAGTGCATTGCATGTACTCAAAACCCATATACAAGGAATCTTTTTGTTTGATGATTTCTTTGACATTAACGATATTAGGATGACCATTTATCGCCTTGATTGCCTTGACTTCTGGCAAGTTCATGCACCCCACCAATGGTACTTCCCGTTTAGTTTCTTGACAGCAACCACTTCACCTGTCTCAATATCGAAAGCTTTGTGCACAACCCCGAAAATTCCACGACTAACTTCCTCCATTTGTTTATATTTTTCCATCGTCAAAAGATGAGTACGTACCACTGTACCAGTATTGTAGGTTAAGTGTGAGAAAAGAGGCGTGCTTATAAACGAGGGTTTATTGGTTTCTTGATTTTTTATTATATGTTGACTCCAATTAGGGTACATTGACTTCACGTAGGCATGCAACCGTTTGCCAAATGTTAAAACAATATGGATAACCTTATAGTAAACAAAATTTTATTAACCTATTTATTAGATTTTAAACTTTAATAACTTAATCAATTATTTGAGGAAACTTTAGATACTGAGTATTTTAGCTCTTAATTCGACATATAAAATTAAGTTTTTTAATTGCGTGCTAAAAATGCATTTTTTTTATTGTTTGGGTTATAATTAAAATAATATATTTGTTTATTTTTGTATAATGTGTTATATTAGGTGCGGGTTAATTTTAATAAAATGATATTTTTAATATTAATATATATGTTGAATTGAATTATAAGCGCATGTAATAATTACAAATAAAGCTTTAAAATAGTTAAAGTTAAGTTTTATTTTGAAATTGTATTATATGTTTTAAATGTTAAGTTACTTAAAATAATTTGAAACATACTGAAGAAAAAAAGTTTAATATTTTAATCAATTGAGCTATCTTAGTTGGCCAGCAAGAGTAATCTTGGGGAGTTATTCTTAGAGACGTCTCGAGTTCGAGTCTTACCAAGAACTTTCAGAGGCCCGAATTAAAAAGCAAGAGTGGGATTTATCCCCTAAAGAAAATGTTCGAGGCTTTCATACTGCCAAATTAGATATCACTATAAACTCGAATCACTAACTATTAACTGTTAAAAAAAATATTTTTACTAAGACCGTAAAATCATACTGCGTAGTTCATTACTGAAAGGAAATTTTTCAACTTTCTTCACCGACTTGCTTCATTAACTTCGAAGTACCAATATTCCTAGTATCTCTTGTCATCATAACAAAATAAAGTTTTTCTTTAAAATCATAGTTCCTTAATTTCGCTACTCATTTATACTTTAAATACCAATATTTTTTCAAATACCTTTTCATCAATTTTGCTTCAGATTTCATATAGTATATTCTCAAAAATTTATTTACAAATTAAAACTTATGTCTGTTCATAAATTTCTACATGGTAAACTTCACAGTTTTTAAAATTTATTTATAACCTCTATTTTTTGTCAAAAGTTTTTAAACTTTTTTCTTAATAAAACTGAAGTAGAAGGTAAACTTCACAGTTACTCTGAAGACGACATGATTTTATCATGTCAAAATCACAATCCAAAAGCTTATAATGTTATCAAACATACCAAAATGTGTTTGTAATTTTCAGACTATTTTCTTAACACGGATTATTTTTATTTTTACACAGAAAATTGATAGTTCAATGACTATTATCCACTATTCTTTCCATTTAACGTTGGCACTCAAATTACTAACACATGTTTACACCAAACTCCCCGCCTGCAATTTCTGACTTCTGCCCAAGTATCGCTTTTTGTCCTTCTACACCACCAACACCTCTACACGCTTGCGGCCACCATTAAGCTTTAAATATGAACGTTTTAGATTAGAGATGAGTATTTTGATCCGAATCTCGAATTTGAATCCGAACCGTACTTGGAACCATACTGATTTTCGGTATCCGAATCTCGTTCGGTACGTGACCGGGACTACGAAATAAGGTGAAAAGAAAATCGAGACTACTAATTCGGTACGGGACCGGTATCAAATAGGGAAATTCCCGAAAAAACAGGAAAATCCCCAATTTCCTGGTACTGGTATCGATACCCGTACCGGTACCGATACCCGTACCGGTACCGATACCTGAATCCCGTTCAATACGAGATCGGTACATAACTTTTTAAATCGAGAATAAGTCAAGAGCACTAAATCGGAACGGGTTCGAGACGAGATTAATTCCAAGCTCATCCCTAAATGCAACGTTAAAAGTTAACCCATTAAATGGTGTGGGAAAATGATACGCCTGTGGATAGTCATCACAGGGTTGTATGATGGGTTAAGATGAGCATCATGCTTATCTTTATGTGCTATGTTTATTAGGATATGTTTTGAGTCATGTTAGGATAAGTGTCATTTTAGGATAAGTCTTATGTTGTGAGAGTTATCTCATAACTAGTATTTAAGGTTTCATGTAATCATTTTATTAATCAATCAAGTTAAACAAATATAAAGTTTTGGTCTTCTCATCTCAAGTTCTTATGGAGCAAGCACACGCTTGAAGTGGTGCTATCTATCCCGATACACCCTAATCGGGTCGTATCAATTGGTGCTTTCATTGAGAGCCCTCAATTCGTTGAGGGATTTTGATCAAGGTTTCCAATAACTAAAAAAAAAAAAAAATACTGTTCACGGCGGCTACTGTTCACCGCAGCTACTGTTCACCGAAGTACTGTTCATTCGGGGTACTATTCTGGGCACTGTTCACCTGGGGGTACTGTTCATCGGGTACTGTTCATCCGAAAAAAAATATAAAAAAAATTATTTTTTTTTTAAAATTATTTTTCGATTAATGGCATCGGGTGGTGACAACGAGCGAGACGCGAAAGATGCATTATCTAAGCTCTTGCAAATGGGTACGGTGGACGAATATCAAGGTGAGTTTGAAAGACTTATAAAGCTAGTAACGGGGTATTCCGAATCTTTACTTATCTCATTTTATACATCCGGACTTAAACTACCGTTACAACGGGATATGTGGAGGTCACGACCCGCAAGTTTGAGTGAAGCCTTCGCCCGAGCCCGTATCAATGAGGTCCGTTTTGAGGACGAGAGGGCTGCCACGACCATCACCGAACCAAAAGACCACAACGTAGCTGTACATGTTGAGGTGCACGGGGAATCAACTATCCATAAGCCGAACATGGTAGAGGCTACCGAAAGTGGCATGGTTGTAGTTTGTCCGGGAACACCGACCCAAGAAGAAGAAGTTGATGATAACCTGGTTTCTTTAGTCTCAATCGTGGATTGCATGACTTTCGGTATTATTCATCGGCAAGTAATTGGTGTTTGGTTACCTTGGTTTGTGAAACAAAGAAATTTTAAATTGCAATGCTACCGGAGTAGGGACGAAAATGGAGCCTACATTATTCTTTATCAACCTCTAATTGCAATGTCTCTTTCTTTATTTTCTCCCGAGGGGCAAAACAACTTGAAGCACAAAAGGGGAATGCGGCGAAGACTTTGGGATCCCGGAATCACAAGCCTTTCAAGACATCACCTTGAGGGCAAGGTGAATTTGAAGGAGTGGGGAATGATACGCCTGTGGATAGTCATCACAGGGTTGTATGATGGGTTAAGATGAGCATCATGCTTATCTTTATGTGCTATGTTTATTATGATATGTTTTGAGTCATGTTAGGATAAGTGTCATTTTAGGATAAGTCTTATGTTGTGAGAGTTATCTCATAACTAGTATTTAAGGTTTCATGTAATCATTTTATTAATCAATCAAGTTAAACAAATATAAAGTTCAGGTCTTCTCATCTCAAGTTCTTATGGAGCAAGCACACGCTTGAAGTGGTGCTATCTATCCCGATACACCCTAATCGGGTCGTATCAGAAAACGAATACCACATTTGTGGTGCTGTGTACTCAATGATTTAATATATGTAGCAAATGTATTATAATTTTAATTTAGAAAATTTATGTTTATTTATTACACACTCATCATTGCCTAATGGATTTTGGTTAGCCAAACTCTTATGATTTATATAAAATGAGCGATTAGTTTTAGTGTTAAAAGTCATTTTGTTCGACAGCAAAGGAGGAATGGAAATCTGCAAACTTTTTTTTTTTTTTTGAACAAAGAAATCTGCAAACTGGGTGAGACGTTTAAGCGTGTAACGATCTTTTATTATTAATTTTATGTGTACTAATAATCAAAAGTGTTCTTGTACATATCATTTCCCATATAAACCATATAATAGTTTATTGTCTAATATTATTACTTGTCGTCTTTATAACTTGATAAGCTTTAGGATTATGGTTAAACACTAGACAGAAAATTATGAAACACATGTTTTGTATGTACGTTTGATAGTAGTATAAAGCATGGAACAACCTCCAACAACGAGTACCAATTTACACACCAAACAAATATTTACTTGTACGGTTAAAAATGAGTGATCACCCCCTCAACATGATTCAGTATTCCTCATCAACTTTTATATTTTCATCAACAATCATCTTCCTCGTGTTCTTTTTCTACACCAAGCTTCTTAACAAGAATACTTTGAGTAAACAACACCCACTACCACCTGGTCCAACACCTTTGCCATTTATTGGGTGCATCATTCAAATGCTTCGAAATCGTCCAACCTTTCGCTGGATCGACAAGCTCATGGAGCAGTACGACACCGATATACTTTGCATACGGATAGGGCCATCCACCCATGTTATAGTAGTCTCCTCCCCAAACATAGCATGTGAATTTCTGAAAACCCAAGATGCAATATTTGCATCAAGACCTGAAATCATGTCTGCTAATTTAATAAGTGAAGGTTATTGTTCAGCTATCATGTCTCCTTTCGGTAGCCAATGGCAGAAGATGAGAAGAATCGTAAACCAAAATATCCTTTCCTTGCCAGTACACAAATGGCTCCAACCAAAACGAGACGAAGAAGCCGATCACTTGCTTTCTTACATATGCAATCAAATAGAGAGACAAAATTCACTGATTGATGGTGGATTAGTGAATATTCGATCTGGAAGTCAACACTACTGTGGAAACTTGATAAGGCTGATGGTTTTTGGCTTAAGATCTTTTGGAAAAGGAACAAAAGATGGAAGCCCAGGTGAAGAAGAAACCGAACATATGTCTGCTCTTTTCACCCTACTTGAGTATCTATACGCATTTTGCATCACTGATTACTTCCCATGGTTGAGAGGGAAGACTGATTTTGATGGCCATGAAAAGATCATTAGGAATGCTATTTCAAGTGTTCGAAAATATCATGATCCATTGATTCTTGAACGCATTCAAATGTGGAACGATGGAGTTCGAAATAAAGAAGAAGATCTACTTGATGTTCTTATCAAACATGAAAACCCTAAGCTTACCCTCGAGGAGATCAAAGCCCAGATTATTGTACGACTTATTATAATCTCTCTCTATTTACATATTCATGCATGCATGCATGTGTACGTAATTCATGCGATATACTCGAATTCATAAGTAACAAATTTAAAAATGTAAAAATAAGTAAATAACCATTGCAGTTGGTACTTACAAATTATGAGCATGATTATTGATAGTAACGTGCTTTCCTTTTTCTTGGCTAATCTAGGAACTAATGATCGCGACTATTGATAATCCCTCTAATGCAATAGAATGGGCAATGGGAGAGATGATCAATGAACCTACAATACGGAAGAGAGCGGTGGAGGAGCTAGACAGTGTCGTAGGTACAAATCGACTAGTGGAAGAGCAAGACCTAACAAAACTCAGTTACATAAAAGCCTGCCTCAAGGAGGCCTTTAGACTTCACCCTTTTGCACCATTCAATGCTCCACATGTTTCAGTTAAGGACACTGTTGTTGCTGGTTACTTCATACCCAAGGGTAGTCACGTGCTTCTTAGTCGACCTGGGTTGGGAAGAAATTCAAATGTGTGGACGGATCCAATGCGATTTAATCCAGATCGACATCTAGGGGCAGAAGGAAAACAAGTGGTTCTCTCGGACAATGAACTGAGGGTGTTTTCATTTAGCACTGGCCGACGTGGTTGTCCGGGAGTGATGTTGGGTTCAACCATTACCACAATGATATTAGCTAGAATGATTCAAGGCTTCACATGGGAGGTGCCGTATAACGAGCCAATGATTAATCTAGCTGAAGAACGTGACAATCTTCACTTAGCCAAGGAACTTGTTGCCATTGCAAAGCCGCGACTCCCTCTACATTTGTACCCTAAAGTTTGAAGACAAGAAAGATGGTTTTAGCACTTATAACCTAATATAAGCGGGATATAATGCTCTTATATAATGATTGATTGATTAATAGTCTTTCAAGTTAAATAATATTTAAATAAAAAAGGTTACAGATTGTAATTTTTATGCTCAACCTTAAGGGCATTTTCAATATCAGACATGTTTTCAGTTGTATTTTGTATATAACAAGTTTGAAACACTTGTGGTTTACGGGTTAACGGATGTGTGTTTTCATATTCACGAAGGAGAAACAATCAAATTATACACGTTTGAGAGGAAATCTGTAATCTTTTACCAAAGAGACGCCAATGCAAGTAGATACACTCAAAACTTATTTTATTAAAAATGAATACAAACAACCACCTCTTTGATCAGCCTACCACGATCCGGTTCAAGAAATATAGAGAAACAAACTAGAAATTACAATGACTTTACAAACCCTAGATTTCACAAATTTAAAAGAGATATATAAAACTAGAGAAATAATTGATCGAATATAGATGAATGAGAAGAGATAGCAATTTATAGCCAAAATTTTGATATTCTTCCTTCCTTGCAATCCGGTCCTTAAGCCTCCAAACCGGGTACAACTGTAACACTTGATCTTTCAACAAGTTTACGTCCATCTTTTTGGACTTTTATATAACTTGCAAAACAAAACCAGTACTACAAAACAGCTTTGATATATTAACATTAGCAACCCCTCGAGATTCCGCTACCAAATTAGTTTACAACTCATATTTCGATACACCCATTTAAGCTAAACCTAGAACAAGTTAACGGCATTTAGTAAGTCATGCATGCTCTTGTGCTCGACAGAGCCCAAACCTTTTTGATTGAATCTTACAAGTTTTGAAAACACCTTCAGCATTTTTTCCCCTAAAAGCATAGGTCAAGTTCAAAGTGCATTGTTTTTTTATGGAAGACATGATTCGCATATATACATAGCTGCAAGAGTATCACAAACCACGTCCACATGAATTGTATGATCAACTTTAATAGCATTTAACAACTTCAGATGCTAAATAATTTCACAAGCTACATTGGACATAGCTTTATACTCTGTCTAACATAAAGTGCTTCTTACTCTTTCAAGACATAATACAACTACCACGGAAAACTACAAAACCAACTACATATCTCCGATGACTAGTTTGAGTCAACATAAGCAGGCGACTCAAACTCATCACTTTTCTTATAAAAGACCCCTTTCAAGCAAGGAGCAACCTTAAAATTGACAAATGGTTACTCATTTTTACTTACTATTTTCCCATTTGATTTATTTTTGATTTATTCCATTAAGAAAAATAAGGTACTTTGTCATGTTTAGTCATGTGAATATCCAAAAAGTGTTTTAATTCATCCAGATCTTTGATAAAAAACATAGAACTTATCAAAGTTTTTAATTTGTGAATCTCATTAATGTTATTACCTATATGATACTCTCATCAGCATATACATGTAAAACAATCATACGAGATCTTTAGACTCAGCTTGATGAAGAAAGAGTGATTATCTTTACTTTGATCAAAACCAAACTCATTCAACACACAAGTCAATTTTTTATTGTATTTTCTTGGAGTCCCTTTTAAATAATATAATGACTTCTTTTTTTTTTTCAAACTCTTAAATCATAATCAACACAATAAACATTTTTAACTAGATTATCATATAAGAATGAATTACCCACATCTAGTTGAAAGATAGACGAATTATTTTCGACACCTAAGCTTGAAATACATTTAAGAGTATCCATTTTCACCATTCGTGAGAAAGTGTCCTTATAGTCTATTTTTTCCTTTTGACTATATTTTTTGGCCACAAATCTGGCTTTATACCTCTCAGCCTCGTCATTAGACTTATACTTAATTTTATAAATCCACTTGCAACCAATTGACTTTCTTCCTATGTGGAGATCAAAATTTTTCTAAGTACTAGTTATAATGTTTTTTGGGAAATGCGAAAGTCATAGATTTATTTATACGGCAAGAAGTAAGTGAGCTTACCGGATCACACACTTATACATTATAATTAAGTTGTATTAAATGTATACAATACATATATATTATATAATTATTGTATTTATTTAATTTACCAAGACTTGAACACTTAACGGTTGTTAATTAAATAATTAAATAGTTTAACGATTAACTATCGAAAAGACTCCTTAATATGAGGTCATTAAATATGAATTACGTAGAATATTGTAGAAGGTCAAAGAGTCAAGTCAAGAGTAAAAATACCCTTGGAAAACCAGAATATAAGAGGGGGAAGAAAAAATGAATTCTTTCTTTGGTTTGAATGACTTTGGAAATAAGTTACCCAACCTATGGTTTATCCTTATATAAGGATGGTTATCATTCATTCATTTAATCATCCTTAAAAAAGACCCTCCATGGGTCAAATCCCCCCCCCCCCCACCTGTTTCTATAAACCCCAAAAAGTAGGGTTCTCTTAGCTATTGGTTTTCTTGTTCAAGTTGGTGAGATCTAGCAATCGGGTTTAATCGTGTAGGTGTAGTGTGCATACACGTAGAAGAAACCTATTTTTTGTTTCTTTTGGGTTTTGTAGAATTGATCAATTTGTACGGTTATATACGAATTATGGGGTTTTACGGTTTGATTAACTAGTTCTTCTCCTTCATCGAGTTAATGAATGTAAGTTTATCTTTTCCATTTCATGTTAATTAATATGTGCATACTGTTGGAATATAGTTCAATTGTGAGTTATGTTCCCACAGGATAATGAGTCTGGAGGTATGGGGTATACACTCATAGGTCCTTGGACATGCTGACTCTGACAGTGCTTAAGTTATATTCAGCAGTACTAAGTTTTAAACTAGCATTACTAACTTTGTTAGTACTGGAAATACTAATATTTACACTACCTGTACTAACTATGGTAGTAATGGTAGTTGTTTCCTCAACAGTATTAAAGTTTGCACTTGTAGTACTAACTGAGTTAGTACTTCAAGTTCATATTCCAATAGCAGTACTAAGTATGTTAGTAATGGAGGAATGAATACACGTTGGAGCTGAAGATGTATGGTTGTAACAAATTCAAGTGGCAGTTACAACTGCATTTGATGACCATGTTTAATGGGTCATTTAACCACTAATCCCTGTAATCAAGGAGGAATATTATGGAGAGTTAATGGGTCGTTAATCTCTCATAAAATCTTTTACTAAGGCATTGAGTAGATGACCTATAAAAAGTGATCATAACACTGCATGTGAAATAGACTGAAAACATAAACGCTTAGAAGCGAAAGGGTTATAGAATTGTGTCAAAATTTGTAACATACATTTGGTCTTATCCCAAGTAGATATTTGTGATACCCAAAATTTGTGCCAAAATCTGTAACAATTGTTTGGTACGTAGCTAGGATTGATTATCTTAACCTTGTTCTGGTAATACAACAACAACAATCAAAGTAAACTATTTTGAGATAATCAATAGCTATTGGTGCTATGAAACATATGGCTTCAAACTTTGCAAAGCTGGACAAATTTACAGAGGTGGACTTTAGGAGATGGAAGAAGAAGATGCACTTTAATCTATCTACTATGAATGTGGTGTATGTGCTTACTACACGAATCCTGATGATGTCACTGTAGAGCAGATAAGGAAGTCGAACAAATGGGAGGATGATGACTATGTTTTTCGTGGTCTAACTCTCAATGGTATGTTTGATCTTTTATTTGATATTCACCAAAATGTTAGATCTTCCTAGGAACTATGGGATTCCTTGGAAGCTAAATATATGGTTGAGGATGCATCAAGTAAGAATTTCCTTGTGAGTAATTTCATAAATCATAAAATGATTGATTTAAGACCAGTTATGAAACAATACAATAAACTTCTTGGTATACTTGGTAGATTTACACAGCAAAAAATGAGTATGGATGAGACATTAATGTCTCCTGTGTTATTGATAAACTCCCACCTTCTTGGAAAGATCTCAAGCATACCTTTAAGCATAAGAAGGAGGGTTTAACTCTTGTTGAGTTGGGCACATATGTACGCATTAAGGAATCTCTCAAGGTGCAGAATAATGACAAGCTAAAGAGCAAAAATGTTGCTGCTTCATTTTTGTCAACATGATGGAGCGTAAAAACTCCGCCTAGTACAATGACAATAGGGAAAAACGTAAGCATCACGACGACACCAAAGCTAATCCCAACAAGAAGTCCTCAGTGACTTATTGGTAGTGTGGGACACCTGAACACTTGAAAAGGGATTGAAAGGGTGTTTGTATTATACCAAATCCAATGGATCAAGCACAATGGTTTAGTGATTGGTTCTAACAACACACTAAAATTTTAGGATATGTTTAATAAATCTCTTAAGGTTTATTATGTTACATATGTATATGAGGCTTAGTTTGTGCAAGATGATGATGTTGCGTGGTGGATTGACTCGAGAGCAACTGTTCATTTGTGTAAATAGAGATGTTGGTTCAAGACCTATGAGTCAGTGAATGATGGTTCTATTATTCACATGGTAAATGAGTCAACAATCCTAGTGCATGAACGTGGTTGTGTAGATCTTAGATTTTGGGTTCTAGAAAGATTAATTCCTTTTTTAATGTTTTACATGTTCCTAATATTAGGAAGAATTTAGTTTCAAGTAGTATTTTTAATAACTGTGGTTATAAACAAGTTATTGAATCTAATAAATTTGTTTTATCTAAACATGGTGTGTTTATTTGTTTTGGCTATTTGAGCAATCAAATATTCAAGCTTAATATGGTGTGTGTTTTGGCTATTTCCTAAAATTTGTAACCATTGTTTTGGTACGTAGCAAGGATTGATTATCTTAACCCTGTTTTGGGTATACAGCCCCAACAATCAAAGTAAACTATTTTGAGATAATCAATGGCCATTGCTGCTATGAAACATATGGCTTCAAACTTTACAAAGCTAGACAAGTTTGAAGAGGTGGACTTTAGATGATGGCAGGAGAAGATGCACTTTCTTCTCTTTAGCATGAATGTGGTGTATGTGCTTACTACACTAATCCTGATGATGGTGACGATGTCACTATAGAACAGATCAGGAAGACGAGCAAATGGGAGAATGATGACTATGTTTTTCATGGTCAAATTCTCAATGGTACGTCTGATCCTTTAGATAATATTTACCAAACTGTTGGATCTTCCTAAGTACTATGGGATTCCTTGGATGCCAAATATATGGCTGAGGATGCATCAAGTAAGAAGTTTCTTGTGAATTATTTCATAAATCACAAAATGACTGATTCAATACCAGTCATGGAATAATACAATGAACTTCTTGGTATACTTGGTAGATTTACACAGCATAAACTGAGCATGGATGAGACCATTAAGGTCTCTTGTATCATTGCTAAACTCCCTCATTCTTGGAAATATTTCAAGCATATCTTTAAACATAAGAAAGAGGACTTAACTCTTGTTGAGTTAGGCACAAATGTACGCATTGGTGGATCTCTTAGGGTGCAGAAGAATGACAAGCAAAAGAGCAACAAGGTTGTTGGTTTACTTGTTATCAATTTGGTGGAGCATAACAACTCCTCCAAGTACTATGACAATAGGGGAAAACGTAAGCATTAGGAAAACACCAAAGTTAATCCCAACAAGAAGTCCTCGGTGACTTGTTGGAAGTGTGGGAAACTTGGAAATTTGAAAAGGGATTGCAAGGGTGTTGGTATTGTATCGAAGCCAATGGATCAGGCACAAATGGTTCAGTGATTTGTTCTAACAACACACTAAATGTTTTGGATATTTTTAATGAATCTCTTCAAGTTTATTATGTTACATATGTATCTGAGGCTTACTTTGTGCAAGATGATAATGTTGTGTGGCGGATTGACTCTAAAAACTGTCCATGTATGTACAAAGAGATGTTGGTTCAAGACCTAGGAGTCAGTGAATGATGGAACTGTTTTCACATGATAAATGATTCAACAGCCCTAGCGCATGAATGTTGTTGTGTAGATGTAAGATTTAGTTCTAGAAAGTTTGATTCTTTTTCTAATGTTTTACATGTTCCTAACGTTATGAAGAATTTGGTTTCAAGTATTATTTTGAATAAATGTAGTTATAAACGAGTGACTGAATTTAAAAAAAATTGTTTTATCTAAACATGGTGTGTTTATTGGTTTTGTCTATTTGAGCAATCAAATATTCAGGCTTAATATGGTGTTTTTATTGGTTTTGGCTATTTGCAAACATCTGTAACCATTATTTTGGTACGTAGGGAGGATTGATTATCTTAACCCTGTTCTAGGAATACAACCCCACCAATCAAACTAAGCTATTTTGAGATAATAAATGGCTATTGCTGCTATGAAACATATTGTGACAACCGTGGTTTTGAGGTTAGTCACATGGTCTTATTTTAAGGTTAATTTATGTGTGAATATGTGATTTGCGTGTTTACATGTTATTTTGCGTGAACGAGGTTGGTGTGGATATCGTTTATGGGTATAAAGTACTCATAAGTAAATCGAGGAACGGTTATTTCATGTTCATGAGCTCACAAATTAGTGACTATGAAATGAAATGGTGTTATTTTGGTTTTCTACGTATACGTATAAGTATTATAGTAAATCGTATTTTTTTTTACGATTTGGGGTTTAGCATTTAGAGGTCTCGGGTAAGGTGTTTAGTCATGTGAGTATTTTTCGGGATGGTTTTAAGTCATTGGTGGATCTCTTGGTGGAAAATCCGTAGAAGATAGAAGCCGTTAGGTATGGTGATAGGAATTGTAGTAGAAACTGCTGGAGTTAATTCATAGGAGATGAGGTGGATCACTGTTACAGTGGGATGAAGTTAGAAGCGGCCAACGTATTGGACCGGAGGTGGATCAAAAAACTATGGAGGTGGTGGCAGTGACTAAGTAGAGGTTGAAAATAGCAAAGAACCGACAAGAGAGCTATGCGGACAAGAGGCGTAAGCCGTTGAGATTTGAGATAAAGTTATGCTAAAGGTTTCACCATGGAAAGGGGTGATGCGGTTTGGAAAGAAAAGAGAATTTAGCACCTAGATTTGTGGGTCTATTTGAAATCCTTGAAAGGATTGGGCTAGTGGCATATAGGTTGAGATTACCGGAGGAACTGAGTAGTGTGCATGACGTATTTCATGTATCAAACTTGAGGAAATGCTTAGCAAGAACTGACTTGCAAGTACCGCTAGATGATATTAGTATGGATGCGAGTCTTCGTTTTATCGAAGAGCCGATAGAGATTGTGGGTCGTAAAGCTAGGACGTTGGATAAAAAGGGTAATATACCGTAGTTATGGGTAGATGGAATTTGGAACGTGGACTAGAGTTCACGTGGGAACGGGAAGGATTTATGAGGAGCAAGTATCCTCAGCTGTTTGATAATGATGATCCTAAGGAGTAAATCTCGGGACGAGATTTCTATTAGGAGGGAGTGATGTGACAACCGTGGTTTTGAGGTTCGTCACTTGGTCTTATTTTAAGGTTAATTTATGTGTGACTATATGATTTGCGTGTTTACATGTTATTTTGCGTGAACGAGGTTGGTGTGGATATCGTTTATGGGTATAAAGTATTCATAAGTAAATCGAGGAACGGCTATTTCATGTTCATGAGCTCACAAATTAGTGACTATGAAATGAAATGGTGTTATTTTGGTGTTCTACGTATACGTATAAGTATTATAGTAAATCGTATTTTTTTTTACGATTTGGGGTTTAGCGTTTAGAGGTCTCGGGTAAGGTGTTTAGTCATGTGAGTATTTTTGGGACGGTTTTAAGTCATTTAGGACTTAGTTATAAAGTTCATTTCAAAATTTAATATTTTCTTTAAAACTGTATATTTTACGTTTTTTGGTATACGCGTAAAATTGACTACTTTTACGGCTTTGAGGTTTTGGAGGTTTTAGGAGCTGAAATAAATTAAGGTAAATTAAGGTATTATTAATAACATAATAATAAGTAATAAAAAAATTAAAAAAATAAAAAAAAAATATATATGGGTCGGTTAGGGCCGAATAAAAAGAAAAAAAAGGAAAAAAGGAAGGTGGGTTGTATTGGGCTAGGATTCTTGGAGAAAAACTATATAAGGACTTTTATTATATCATAACTCTCATAAATCCCTGGAGAATTATTAGAGTTGACGTTCACATAAAAAAAATAGGGTTTCTTCATAAATTTGGGGGTTTTCATAAATCAAAGGTAAATCTTTATAACCCTTTTTAATTGAAGTGTTTTTAATTCTTTCTCAATTATCCAATGATGGATTTAGGTTAGGGTTTGAAATAAAATCTGTATATATATGATATTATAATGATTAGATTAATTAGAGATAATTATTATACATGGTGATGGTAATTAATTAAGCTAATTGTGTTAAATTTGTTTTTAAAAACTGGGCAGAATTTTAGGTCATTTGTTTTGATCATATCTAGAGTTATACAAACTCTTATTTTATGATCCAAGCATCCCTGAATATGTAATTGAAGTGGCTTTCAAATGAAAGAAACGAGAACTAAATTGGAGGTCGGGAGGTGGGTCAAAAACAGGTTACGTCAGTCGGAGGTCAAAATAGTTTTGAAATCAGTCGGAGTTAATTTAATGTTTTAAGGTGATTGGGGTACTTAGGAGTACACTTGAGCCCTCTAATGAGCATGGTAGTTGGTTTATATATTAAATAAGAGACCTGAAGGGTGGTTAAGCAAATGGTTTAGGGTAAGACCCCCTAATCATAACAAACTTTTTTTATGTTCAAAATCGGTAATATGCGGATAGGCAGAAGTATATATATATATATATATATATATATATATATATATATATATATATATATATATATATATATATATATATATATATATATATATATATATATATATATATATATATATATATATATATATATATATATATATATATATATATATATATATATATATATATATATATATATATATATATATATATATATATATATATATCGGGGCCTTAACAGGAGCTTTAAGGTTGAGGCAAAAGGGAGGAGTTAGCTGACATATATAAGGGAATAGGGTTTCCTTTATATAGATCATGGGTATGGTTAGGTGGGCGTTTGGCTTATAGTTTGGAGACCTAAAAACCGGGACTGTTTTGGGTAAATGTTAACGAGACGGGTTATGAAGTAAACTAAGTTAAGGGCTTTATAGAGGGGTGTAATGAGATTCTTAGAGCATATAAATGAGGTATATATATGGGAGAAGGTTAGATGTCCATCATGGGTTGATGAGCCATCTTAGTGTTTGGTTCATGTTTTGATTGTGTGCTTTTGTTTGTTAGCTTTTTGCTAGTGCGCGGATTTTTGGAGAAGCTAAATCAGGTGAGTTTCATAGTCCCATGTCTACTAATGATTTTGACTTCCAGATGGGATGGAAGAGACACTGTCTTGTTTTTATAAATTATGCTATGAATATTTTGTGTTTGGTGATGGACTTGTACATACTTATGTGATTAACTGCTAGTTGATTCATGATTGTTTTATGTTTTGACTTGGTACCAAGGGGGTGTTGACAAGGCGGGGCCTTGGGGAGGTACATAGATGTGTGAGCATCTATGGGACCAATGGATAATGACAAGGCGAGGCCTTAGGATTGGTACATAGGTGTATGGGCGCCTATGGTACCATGGTGTTTGGTAAGGCTGGGAGCCTTGGATTTGCTTTGGAATGATTGATCTTGAATGTTAGTTGTTAATGCATACTTGTAGCACATTGTCCATATGTTTAGTGGTTTATGGTTGTTCACAGCTTATTATAATCTATTTTCGGTTGGAGTCTAAACCTATGACTCTCACCAACATTATGTTGACGTGTTTTAGTGTCTCTTTCAGGTGATAAAGTGGTTAAGCGTGAGAACATATGTGGCTAGGATTGGAGTCGCGTAGGAATGCATTTAGAAGGAGATCCCCGTTCCTTCTTAGTTTATTTTTCTGTTTGTTTCAATAAGTGATACTATGAACCTATATGTTGATTTGTTTGTGTTATTTGTTTGTCTTGGGTAAGAGGTAGGACTGTTACCTACTTACCTAGACTCCTGCATTGATGAGATATTATCATGACATTTGGGTCACCTTTTATGACATTTCTAATTCGTATAGTTCTCTCTATGGACACGCTATTGTTGTGATGATATCCATGCGTCGCGTCCCATATTCCGCCATGGTGGGGTGTGACAGAATGGTATCATAGAGCCAATGGTTATAGAGAATTAGGTTGCCTAGTCGCGTAGCCTAGTCTATAGCTTAAGGGTCCCTGCATATAGGCGTCATAGAAGTATGTGTGCATTTTATAATAATTGATGTGTTTGGATGTTATTTTGTGATGTTTGTTAAGTTATGAACTACTATGGTTCATACTTAGCCACATGTTATTTTCTTTTCGGGGTGTGACTAGTGCTGGTTGAACCATAATCATCCACGCTAGTCATTGTCGTATTTTGCTTAAATTGTACATTATAGTACATAATTTGGTACATGGTAGTTTCTATCTTTTGTTGGGTTATTTTAAGTACCTGAGGTATAGTATTTTTCTTTTGATGTTTAAGTCATGTTCCCTAAGAATCATGTGGTGGTTGTTATTAGGAGTAGGTGGATATGAAGGATTTTAAGCTGTTTCCACTCTTATGGGCGACATGACTTAAAACTGATTATGTTTTCGTTTCGGATTTAGTCTATGCTGTTTTAGCTAGACTATGGATTTATGTATTTCAAGAGTTTGACTATGTTAATTTAATGGATGGAGTTTTGGACTTTTTTAGTTATGTGGTTATGAGCTTATGTGAGTAGATGGATATATGTGTTATGTGTTGTATTAATTCTTATAAGTGTCATCATAGGAAGGAGTGCATTGGGGAAGGGTAATTGTATAAGTATGGTGGCCAACATAGTTATACAAGTACCACAACTTCAATGGATTCCTAAGTATGATTGCATGAAAGAGGGTTAGTACATGCTTGTATAGTAGATGTTAGACGGATTTAAGTATATGTATCCCGATATGCCTATATATGTATGATCCCTACAATTATCGATTGTATCCTTAGGAGGGTGGCTAGCTCGCTTTTTTTTATATTAAACCTCCGTTCTAGCGTATTCTTTGATTTTCGTATTTCACATGTACGTTTTAAAATGGTGTTCTTGGTTTTAAGTCTATTGAAATAACTTGGGATTTCTTTTGAGATAATGGAATCTTTTGTGTTGGGTCTTACATTTCTTTTGGTCGGTATATATTGAAAAAAAAGGGACTTGGAAATCTACTATAGAGTTAGATAGTTGGTTGTATTCGGTAAAATAAGGGTAAGGTGTTGGAGTCGTGTTTGAAACAAGATGTAACATAAGATTTTTTTTAATCAACACTTATTTATTTCAAATTCTAAAAGACTTTCTTTAAAATAAAGCGAAATAAAATTTCTTTCTACTTAAATAGTTTATATAAGTGAGCTTAATCAATATACGTCATTTATAATTATTTATGCAAGGCTAAACAAAGTTCATGAAAATTTCACATATATTTATTTCTTTTCATTTAAAAAGGATTACGTTAATTACTAAGAGGATTCTTTAGTTTTTTTTTTAAAATAACTAGTATAAAACTGTTTTGGTCATAACTTGTTCGTTTTTAAAGCTTTTTGGGTGATTCAAAAGCCTAAAATTATGTACTTGGAATGTACTTTTCAAATATTTGGTATGTATAGTCATGGGGTGTCAGTAGCTTGATCGAAATTTTGGTACAAGTGATGGGTTCAAGGTTGAGTTTTGAATGGTAGTTTTTTTATGATTTGGGATGCACGGGATACCTAGTCTTTGAGTTGAGTTTTGAGATCGTCTAGAAGGTTGTTTGTAAATTGTTTGAGTCACATAGATGTGGTGAGGAAAGAAAAAAAAATATTCCTTTGGAAAAGTCGATCTTGTGCACGGTTTAAATAATATGTCGCGGGGCATAAGATGTTTTGGTTGCCATTAAGTGTTTCTTGGATCATTTTTCGTTGTCATGAGTCATTTGAATTGGTACATGTTTGAGTTTTCCTTTTGAGTTTTCGTGGTTTTGGTCTCTTTTAACTCGTGCACGTGAAATGTCGTTAGTTATCCGTGGGTTTGATTCGTTGATCGTATCTAGTGGATTCAGGATGTAGTTTTGGGTTCGTATTGATTGGGAGCGTTGAGGTAGACATATGAAAGACTTGGTCGCGCCTACACGATTAAGTAGGTGGCCCTGAGAGAATGGTCGGAATGCCCTTAGTGGGGATGAAAGAGTTAAAAGTTCATAGACGAACTAATGTGGTCATGAGGTCTCTTAGGAGTGCCAAGGGAGATGAATAGAGATTTGTATAAAGTATCGATATTGGCACAAGTAACGCATTGTAGAGAATGTTGGAAGGGGATGTGATATTTCAAAGGTACTTGTGATATTCGTTAGGTATGAAAATTTTTCCGAAAATTTCTTAAGATTTAGTAGGTTTACCTATTATCTTGAAGTAGAACCATGAACAGAGCCAGTAGAAGGAGAAAGATGAGTTTTGGTTAGTGCCTTTCCAAGGAAATTGTTGATGGAATGATTTTAAAGACAGGAGTTGTTAGAAATTTCAAGGGATTCAAGATAAAGGTTGAGTTTCCTGGTAGTAAACGTGATGTGAAAGCGGTTGGATGGGTTGATAAGAAGGAGTATCGATCTTTTAGACTATGTGTAAAATTTAGCGAGTAGAAAGAGGTAGAAATTTGTTTGTGTTGCTGCCAAGAGAGGATGCAGGGATGATGTTAAGAATGTTGAATGGATGCTTTGGGTTTACGGTTATGCATTTGGTTTCACCAAAAGCACTAGAGGTTTTCATGGAGTCAATGAACCGACTGTGCATAACCGTATATAAACGATTTTTCATCGGGAGTATCGATGACATCTTGATCTACTCAAAGTCTAAGAAGGAGAGTGAGGGGAATTGTCACACCCCCAAATTGACCGCAGCGGAAGACTTGCTTTGGGGACTTGTGACTTCATGAGTAATCGAGAGCTTGATCCGAGAACGACCTCTACATGCCAAAAACCACAAAGTAGACTCCAAATAATCCACATAGTCAAGTACCTGAAATACATGCTTAAAATGTCAACATAAAGTTGGTGAGTTCATAAGTTTGTTTTAAAACGTTTATGAAAAATTAGAGTTTTACCGACCACTGCACCTTGCAGTAAAATATAAGAGTTTAAAAATCACAGTTTCTGTTAAATAAACTTTCTTTGATAATTTCAAAGTGTATTGATAAAGACAGAGTTTATTTATAAAAGCCGAGAGTTTACTGATATAACAAAGTTCACTAAAATAAGTAGAGTTTCTGATAAGACAAAGTTCGCGGAAAATAAATTGAGTTTTCTAATAAAACAGTATTCACATGAAATAAATAGAGTTTATAGATAAAACAGAGTTCACAGATAATAGTTAGCGTATTCTGATAAAAGCAAAGCTCACTGATAAATAATAAAGTTTTCCAATAGAATAAAATTGTTTAATGAACCACAAGATTTTCCAACCACTTGGTGACAATATAACAAATACAAAGTCACTAAATAAAATAAGGCATTTATTATTGTCTAAGCTCATGACACCGAAGCGTTAACAACACCGGTAGTATAATCATATAATGTAGCCCCTACGGATGCCTAACCCATGACATCCGTCCTCAGACTCAAATGAAACTGTGCCCGCTTGTCCTCTGTTGGACCAAGCCGGACAGGGGCGTCAACCCCGATAGATCTATCCATAACATTCGCGCTTTCGACCGGTCATCTGGTCTGAAATTAACGGTTCATGATAATGGGCCAAAGTGATTGGGTTAAAGTGGGACTTAGACCAATACATAAAAGAGATATGCACTTGTGTTCATTCTTGCAACCATTGTCTCTACCCGAGAACCAGTAAAAAGTAGTTAAAGTTTTGGGCTATGAAAATCACAATAGAAATTTTAGTATCAGCATTCATATGTATAACAATTAGAGGAGTTGACCACTCAGCACGTAAAAATTAAACCAGTTTAAAGATAGTTTATGACCAACCAAGTAAGCTTAACATTAGCTTATGACAATCAAGTAATTTATAAACAGTTATAGACAACCAAACAAGTTTAATATCAGTTTCTGACAACCAAGCAAGTTTATAAGTAGTTTATGACCAAGCATGTACCTCCCCCAAAGAGCAATTATAAAACATTTATAACTCAATTCAAAGCAAGAAAAGGTGGGGTATGAACTCACCTCGACGATGTAGCGTGAACAATAGTAATGCTAATAATACGCTCCGCGTAAACGAAAATCGATATGGCTCGGTCATGGTGTTGTGGTTTAACTAATCGGCTAATCCCAATAACTAACAAAAGTATATTTGAGTTCTCAATATATATGTACATCAACGCGACCCGCTAATAAAACATTTAAGTTCCAAGTTATAATAGTTCGGTGGTTGGTTAAATGAATTAATTAAGCACGCACCAAGTATATAATGTATTCCATACACATTATGTATAACCAGACGACTACATAATTCTTAAGTTGAATTATGTAATAGAGACAACAATCTTACAAATAAACCCAAGTATAAATTTATTTTGTAGTTATAAATATCGTAATAAAAATAATTAGGCAACAAAGTTCGACACATTTTAAGAAAATCACCACTTAATTAATAATTATAAATTTTAGGTAGAAGTATAACTTTCATCAGTTTATCTATACAATAGAATCCATTTATTTCATATGTCTACAATATAATAGTAATTATTTATTTTATTGGTTTACAAATATAATAGTATTTACTTATTTGCCGATTTACAAATATAATAGTAGTTTGTACCTAACAGAATATAAAGTATAGAATTTTATAAAAATTTCGACATGACCAATTCATTTCTACCACGTTTTCCCATATTAACCAATTCTCAATATTTTCCATTTGTCCAAACAATCTACGCTACACAAATCGTGTTTTAACATATATCCAATTATAATAAATAACACACTATAGTTAAGTAATAACCAAACACAACCTATGTGTGTAAATCAAATGCCAAACGCCCGAGATGGGCTATTTAGACGCATCTCTAAACATATGATCATCCTTATAGTTCACGTGATAACGGTAGTGTTCGATATATTTATTTAACCAAAAATATATATTTATATATGTATACCACTATTTAATCCGATTTAAGTAATAAATAAAGTTAGGGACGTTATTAGCCGATTTCTAAACCACAACGAACCATGAGATCAATTCGTTCCCGACACTTTAAACTCTCGACGACCCGCGTCCCAACGTACTCGAACACTAAAAATCAGCAAACCCCAACGCCCCTTTATAGTCGGACTGTTTGCACGAAACGCGCCCATATAAACCCTGCTGTTATCCCAAACGCACCCCTAACTCCTGCTGCAAATCCCAGACACTCCCTGACAGCTTTTCTACTGAGCCAAGCGCCCCTGCTGCTGTTAAACAGCAAACCAAACACACCTTAAACGCTAACCTGCAGACCCAAACGCCCCTTACTGTTGTTTTGTTGAACCGAAAGGCACCCTACCGCTGGTGCTGCCGAACCAAACACATGGATGTCCATAATAAACCAAACACACCCTCGCTGGTCATAAGCTCAGATCGGGATTCCCTTCGTGGATGTTGTAAATTGAATCAAAACCACTTTTTCTAGTTTCCTATGAAACCAAACGCAGCCTTCGTCTTCTACCAATACCAAACACCCCCTGCTGGTTGGATTCGCATAACACACACCCTACTGGTGTGTTTTACAGTCGGCTAATCGAGGGAATAAAGAGAACGACGGTACAACCACAAGCACGACACCTTAATGGTGCGACTGATGGTGGTTTCGAGGTGGTTAAACAAGTGGCGGCTGGTGGTAGAACGAGAATGGTGGGGTGACGGATCTGATGGTGGTTGGAAGCCACGATAGTGGCTCGTGGTGGCGCCTGATGCCACAATGTTGGTGGTGACTGAAGGATAGGGCCACGGTTACATGATATCGTGGGGTGGTTTTGATGGTGGTGAAGGTGGTGGCGGGTTGTAGCAGGACGACGGCGACAACCGTGAGATGGTGGTGGGTCGAAGTAGCGGCTGACCTATAGTGGTGAACAGCGGAAACAGCCGCTTGATGGTGGTTATATGACGACGATGATCAATATGATCGATAAGGATAGTATATAGGGTTGTTTAAAGGGTTTCTGTGGCGGTTATAGTGAGATGGGTGGCGGCTGATAAACAGTGATGGCCGGAAAATATTCCGGTGGCCGGAATAAAAAGAGAGGCGCCGGAAAAATGTATAAGGGAACTAGGGTTTTGTATGTGTTTTAATTTAGGGTTAGGGTTGGTTGATAAATGAAGTTAAATGTTATAAGATTTCTATTTATTAAGAGAAATGTGTAAAGTGGGTATATTTTAGGGTCAAATACGTAAGTAGTTCACTAAACTTCTCTTTTATTAGTTTAAACGCGACTCGGGACTCGATCGGGCTCTATAAAATTTTATTCGTTTTACGAAATTTACACCGTTGATTTCAAAATGACTTTTCCAAAGAATTAGAGTATTTATACGACTTAGATTTATGAATAATTTGTTCGTTCACTTAAAATGTCGATTATTTATCGATTGCCACACAAACGTATCATTTAAATAAAAATGACTTGCCATTAAATATTTTCATATGTTATTAAAACTAAAAGAGGAGTATCAGATAATTTAATAAACCTTTTTATCAAATATTTCAGAATAATTAAATATAAATATAATTTGTATCTCGTCAGTTCTCAGATTTTTGCGCAGTCTTTTACAGTATGTAAAATAAACTCCCGTTTTCGAATCAAAAGCTTTGATATCTCTCGAAAACGAATTTCGATTAATAAATAATATAATTTATTATTATTTAAAGTCTAGAAAATTCCCGGTTGTCACAGTACATCCGTGTTATTTGGAGTTCGTCCTCGAACTCAATCATTGTCACCTAATTAAAAGTGTAGAGAAAGGGATTTTAGGTTCTACCGCAGTGTTATATCGAATATACTTGGATCTAATCACAGATAGTTCTGTCTAAGCTTTTAAAATCGTGTTACCCACCAATAGTTACTTAGATAAGCAATAGGTGTAAGTGGATTAACTTAAGCGGTTCTACATGTCAATCTGACAAATCGGTCGTTGTTCATAGAACGATAAAATTCGAAACGAAGAGTTTAGAAAAATCGTTAGTTCTTAAAAGTCTCTAAGGGTTCACCACCACCATCCCGTTAGGTTCACTCGATCAGTATATATTCAGAAAATATTCGCGTAACAATTCGTGAATCAAACGAAGCCTAAATAATTACACTTCAAAACGTCGTCATGATACGATAACAAGACGAAATACGATAAACTCGTATGGACGAATCCTGAGTCAAAAGAATTACACTCCAAACTCGAATACTAAATCAATGCCATAAATATACAGGGTCACGCCGGATATCCTTAAGCCCACTTATTTATAATCTCATATTTGCATACAGAAGCGTCCTAATCTATGCAAATATGTCATTATAAACTTATGGTTCGGTGATTTATGATTTCTTTATTTAAATGCAAAGGCGTCCCAATCCATTTGAATAAAGACTTCATAAATCATCCTACTTAAGTGTCACCGGCAAAATACCCAATTCAAAATCGTTAGAATCTCTCAACGATATTATCCAAAATTACAAAAAGCAAAGAGTATGAGTTGAAAATAAGTCGTCTTCCATAAGTAGACGTTTCGAACGTACCGGATCGAAGAACCTAAGTGTCGATAGGCGATAAAGCAGTCGTAGACGTATATCAAGTAAAGGAACTCACGGTTATAAGTAGGATAATGTATTTAGTAGTCGGTTCTAAATAAGCAATTATCGAATCACACAATTCTTTCCCATCCTCGAGGAAGACTCATCAAACACCAAGCTGAGTAATAACTTATCATAACCCAACCTCGAAACTCACTCACAAAGAATGGCCCCGGGTTTTGTTATGAATTATTACACATCTCAACCTTTCGATGACTCAGCTCGACTCTGAGCATACAACACATTCCATATTATTACGTAAGACTACGAGTCTTACCCACCCTCGAGATAATTCATCAAAAATCATAGGCTGTGTAACGTCCCATACTTAACTTCATCTCGCACTCAATCAAACATGAGGCCCACTGAGGCATAGTTAAGTATTGTTACACCTCTCAATCTTTTTGAATAAATTAGCTCGAACCTGAGATTACCCGTGACCAATCGTGAACCAAAATCACATAATGCCAATACGTTTGATTTTATAAAAAGGTCTGTGGACCATTGTGTAACTCACAATGCCCAATAAATGTTCTACCGTTCGTATATAAAAGTATATTATATGTCTAAGTGCACTAATCAAACAATCGATCTCATGTAACAAGTAATACATAACAGGCAACGAAGCAATAGCAATCATGCATGTAAATATTCATATAGCAGCGGAATAAGTATAATGTGATGAGTGTTACTACTAAATAAAACTGAGAGCCGGTTATAGTCTAGAGTTACTAATGCAACCTAGTTCTCTATAACCAAGGCTCTGATACCAATCTGTCACACCCCCAAATTGACCGCAGCGGAAGACTTGCTTTGGGGACTTGTGACTTCATGAGTAATCGAGAGCTTGATCCGAGAACGACCTCTACATGCCAAAAACCACAAAGTAGACTCCAAATAATCCACATAGTCAAGTACCTGAAATACATGCTTAAAATGTCAACATAAAGTTGGTGAGTTCATAAGTTTGTTTTAAAACGTTTATGAAAAATTAGAGTTTTACCGACCACTGCACCTTGCAGTAAAATATAAGAGTTTAAAAATCACAGTTTCTATTAAATAAACTTTCTTTGATAATTTCAAAGTGTATTGATAAAGACAGAGTTTATTTATAAAAGCCGAGAGTTTACTGATATAACAAAGTTCACTAAAATAAGTAGAGTTTCTGATAAGACAAAGTTCGCGGAAAATAAATTGAGTTTTCTAATAAAACAGTATTCACATGAAATAAATAGAGTTTATAGATAAAACAGAGTTCACAGATAATAGTTAGCGTATTCTGATAAAAGCAAAGCTCACTGATAAATAATAAAGTTTTCCAATAGAATAAAATTGTTTAATGAACCACAAGATTTTCCAACCACTTGGTGACAATATAACAAATACAAAGTCACTAAATAAAATAAGGCATTTATTATTGTCTAAGCTCATGACACCGAAGCGTTAACAACACCGGTAGTATAATCATATAATGTAGCCCCTACGGATGCCTAACCCACGACATCCGTCCTCAGACTCAAATGAAACTGTGCCCGCTTGTCCTCTGTTGGACCAAGCCGGACAGGGGCGTCAACCCCGATAGATCTATCCATAACATTCGCGCTTTCGACCGGTCATCCGGTCTGAAATTAACGGTTCATGATAATGGGCCAAAGTGATTGGGTTAAAGTGGGACTTAGACCAATACATAAAAGAGATATGCACTTGTGTTCATTCTTGCAACCATTGTCTCTACCCGAGAACCAGTAAAAAGTAGTTAAAGTTTTGGGCTATGAAAATCACAATAGAAATTTTAGTATCAGCATTCATATGTATAACAATTAGAGGAGTTGACCACTCAGCACGTAACAATTAAACCAGTTTAAAGATAGTTTATGACCAACCAAGTAAGCTTAACATTAGCTTATGACAATCAAGTAATTTATAAACAGTTATAGACAACCAAACAAGTTTAATATCAGTTTCTGATAACCAAGCAAGTTTATAAGTAGTTTATGACCAAGCATGTACCTCCCCCAAAGAGCAATTATAAAACATTTATAACTCAATTCAAAGCAAGAAAAGGTGGGGTATGAACTCACCTCAACGATGTAGCGTGAACAATAGTAATGCTAATAATACGCTCCGCGTAAACGAAAATCGGTATGGCTCGGTCATGGTGTTGTGGTTTAACTAATCGGCTAATCCCAATAACTAACAAAAGTATATTTGAGTTCTCAATATATATGTACATCAACGCGACCCGCTAATAAAACATTTAAGTTCCAAGTTATAATAGTTCGGTGGTTGGTTAAATGAATTAATTAAGCACGCACCAAGTATATAATGTATTCCATACACATTATGTATAACCAGACGACTACATAATTCTTAAGTTGAATTATGTAATAGAGACAACAATCTTACAAATAAACCCAAGTATAAATTTATTTTGTAGTTATAAATATCGTAATAAAAATAATTAGGCAACAAAGTTCGACACATTTTAAGAAAATCACCACTTAATTAATAATTATAAATTTTAGGTAGAAGTATAACTTTCATCAGTTTATCTATACAATAGAATCCATTTATTTCATATGTCTACAATATAATAGTAATTATTTATTTTATTGGTTTACAAATATAATAGTATTTACTTATTTGCCGATTTACAAATATAATAGTAGTTTGTACCTAACAGAATATAAAGTATAGAATTTTATAAAAATTTCGACATGACCAATTCATTTCTACCACGTTTTCCCATATTAACCAATTCTCAATATTTTCCATTTGTCCAAACAATCTACGCTACACAAATCGTGTTTTAACATATATCCAGTTATAATAAATAACACACTATAGTTAAGTAATAACCAAACACAACCTATGTGTGTAAATCAAATGCCAAACGCCCGAGATGGGCTATTTAGACGCATCTCTAAACATATGATCATCCTTATAGTTCACGTGATAACGGTAGTGTTCGATATATTTATTTAACCAAAAATATATATTTATATATGTATACCACTATTTAATCCGATTTAAGTAATAAATAAAGTTAGGGACGTTATTAGCCGATTTCTAAACCACAACGAACCATGAGATCAATTCGTTCCCGACACTTTAAACTCTCGACGACCCGCGTCCCAACGTACTCGAACACTAAAAATCAGCAAACCCCAATGCCCCTTTATAGTCGGATTGTTTGCACGAAACGCGCCCATATAAACCCTGCTGTTATCCCAAACGCACCCCTAACTCCTGATGCAAATCCCAGACACTCCCTGACAGCTTTTCTACTGAGCCAAGCGCCCCTGCTGCTGTTAAACAGCAAACCAAACACACCTTAAACGCTAACCTGCAGACCCAAACGCCCCTTACTATTGTTTTGTTGAACCGAAAGGCACCCTACCGCTGGTGCTGCCGAACCAAACACATGGATGTCCATAATAAACCAAACGCACCCTCGCTGTTCATAAGCTCAGATCGGGATGCCCTTCGTGGATGTTGTAAATTGAATCAAAACCACTTTTTCTAGTTTCCTATGAAACCAAACGCAGCCTTCGTCTTCTACCAATACCAAACACCCCCTGCTGGTTGGATTCGCATAACACACACCCTACTGGTGTGTTTTACAGTCGGCTAATCGAGGGAATAAAGAGAACGACGGTACAACCACAAGCACGACACCTTAATGGTGCGACTGATGGTGGTTTCGAGGTGGTTAAACAAGTGACAGCTGGTGGTAGAACGAGAATGGTGGGGTGACGGATCTGATGGTGGTTGGAAGCCACGATAGTGGCTCGTGGTGGCGCCTGATGCCACAATGTTGGTGGTGACTGAAGGATAGGGCCACGGTTACATGATATCGTGGGGTGGTTTTGATGGTGGTGAAGGTGGTGGCAGGTTGTAGCAGGACGACGGCGACAACCGTGATATGGTGGTGGGTCGAAGTAGCGGCTGACCTATAGTGGTGAACAGCGGAAACAGCCGCTTGATGGTGGTTATATGACGACGATGATCAATATGATCGATAAGGATAGTATATAGGGTTGTTTAAAGGGTTTCTGTGGCGGTTATAGTGAGATGGGTGGCGGCTGATAAACAGTGATGGCCGGAAAATATTCCGGTGGCCGGAATAAAAAGAGAGGCGCCGGAAAAATGTATAAGGGAACTAGGGTTTTGTATGTGTTTTAATTTAGGGTTAGGGTTGGTTGATAAATGAAGTTAAATGTTATAAGATTTCTATTTATTAAGAGAAATGTGTAAAGTGGGTATATTTGAGGGTCAAATACGTAAGTAGTTCACTAAACTTCTCTTTTATTAGTTTAAACGCGACTCGGGACTCGATCGGGCTCTATAAAATTTTATTCGTTTTACGAAATTTACACCGTTGATTTCAAAATGACTTTTCCAAAGAATTAGAGTATTTATACGACTTAGATTTATGAATAATTTGTTCGTTCACTTAAAATGTCGATTATTTATCGATTGCCACACAAACGTATCATTTAAATAAAAATGACTTGCCATTAAATATTTTCATATGTTATTAAAACTAAAAGAGGAGTATCAGATAATTTAATAAACCTTTTTATCAAATATTTCAGAATAATTAAATATAAATATAATTTGTATCTCGTCAGTTCTCAGATTTTTGCGCAGTCTTTTACAGTATGTAAAATAAACTCCCGTTTTCGAATCAAAAGCTTTGATATCTCTCGAAAACGAATTTCGATTAATAAATAATATAATTTATTATTATTTAAAGTCTAGAAAATTCCCGGTTGTCACAGGAATTATGAGTTGGTTTTGGAGTTGTTAGGAAAGGGAATCATACGTGAGATTTTCAAGTGTGAGTTTTAGGATTAAGTTGGCCAGGACGAGTAGTCAGAGATGATGGCATATCGTGGAACCAGCAAGGGGCAAAGTGAAGAAGGGTGAGGAAGCGTTTTGGAGGCTGAAGAGGTGGATTGGATAATGAGCAGATCTTGGAATTATCGGAAGTACAGGATGAATTCGCGAAGCATGACGATACGTGGAGCAAGGATTTGGATGTATACGAGAACGACAAAGAAAGGCGGTTATTTATACGTTGTGGGAACTAAAGATTTGGAAGAACTAGATAGACTTGATTAGTGGATTTGGATCGTTATATCTGCCTAGAATGCTAGAGGCATTTGGGGTACGAGATGTAGAGAATGATCTATACAGATCATGAACGTCTCCAACACATATTTAATCATCTTGATTGAACATTTGGAAAAGGTGATGGGTGGAGTTAAGTGATGAAAGAAAATTGCAAGGCCAAGTACCATCTGGGAAAGGCAAGCATGGTTGATGAGACATGGAATAAGAAGAAAGAAGTGAAGCTGAGACGAACTTGAACTATATGGATGACGTATTAGGGTGGTTTGGATGAAGGATGTAGGTTGCACGAGTTGAGTTGTCTAAAGCAGAGAACGCGTCAACATGTATGTTACGTGGCTTGGACAATCATATGGAGAAAAGGGACGTAGACTATACTTCCTACATAGATAGGAGTAGCTTAGAAAGGGCGATGTAAGGACGAAGTTGGTGAAAGGGATACATAATGGGTTGGAGGAATAAGTACGATGAGAGTTGGGTGATAGTCGATAGACTGACTAATTCATCTCATATTTCAAGAGGAATGAGAAGTCACGTAGTTGAGAAGTTGGAAGGATTGCGTACGGATGTGATGGAATAGAGGGTTTTGTGTAAAAGTTAGCCTAATATGTATGGAATGCCTTATGAAGGATTATGGAAAGGGAAGAAACGATGGGAAGCAAGCGTAGTATACCGTTGATAGACTAATGTTTGGTATGAGCATACTATAGGGGTAATTGAGAAAGACGCCTAGAGCATTGGCGTTAGATTTGGAGATAGTTGGAGAACGCATTATATTAGGAAGAATTCTCCTACAAAGAGAGAGTCGCCGGTGAGAGGGGCATATTCCCCATTTATGAGGATGTAAGGAATAAAGGAGGAAACACCTAAATTATAGGCTGAAGACGGGATATAAGATGGTATGGAAATTAAGATTATGGAGAGACAAGCGAAAAGTAGTATGGTGGAAGAATGATTCGAGGGAGCAAGAGGTTGTGAAGATAGTGGGGTGATATTGAAGAGAAACCGTTAGAGCAAGAGGTTAGTAGTCACGAACAATGGAACGTCCACCTAGAGAAAAGGTGTAACACATGTTAGTATGAAGGATGGTTAGTTACTTGGTGCCGTGCATGGGAAAGTAAAGATGAGGTGGTGGTTATGACATGTTTCTTGTGAATATTATGGGAAGATTTTGGTTATGCAATCCTACATATACCATTGGATGTGTTTAAGGTTGGGAGAACTTCTGAATGATGGAAAATCCGTAGAGGATAGAAGCCGTTAGGTATGGTGATAATAATTGTAGTAGAAACTGCTGGAGTTAATTCATAGGAGATGAGGTGGATCACCGTTACAATGGGATGAAGTTAGAAGCGGCCAACGTATTGGACCGGAGGTGGATCGGAAAACTATGGAGGTGGTGGCAGTGACTAAGTAGAGGTTGAAAATAGCAAAGAACCGACAAGAGAGCTATGCGGACAAGAGGCATAAGCCGTTGAGATTTGAGATAAAGTTATGCTAAAGGTTTCACCATGGAAAGGGGTGATGCGGTTTGGAAAGAAAAGGGAAGTTAGCACCTAGATTTGTGGGTCCATTTGAAATCCTTAAAAGGATTGGGCTAGTGGCGTATAGGTTGAGATTACTGGAGGAACTGAGTAGTGTGCATGACGTATTTCATGTATCAAACTTGAGGAAATGCTTAGCAAGAACTGACTTGCAAGTACCGTTAGATGATATTAGTTTTATGGATGCGAGTCTTCGTTTTATCGAAGAGCCGATAGAGATTGTGGGTCGTGAAGCTAGGATGTTGGATAAAAAGGGTAATATACCGTAGTTATGGGTAGATGGAATTCGGAACGTGGACTAGAGTTCACGTGGGAACGGGAAGGATTTATGAGGAGCATGTATCCTCAGCTGTTTGATAATGACGATCCTAAGGAGTAAATCTCGGGACGAGATTTCTATTAGGAGGGAATGATGTGACAACCGTGGTTTTGAGGTTCGTCACTTGGTCTTATTTTAAGGTTAATTTATGTGTGACTATATGATTTGTGTGTTTACATGTTTCTTTGCGTGAACGAGGTTGGTGTGGATATCGTTTATGGGTATAAAGTACTCATATGTAAATCGAGGAACGGTTATTTCATGTTCATGAGCTCACAAATTAGTGACTATGAAATGAAATGGTGTTATTTTGGTGTTCTACGTATACGTATAAGTATTATAATAAATCGTATTTTCTTTACGATTTGGGGTTTAGCATTTAGAGGTCTCGGGTAAGGTGTTTAGTCATGTGAGTATTTTTCGGGATGGTTTTAAGTCATTTAGGACTTAGTTATAAAGTTCATTTCAAAATTTAAGATTATTTTTTAAAACTGTATATTTTACGTTTTTTTTGTTATACGCGTAAAATTGACTAGTTTTACGGTTTTGAGGTTTTGGAGGTTTTAGGAGCTGAAATAAATTAAGGTAAATTAAGGTATTATTAATAACATAATAATAAGTAATAACAAAAGAAAAAAAAAATAAAAATATATATATATGGGTCGGTTAGGGCCGAATAAAAAAAAGGAAAAAAGGAAGGTGGGTTGTATTGTGCTAGGATTCTTGGAGAAAGACTATATAAGGACTTTTATTATATCATAACTCTCATAAATCCCTGGAGAATTATTAGAGTCGACGGACACATAAAAAAATGGATTCTTCATAAATTTGGGGGTTTTCATAAATCAAAGGTAAATCTTTATAACCCTTTTTAATTGAAGTGTTTCTAATTCTTTCTCAATCATCCAATGATGGATTTAGGTTAAGGTTTGAATTAAAATCTGTATATATATGATATTATAATGATTAGATTAATTAGAGATAATTATTATACATGGTGATGGTAATTAATTAAGCTAATTGTGTTAAATTCGTTTTTTAAATCTAAGCAGAACTTTAGGTCACTTGTTTTGATCATATCTAGAGTTCTACAAACCCTTATTTTGCGATCCAAGCATCCCTGAATAGTTAATTGAAGTGGATTTCAAATGCAAGAAACGAGAACTAAGTGGAAGGTCGGGAGGTGGGTAAAAAACAGGTTACATCAGTCGGAGGTCAAAACAGTTTTGAAATCGGTCGGGTTTAATTTAATGTTTTAAGGTGATTGGGGTACTTAGGAGTACACTTGAGCCCTCTAATGAGCATGGTAGTTGGTTTATATATTAAATAAGAGACCTGAAGGGTACTTAGGAGTACACTTGGGGCAAAAGGGAGGAGTTAGCTGGGCGTTTGGCTTATAGTTTGGAGACCTAAAAACCTGGATTGTTTTGGGTAAAATGTTAACGAGACGGGTTATGAAGTAAACTAAGTTAAGGGCTTTATAGAGGGGTGTAATGAGATGCTTAGAGAATATAAAGGAGGTATATATATATGGGAGAAGGTTAGATGTCCATCATGGGTTGATGAGCCATCTTAGTGTTTGGTTCATGTTTTGATTGTGTGATTTTGTTTGTTAGCTTTTTGCTAGTGCGTGGATTTTTGGAGAAGCTCAATCAGGTGAGTTTCATAGTCCCATGTCTACTAATGATTTTGACTTCCAGATGAGACGGAAGAGACACTGTCTTGTTTTTATAAATTATGATGTGAATGTTTTGTGTTTGTTGATGGACTTGTGCATACTTATGTGATTAACTGCTAGTCGATTCATGATTGTTTAATGTTTTGACTTGGTACCAAAGGGATGTTGACAAGGCGGGGCCTTGGGGAGGTACATAAATGTGTGAGCATCTTTGGGACCAATATATAATGACAAGGCGGGGCCTTGGGATTGGTACATAGGTGTATGGGCGCCTATGCTACCATGGTGTTTGGTAAGGCTGGGAGCCTTGGATTTGGTTTGGAATGATTTATCTTGAATGTTAGTTGTTAATGCATACTTGTAGCACATTGTCCATATGTTTAGTGGTTTATGGTTGTTCACAGCTTATTATAATCTATTTTCGGTTGGAGTCTAAACCTATGACTCTCACCAACATTATGTTGACGTGTTTTAGTGTCTCTTTCTGGTGATAAAGTGGTTAAGCGTGATAACATATGTGGCTAGGATTGGAGTCGCATAGGAATGCATTTAGAAGGAAATCCCCGTTCCTTCTTAGTTTATTTTTCTGTTTGTTTCAATAAGTGATACTATGAACCTATATGTTGATTTGTTTGTGTTATTTGTTTGTCTTTGGTAAGAGGTAGGAATGTTACCTACTTACCTAGACTCCTGCATTGATGAGATATTTTCATGACATTTGTGTCACCTTTTATGACATTTCTAATTCATATAGTTCTCTCTACAGACACGATATTGTTGTGATGATATCCATGCGTCGCGTCTCATATTCCGCCATGGTGGGGTGTGACACATATGGCTTCAAACATTGCAAAGTTGGACAAGTTTGAAGAGGTGGACTTTAGGAGATGATAGTAGAAGATGCCCTTTCTTCTTTCTACCATGAATGTGGTGTATGTTCTTACTACACCAATCCTGATGATGGTATGTCACTGTGGAGCATATCAGGAAGACGAGCAAATGGGAGAATGATTACTATGTTTTTTGTGGTCTAATTTTGAATTGTATGTCTGATCCTTTATTTGATATTTACCAAAATGTTGGATCTTCCCAAGAAATATGAGATTCCTTGGAAGCCAAATATATGGCTGAGGATACTTCAAGTAAGAAGTTCCTTGTGAGTGATTCCACAAATCACAAGTGACTTATTCAAGACCTGTCATGGAACAATACAATAAACTTCTTGGTATACTTGATAGATTTAAACAGCATAAAATGAGAATGGATGAGACCATTAAGGTCTCTTGTGTCATTGATAAACTCCCTCCTTCTTGGAAAGATTTCTAGCATACCTTTAAACATAAGAAGGAGGGTTTAACTCTTGTTGATTTAGGCACAAATGTACGCATTAAAGAATCTCTCAGGGTGAAGAAGAATGACAAGCCAAAGATCAACCATATTTTTGGTTCCTTTTTTGTCAATATGGTGGAGCATAACAACTCCTCCATGTACAGTGACAATAGGGGTAAACGTAAGCATCAGGACAACACCAATGTTGATCCTAACAAGAATTCCTCAGTGACTTGTTGGAAGTGTGGGAAACCTAAACATTTGAAAAGGGATTGCAAAGGTGTTGGTATTGTACCAAAGCCAATGGATCAAGCAAAATGGTTTAGTGATTGGTTCTAACAACACACTAAAAGTTTAGGATATTTTAATGAATCTCTTCATGTTTATTATATTACATATGTATAAGAGGCTTACTTTGTGCAAGATGATGACGTTGTGTAGTGGATTGACTAGGGAGCAACTGTACATTTATGTAAAGAGGGATGTTGGTTCAAGACCTATGAGTCATTGAATGATGGAACTATTCTTCATATGTTAAACGAGTCATCAGCCCTTGTGCATAAACATGGTTGTGTGTATCTTAGATTTAGTTCTAGAAAGATTGGTTCCTTTTTTAATGTTTTACATGTTCTTAATATTAGGAAGAATTTGGTTTCAAGTAGTATTTTTAATCATTATGGTTATAAACAAGTGACTGAATTTAATAAATTTTATCTAAACATGGTGTGTTTATTTTTTTGGCTATTTAAGCAATCAAATATTCAGTCTTAATATGGTATGTTAATTGCTTTTGGTTATTTCCCTAAATATGTAACTATTTTTTACGTAGCTAGGATCGATTATCTTAACCTTGTTATGGGTATACAACCCCAACAATCAAAGTAAACTATTTTGAGATAATCAATGGCTATTACTGCTATGAAACATATGGCTTCAAACTTTGGAAAGCTATACAAGTTTGAAGAGGTGGACTTTAAGATATGGTATAAGAAGATGAACTCTCTTCTCTCTACTATGAAGGTGGTGTATGTGCGTAATACACCAATCCTGATGATGGTGATGATGTCACTATGGAGCAGATCAGGAAGACGAGCAAATGGGAGAATGATGACTATGTTATTCATGGTCTAATTCTCAATGGTACGTCTGATCATTTATTTGATATTTACCAAAATGTTGGATCTTCCCAAAAACTATGCGATTCCTTGGAAGCCAAATATATGGCTGAGGACGTATCAAGTAAGAAGTTTCCCTTGAGTGATTTCACAAATCACAAAATGACTTATTCAAGAACAGTCATGGAACAATACAATGAACATCTTTGTATACTTGGTAGATTTACATAGCATAAAATGAGCATGGATGAAACCATTAAGGTCTCTTGTGGCATTGATAAAATCCCTCCTTCTTGGAAAGATTTCAAGCATACCTTTAAACATAAGAAGGAGTATTTAACTCTTGTTGAATTAGGCACAAATGTACGCATTGGGGAATCTCTAAGGATGTAGAAGAATGAAAAGCCAAAGAGAAAGAATATTGTTGGTTCATTTGTTGTCAATATGGTCGAGCATAACAACTCCTCTAGGTACTATGACATTAGGGGAAAAATAAACATTAGGCTAACACCAAAGCTAATCCTAACAAGAAGTCCTCAATGACTTGTTGGAAGTGTGGGAAACCTTACCACTTGAAAAGGGATTGAAATTTTGTTGGTATTATTCCAAAGCCAATGGATCAGGCATAAATGGTTCAGTGATTTGTTCTAAAAACACACTAAAAGTTTAGGATATGTTTAATGAATCTCTTTAGGTTTATTATGTTACATATGTGTATAAGGCTTACTTTCTACAAGATGATGATGTTTTGTGGTGGATTGACTCTAGAGAAATTGTTCATGTGTGTAAAGAGAGATGATGGGTCAAGACCTAGGAATCAGTAAATGATATAACTATTCTTCACATGGTAAATGAGTCAACGTCCCTAGTGCATGAACGTGGTTGTGTAGAACTTAGATTTAGTTCTAAAAAGATTGATTCCTTTTTTAATGTTTTACATGTTCCTAATATTAGGAAGAATTTGTTTTCAAGTAGTATTTTGAATAAATATGGTTATAAACAAGTGACTGAATCTAATAAATTTGTTTTATCTGAACATGGTGTGTTTATTGGTTTTGGCTATTTGAGCAATTAAATATTGAGGCTTAATATGGTGTGTTTATTAGTTTTAGCTATTTGCCAAAATTTGTAACCATTGTTTTGGTACGTAGGTAGGATTGATTATCTTAACCCTGTTCTGGGTATACCTCAACAATCAAAGTAAACATTTTGAGATAATCAATGGCTATTGCTGCTATGAAACATATGGTTTCAAACTTGCAAAGCTGGACAAGTTTGAAGAGGTGGACTTTAGGAGATGACAGAAGAAGATGCACTGTCTTCTCTCTACCATGAATGTAGTGTATGTGCTTACTACACCAATCCTGATAATGATGATGTCACTGTGGAGCAGATCAGAAAGACGAGCAAATGGGAGAATGATGACTATGTTTTTCATGGTCTAATTCTTAATGGTGTGTCTGATCCTCATTTGATATTTACCAAAATGTTGGATCTTCCCAGGAACTATGGGATTCCTTGGAAGCCAAATATATGGTTAAGGATGCATCAATTAAGAAGTTCCTTGTTAGTGATTTCACGAATCACAAAATGACTTATTCAAGACCAGTCTTGGAACAATACAATGAACTTCTTGATAACTGTAACACCCCCATTTTTACCATATATCAGCGGAAGCTAATCTGTGGTATTACTTTCAAGGTATCGAAGTCACAATAATAGAAAATTCTCAAAGAGTCATTTTATTAATAAAAAAACTTGTTATCATTCATTTATTCAGAGTTAAATAAAACAACTATGCATACACTGTACATCACAGGTTTCCCAAAGATCTAGTTTTATTCATTAGAATGATACCTTTTCAAGACACCACCATCCGCAGCCCCCGAGTCTTCATTCACCTAAAATATATGGTTACAAATCAACACAACGGTTGAGTGAATTCATAGGTTGAAACAATATTTGAATACAAGTATGACCCCAGGGCTACAGGGTTATACACCCTATTTTTAAATTCATTGATTCTTATTACACTAGCTCGTACCCCACTACTTGACATAACAAAAAACCAACAAACTGCCCTTGTGTAGGTAGTTTGCCGGACTCCTGAGTTTAGCAAAATAAAGCATATATGATTAGCCTAGGTAGGAACATATTGGCATCCCAACAAGTGCGACTTGCCGAGATAGGAGATGTCAGTCTCCAATAGTAATATTATTAATATTAGCGCTCATTTCTAGAATGATTAACGGTTACAATTGAAAAGGGACTTAATGGAAATAAGTAAACGTAGTGTTAATAAAAATATTAGGAAGCATTCAAAAACAATGTATTCCAGTTTTAGCATATATCCCCCCACTGGTTTTCAAATCATTTATAAACTTTCAAACGTGAGGCTATGAACTCACCTTAGCTTATAGAGTCTTGAATTATTCTGAAACATTCGCACAGAATCTAAGTTGACACACAAATATGTATATATATCAAGTCGTAACCTCTGAGTTCAATTTCTTTATAGTAATTTGTGTTTTACTTTGATTTATATATATTTTAGGTTTATAGTATCATTGTTCGGGCCATTATACTTAGAAGCTATTCTATAAACGTTTGAGGAGCGAGGGCACTTTAAATCGTAAACTCAACCACTCAATCAGAACGCAATATCGAGATGGAACATCTTTGTAAAAAGTTCTCTACTAACATGACACATACAATATTATTAAATTTTATGTCGCTAGTTTAAATATTGGCAAAAATGGCCCTTATAGTTATATTTTGGCATAATTACACTTTTAACCCTTATAGTATATAGTTTTATTATTTACAATTTAAACCCTCAATATTTAATCCTAAGATCTCAAACTTTCCAATATTTATTATTATAGTTTTAACTTTCATAAAATGACACTTTTGGCCCAAAATGTTAAATGTTCAAAAATGATAGTTTTGGTCCCTATACTTGTAAAAGTCATATAACAACCTCAAAAATGTACCAAATGATCTAGGATTTGAGAACAAAGTTTCAAAACACATTTATAATCTTAATAAAAACATTTGTCCAGAGTTATAGCTTTTGAAATGGGTTTTAAGTCATTATTTCATGTAAATTACAAAATTAGGGTTTTAAGACATCTTTAGCTTATAATTTTCATTCAAAATGATCAAACACTCTAATTTCTTTTAGATTAGTTTTCTAACATCATTTTGGAATTATAAAAAGTCTAAGAATTCATTATAACAAGATCAAATCTTGGTTAACATAGAGATTACCTAGGTAGCTCCAAAATGACTCCTTATGGCTTCCTATGAACACAACTTGCTATCAAAGTTTCAAGAGCTTCAATGGCTTCTTTCTAGACCTGTTTTATGGTCTTATAAGTGTCCTAGAATGTATATAGAAGTGTAATTAAAGAATGGGTATGAGATACAAAGGAAACTGGGTGTAAGTTTCTACAATGGGAGTTTGCCCCTATTTATAGCTTTTCCAACCCTTAGGCTCAAAGTCTTGGCCTAAAACATGTAACAAGGATATCTTAGTGTCTAAGGATAGCTAGTTAAGGTCTATGCAAGTTTGTAGAGTCTAGTATGAAAATATCTAAGACTTGTGGCTAGAATTCTACACGACATGGTATTGATAAGAATAAGGATGTGGAATGTATAAGGAAGTGATGAACCTACTTGTTTTCACTTGTAAAATATCCTACAACATCCTAAATATTTTACCTAAGGTTTGAGTTTGGGAGGGAAAGTGTTTAAGTAGGTTTTTGGAGGGAAAATGTAAAACTGGGTCTAAATCTAAGGCTTGTAACTTATACTTTGTAAATTTTGGTGATTAAGGACTTAGGAATGTGATTATTGAAATATTAGGGTTTAATTAGGGTTTATAAACTGTAATTAAGAAGTTTGGGTCTTTGGTTTGAAATTTAACAAAGGTTTGATGTGAATTTAGAAAGAAAAATTATGTAGATTAGGGTTTCTAATGATCTATGATTAACTTAGTAAAAGTCATTATCCTCCTTTTAGCTACTGATTTAAACTTAATTTAGGTCCTATAAATTGTGTTTTAGGTTTCCAATGAGTTCTCACACTTGGTTTAATAGGTTATTCTAGGTAAGCATGTCTAAAAAGTGAAAATACCTATTTTGACCTAATTTACGAGTCATGCATTGAAATATTACACCTTGTTCTTAAGGATAATTGTACATTGTCTTAACATAATCTTATAACCTTAATGAAATGATAAAAGTGTTTTTAGACTTTTCCTAAAAGACTAGGTAGTGATTCTATGTAAATTGCTTAATATAAGGGTTTTTGGGTCATTAAGCCTAATGATTTTCTATCTTGGGTAATTAGTGTTTATATCATAATGAAATATTACTCTAGGTCTTATATAGTATGTTTATGACTTCTAGGGATTCTACATTCTTAGTTTAAGGGTTTGTATAGGGTAATCATATCCTAGGGATAATTAAGTTAGCTTAAGTACGTATGCTTTGATAACTTGTACTTTATGCTTTATTAATTTGTAACTTGGCTTGAGATAAATGTATTAACTTATTATGATACTTAGTTGAGTTTTATAATTAGTTGCAAAAGATTAGACTTCACTTCATTATGAAATGGATTTTATATGCTAATCTTAGTTACTAGGTCTTATACTTGTAATTAGCTTGAGATTAGTGAATATTAGTGTTTTGTGATCCATTACCTTTCCTTTATATGATAGATTATAACTAGTATAGTGTATTTGATAATTGTACATAGAGTTTTTGTAGTTATATGATAGATTATAACTACTATAGTGTATTTGATAATTGTATATAGATTTTGTGTAGTTATATCGCTTGGAACATTGGTTTATAAAGGGTTTCTAGGGTTTCTACGGCTCTTTAGTAATTTAGGGCATCATTGTTATATTTGAATTGTTCTTATTCATAATATATACATATTATTACTTATATACATATTGTTTACAACATATAGGAATATGTTGAAGTGGCAATTGAGATAGTGAGAATCCATATATTCAGTCATACATCATTGCAAAATGCAAAAATTTCTTGCAAAATCTCCTCTTTATTTATTTATCAAATAGGAAATTACATATTTATTGATATTACATTAGCCAAACTACTGGATGTTATAGTTTCTTCTCCTTATTTTAAATCTCATCCCGAGATTTAGCTAGAACTAGGATTACTAAGAAGAAAATAGATACGGATATTTAACTCGAATTTGATCTTCATGTTCCCAAGTATACTCAGGTCATCGTTTCGAGTTTCATCGTACCTTAACTATTGGGATATGGCTCTGCTTCAATCGTTTGATCTCTTTATCCATGATTTCCACAGGTTCTTCTACAAAATTTTACTTATCATCGAGTTGAAGTTCTTTCATCGGTATGATGAGAGATTCATCAGTTAAGCATTTCTTCAGATTTGAAACATGAAAAGTATTGTGAACATTACTAAGCACTTCAGGAAGCTCTAGTTTATATGCCACAGGGGCAATTCTTTTGATTATTTTGAATGGTCAAATATACCTTGGATTAAGTTTCTTTTTCTTTCCGAATCGGATAACTCCTTGACGAGATGAAACTTTCAACATAACACGATCTCCAACTGCAAATTCCAAAGGTTTACGCCTAGTATTAGCGTAACTCCTTTGTCTATCTTGTGCAGCTTGTAATCGCTTTCGGATTTGGAAAATCTTTTCAGTATTATTTATGGTCGTGTTAGTTGAAGATCTCCAACTTCAGCCCAACAAACAGACGATCGACACTTTCTTCCATAAAGTATTTCGAAAAGCGTTGCTTTAATACTAGCATGATAACTATTGTTATAAGAGAATTCTACTAGAGGTAGATGTTTCTCCCATCCTTTTCCAAACTAAATTACACAAGCTCTAAGCATATCTTCGAGAGTTTGAATCGTTCTTTCACTTTGTCCATCTGTTTGAGGATGATATGTCGTACTCATGTCTATTTGAGTTCCTTAAGCATTTTGCATCGATCTCCAAAATATAGATGTAAAGTGATTGTCACGATCTGAGATGATAGATACAGGCACTCCGTGTTGAGAGATTATCTCCTTATTGTACAATCTCGTAAAAGTTTCTATACTATCGGTCTCTTTAATAGGAAGAAATCGCGTAAATTTAGTAAGACGATCGACAATAACCCAGATGGTTTCATGTCTATTTTATGTATTAGGTAACTTAGTTACAAAATCCATCGTAATTCTTTCCCATTTCCATATCGGAATCTTCCGTTGTATCAGCAGTTAGGATGGCTTTTGATACTCTGTTTTAACTCTTGCACACGCTAAACACTTACTAACATATTATGCTATAATTGCCTTCATGTTATTTAACACCCCCAAATTTACACGCAGCGGAATATATCTTTGGGTGCTTAACAATGGTACAATAACACATAATTTATAAAGAACGAGTCGAAAAGAGACGTTTTAAATTTACTGTTCCTAAAACATTTGTCAGAGTAGCGTAGTCCCAAGACATCGTAACCAAAGTAAAACTAAAACAAAAGATTTATATTGTTTTAAGGAAAGGAACGATAAACATTCAAAGAGTTTAAATTACAAAATCAGTGCACAACTTCATTCCCGTGACTCCCAAGCTTCACATTCCTTGATTTCCTGAAATACACGTGAGTAAAATCATCAACAAAAATGTTGAGTGAAATCTATAGGTTTATGTTATCATTTTGAACACAAGCAAAAGTTATAATTTGGTGGCATACTTGAAGGCAACAAGCATCGAATAATTTGCATCAAGAAATATAATTGAATATAGCAACAATTGCATTAAGCTCATGGAACCGAACCCTTAGACACTCCCTTTAAGTCTAATAAGACATGGGATTTATTAATTGTCATTTACCTCCAGACTATTGGTACATTTCCGTATACCTGACTTCTCAATACAATATGTCCGTACAGTGGGCGTCCAGGCCTAAGCACGAGGGACATCACCCACAAATCGAACCGAGGCGGCTTCCCTCATAGATCTATTAATTGTACTAGCGGATAGCCCGTCATAAGCTAGTTAACGGTCCATAATTGAGTCTTTCACAATGGCAATCTACTTAATACAATTTAAGGCAACCACGGGTCCATTCATATAGGAACAAGCATACCAAAACAACTTGTGTTCTAAGTTTATAAAAAACATGTATTCCCCTCGTGGTTTTAAAAATCATATAATTGCGCAAATGAGGCTATAGACTCACCTTAGCGATAGTGATGTCAAATTAGGATAACGATCAAGTAATAGTAACAGTACTGAATTGATGAAATAGGATAAGATGGGAGGCCGCGAGCTTCTAACGACGACAATGAAGATGTAGAAAAATAAATATATGGCCAATACTTGTTGGACTCAAATCAACAACCCTTTTACAAGCTAATATCATACATGTAACCCGTTTTATTTCTCCATCGAACTAGCCATATGAACCTCATTCTCGAATTCTTGATGATAAATTACTTTTAAAAATATCAAAAGGGTGATAGATGGTTCTTGGCAAGAACTGGAGAACAAGGTAAAGAATGAGATAATTAGTTATTGTTATGTACAAGTGATAGATAGATAGATACGTAGGATATAAGACATGTATTAGCTTATTCCAAAATGAGACACGTTGGTGTTGAGTTGTCCATAAATGGACATTTTGATTCCATGTGGTTGCCGTAAAATATGCAACATGATAAGGTTTATAGTTTATTTTGTATAAATTTTGAATAAGTGGGTATAATCGAAATCCAATATTTTAAAAGTTCCGCGATTTGAAAGTTAAGCTTAAAACACGAAAAATAAACACTCAATATAAAAAAAACATCGACATTCGGAGGACATTTATATTTTGATAATTAAATGACTTAAAATAGTTAATGCGTCGAATGAACAAATGACACATAAAGTTTTAACGTAAATTACAAAAAATACATTTAAAATAAATAAAATAAAAATTAAACGACAACAATAGAAAATATTAAATATCTTAACTATCGATAATAAAATGTAAAATTTTGAGCATCCGTCGGTATCGCGATCACTAATAGTCCTCATTACTCGTCAAAACATAAAAATAAAATGTTCAATATCGGTTTCAACTTAAACCGTTAAACATAATGGTATTTAACGCCATTGAATGTTTCAAAAATACTTAAAAGATAGAATTAAGTAATGACGTTATTTTTTTGGTGGTTTTACATCCTCACCACCTTAGGATAGCACCGTCCCGGGTATTCGGATCCACGTTGGAAAATCCATCATCATAGATCAACAAGGAATGATCTTAAAGATAAATAAATTACAATGACGCAAAATAATAGACACTAATCACGTGGGGATTCACATGGCTTAGTTGACTGTGACTCACTTGCAGTAGTGGAACCTGCTTCCTCCTCCTCGAAGACGTAATTTGACGGTGATAAATTCGTAAGATAGATATAGGGTCATAATGAAATGAAATAGAATAATTTCCAAAAATTCAAATAAATATAGAAAATCCTTCAGATAAAATACATGAAAATTTCATATATTTATTTAAATAGTTCATTAGTAAATTATTCTAACACCCCTAATTTACATTACGCAGCGGAAATACACAATTAGGTGCTAGATACAAGCATCATCACACAAGGTATATTGAACGACTCAAAAGTGAGACGTTTACACATAAAATATAAACATGATTTTCATAAATGGTCTAAAACATAAATTTCATCCCATGATTGTACTGACACGACACCAGAGTAAAGCGTTTAGTCCCCATGGATCTCGACCAACAACCAACAAGTTTAGTACAGTACACAACATGAAGTAAATTGTTCAACAGTAAAGGTAGAAACAGTTTTTAAACCAACATTCTTCCAAAAGCCAAGCCACAACCTCCACAGCAAAGCTCCATGCTCCATCACTTCCTATTACCTGAAATACATGCATAAAACGAGTCAACAATAATGTTGAGCGAGTCTATAGGTTTATCAAATCACATTTGAACACAAGAAGAAAATCAATCATAATCATTTATAAAATTGTCGTACACACAATCTATATTCAAGGAAATAATAAACATTAAACATTGTATTTAAGCTCATGACACCGACCCCTTAACCAAATAGTCACCCACGCCAAATGCCGGCATGACTAGAATAAAACCATTGCCCCTCTAGGGTATCAGTTGCTAGAATACCACAATCTTATTCACGTAAAATTATCCTTCCCAGCGGGTTACTCAACGTAATGCCCTGGTCTCAAATAGGGTGGTCAACCCAATAGTACTATCATTAGAATAAGCGGTTATTCCCGACTCAGAACATCAAGTCAGAAGATAGTTAACGGCTCATGAATTTAGGGTCTTTAGCAACAAGTTACTCAATACAATGAATTCAACTTTAGGCAACATTCGGGTCCAACAATTACTCATGATTTGTGTTCATTTATTTTCAAATAGCATGTATCCCCCTCACGGGTATAAAACATTTAGTAGCTAGCATAAAAAGCGAGGCTACAGACTCACCTTAGAATAAGAGATCTAGCGATATGATCGTCAATGATAATGGATGCCTTTCAAACACGAGAACCGCTACCTATCAAATAAGGCGCGTTCATTAATAATGACTTGAGAAATAAATCATATTTAACAACATCAAACTCAAACTCATAAAGTCACAATAAACTCGAGAGAATACGATATAAATAACTTAATTATACTTTACTACACATTTACTTTACCATTTTACACTTTTAATAAAATCAGCCGGTACATATTACATGTACTAGCTTATTTACCCCTTTTAAACTCGTCAACCGTTTATGAAACGACTCGATAAACTAACTTACTATATATAGAAAGTCCTCCTACAAGTTTATCAAATGAAATTACTTTTAAAGTCCTTTACCCAACTCATTTTCAAACTACAAAATCCGGACAAATTTACGTTAATTTTTCATACAACCGTTTTAACTTATTTAAACGACTCCGTTTACAAAACCGACACTCGGGTTTTAAAGTAAACTCAACCTCTAAGGTAAACACCTCATTATCAGTAGGTTACACATTTCAAAACTTCCATTTAGAGTCCCCGAGATTCGATCCAAATATCGACAACAACTATTTGTAGTGCCGATACTCGTCTCCCGGTACACGATCATTCAAAACATCATAACTTCGCGCTCGTTTGGAGCTAGAAGCTCTACGTTATATAAAATCGAAGCTAATAAAATTATCTACAACCCTAGGCTATAGTTTAAGCCATTTTCAAAACATAAAAATTCGGATTTTGCTGTTTACTTACTGTTATAAAATGACTACCAAAATCTTGTACAAAATCACCTTTTTAATCAAAACCAACCATAAAAATGTTCATTTCTATACCCTAACATCATCATATATGAACCATAACATCCAAATCATTATCAAAATTAAAACCTTTGAATCAAAATGAAGTTTTTAACAAAGTTTTTAGCAAGAACACCATGGATCATGACAAAAACAACATGCATGATCATGGCTTCTACCTAACAACATCAAAAAATAAAAATGCCTTGCATGTGTAAAATTCTTACACCAATGTGATCCTTGTTCAATTCTAAGAGTGGGTCTAGCTTTGGTTTAGCTCAAATCATCCTCAAACTTGAGTAAAAATTGAAAATGTATGTGTTTGTGTAGGTGGTGGGTGTTTAGGCAAATAGAGAGAGAAAGAAAGAGATGAAGAAAATTTTTGAGTGGAAAAATGTGTTGTGTGTGTTTGATTTGGGTTTTTATATAGTGGTGGAGGGACCTTGGTTGCAATTTGGCAATAGTTGTGACTAAGAATGAAAATAGTTAGCTAAAAAGCGGGAAATAACTATTAGTCAATTTTGAAAATGTTTACGGGGTTCGGGTTTCATAAAGATACTTTTAAAAATTTAAAACGTACCTCAAAAATATAATATCGACTCTCGACTCGACTTAATACGTCATTTAAAATAAAACCTCAAAAATGACAAAAATCGAACAACCGACAATAAGACGTAAAATATTTGGCATCCATCGACATCACGCTTGCTAATACTCCTTATGCTTAATAAATTTTAAATATAGACCTTCCAACATTGGTTTAAACTTAAACCTCCAAAAATAAATATAGTTCAAACTCATCCAAAAATTTCAAAATAATCGTAAAATAAGATTAAGCAATGACCTCGGTTTTGGGTTGTCACATCCCCCCTTCTTAAAAGAAGCGACGTCCGCGGCGCTTAATCCTTTCTAAACAAATGAGGATACTTGTCCTTAAAGAAATCCTTACGTTCCCATGTAAACTCTGGCCCACGTCTAGAGTTCCATCTCACTTTCACAATCGGAATTCTACTATGCTTCAACTTCTTAACTTCCCTATCCATTATCTCTACAGGTTCCTCTATAAAATGCAACTTATCATCAAGTTGAATTTCCTCCAATGGAATCACCACATCCCTTTCAGCTAAACACTTCTTCAAATTAGACACATGAAAAGTATTATGAATAGCCTTAAGCTCATCAGGCAATTCTAACTTATAAGCCACCAATCCAATCCTTTGGATAATCTTAAATGGTCCAATATATCTCGGGCTCAACTTTCCTCTCTTTCCAAAGCGTATTACTCCTTTCCATGAAGATACCTTTAGCATAACCATGTCTCCTACTTCAAACTCCAACGTTTTCCTTCTGTTATCAGCATAACTCTTTTGTCTACTCCTGGCAGATAACAAACGTTTCTTAATTTGTACAGTCTTTTCAGTCGTCTCAAATATCATTTCAGGCCCAGTCAATTGACTTTCTCCTACCTCACTCCAACACACTGGTGATCTACACTTACGTGCATACAAAGGTTCAAATGGAGCGGCTTTAATACTAGAATGATAACTATTATTGTATGAAAATTCAACCAATGGCAAATGCTTATCCCAACCATTTCCAAAGTCAATCACACATGCACAAAGCATATCCTCTAACGTTTGAATCGTTCTCTCACTTTGTCCATCAGTTTCCGGATGATATGTTGTACTTAAACATAACTCCGTTCCCATCGCTTTCTGCAAAGACTTCCAAAATTCTAAAGTAAACCTACTATCACGATCAGAAATTATCGACAAAGACACACCATGTCGACAAACAATCTCCTTCACATACACTGTTGTTAACCTCTCCATACTATCTGTCTTCTTCATTGGGAAAAAGTGAGCAGACTTAGTCAATCTATCTACAATCACCCATATCATATCATAACCATTTGCAGTCCTTGGTAAACCTGTCACAAAATCCATTGTAATCTTCTCCCATTTCCACTCAGGAATCTCATGTTGCACTAAAAATCCAGACGGTTTCTTATATTCAGCCTTCACCTTCGCACAAGTTAAACACTTATTAACATATTGTGTTATATCTGCCTTCATATTCGGCCACCAATAAACTTTCTTAAGATCTTGATACATCTTCTCCGATCCAGGATGTATTGAATACTTCGACTTATGAGATTCATTCATCACCAAATCTCTCACTCCTAACGAATCTTCCTCAGACGGACACAACGGTAACCAAATCCTATTCTTAAAATACCTCAATCCATTTGACCTTACTTCAAACAAAGGTTTCAACATTCTACCCAAATTTTCTTCCTCAACGTTCTCTTCCTTCAATCAATTAGTTTGGGCTTTCAATATCGCTTCTGTCAAATCAACACTTTCCATCATTGCCAAAGCTCTAACTCTTATAGACTTATCTCTTTCCTTTCTACTAAGTGCATTAGCTACCACATTCGCTTTACTAGGATGGTAACGAATCTCGCAGTCATAATCACTCAACAACTCAACCAATCTTCTTTGCCTCATATTCAATTCCTTTTGATCCAAAAATACTACAAACTCTTATGATCAGTGAAAACTGTTAGGACCATTGGAATAGTTCTTTGTAATAGGTAGACTAGGACGTATGTAGTTCCTCCTGGTCATAGTAGTAGTAGGAGCAAGTCGTGCTCCTGGTCTTATAGAAAGTCAAACTCTATTATTTAGTTATTATTCTGCTAGGATATGCATGAGATATGTTAGGAAAAGATATGCATATCAGTTTACACGTTTTGGTTAATGATGTATTAGGGTTTCCTTGTAGTATAAAAGGAACCTTAGGCAGAAGGGTTATACACACCTTCTTCAAACATAATTCTAGTTATTATTAATATTATAAATTCTTAGAAAAGAATTAAGTCGTTATAGTTATTCTGTTCTTCTTTATAGTATTTGTATTCTGCACTTATACTGTGTATAGAGTCTCTCTGTGAATAGACTTGTGATTACAGAAGTCGTTCACCGTTCCTGACAGGCTGCAAGATCCACATCTAGTGGACCTAACAAGTGGTATCAGAGCCTGGGAGAGTCTCTGTACAAGAAGAATAAATTTTTCTCATTACTAACATCTTTGTTTAATCCTGTCTGCCTCAAGTTCTACTCAAACAGGAGAAGATAGTACTCCTAGAACTCAGCAACCTCAGCAAATCATTGCTACGGTTTCCAACACAAATGGTAAGTTTCCTCTTCTAAAAAAGGACGAGTATGATAGCTGGGCAATGAAGATGGAATGTTGGATCACCAACACTGATCAAGACCTTTGGAAGATCATTCTGAATGGAAACAGCAGGAAGTTGACTAGAAGAGACAAGAATGGTAATATTACTCTTCTTGACCCTAAAACTCATGAAGAAATCACAGCTGTTCAGAAGGAGATCAAAGCAAAAACTATTTTGCTTCAGTCTCTTCCTGATGATCACATGGGTGACTTCTATCATTTGGATGATGCTAGAGAGATCTGGAATGGAATAAAAGCAAGGTTTGGTGGGAATGAGGAGTCAAAGAAAATGCGAAGATCCATGCTGAGAGATAAATTCACAGAATTCAAGATCTCAGAAACTGAAGGTATCCATCAAGGGTATGACAGGTTCCAAAAGATATTGAGCCAGTTGAATCAACTTCGGTCGAAACCTGATGATGGTGATATCAATGCAAGGTTTCTTAGAGCCTTACCCTACTCATGGAATCAGGTGGTAATCTCTCTCAAAGCAAAAGGTGGGCTTGACTATCTTAATTTTGATGATTTGTTTCATAAGCTTAAAACCTTTGAGCCTAATGTGAGGGGATACTCAAGTGATTCTTTTCCTACTCCTGCTAACTCTGCCTTTGTGAGTTCTATGGGATCCAGTCCCATGTCTTATGCTAGTAGCCCAAGCAATATTGTGTCTTCTCAACATACTTATCAGCATACTTTATCCAGCATCAGAAAATTTTGGGTCAATGAAAATTTTTGTTGTTCAATCCTATTCCACCACAGTCTCTCCTACTACTCGGTTCCATACAAGTAGTGTCTCCATAGCTTCAAAGCAAAAATAACAGCCCCAAGCTCGAAATCATGCGTAGTGTAATTCTCTTCATGCTTCCTCAATTGTCTTGATGCATACGCTATTACTTTCTCCCTTTAAATCAATACAACTCCAAATTCTTTATGAGACGCGTCACAATACACTACAAAATCCTCAGATCCTTCTGGCAAAGACAATATCGGCGCAGAACACAACTTATCCTTCAACATACTAAATGCAGATTCCTCTTCCAATCCCCATTCAAACACTCGATTATTTTCCGTAAGCTTAGTCAACGGCTTAGCAATTAACGAAAACTTCTCAATAAACCTTCTATAATACCCAGCCAAACCAAGAAATTGGCGAACTTCAGTCGGCGTCTTCGGTACTGACCAATCCTTAATTGCCTCAATCTTAGCAGGATCCACACGAACACCTTCACTATCAATCACGTGCCCCAAAAATTGCACTGATTTCAACCAAAATTCACCTTAGAGAATTTTGCATACAGCTTCTCCTTCTTCAACAATTCCAAAATTGTTCTCAAATGCTTCTCATGTTCCTCTTCACTCTTGGAGTAAACGAGAATATCATCAATGAATACGATAACAAACTCATCCAAATACGGCTTGCATACACGATTCCTCAAATCCATAAATACAGCAGGCGCATTTGTTAACCCAAAAGGCATCACTTGAAATTCAAAATGTCCATATCGAGTACGGAAAGCTGTTATAGGAATATCTTCTTCCCTAACTCTCAGTTGATGATACCCAGACCTCAAATCGATCTTTGAGTATACAAATGACCCTTGCAACTGATCAAACAAATCATCAATCCTCGGCAGTGGATACCGATTCTTAACAGTCAATTTGTTAAGCTCTCTATAATCAATACACATTCTAAAAGAACCATCTTTCTTCCTAACAAACAAAACAGGCGCACCCCACGGCGACGAACTAGGTCTAATAAATCCCTTATCCATCAATTCCTTCAATTGATCAGATAATTCTTTCATCTCACATGGAGCTAAACGATACAGTGCACGAGCAACAGGCGCAGCACCCGGCACTAAATCAATACGAAACTCCACTTCACGATGCGGCGGTAATCCTGGAAATTCCTCAGGGAAAACCTCAGGATACTCTCTAATCACAGGCACATCCTCCAATTTCCTTTCATTCACACCATCATTACTTATCCGTGCAAGAAACACCTCACAACCTGCTTCTATATACCTCATCATCTTTAAACAAGAAACAACTCTCAAACGAGAAGTACATTCATCACCTTTCACAGTCAATACCCTATTCCTTAGCGGTATCTGAACTAATCTTTCTCCACAAACAATTACTGCACCATGACCAACTAACCAGTCGATTCCAATAATCACGTCAAAAAATCTTAACTCTATGGGCATCAAATCAATACTAAACACATAATTACCTAACTTCAAGGAACAACCTTTCAGTATAGAACTAGTGCTTACAACCTTACCATCAGCTAACTCCACATTATAACTAGTTGTCAATCTCACTGGTTCTCTATCCAATAGCTGACTGGATCTAACGTCTACGAAACTTCTATCGGATCCAGAATCAAATAATACACTAGCATAACAAGCATCAAGTAAGAACGTACCAGTCACCACATTCAGCCCTTGAGGTTTGTCAGCATCTCCCACGACATAGGCTAGAGCAGCAATCCCAGCAGCAACAGCAGCAACATTGCCTCCCTGTCGTATGCCAACCCTCGGACAGTTCCCTTGCTTATGTCCACGGCCTCCACATCTAGAACAGTAAACTACCTTGACAACATTGGCTCTAGTGGCTACACCCTTGTTTCTACAATCTTCCATCTTATGTTCGGCCTTCCCACACTTGTTGCAAGCAGGTGGACAATTTCCAACATGATACAGATTACACCGACCACACTTCGGATTTACCTTGTTACCTTGATTTCCTATGGCAGCACGAACACCATCATTCCTTCTCAAATTGTATTGATGATTCCTATTTGGTCCTTGGTTATTGTTATTACGATAACCACCTCGATTCTGCCCTTGGCTTGAGTGTGCAGCTTCCCACTTTCTCTTATTCCCCTCAGTAATACTATCCTTTCGATCCTGCAGCTTTACATCCATTAAAGCATGAGCCATTTGAACAGCTTCATCAAATGACTTGGGTTTCGACAAAGTAGTTTCTCCCTTGATATTACTAGATAAACCCCTAATATACTGCTTCATCTTCTTACGGTCATCAGCAAACGCATCAGGACACAACAAACATAAATCATAAAATCTCCTTGTATAAGCTACAATATCATTGTTCCTCAGCACCAAATGCCTCAATTCATCTTCAAACTGACCTAACTCTTCCTCAAGATAAAACTTAGCAGTTAACAGTCCCTTAGTCACAGTCCATGTTCTAGCATTAGCTTCAACCAATCCAAAAGTAGCTACTTGACTATTCCACCAACTCAATGCATCATCCTGAAAAGTAGCTGCAACAAATTTCACCTTACTAGCTTCTGAACATCCACTGATTTCAAAAGTACTTTCAATCTTCTCAATCCACCTCCTTAATTCCAATGCACCACCAGTACCACAAAATTAGGTAGGTCCACATTTCATGAAACTAGCATAAGAACATTCCTTCTGAACCTGTTGAACAGCAGCATTACCTCCAACTAGTCCCACAGCATTTCCTTCTGCTTGTTCATCAGCATATCCTCCAACCTGATTTTCAACATTCCCTCCAACCTGACCAGCAGCATTCCTATTCTCAGCCTCTTGGTTCCTCGCAGCACGTTCAGCTTCCAAAGCTCTAGCAATAGCTTGCTCAATCATGGTATTAACAGTAGCAGTCATTAATTTAGGCGGCATGTTTACAGGAAACTAACCAAACAATAATTTACTAAAGTCAGAAAAATGCCTCCCAACTCCTTCATGTATAACCATAACAGAAAAAGAACAAGTAAGTATTCATATCATGATAAGAAGAAGGATTTTTCTATCAAGATGTAACATGGATACTACATGCACCAACAACACAATTCACAATGAATCATTAACCAATTCACATAAGAACTAATAAGACATATCATAAGTCATGAAGGTAATTTGGATTGCGTTGGAAAATCTCCACAAAATTGTGACAAGTAATGTCACTACAATCCTTCATCACAACAAACTTAAAGTCATTAATTTTCATCACAAACTACAGTACGAGTCTACATAAGTTCTATTACAACAAGACTAAATAAAAACAACATAAAGAACTAAACATCAGATCCCCGCAGCTTCTTGTACATCGGCTCGTCATCACTGCTGCTATCATCATCCTTAGATTCTTCCTCCATTATTTCCTTCCCCTTACGACTACTTCCTTAACTTGGCTTCACCAACACTTAAGCTTCAACCTGATTCGGCACATCACGAATCACAACATCTCGACTAGGAAAAGATCTCATCGGCAAACCCCACACACTCAACCTTGCATTCCTTTCTTGCTCCCTACGTAACCTTTCAACCTGTCCACTCAAATTCAGCACCATAGATCTTAATATAACAACTTCATCCATTTCCCTTGCCCTAACAAACTCTGATCTCCTCACACTACCAACAAACCTGTCAAACTTTTTCTCATCCTTCTCAAACCTCCTAATCACACGGGTCTCAACCAAATACCTTTCAAACAAAGACCTATCAAACTTCTTAAGAAACCAGAAAATATCATCATAAGACCTAGGACCTGGACAATAAACCTTAGGAATAACATCATGAATAGATCGAGCACTAGCAGCACTACTCGACTCCACATGAACATCACCCCTAGCAAATGCAATCCCAGGCAAACTGCTAATATAAGCATCACAAGTAGGAGTCGAAGAACGAACAACAGGTCGCTGACAATCTAGAACAGTCTGTGTCACAACATTAACCCTTGGAACATAACTACCTTGTATCAACTCAGGCTCTGTCTGACCAACTGCAGTAAGTGGAATCCCATCATCTAAAAACTTAAAAGGCTCCTCATCGTCACTAGCACCAAAGTTATCCACTTCCTCACCATCCACTACATTAGTTATATAAATCCATCCATCCTCCAAGGTAAACCAGCCATTTTCTACAATTATAAAGGTTCAAGGATAGTTAAGGTCATCGTTAATAAAATAATAATTAGTATGCCATGCTTATGCAAATATCATACATAATCCATGCTATGCAACACAATGCAAATGATGTTTATGCAATGCTCGCAAAAAAATTAAATATGATACTAACAAGCACTCAGCGTACTTTCAATAATTCCAATACAATATCGTAGTATTTACTTAATAAATACTCGGGAAATCATTTCAGTTATGAGCGATACATCTACAATACAAAACAAAACTAAAGGTGATCTTACCGGAGCGTTGCAGAGGAGTTATGTGCTTTTGAAGAATAAATACTTTCGACACCAAAGTTATAGTTTAGGAAAATTTTCAAAATCGACCCAGTTCTCTATAACTTGCAGCTCTGATTACCAATCTCTAACACCCCCAATTTACATTGCGCAGCGGAAATACACAATTGGGTGCTAGACACAAGCATCATCACACAAGGTATATTGAACGACTCAAAAGTGAGACGTTTACACATAAAATATAAACATGATTTTCATAAATGGTCTAAAACATAAATTTCATCCCATGATTGTACTGGCACGACACCAGAGTAAAGCGTTTAGTCCCCATGGATCTCGACCAACAACCAACAAGTTTAGTACAGTACACAACATAAAGTAAATTGTTCAATAGTAAAGGTAGAAACAGTTTTTAGACCAACATTCTTCCAAAAGCCAAGCCACAACCTCCACAGCAAAGCTCCATGCTCAATCACTTCCTATTACCTGAAATACATGCATAAAACGATTCAACAATAATGTTGAGCGAGTCTATAGGTTTATCAAATCACATTTGAACACAAGAAGAAAATCAATCATAATCATTTATAGAATTGTCGTACACACAATCTATATTCAAGGAAATAATAAACATTAAACATTGTATTTAAGCTCATGACACCGACCCCTTAACCAAATAGTCACCCATGCCAAATGCCGGCATGACTAGAATAAAACCATTGCCCCTCTAGGGTATCAGTTGCTTGAATACCACAATCTTATTCACGTAAAATTATCCTTCCCAGCGGGTTACTCAACGTAATGCCCTGGTCTCAGATAGGGTGGTCAACCCAATAGTACTATCATTAGAATAAGCGGCTATTCCTGACTCACAACATCAAGTCAAAAGATAGTTAACGGCTCATGAATTTAGGGTCTTTAGCAACAAGTTACTCAATACAATGAATTCAACTTTAGGCAACATTCGGGTCCAACAATTACTCATGACTTGTGTTCATTTATTTTCAAATAGCATGTATCCCCCTCGCGGGTATAAAACATTTAGTAGCTAGCATAAAAAGCGAGGCTACAGACTCACCTTAGTATAAGAGATCTAGCAAGATGATCGTCGATGATAATGCATGCCTTTCAAACACGAGAACCGCTACCTATCAAATAAGGCGCGTTCATTAATAATGACTCGAGAAATAAATCATATATAACAACATCAAACTCAAACTCATAACATCACAATAAGCTCGAGAGAATACGATATAAATAACTTCATTATACTTTACTACACATTTACTTTACCATTTTACACTTTTAATAAAATCCGTCGGTACATACTACATGTACTAGCTTATTTACCCCTTTTAAACTCGTCAACCGTTTATGAAACGACTCGATAAACTAACTTACTATATATAGAAAGTCCTCCTACAAGTTTATCAAATGAAATTACTTTTAAAGTCCTTTACCCAACTCATTTTCAAACTACAAAATCCGGACAGATTTACGTTAATTTTTCATACAACCGTTTTAACTTATTTAAACGACTCCGTTTACAAAACCGACACTCGGGTTTTAAAGTAAACTCAACCTATAAGGTAAACACCTCATTATAAGTAGGTTAAACATTTCAAAACATCCATTTAGAGTCCCCGAGATTCGATCCAAATATCGACAAAAACTATTTGTAGTGCTGATATTCGTCTCCCGGTACACGATCATTCAAAACATCATAACTTCACGCTCGTTTGGAGCTAGAAGCTCTACCTTATATCAAATCGAAACTAATAAAATTATCTACAACCCTAGGCTATAAGTTAAGCCATTTTAAAAAAATTAAAATTCGGATTTTGCTGTTTACTTACTGTTATAAAATGACTACCAAAATCTTGTACAAAATCACCTTTTTGATCAAAACCAACCATAAAAATGATCATTTCTATACCCTAACATCAACATATATGAACCATAACATCCAAATCATTATCAAAATTAAAACCTTTGAATCAAAATGAAGTTTTTAACAAAGTTTTTTGCAAGAACACCATAGATCATGCCAAAAACAACATGCATGATCATGGCTTCTACCTAACAACATCAAAAAATAAAAATGCCTTGCGTGTGTAAAATTCTTACACCAATGTGATCCTTGACCAATTCTAAGAGTGGGTATAGCTTTGGTTTAGCTCAAATCATCCTTAAACTTGAGTAAAAATTGAAAATGTATGTGTTTGTGTAGGTGGTGGGTGTTTCGGCAAATAGAGAGAGAAAGAAAGAGATGAAGAAAAATTTTGAGTGGAAAAATGTGTTGTGTGTGTTTGATTTGAGTTTTTATATACTGGTGGAGGGACCTTGGTTGCAATTTGGCAATAGATGTGGCTAAAAATGAAAATAGTTAGCTAAAAAGCGGGAAATAACTATTAGTCAATTTTGAAAATGTTTACGTGGTTCGGGTTTCATAAAGATACTTTTAAAAATTTAAAACGTACCTCAAAAATAATAATATCGACTCTCGACTCGACTTAATACGTCATTTAAAATAAAACCTCAAAAATGACAAAAATCGAACAACCGACAATAAGACGTAAAATATTTGGCATCCATCGACATCACGCTTGCTAATACTCCTTATACTTAATAAATATTAAATATAGACCTTCCAACATCGGTTTAAACTTAAACCTCCAAAAATAAATATAGTTCAAACTCATCCAAAAATTTCAAAATAATCATAAAATAAGATTAAGCAATGACCTCGGTTTTGGGTTGTCACAATTATAAACTTTTATCGAAAAGTATAACGATATTACTATATATCAATCAGGGATTATAGTATTTATTCATAAATACTTGGCAATAAGGGATACATAATAACACATACTAAATTTATAATCCCAGGAGTAGCTTGAACCTGAAGTCACGCGAAATCATGTGCACAGACTCTTTGAAAAATAAAAACTAACAGTTATAGTTTAGGGTTTTCAGAAAACAACCTAGTTCTCTATAACTCATGGCTCTGATACCAATCTTTAACACCCCCAAATTTACACGCAGCGGAATATATCTTTGGGTGCTAAACAATGGTACAATAAGACATAATTTATAAAGAACGACTCGAAAAGAGATGTTTTAAATTTACCATTCCTAAAACATTTGTCAGAGTAGCGTAGTCCCAAGACATCATAACCAAAGTACAACTAAAACAAAATATTTATTTTGTTTTAAGGAAAGGAACGATAAACATTCAAAGAGTTTAAATTACAAAATCAGTGCACAACTTCATTCCCATGACTCCCAAGCTTCACACTCCTTGATTTCCTGAAATACATGTGAGTAAAATCATCAATAAGAATGCTGAGTGAAATCTATAGGTTTATGTAATTATTTTGAACACAAGCAAAAGTTATAATTTGGTGGCATACTTGAAGGCAACAAGCATCGAATAATTTGCATCAACAAATATAATTTTATATAGCAACAATTGCATTAAGCTCATGGAACCGAACCCTTAGACACTCCCTTTAGGTCTAATAAGACAGGAGATTTAATAATTGTCATTTACCTCCAGACTATTGGTACATTATCGTATACTTGACTTCTCAATACAATATGTCCGTACAGTGGGCGTACAGGCCTAAGCACGAGGGACATCACCCACAAACCGAACTGAGGCGGCTTCCCTCATAGATCTATTAATTGTACTAGCGGCTAGCCCATCATAAGCTAGTTAACGGTCCATAATTGAGGCTTTCACAATGGCAATCTACTTAATGCAACTTAAGGCAACCACGAGTCCATTCATATAGGGACAAGCATACCAAAACAACTTGTGTTCTAAGTTTATAAAAACATGTATTCCCCCTCGCGGGTTTTAAAATCATATAATTGCGCAAACGAGGCTATAGACTCACCTTAGCGATAGTGATGTCAAACAAGGATAATGATCAAGTAATAGTAACGGTACTAAATTGATGAAATAGAATAAGATGGGAGGCCGCAAGCTTCTAACGACGACAATGAAGATGTATAAAAATAAATATATGGCCAATACTTGTTGGACTCAAATCAACAACACTTTTACAAGCTAATATCATACATGTAACACGTTTTATTTCTCCATCGAACTAGCCATATGAACCTCATTCTCGAAGTCTTGATGATAAATTACTTATAAAAATATCAAAAGGGTGCTAGATGGTTCTCGGCAAGAATTGGAGAACAAGGTAAAGAATGAGATACTTAATTATTTTATGTACAAGTGATAGATAGATAGATACGTAGGACATAACACATGTATTAGCTTATTCCAAAATGAGACACGTTGGTGTTGAGTTGTCCATAAATGGACATTTTTATTCCATGTGGTTGCCGTAAAATATGCAACATGATACGGTTTATAGTTTATTTTGTATAAATTTTGAATAAGTGGGTATAATTAAAAATTCGATATTTTAAAAGTTACGCGATTTGAAAGTTAAGCTTAAAACACGAAAAATAAACACTCAATATAAAATAAAAACATCGACATTCGGAGGACAATTATATTTTGATAATTAAATGACTTAAAATAGTTAATACGTCGAATGAACAAATGACACATAAAGTTTTAACGTAAATTACGAAAAATACATTTAAAATAAAATAAAATAAAAATTAAACGAAAACAATAGAAAATATTAAATATCTTAACTATCGATAATAAAATGTAAAATTTTGAGCATCTGTCGGTATCGCGATCACTAATAGTCCTCGTTACTCGTCAAAACATAAAAATAAAATGTTCAATATCGGTTTCAACTTAAACCGTTAAACATAATGGTATTTAACGCCATTGAATGTTTCAAAAATACTTAAAAGATAGAATTAAGTAATGACCTTATTTTTTTGCGGGTTTTACATGTTAGGCCACCAATAGACTTTCTTCAGATCTTGATACATCTTTTCGGAACCAGGATGTGTAGAACATTTCGATTTATGAGACTCGTGCATAACTAAATCTCGTAAATTACCATACACAAGTAACCAACTACGATTCTTAATACAACGAATTACATCTTGACGAACTTTAAATTCTTTATCCATTCCTCTCAACTTCTCAGCTTCAACACTCTCTACCTTAAGTGCTTCTTCTTGAGCTTCGAAAATTTGGGTAGGTAACTTCGGAAAAAGAGTGTTATCATTAATGACTTAATTCGTAACGACTTAACACGCTCCTTTCAACTCAAAGCATCAGCTACTACATTGGCTTTACCTGGATGATAACGAATTTCACAGTCGTAATCAATAAGTAACTCTAACCACGTCATTGTCTCATATTCAATTCCTTCTGATGAAAAATATATTGAAGACTCTTATAATCAGTAAATACTACACACTTCGTACCATAGAGGTAATGTCTCCAGATTTTAAGAGCAAATATCACCGCTCCTAATTCTAGATCATGGGTAATATAATTCTTCTCATTAGGTTTAAGTTGCCTAGATGCATAAGCAATAACGTTATTCCTTTGCATAAGCACTGCTCCCATTCCTTGTATAGATGCATGACAGTAAAAGACAAAGTCATCGTTACCTTATGGTAATGCTAGGAGAGGTGCTTCACACAACTTTTGTTTCAACAATTGGAAAGCTATCTCTTGATCATTTCCCCAGACAAACGGTTTGTTATTTTGAGTTAATTCGGTCAAAGCTTTAGCAATTTTTGAAAAACCTTCGATAATATCCAGCTAATTCTAAGAATTGTCTTATTTTTGTTGGTGTAACAGGTCTAGTCGAATTCTTTACCGCTTCAATATTTAAAAGATCCACACGGATACCTTGGCTATCAATGACATGCCCTTGAAATTGCACAACATTGATCCAAAATTCGCACTTCAAAAGCATAGAATATGTTGGAGCATAATTTGGCTAGGCCGGTCTGACGACTCTCCTGGGCCATTCGTCGTCTTCTCGGGTCCTGAGTAATGCTGCAAACATAGGTAAACCAGTTAGACGTGGACCCGAGGCCGGAGCCCCGGGGTCCACCTCCGACTACAAAGTTAGTATTCGGTCGATATATTGTAAAAGAGTGTGATTAAGAGAGATAACCTGATTTATAATGAGACCCCTACCCCTGTTTATATAGGCTTAGGGTTTCTTGTAGGATAAGTAAGGTGTGTGTGGGCCGTGGGCCTGTCGGGCCGAGCCCATTACCGACTGTACATCGACATGTCCCCCAGTCTAGTATGATATGTTCCATGATCAGGTTATGCTAGACTCATTCGTGTATCATGCTCACCAAACAACCGCATGAGGCTTGCTGCTAGGACATCCTCGTGGGTTGTCCGTAACATATGGCTTCACTCGTAATGGGCTACTTTTAGCGAAAAGATGATGGTTTGGGGTTACGAATAGTGAGCGCATCCACTATACGTCATCATGTCCCCCCGGTCTAGTATGTGAGGTCGTCACCAAGGTTACTAGACTTTTACACCATATCTGGAACTTGTAAGCGTATCCACAACGAAAGAAATGAGAAAACACATATACGTAAGACGGGTGGTTATGCTCGAATGCTTGGTTTCCCGTGTTTAGACGGTAAGGACCCCGTAAGAAGAAAGCGTGTTCTATAGCCGGGGTAACGCTGGTATTGGCAAGGTTTTGTGAAGGTGAAGGTGGAACCAGTATGCTGCATCGTGAACATCTAAAGACGTACTTCTTATACTCACTAATGATGTAGCATAATGCGAATATTACACTCGTCTTAAGGCCAACAGAAGACGTGTCTCTGTGGAAAGGTGAGGCGGATATTACACCCGTCTTACGGCCACGAAATTTGATAATGAATGCCAAAATTTATTATGGGTTTTCCTGAACTAAACGTAGTTGATCAGGCTCCGTCTAATTAAGGCCAAACAACATAAACTTTGGAAAAAACACTCCATGGCCGGGCAAAGTAATTCGTCGTGGAAGGCGTACTTTCACAGCAAAGATATGAGCCAACGAAATGAGTACTTCCACGACGAAGTCAATACGCCAGTGGAAGGAGTACTTCCACGAAGAAGATAATGAGCCAGTAGAAGGAGTACTTCTACGGCGAAGACAATGAGCCAACGGAAGGAGTACTTCCGTGGAGAAAAGAATGAGCCAGTGGAAGGAGTACTTCCACAGAGACGATAGTGAGCCAGTGGAAGGAGTACCTCCACGGCGAAGATAATGAGCACGTGGAAGAGTACTTCCACAGCGAATGATAATGAGCACGTGGAATAATACTTCCACGGCGAAGATAATCGGCACGTGGAAGAAATACTTCCACGGCGAAGATAATGAGCATGTGGAAGAGTACTTCCACAGCGAAAGATAATGAGCACGTGGAAGAATACTTCCACGGCGAAGATAATCGGCACCTGGAAGAAATACTTCCACGGCGAAGATAACGAACACGTGGAAGAGATACTTCCACGGCGAAGATAATCAGCATGTGGAATAGATTCTTCAACGGCGAAGATAATGAGCCCGTGGAAGATTACTTCCACGGCGAAAGATAATAAGCACGTGGAAGAGTACTTCCATGGCGAAAACAATACGCCAGTGGAAAGAGTACTTCCACGGCGAAGGATAATGAGCACGTAGAAGAGATACTTCCACGGCGAAGATAATGAGCACGTGGAAGAGTACCTCCACTGCGAAAACAATACGCCAGTGGAAGGAGTAGTTCCACGACGAAGGATAATGAGCACGTGGAAGGGATACTTCCACGGAGAAGATAATGAGCACGTGGAAGAGTACTTACACGGCGAAGATAATCTGCACGTGGAAGAGATTCTTCCACGACGAAGATAATGAGCCCGAGGAAGATTACTTCCACGGCGAAGGATAATAAGCACTTGGAAGAGTACTTCCACGGCGAAAACAATACGCCAGTGGAAGGAGTACTTCCACGTCGAAGGATAATGAGCGGCGAAGATAATGAGCACGTGGAAGAGTACCTCCACGGCGAAAACAATACGCCAGTGGAAGGAGTATTTCCACGGCGAAGGATAATGAGCCCGTGGAAGAGTACTTCCACGACGAAAACAATACGCCAGTGGAAGGATTACTTCCACGGCGAAGGATAATGAGCCCGTGGAAGAGTACTTCCACAGCGAAAACAATACGCCAGTGGAAGGAGTACTTCCACGGTGGAGGATAATGAGAACGTGGAAGGGATACTTCCACGGCGAAGATAATCGACACGTGGAAGAGATACTTCCACGGCGAAGATAATGAGCCCGTGGAAGATTACTTCCACGGAGAAATATAATACGCTAGTGGAAGGAGTACTTCCACGACGGAGGATAATGAGCCCGTGGAAGGGATACTTCAACGGCGAAAATAATCAGCACGTGGAAGTGATACTTCCACGGCGAAGATAATAAGCACGTGGAAGAGTACTTCTACAGCGAAAGATAATGAGCCAACGAAAGAGATACTTTTGTGGTAAAGGAATAAGCGCGCAGAAGGAGTACTTCCGCGGCGAAGGAATAAGTCAATGGAAGAGATACTTCCATGGAGCTGAAATAAGCGCGCGGAAGGAGTACTTCCGCAGCGAAGGAATGAGCCATTGGAACAGATACTTCCATGGCGTAGAAATAAGCGCGCGGAAGGAGTACTGCCGCGACGAAAGAATAAGCCAATGGAAGAGATACTTCCATGGCAAAGGAATAAACCGGCAGAAGGCGAACTTCTGCGGCAAAGAAATATATCCAAAGATATTTGTGTGACGTGCACATAAATAGTGGTATTATTATACCCTAGTAGCCCCCCAAGTTTAATGGTGCTACACTCGATTAGTAGTATTAAACTTAATCAAGTATTCAAAAAATTACGATCACGTGGACCAGTGCGAGTGGATGTACCATAGCCGCGTACGAAATATAGAAATTGGGTTCGAACATGCGAACCAACGCGGATGGGTCTTGCCATAACCGCGCATTTTCACATAGTATAAGACGTATCTTAACTAACTTATTGGATGAGCTATGCCATTACGTGCGGCGTACCGCTACTACCATAAGGATGGTCAAAGTTTTGACAAAATGTTGTTTGACGTGCACAATGTGTCTTTTGCAAGTCCATTCATGAGTCATGTGGTTTGCATAACTTACTACAACCTCTTGATAGTAAGGTGTCTAACAAGGATGCATGATCCGTGGTCGTTCGGGTTGCATCCCTCTTACACGACAAGTTGAATTATTAGGTTCACTCAATCCTCTTATTCCTCATGTGAACGATAAGTACATGTACGCCCGTAGGCTAAACATGTTCGAAACGTACACATAAGTGCGGATGGATGTACCATGACCGCGGATAACAAATAAAGGGATAATAGGTTGTAAATGTAACATCGTTGTCCAATTTTACTATGTTATGCAATCTCTTATTAATCTTACCAAAAAATGCACTCACTGTTACTAATCCCTTCTATTCTAACATTATTTGCATTTCCGTTTAGTTTTTATGACGTGGCACCTTTACCAAATGTTTGACCCGTTATTTTTGTTTGACCCCGTTACTTTTCCAAACCCCTGTTACTTTTACCAAATCAAAACCATCACCCCCACATCCTTCATCCTCCACTCCCACAGGTATCAAGCTCTCAATCTCAATTCATTCATTCATTCACTCCCACACCCTTCATCCTCCACCTCCCACACCCTTCATCCACGTCTTGAGATCACACACATCTCAATCTCAATTCATTCATTCACACAGTGACATTAGATCCGTACAATGGCTGCTGTTGATGCTGAGAAGTTGAACAATCTTCGATCTGATGTATCCTGTCTCACTCATATCAGGTACACTATATCTTTTCACCATTCTAAATAATGTTTATCAGTGTTATTCGAATGTGATTGAATTAATGGATATGATTTTTATTCATTTTGACAGTGAGAATGAGATTCTTCGAATCTGTTTTTTGATTAATAATTGTGATTCTTCGCATCCGATTCTTTTGGATCTATGTGGTTATCGGTGCTTCTGGTTCAGATTGGTTGATGTAAGGTCGAAATGGTTGTATGGTTCACATTGGGTTGTTTGAGATGTTGAGGTCATGCGAGGATGTATTCGTGGAGATGGTGGGGTTGTGTGATGGCGAGGTCGTAAAGATGTTGAGGTCCTTGTGATGGTGAGCGTGTGGTGTTGTTGTGATGGTGAGTTCGTGGTGTTTGTGTGATGGTGAGCTCGTAGAGATGGTAAGGTCATTGTGTAGGTAAGGTCGTTGTGTGGGTAAGGTCGTTGTGTGGTGAGTTCATGGTGTGATTGTGTGGTGAGTTCATGTTGTCATTGTGATGGTCAAATCGTGGTAATGGGGAGGTCATATAGTTGTTGAGGTTGTCGTGTTGGTGAGGTGCGGAGATGGTGAGTTCACTAGACGACTCAGGTTATGAATATGGTACGAGTTTGAGCTCGTGAGGTTGTGAGATGTTTTCAGATTATGTCGTGAGATGGTTGAGATCGTGATGCTGTGAGATGTTTTCATTTTAGGTCGTGGATGGTTGAGATTGTGAGGTATGTTTTCAGAACAGGCCGTGAGATGGTTGAATTAGGTTCGTGAGGTATGTGTTTTTATGAATTGAGGATTGGATATTAGTGAGGACCATGGTTTCGACACGGATTTGAACCGGCCTAACGATTTTGCGGGCAGGAGACGGAGTATTGATTTGTTGATTTTTGGTGGGAGATTGTTTTGGCTAGACATTTTCTACTAAGGTTGTGTGTTTCTTAATTGATGATGGATCAAAGTTTGATTTAATACCGGTTGTGATTTAGTAATTTTATTAAAGTCGGGAAGAAGTATTAGAAACGGGTCAAAGAAAAGTTAACGGGTCAAAGGAAAATTAACGAGTCAAACAAAAGTTAACAAAACTTAACGGGGTTAAACAAAAACTAACGGGTCAAACATATAGTAACGGTGCCACGACATCAAAATCAAACGGAAAGGATAATAGTGTTAGAATAGAGGGGATTAGTAACAGTGGGTGCATTTTTTGGTAAGATTAATAAGAGATTGCATAACATAGTAAAATTGGACAACAATGTTACATTTAGAACCTATTATCCCAACAAATAAATATATTATTTAAAGAAAATATATGTAATATATCTTACTGATTTAAAACATATATAATATCTTTTATAAATAAATCATATTGGAATATATCATATCCAAATAGAAAAAGATAAATAATATCTTGTAGTAATTTAAATGATATATGTAATATCTTTTTAATATAAACAATATACCCGAACTTGCGGATTAATTACGGAAGACGCGGCTCACGACCGTAGTGAAAAAATAAAGTGTGGCCGAACATATAGATAAGCACGCCTAGACATACCATAACCACGAATAAAAAATAAAAATAATTGTTGAATGCGTAGACGAGTGCGGATGGACGAGGCATGACCGTGAATCCCGATATTACTCCGTCGGGTCGCGACATATACGAAAAATATATTTGATCAAATCAAAAGATATATGTAATATCTCCTTGCCAATTTAAAAAATATACGCAATATCTTTTATTAATATGAAAAATATTGATAATATATTTTTTGAATTTTAAAAAATATTGGTAATATTTTGTCACCTATTTAAAATAAGATATTGAAACTATCGTTGTATAACTCTAAAAAATCACGTAATATTTTATTAATATAAACAATATGTCCGGAATGTGCGGAAGAGCGCGGCTGGACATGCCCTGACAGCGGATAAAAATAAAATATGTCCAATCATGAGATTAGCGCAGATGGATGTGCCGTGACCGCGTAAAAAAACAAATATTTGACATCAAATATGATTTTTGGTATCAACCAAATATCTCGTCACATGAGAATAAAAAAATATTGTATGAATACTGCCTATATGGCATGATATAATTCTAAATATATCGAATATTTTCTTTGCTGCGACATTGTATAGCATAGACCCGGATATCTATGAATCATATACTAATATGCGATTGGATCTTGCTTATCTTATTAATAAAAATGTAAGAATTGTCATGGCATCAATTTACAAGATGCATAGATGCATCTAAAAAAATAAAATTTGCATAAATAGTTACTTATGGCTATATGAGTGAGTGTAGGATTGTGCATGGGATGCACGTATTTTAAGATGCTCACAAATAAATATATTTGGTAGATCATTAAACATGTCATACATAAAACAAGCATACTCACATGGCGGCAAAAAAAACAAAATTACGAATGTGATAGAATTACCGATATGTGGTATGATTTATATGGTAAACTTATGTTTTTTTTTTAATTTGCATGGCACAGCAATCATAACCTTAGGCTATCATGGCCCTATTCACACTCTATTCTATACTAATTAGTAAGCAACTAATTTTGAAAGATCTAATAGACATGCCATAAAATATATGAAACGAAAGAGTTAACGGATTTTTTGCACTGATCTGCGTTTTTTGCTAGTATGAGACCACAAAGCATAGTTTTGTCAGGGTCCCACGGATAGCGTCAACTTGTTGGAGCATAATTTGGCTAGGCCGGTCTGACGACTCTCCTGGGTCGTTCGTCGTCTTCCCGGGTCCTGAGTAATGCTACAAACAAAGGTAAACCGGTTAGACGTGGAACCGAGGCCGGAGCCCCGGGGTCCACCTCCGACGGTCAAGTTAGTATTCGGTCGATATATTGTAAAGAAGTGTGGTTAAGAGAGATAACCTGATTTATAATGAGACCCCTACCCCTGTTTATATAGGCTTAGGGTTTCTTGTAGGATAAGTAAGGTGTGTGTGGGCCGTGGGCCTGTCGGGCCGAGCCCATTACCGACTGTACGTCGACAACATATAACTCCTCCTTCTTAAGTAATTCGAGAATTATACCAAGATGTTTGGCATGTTCTTCTCTATTACAAGAGTAGATAAGTATGTATTCGATAAACACGATTACAAATTCATCCAAGTAAGGCTTACACACTCTGTTCATGAGGTCCATGAAAACAGCTGGTGCATTGGTTAAACCAAAAGGCATCACTTGAAATTCATAATGTTCGTATCGCGTCTTGAAAGCAGATTTAGGAATATCGTCTTCCTTTAACTCTCAGTTGATGATAACCTGAACGTAAATCAATCTTTGAATATACGCTCGATCCTTGAAGTTGATCAAATAAACCGTCGATTCTAGGTAATGGGTAACGATTCTTTATAGTAAGTTTGTTCAAATCACGATAATCGATACACATCCTAAAAATTCATCTTTCTTTTTGACAAATAAGACTGGAGCTTCCCACGGCGATATACTTGGTCGAATAAAACCTCGATCAGTTAGCTCTTGAATTTGACTTAACAACTCTTGCATTTCCGAAGTTGCTAATCGATAAGGCGCTTTAGCAATTGGTGTTGCTCTTAGTATCAAATCGATTTGGAATTCAACTTGACGCACATGTGGCAAACCTGGTAATTCCTCGGAAAATACTTCGGGAAATTCTCTAACTATCGGAATATCTTCTAGTCGCTTCTCGTCTTGCTTCTTCTCTACTACTTGAACTATGAAAACTTGACCACCTTGGGATACGTACTTATTTATATTTAAGCACGATATGAGATTTAGTCGGGTTTTACTTTGATCACCATGGACAATCAAAAATTCACCGTTAATAGGAATATGAATGGCTTTCTCGTCACATAGGATTTTAGCATGGTATTTAGATAACCATTCCATCCCAATAACTACGTCAAAACTACCGAGCTTAATTGGTATAAGGTCGATTTCAAAGGATTGACGTAATAAAGTAATGATACATCCTCGAATAACGGTATTTGTGCTAACCATTTTCCACTGGCTATTTCTATATCATACTTAGTATTCAAAGAAACAGTCAGAACATCTAATTTAGCAGCAAGTTTAACAGATATGAAACTTCTATCAGCTCCTGAGTCAAATATTACTTTAATCAGACGTTGATTTAGATGAAACATACCCGTAACCGCATTTTGATCTTGTTGAGCATCATTTAGCAAATAGGCTTTTCCTCGGCTATTGCTCTCTTTATGGCACTCATTCGTCAAATGTCCCTTTTCTCCGCAGTTATGGCAAACCTTAGTTACAAGAATTTGATTACTTCCAGTAGCTGGTCCTTTACTTCTGCAGTTTCTTGTCTGATGTCCTATCTTTCCACAGTTCTGACACTTGATAGTGAAATATCCTGTGTGATGTAGAGAAGATCTCTGACATAAGGGAAGTCCTCAATTATAATCATTGCTTGACGTTACATCATAAACTTTAGAAATATCAATTCTTTTGCTCTGTTGTTGACGATTATTGCCTTGGTTATAGTTGCGACAACTATTCTTCTGGAAATTACGATTAACATGAAAGTTCCTCCCTTCATCAAACTTCCTTTTATTATTAACCGTTGCTTGTACAGGAGTATACCTTATCACTTGATCCATTAATCTTTGAGTAATGGTCATAACTTCCTCTAAGGTTTAGGGTTTAGAGGCGGTAACATTCCCTTCAACACTTCTAGGCAATCCTCCTATAAAAGCTTCCATATATTTTTTAGTATTAGGAACCATATTATGACATAATAATGCCAATTCCTGAAATCTTCGGATATAAGCTTTAAGATTATTCTCTTTCACTGCTAGACCATAAAATTCCTCCTCCATGTTTCTAATTTATTGCGAGGGCAATACTTTTTAATTAGCAGATTCTTGAATTCGTTCTAGGGAATCTGATAAGCTCGTTCTATCCCGAGGGTTGAGCATAAGCATTCCACCGACACAAAGCTTCCTCCATCTGCGTACCCGCAGCAAACTTCACTTTACAATCTTCAGAATAGTCACTGCGAACAAATACTGATTCAGTTTTCTCGAACCAGCGAATAAGTCCAACAGCTTCTTTAGATCCTTTATAATTAAAAGGATGACAGTTCATGAAATCTTTGTAAGTACACTTCTTCTCCACATGAACTTCTCTTCGAGAGGAATTTCCATTACTTGAACTAGCTATATTGGCTGCTTGTTCTTGCAAAGCTGTAGTCACACTCTCAGCAACTAATTGCCTTATTTCTTCCGGTGTCATATTCATTGTTGCAGATGTTGTTGCTCTCATATGAGCCATCTTACCAACATAACACTTGATAAGAATGATATTGTTTTTAGATTTTCATACGTTCGAGTATGGAATCAACTTTAACATATCGTAGAATAACGATAATTTCTTATTCCTTCTACCAATTCATATATGAGGATTCATAATACGAATGACGAAAACTTCTAATTCTTTCAACGAATTCATATATGAGGATTCATAGTACGAATGATTATAAAGTCTAAAATAAAATGACAAGAATTTTTGAGAACAAAAGCGCAGTTCTTTATTTATTAACAACTTATCGTTCATATTTACACGATAAGCATCTCTGTTACATAAATAAAACTGTACATATTTTACAAACTGAAACTATATTTTTAAGCTTAATTATTCATTTTGATCTCCTCAATAATGTCCAAAATATATCTGGAGTCAGATTGTTGAGTCGTTTTTAGATCATCGATGAGTGTCTCTAAATTAAGCCCAGTCCTCATTAGTCCTTCTTTCAGTTCAGAATTCTCATTCTCTAGTCTTGTCATATTCACTTCATAAGTATGCATTCTTTTACTCAGTTTAATATTATGGCATCGAGTAACGTCTAATTTATATTCCAACTGATTAAAATGTTCTTCAATCTCCTTTCTTCCTCTTATCAAATTCTTAATATTCTTCTCCACCCTTCTAAAAGCTTCTAGGGATATCTCTTCGAGATGACTTGCAATTGCAGATAATTTCTTGTCGTGTTTCTCCATAATCCGTGCTCTAGAAACCTCTTTAGCTTCATAGGGTTCTTCACGACTTCGATTGGGGGATGAGAAAAGATCCTCGGGAAGAAGAAAACTAGACGTAGGTAAAGACGTACTATTCATCACTTCATTTTGACGTAAAAATATTCATGTACTCCGGGACTATAAAAAATAGACAAAGTCAGAACACGCACATCTGTAGGAGATGGGGTGAACATCGGAACTTCTCATTCATCATCATCAGAAAACGATAATAGTGGGTGAAGTAGACATCCTTGTTGTTTTATATAATATAATAACATAAGATATGCTACTAAAGGGATTAAAATCTTACACTGGCGCTGATGATGGCTGATGGCTGATGGTCTTGAAATTTAAAAATCTCATTTATAGTTTAAGAAAAATCTTTATTCTCTATAACCGAAGGCTCTAATACCAATCTGTAACACCCCTATTTTTACCATATAGCAACGGAAGCTAATCTGGGGTATTACATTCAAGGTATCGAAGTCACAATAATAGAAAATACTAAAAGAGTCATTTTATTAAAAAAACTTGTTATCATACATTTATTCAGAGTTAAATAAAACAACTATACATACGCTATACATCACAAGTATCCCAAAGATCCAGTTTTATTCATTAGAATTGTAACTTTTCAAGACACCAACATCCACAGCCCGTCAGTCTTCATTCACCTGAAATATATGCTTATAAATCGACACAACATGAAATTGAAGTTTTGGAGCTAATCAATAGTGACCTATGTGATTTGCATGCTACTCCCTCACCAGGGAATAATAAATCATTGGTAACATTTATTGATGATACTTCAAGGTTTTATTATGTTCTTTTTTACATACTTAGGATGAAGCATTGAATAAATTTAAAGTATTTAAACAGAAGTCGAAGTACAACAATGAGTCCAAATCAAAAAATTTAAAATTAACAGGGGACGTGAGTATATGGATACTTTGTACTTTCAGTCTTTTAGAATAATCCATGAAACAACTACCCATATACCCCACAACAAAATGGTGTATCTGAAAAGAAGAATAAAGTACTAAAAGAAATGGTTAACTCCATGTTTTCCTATTCAGGGTTGAGTCAAGGCTTTTGGGGTGAAGCTATGCTAATAGTTTACTATTTATTAAATATGGTTCCCAACAAAAGGAACATGATTACCCTTTATGAACTATAGACTAAAAGGAAACCAAGCATGAACTACCTCAGGGTTTAAGGTTGTAAGGTAATTGTAAGACTCCCTAATCTAAAGGTGAAAACCTTGGTTGAAAGAGGCATTGAATACAACTTTGTTGGATATGCTGAGCATTTCAATGCTTATAGGTTCTAGGTTATTGAGCCTAATGATTCAGTTTTAATTAACTTAATCACTAAATCAAAGGATGCTAACTTTAATGAGACTATGTTCTTATCAGTCCCAAGACCAAGCCTCGGGACTCCTACTAGAGCTAGAGACATAGATGTTTCTGTTGAACCTGAAAAGGTCAATGAGGAGGTTTTAGTTCAGCAACCTGAGCCTGAGCTCAGAAGAAGAAAAAGACATAGGACTCCAAAGAACTTTGGACTTGAATTTCAATTATACTTAACTAAAGGTACAAGGGATAAGGTCTCTGACCAATACTCCTATTGCTTTAATGTTGAGGATGATCCCAAAACATTTTATAAATTAACAAAGTCCCAGGATGTTCATTTTTGGAAAGAAGCAATAAATAATGAGATGGATTCTATCATGGTAAACAACACTTGGGTGTTGGTTGATATACCTCCATGTCGCAATCCACTTGGCTGTAAATGGATTTTCAAAAGGAAATGAAGGTAGATAGAACTACAGAAAGTTTCAACGTAAGGTTAGTCCATCATGGCTTTAGACAAAAATCAGGAATAGACTAAGTTGATACTTATGCTCGAGTAGCACGTATCAGTACCATAAAAATGTTGATTGCCTTGGCATCAATTCACAATCTAATTATTCATCAAATGGATGTAAATACAATGTTCATGAATGGTTAATTGGATGAGGAGTTTTATATGAACCAACCCAAGGTGAGTTGTGATAGTGAAGTCTCGTGTAAGTTGTTTTTTTCTTTGATGAACCACACAAATTAATGACACGAGCCTTCAATCGTGGCTTTGTTGTTTTAACTTTTTGTTGGTTTGTGGTTTAACAAATCGATAATGGGTTGTGTCAGATCTTTAAATAGCTTTGACTAATTCAAAAACCAAACCAAGATCTTTTTATTTGAAACTTCTTGTTTTCGCTTGAGATTTAAGATCTTAATGAGGGTGAGGTTTTTGGGTCGTTTGTTAAATCCAAAGAAATGTATCTATGTGTGAAACAAAAATAAAAAAAAAGGTGGTGACTAGTAGATGTACTTGTTTTAAGATGCAAGTTTTTTTAAGTGTTTGATTTAGTAAGTTTATTAGATTGTACTATACGGTTAAATGATTCTTTTTTGAAAGAAGGTAAAATGATTTATATTTTATTTAATGGATTAACTAGTGTATATTAATTATAGGTGTTAAATAAATGTATATGTGTTTTAAATAGTTGTAAGTAACTCTCTTTTACTTGTAAAACTTAATTAGTATTATATTTTATTATTTTTGTTGTTTGCGTTAAAAGTTGTACATAGCCATCAACATTGAGATTATTTCAATTTTTTGCATTAAATGAAAAGAGATAGTATAGTCATTTGTTTTATATATAGTATAAATTATAGATTATTTTCTATCAAAAACATATGTGTATATAATTATTCATTGTCGATTGCACAAGTTTTTGTATTCAATATATTAAATAAACTTCTACATATGCATTTGCCGTTGCACACATCCATACACTTAGAGCTACACATAAAACCGGTTGGAGAACGAAAACTAAAAAAACAAAACCAAAACCGGTCCAAACCGGTTTATACTCTAATCGGTTACGGTTTTTAACAAACCAGCTGTTTGTAACTAGTTAGGGAAACCAGATGTTTGGACCGATTTGTACTGGATTTTTTCCAACTGTTGGGAGCGGATTTTCTCTCTAATTCGTCCATTGAAGAACCTTGGAGCTTTGGGATTTTCTTGCTCATTCCTTCTCATTCCTTTGTTTTGGTGTTTTTAGGTGTTTGTGTTGATCTTCCCATCATCATAACCATCTTTTTTATATAAGTTTTCATCCCCTTAATTTCATTTGTCACCATGGAACCATTATTTTATGTATTTTTGAATTAGAGTTTTATATTATAAACACTAAAAATAGGTTATGATGGTAAAAAGGTTTTCTATTGGCTTCATAATAAAATTTTATGTTTAAACATCCCTAAGGGGTCTCAAATAAGTTTATTAGTTGTTACTAACAAGAATTAGAAACCCTAGAATGATTTTGTTAAGTAAAACAGTCTAATTAATTAAGGGTGTTTCGGTAGTGGGAAATATGGGTCATCTTAAAAGAGGCATATCATGAGTTTTACAATGGCTTTTTGGGTGATTCAGGTGCCTATGGTTATGTACTTTGAATCTAGTTTCTAGATCGGTCCTCCTTTTATTTTTAAGCGGTCGAAAAGTCAGGGTAACTACTGCTATAAGATTAAATGTCAAAAACTAATTTTCAGACTAAAAATAATAATTGTAGTATAAAAATTCTAACTCCTAAAATATAAGGTTTAAATCCACGTCATGGAGATTTTTTTCATATGTTGGGAAATCTCATGAGTTTTTTTATGATTTATGGAAATGTCTAAATGGGTCAAACACATCCATGTTTTCTGTATGTTTCTGCCAGGACTGTTTTTTGGTTAGTCTTAGGTTTGTGGGTCATTGCATGGGTTGGGTAATGAATGGGCTTAAGTCTATCTACAGAGACCTTATAGACCCATATTGGTGCCTCGACAAATTTTACTAGAATTTATGAGAACTTAATTATGGGGTAATTAAGTAGTAACACTTACCTTAAATACCAGCATAAAACTAGTGATATGGAAACAATGGGTTTAAGTAGTGTCCACCACCTATTTTTGGAAACTTTTGTAGTAAGTGTCTATTTATGGTATGTGATATATGTACTTATGTTTTGTAGTTCTGGTGACACATGTTTATTCTCGTTAGCGTTTGTGAGCAGTTCCGTGTTTGTGCATTCTTTAAGGTATAGATATTATGTCATTTTAGTAAGGACGTTCCTGTTCCTTTTTAGTCATTTAAAGTATGATCTCGTGATTCCATATCTATGTTCCCTATGATTGTTCTCTGATTTGTATGACTTTGTTATTTCTCTTGATTCACTGTGATTCGTATGCCTCATTTGCCTTATGATGATTAGCCTTGTGATCTATTTGATTTGTTATTATGCCTTCCTTTGCCCGAGCTTTTGTAACTAGTCATGGAGGTACCATCATCGAGTCATAGATGAACCAATGACGTGACACTATCTGTGGTGGTATGATTAGTCCACAACATTCCCTTCTGATGGTCATTTTGCTATATTGTGTGTATGTGCACTAGTCATCGAACTAGTGTACATATGTGAGTTTGTTTTGTAGGGGGAGTATGGATGCATCCTAGGTAATATGGTTCGTATATGATTGTAGTGAATGGTGTGTGTGTGTGTGTGTGTGTGCAATACACCCCATATCACTTCCGGTACATGGGTGTTTCTCATGATTGTTTGGATCTATTCATGTATCATGTTTAGACATTATGTGAGCTCCTGGGCATTTCCTTTACACTTTCTTTATCCTTTACTTGATATTCCTTATTACCCCACTATACTGATATCCTTATGATTTATGATTCGCAGAGTTTTTTACATATCTTCTTCTTTACAGCCTTTCTATTATATTTGTTCACTTAGCGTTAGCTCAACCGTGTTTTCTTTTCATGCGGCAGGTTTTAAGCGGAAAGCTGGGAAGTTAAAGTTTGGGTTAGAGAGCTACCTTAAAGTCACCCTTGTGTTTAATGAAATGTTTTGAAGACCTTTATCTTTTGAATTTATGCATTTTGTACCCTCGTATTTGGGATTTGTACTCTTTGGATAATTATTTTGATAATTGATAAATTAAGACTTCTGCTTGCGTTTTATATGCATCTGATGTGACATCATAACATGACACTTTGTCTCTTTATCCGAGCGGGTGTTAAAATTATGGTATGAGAGACCCACGACCTAGGATTTGACCTGTGAGGATTAGGTAGACATTAGGCTTCCGTACGTATTTTGATAAGATCGTTATTCTTCGTATTTTGATCCTAATTCTTAATCGTCTTTGTCGTTTCGTATGCTGATTACTTAAATGGAAACGACAAGCAACCTACTGCAAAGGGACGTGATCATTCGGCTAGTGCTTCAGGTACCATTTTAAGATATTCTTTATCTGTCCGATCGTGATTTTCTTCCTTTTTATTTGATTTAGTATTCGTTCGATGCATTCTGCGCTTCTTCTTTCGTTTGGCATATTCTATTCTCTGTCATCCATTCGAGTGTGACCTAATTATTTTGAGGTGTCCGACATCCGCGATTTATCTGTCCGTTTAAAATCTTGGTGGCGAATTTTCGATCCGTTGACGTTACCTCCCTGATTGTCCTATGTGCGTAATGTGCTTAGTATATCGTTATGCGAGGTTTTCATCTATCGTCGTTTCATGTATTTCGTATTCGTTAAATCTGATTCGTACATTTTTGTATTCTTTTCGTTTAATCGTGTTATTTTAATTTCGCGGTCGAAATTTTATATTAGAGGGGAAGAATTATAAAACCCGTAATACCTACTTTAATTTCAAGGACGGAATTCTTTTTAGAGGGGAAGAGTTGTAAAACCTAAATTTTGAGAATTTGAAATTATCATTTCCTTTCATTTTGAATATATGATTTTCATTTAATTTCAAAAATGTTCATTTCATTTCATATGATATAAATGTGAATTTGAAATTAATTAAGAAATTTAAAATTTTAAAACCTTTTGTTATGTTTTTGGGGAAATTATAACATAAGATGATAAAATAATATTTTCTTTTCGTATATATTAAAAGAAGAATTTTTTATTATTAAACAAATGATATCTTTTAAATTTTATGCATCATGTTATATACGGTAAAAATGTGTAACTTTCAGAACATGTTTCCTTTAAGCAAGGAAACATGCCAAAAACACAAATTAATTCCCCTTAATCTTTTTTAACCGTTAGTTTTTGTTTCATTCCTCCATTTTTTATTTTGAAGCTTTTCTCTCTAATTCCTCTATTGAAGAACCTTGGAGCTTTAGAGTTTTCTTGCTCATTCTTTATCACTCCTTTGTTTTGGTGTTCTTAGGTGCTTTAGATGATATTCCCATCATCATAACCATCTTGCTTATGTAAGTTTTCAGCCCTTTAATTCCATGTGTCACTATGGAACCCTTATTTTATGTATTTTTGAATTAGGGTTTTCTATAAACCCTAAAATTATGTTATTATGATAAAAAAAATGTTTTCTATTGATCTTCATAATAAACTTTTTATGTTTAAACAACCCTAAGGGGTCTCGAATAAGTTTATTAGTTATTATTAACAAGAATTAGAAACCCTAGAATAGTTTAGTTAAGTAAAACTTTCTAATTAATTAAGGGTGTTTGGGCAGTGAGAAAAATGGGTCATCTTAAAATATGCATATCATGAGTTTTACAATGGCTTTTTGAGTGATTCAAGTGCATATGGTTATGTACTTTGAATCTAGTTTCTATATCGGTCCTCCTTTTACTTTTAAGAGGTCGGGGAGTCAGGGTAACTACTTTTATAAGATGAAGTGTCAAAAATGATTTTTAGACTAAAAATATTAGTTGTAGTATAATAATTCTAACTCCTAAAATATAATGTTTAAAGCAAAGCCACTTCAGGGAGATTTTTTCATATGTTGGGACATTTTTTGATTTTATTCTATGATTTACGGAATTTTCTAAGTGGGTCAAACACGTCCATGTTTTCTGTAAGTATCTGCCAGGACTATTTGTGCTAGTCTTGGGTTTGTGGGTCATAGCATGGGTTGGGTAAGGAATGGGCTTAAGCCATCTACAAAGGCCTTTTAGACCCATATGGGAGCTTTTGTAAATGTTACTAGAATTTATGGGATCTTAATGATGGAGTTATTAAGTAGTAACAATTACCTTAAATACCGACATAAAACTAGTAATGTGGAAATAATTGGCTTAAGTAGTGCACCACCTATTTTTAGAAACTTTTGTAGTAAATATCTAGTTATGGTATGTGATATATGTACTTATGTTTTGTAGTTCCGGTGAACCGTGTTTTTTTTCGTTAGCATTTGTGTGCGGTTCCGTGTTTGCGCATTCGTTAATGTATAGATATTTTATCCTTTCAGTAAGGACCTTCTTATTCCTTTCTAGTCTTATAAAGTATGATCCCGTGATGCCATTTCTATGTTCCCTGTGATTTTTTGCAGATTTGTATGAATTCGTTATTTCCTTTGATTCATTGTGATTCGCATGCCTATTTTGCCTTATGATGTTTAGCCTTGTAATCTATTTGATTTGTTATTATGCCTTCCATTGCCCAAGATTTTGTAACTAGTCATGGTGGTACCATGACCGCGTCATTGATTCACCAATGACTTGGCACTATCTGTGGTGGTGTGATTAGTCCACGGTGTTCCCTTCCGATGGTCATTTTGCTATATTATGTGTGTGTGCACTAATCATCGAGCTAGTGTATATATATGACTTTGTTTTACAGGGGCGTATGGATGCATCCTAGGTAATATGGTTCGTATGTGATTGTAGTGAATGGTGTGTGGGTGCAATACACCCCGTATCGCTTCTGGTACATAAGAGTTGCTCCCCATGTACACTTATGTGGTTATGTTGTATGATTATTTGGGCCTATTCATGTATCATGTTTAGACATTATGTGTGTTCCTGGGCATTTCCTTTACACTTTCATTATCCTTCACTTGGTATTTCTTATTACCTCACTACATTGATATTGTTATGACATGATTCGCAAATTTTGTTACATATCTTCTTCTTTACAGCCTTTATATTATAGTTATTCACTGAGCGTTAGCTTAAACGCGTTTCTTTTCCTACGGCAGGTTTTAAGCGGGAAGCTGGGAAGTAAGAGTTTGGGTTATAGAGCTACCTTAGAGTCACCTTTGTGTCTTAATGAAATATTTTGAAGACTTTTATCTTTTGAAGTTATTCATTTTGTACCCTCATATTTAGGATTTGTACTCTTTGGATAATTATTTTTATATTTAATAAATTAAGACTTTCACTTGTGTTTTATATGTTTCTGATATGACACCATAACATGGCACTTTGTATCTTATCGGAGCGGATATTACAGTATCACTAGAGTGTTTCAAAGGATTCTACAACTAAAATACAACAATGTAAGTCGTACTACCCTCATACGTGATGCAATGAAAATTTGAAAAACGGCAATACAAGTACTAAAAGATGGATTTTAAATTACATGCTAATGTTAACTTAAAAACATATGTGTGGTCCGCTCCACATGGGTTGCCCGGTTCATACATGTGTGTTACCGCACATTGGGACGATCCGAGCACTTGGCTCATGATGAAGAGGGTCATTTCATTTGAAGAGTTTGCGTATCCTCACGGGGCACTTGAGTAATCTATTGTGTAGTGTGTTAAAAATATTTAATTTGGCGATAAGTTATTTTCAATTGCGTTAGATAATGCTAGTAACAATACCAAAGCCATGGGTAGACTAAAATCAGGATACGATCTACCAATAAAAGTCAGGTTTTTTCATAGTCGATGTGTTACACACATCATTAACTTTATTGAGCAAGTCGGACTAGCAGTTGACTCAATAAATTCAATTAGAGAATCTTTTAGACAAATGCTAAAAGATGTTTTTAAAGTGGATAATAAAAGGTATGTTGAATATATTAAGAAATGGAAAAATATTTGTTGGGATCTAATTGGGACATTCCTACGAGATGGAATTTCACATATCATATGTAAAGTTTCGCTTTAAAAAAAACTTGACTTAAAAAAGTTTTTGTAACACCCCATTTAATAGGATAGAGTGCTACAGTAAATTATCGCGTATCATCAAAGCATGCAAGGTAAGTGTCTAAACATTCATGACCATAAATAGAAATACCAGAATCAAACATCGGTAGTCTAGTAACTCACAAACAAGCAATATAAGTACTGTAAATGGAAAGGACTAAACAATGTCCAAAAGATGTAAAGTATGATAAATTAGGAATAAATGCATAAGGTAAAAGAGGCCGGATAGCTTCTAATCCGAATGCACATACTCTGGAGTTCCTACTTGCGTCCTTTGGTACCTGTCGTTTGGGAACATGGAAAAGTACACGGCTGAACATAACGCTCAGTGCACGGATATACAATAAAGCATGGAAAACATAGAATATGGAAGCATATAAAGAGTATAAATCATGAATGGAAGCGAAAATGAATAAGTCCTGAAAAACCTAGTTGTCTGTCATGTTAACTGGTTTTAGTTCTGAAAACATAGCTTATGTTACTTATGAAAATCTGTATTTGTTAATGTACTATAATAGCCAATATAGGTCATGAGGTCAACAACGTGCATGAATACTTGGAGGGGAGACCTCATCATGCAATTAGAGGGGTTGCCTCGAATTAACTGGTCAATGGGTAGGAGGGATCAACACCTTGTGAAGGATGCAAGGCACACACCACATTCACCATGAAATCCTGACTGAAACATGTAACTAGGATACACCCATACGCCCCACATGATAATATATTAATAAAATGGCCAAATAACAGAAAAGGGATGCCACGAGCTATCACTCCGCCGTGGTGAAGTCATAACACTAGTGCCTCTAGTGTTATGGTTATGGTACCTCCATAACTAGGTGAAACTGGCAATGCATGTATATGGCTAAGGTAACTAATAAACCTAAGCACTTAATATGTAACTACTGGGGAAAACAGTTGGCTGCAAACGAGAAATCCTAATGAAGGAAGAGATTGTCCTTACCAAAGGACGGAAAATCCGTACCTTATGTCCAGTAGAAGCTAACGGAAACGATGAAGACTAATCCACCTAGACGGATAACACTACAAAATAAATATGGACGTGTATGAGTTGTCTGAATTACATGTGTTTTACTGGTTCTGTGTGCTATTTGCTTGTTATACGTATTTTGTCATGTTTTACTGTTTACTGTGTTAACTGTAGTTATTATGATGTTCTGTTGTGTATTATTCATGTATTAGTGTATTATAATACTTGTATTGTAATACTAAGCAACTTTTTAAAAATAGCAGGTTTCCATAAATAGTAAGTTTCCAAAAATAGAAAGTTTCCAAAAATAGAAAGTTCCCAAAATTAGTAAGTTTCCATAATTGGAATTAAGTTGAATTATAAATATTAAATGAAGTCAAATTAGTACAATACAAGTCGTGGTTATAGTTGGTTAATTAAATAACTGGTTAATTTAAATAAACTATACGTTATATGATTTTAATTAAAATACATGTTTAATTAAAATGACTAAGTATAATTACCTTAGGTTATACATGAATTAATTTTAATAAATTAATTAACCTAAATTTTAATATGACATGGTTTATATAAATAGTTTTTATAAAAACCCGAATCCCGAGCCCGTGTTTTAATATAGTCGAACCAAATAAGCCACATAAAAGTCCCACCGAGACCTTGGAAAGGATCTCGGTTGACACTACTTAATCAACTAAACATGTAAACATACCCCGACCTAGTGTCGGGGTTTCTTTGGACTCGGGTCCAATCAAACAAAACCAACCGAGCACCCCTTGGGGTCTCGATGGTGTCTCGGCTCCACCGAAAACCGAAAACAAACACACCCCGACCCATGGTCGGGGTTCCCTTGCTGCGTCGACCCAAACCCAACCCAAGCCGAGACCTATATGGTCTCGGTGGTGGTGATAAAAACAAACGCGAACACCCCCTTTGGGGGTCTTGGTGTCTCGGCCGAACCACAACCACAAACCAAACATTCCATTGACCAAAATTAATTAATCCTAGTTATCCCTTTTATGTTCATGTGATAATTAATTTTTAACATGAAATCATAAGAAAATAAAATAAAGAGAAAAGGTTTTTGAATATACCAATGCGTGTAGAATGAAAAGGTGATCACGAATAATTAAACAAACACAAAAATTCGTCCGGGTTTGCCCTTTTTGCTTGAGTGGCCGGCGGCTATGGTGAAAACAAGGAGAAAGAGGAAAATTTTCTGTAACCTAAAAATATTAGAGAAAATAAATCTCCAAAGGTTTTAATAAAATTGATTTTGGGCCAAAAGGCCCACTTGGCCTCTTTCCTTTGTCTTGTCGCGACTATGGGGCACACATGGGTAAACCCGTAGTTTTCCGAGTGTTAAATAATTTACATGCATGTTCGTGATTTATTATCGTAATTTTAGTATTTGTGATCGTGTCACATTTATAATGTTCATGATTGTTCGTTATTTATTGTCGTGACACGTGTATTAATATTATAAATAGAAAGTTTAAATTTTACCGTGTTTTCATAAGTTACTCTTCACGTGTACTGTTCATAGGTTTTTAATGCGGGTTTTACAACTCTTCCCCTCTAAAAGAACAATTCTTCCTCGAATTGGAGAAACGTAAACTGAAAGAAATCATACCCGAATTAGAACTGGAAATGAGGGGAAGAAGTCCGTATATACTCCTCCGTCTCCCAAGTGGCTTCCCGCTCAGGATGATCCCTCCAGAGGATTTTGACGAAAGGGATAGTCTTCCTCCGCATGACACGATCTTGTCACTCAACAACTCTCTCGGGTTGTTTGACATATGAAAGATCCTCTCGAATCTGATGAAGTGGATACTGGACAACATGAACTGGATGATAGTTGTATCTTCTGAGTAAGGACACATGGAACACATAGTGAACGTGTGATAGCTGAGGCGGTAACGCTAAACGATATGACACTTCACCAACGCGTTCTATGATGTCGAACGGTCCGATGAAGCGAGGACTGAGCTTCACTCTGATTCCAAAACGTCTAACTCCTCGTGCAGGTGATACCTTGAGGAAAACATGGTCACCTACGTTGAAAGACACATCTCTACAACGTTTATCAGCATAGCTCTTCTGACGAGCACGAGCTTCCTAAAGTTTTGCCTTGGTGACAGCGACCTTTTCATTGGTCACCTCAATCATCTCTGGACCTTCAAGCATTCGTTCGCCCACTTGATCCCAGCAGATTGGGGCGCGACACTTTCTGCCATACAACATCTCAAAGGGAGCACACTTGATGCTAGCGTGCCAGCTGTTGTTGTATGCGAATTCTACTAGGAATATATAATCATCCCAGCTTCCTGACCATTCTAGACTACATGATTGCATCATGTCCTCCAATGTCTGAATGGTACGCTCTGATTGTTCGCCGGTCTTAGGATGAAAGGCAGTGCTAAGCTTAAGTCTGGTGCCCTAAGCTTTCTGCAGACTCTGCCAGAAACGTGATGTGAAACGGGGATCTCTGTCAGAGATGATTTCTGATGGAGTACCATGCAGTCTCATGATCTCCCTCTGGAATGTGTCTGCTAATTTACTGACCGGATGCTCCTTGCGAATCGGAAAAAAATGAGCAGATTTAGTCAACCTATCCACAATGACCCAGATAGCGTCATTCTTCTTTTGAGTAACCGGAAGACCAGTAACAAAATCCATGGAGATTTTGTCCCACTTCCAGGCTGAAATATCTAATGGTTGTAATAAACCACTAGCTCGCTGATGTTCGATCTTCACCTGTTGGCAGATCATACACTTAGAAAGGAAGGTGGCAACATCCTGCTTCATAGCACTCCACCAAAAGTGTTGCTTGATGTCGTGGTACATCTTGGTAGAACCAGGATGTATGGTAAATGGAGAACTGTGAGCCTCAGTCAACACAGCTTCCCTGAGAGTAGAGTCATCAGGAACCACTAGTCTAGTGCCCTGCCATAAGATACCGTCGTCGTCAACACGAAACTCCGTCTGTTGATCAAGGTTCTGAATGATAGCGCAGATATCACCATCGTCCTTCTGAGCTTCCTTGATCCTAGCATGTAAGTCTGGTTCCACTCTAATATTAGCCCAGTAACCGTGTTGTCCTCGTACACAAAACTCAATGTAAGTCATCTCTAGGTCACGAATGATCTCCTTCGCAATCCAAATGCCAGCAATCATACCCGGCCTTCTGCTTAGAGCATCTGCCACCACATTCTCCTTACCAGGATGGTACTGAATGTTGGTGTCGTAGTCCTTTAATAGCTCTAACCATCTCCTATGTCTCATGTTCAGTTCCTTCTGGGTGAAGATGTACCTAAGACTCTTGTGGTCGGTGAATATGTCACATGATTCACCATACAAATAATGTCTCCAGATCTTCAACGCGAAAACAACTGTTGCAAGATCTAAATCATGAGTATGATAGTTTTCTTCATAAGGTTTCAGCTGTCGTGATGCGTATGCAATAACCTTCCCATGTTGCATGAGAACGCAGCCTAATCCCTTTCCTGAAGCGTCACTATATATATGAAATCCACCTGAGCCATGTGGGAGAGTAAGAATAGGTGCAGCCACTAACTTCTGCTTAAGATCTTCAAAGCTCTTCCCTCGCTCTTCTGTCCAGACGAATTTTTCTCCTTTCCTCATCAGCTTAGTCAAAGGTAAGGCTAACCGTGAAAAGTTCTCTACAAACCTGCGGTAGTAGCCAGCTAAACCCATAAAACTTCTAACTTCTGTTGCAGATGTAGGTCTCGGCCATTTAGTGATAGCTTCAACCTTGGTAGGATCCATGGTGATCCCCTCTGCAGATACAGTATGGCCTAGAAATGTCACCTTGGTTAACCAGAACTCACACTTAGAGAACTTGGCGTACAGTTGCTTCTGACGAAGAATATGTAAGACTGTATGAAGGTCTTCCTCATGTTCCTCCTTGGATTTGGAGAATATCAGGATGTCATCAATGAACACAATAACGAACTTGTCCAGAAACTCATGGAAAACACAGTTCACCAGATCCATGAAGACAGCTGGAGCATTAGTGAGTCCGAATGGCATGACTACGAACTCGTAGTGCCCATAAAGTGTACAGAAAGCAGTCTTGGAGATATCCTGCTCTTTAACCCGTAACTGATGGTAGCCGGACCTCAGATCGATCTTGGAGAAATGCATGGCACCCTGAAGTTGATCGAATAGGTCATCAATTCGCGGCAAAGGATAACGATTCCTGATCGTGATCTTGTTCAGCTCACGATGGTCTATACATAAACGCATGTTGCCGTTTTTCTTCTTCACGAACAGTACCGGTGCACCCCATGGCGATGCACTGGGACGGATGAAACCTCGTTCTAGCAGTTCTTGCAGCTGATCTTTTAGTTCCTTAAGCTCTATAGGAGCCATACGGTAAGGAGCTTTGGAAATTGGCTCTGGACCTGGTATGAGCTCGATTCCAAACTCAACTTCACGAACAGGTGGTATGCCCGGAAGTTCATCTGAAAATACGTCAGGAAACTCTGACACAATAGGCTTATCTTGGATCGATGGAGACTCGGCAGAAATGTCATGAATATTGGCTATGAAGCCCTGACAGCCGTGTGATAGCAATGCACGCCCCTCCATAGATGAAATAATATGTACTGACCTCCCTGGCAGAAAACCATGGTGTATGTACTCTGGGGATTTAACATCATCCAATCTATTGTCTCGTTGCCAATTAGAGTATAGCACGAAGATAACCCGATAAGTGTGGTAGTCAATCGTGGCCTGGTGTTTGGATAACCAGTCCATGCCTAAAATCAAGTCAAATCGCACATGTCCAAAGGAAGTGCGTCAACTCTACGGATCTTGTCATCAAAATCTAGGGGAAGATCTCTGTACACTTGAGTGATTCGTACAGAGTCCCTAAGTGGCGTGGAAATGCATAAGGCATTATCTAATGGCATCGGGGAAATCCTAACACGTACAGCAAAAGTAGTGGACACGACTGAATGCGTCGCTCTAGTATCAAATAGAACACATGCTGCCAAACCATTAATAAAGAGATTTTCGATGATGGTACCTGAAGTCTTATTCGCCTGATCTCGAGTAGTAATGAACACGCGACCAGAAGTAGGAGATGGCTTGGTATCGGCGTGTCTAGAGGTGCCTTCTATCTCACCCTGGCGACAGTCCTTCTGCTGATGGCCTTGTTGACCACACTTGAAGCAACCACCAGTACCTCGACGACAGATACCAGAGTGTCTGTGCGAACAAGTAGGACAGACAGGATGCGTGAATCCTCCAGAAGGCGTCCTAGTTATCTAAGAGCCTGTTTAAGGATTACATGCATGAGACATGATCGTGGAAAATAAACATGATTACATAGAAGGTGTAAAATTTACCAGATGAGGTAGAGAGATTCGGCTGTGAACCCCTACGGTCCTGATCCGTGCCGTTACCATTGTTCCTGAATTAACAATTGTTAGAGTGTCAGAATACCATAACATAAAATAGTTGAACATGAAAGAAGGTTAATGTAGGGACCTGTTGTTGTTCGAGTTGTTAGCGTTGTTACGGTAACTATCGTTACCGTCACGCCTCTCAGAACCAGAACGGTCGTTAGTCTGACCGTTTCCCTTGGATGCTTGCTGCTGAGTGGCCGCAGGCTTACGGTCGTCAGTCTTCTGCCTGGAATATATATATTATTGAATAGAGGTTTATATGAAATGAATAATACCGATGGAGATGAATTGTTTACAATTGGTGATTGAAGATACCTCTTCACTGCTCTGTCATCACCGAACTCCTCTCGTTCCTGAAGCATCTCGAGATTACGGGCTGCATCGGCCACCTGTGCCACTGTAGTGAAAGTAGCACATACCAGGTTATTGGCAACCGAAGTGCGTAGTGCCCAGCGAAACTTCTCAGCCTGCTCCGCAGCAGTTCCTGTGGCTGGACCCAGAAAACCTGCTAACCGGAGAAACCTTTGCATGAATTCATTGCTGTTTTCACCAGCAATCTGTCGAATGTTGTGGTAGTACCACTTGAGTTTCTCTTGCTCATCGTGTGGAAAGTACTGATTAAGGAAGAGCTCCTTAAACCGGTCCCATGTCAGTTGTGCAACCCAATTGTCACCACCGTTGGACTACTTGACCGATTTCCACCACTGCAGCACATCACCTTCAAACTTATAGCAAGCCAGCCTTGCCTTGTAGACACAATCACAACCTATTGCATCGAAAATCATCTCGATGTGAGAAATTCAAGCTTCAGCCTCGTTGGGGCTGTTAGTCTGTTCAAACGAACGGGGTCGCTGTTTGTTAAATCTCTCCAACCAAGTCATAAGAGTTACCGGTGGAGGAGGAGGAAGGTTGTTGTGATTACCATGAGCCTGGAATTCCGCCGGAAGTTCATCCCTGATTTCATTGCGAAGTTGGGGAAGTAGGGCTTGCATAGCTGCATTGACAGCTGCTGTCAAATCTGGAGTATTGTGATTATTCACCATCTGACAGTTTAAAATAACAAAATGCAACATAAATTATAAATCTGAAATGAGGTAACATAAGAATGAATTAACAATGTATAAATCAAAGAAGCAGTTTATACTGCATGAAACAATGTACAAAATACATGATGCAGTTTATAAAACTTTTATATGAACGGGAGTGAACGCCTATGGTCAGTTCACTCAAAACAAAAGACATGGCGCGGGGACGCCAATGGGTCGGTCCCAAAGTTAAAAGTTTCGATAAAATCACATGCGACTAAATAGGGCCAGTCCTGTACCAACCATTACTTAGTCATAAACCTGCTACAATGATATGAATGCATGAAATAAAAATGAAAATGAATGAATGCATGGAAACCAACTGTCAGTTCTCAGAAGACACTGGTGACTAGCCGTAAGTCACAGGTCATTTTTATAGAGCTACAGGTCGAAACCTGTCTCTGATACCATAATTGTTACACCCCATTTAATAGGATAGAGTGCTACAGTAAATTATGGCGTATCATCAAAGCATGCAAGGTAAGTGTCTAAACATTCATGACCATAAATAGAAATACCAGAATCAAACATCGGTAGTCTAGTAACGCACAAACAAGCAATATAAGTACTGTAAATGGAAAGGACTAAATAATGTCCAAAAGATGTAAAGTATGATAAATTAGGAATAAATGCATAAGGTAAAAGAGGCCGGATAGCTTCTAATCCGAATGCACATACTCTGGAGTTCCTACTTGCGTCCTTTGGTACCTGTCGTTTGGGAACATAGAAAAGTAGACGGCTGAGCATAACGCTCAGTGCACGGATATACAATAAAGCATGGAAAACATAGAATATGGAAGCATATAAAGAGTATAAATCATGAATGGCAGCGGAAATGAATAAGTCCTGGAAAACCTAGTTGTCTGTCATGTTAACTAGTTTTAGTTCTGAAAACATAGCTTATGTTACTTATAAAAATTTGTATTAGTTAATGTACCATAATAGCCAATATAGGTCATGAGGTCAACAACGTGCAAGAATACTTGGAGGGGAGACCTCATCATGCAATTAGAGGGGTTGCCTCTAATTAACTGGTCAGTGGGTAGGAGGGATCAGCTCCTTGTGAAGGATGCAAGGCACACACCAAATTCACCATGAAATCCTGACTGAAACATGTAATTAGGATGCACCCATACGTCCCACATGATAATATAATAATAAAATGGCTAAATAACTGAAAAGGGACGCCACGAGCTATCACTCCACCGTGTTGAAGTCATGACACTAGTGCCTCTAGTGTTATGATTATGGTACCTCCATAACTAGGTGAAACTAGTCATGCATGTATATGGCTAAGGTAACTAATAAACATAAGCATTTAATCTGTAACTACTGGGAAAAACGTTGGCTGCAAACGAGAAATCCTAATGAAGGAAGAGATTGTCCTTACTGAAGGACTGGAAATCTATACCATATGTCCAGTAGAAGCTAACGGAAATGATGAAGACTAATCCGCCTTGACGGATAACACTACATAAGAAATATGGACGTTTATGAGTTGTCTGAATTACATGTGTTTTACTGGTTTCGTGTGTTATTTGCTTGTTATACGTATTCTATCATGTTTTACTGTTTACTGTGTTAACTGTAGTTATTATGATGTTCTGTTGTGTATTATTCATGTATTAGTGTATTATAATACTTGTATTGTAATAGTAAGTAACTTCCTAAAAATAGCAGGTTTCCATAAATAGTAAGTTTCCAAAAATAGAAAGTTCCCAAAATTAGTAAGTTTCCATAATTAGAACTAAGCTGAATTTTAAATATTAAATGAAGTCAAATTAGTACAATACAAGTCGTGGTTATAGTTGGTTAATTAAATAACTGGTTAATTTAACTAAACTATCTGTTATATGATTTTAATTAAAATGCATGTTTAATTAAAATGACTAAGTATAATTACCTTAGGTTATACATGAATTAATTTTAATAAATTAATTAACCTAAAGTTTAATATGACATGATTTATAAAAATAGTTTTTATAAAAACCCGAATCCCGAGCCCGTGTTTTAATATAGCCGAACCAAATAAGCCACATAAAAGTCCCACCGAGACCTTGGAAAGGATATTGGTTGACACTACTTAATCAACTAAACATGTAAACATACCCCGACCTAGTGTCGGGGTTTCTTTGGTCTCGGGTCCGATCAAACAAAACCAACCGAGCACTCCTTGGGGTCTCGGTGGTGTCTCGGCTCCACCGAAAACTGAAAACAAACACACCCCGACCCATGGTCGGGGTTCCCTTACTGCGCCGACCCAACACCAACCCAATCCGAGACCTATATGGTCTCGGTGGTGGTGATAAAAACAAACCGAACACCCCTCTTTGGGGGTCTCGGTGTCTCGGCCGAACCACAACCACAAACCAAACATTTCCTTGACCAAAATTAATTAATCCTAGTTATCCCTTTTATGTTCATGTGATTAATTAATTTTTAACATGAAATCATAAGAAAATAAAATAAAGAGAAAAGTTTTTGAATATACCAATGCGTGTAGAATCAAAAGATGATCACGAATAATTAAACAAACACAAAAATTCGTCCGGGTTTGCCCTTTTTGCTTGAGTGGCCGGCGGCTATGGTGAAAACAAGGAGGAAGAGGACAATTTTCTGTAACCTAAAAATATGAGAGAAAATAACTCTCCAGTGGTTTTAATAAAATTGCGTAGTTTTCCGAGTGTTAAATAATTTACGTGCATGTTCGTGATTTATTATTCGTAATTTTAGTATTCGTGATCGTGTCACATTTATAATTTTCATGATTGTTCGTTATTTATTGTCGTGACACGTGTATTAATATTATAAATGAAAAGTTTAAATTTTACCATGTTTTCGTAAGTTACTGTTCACGTGTACTGTTCATAGGTTTTTAATGCGGGTTTTACAGTTTTCATGACGAGTTGCATTGTAATGGTTTGATCGAGTAGAGATTTTCGGTCGAAAATCGAGATATTATTGAAAAGCTAACCTGTTTACTTGAAATCTTTAACAATGCAACAAAAACATTATCGGGAGTAGTATCCAACGTCTCATTTGGTGTTGCAACAAATATATTTGATGTCTCGAAACCTAAGCAAAATTGAACTTGAAGGTGGTATATTAATAGAAATGTTATAGCAATGAAACTAAAGCTAAAAAATACTTTAAAATTTTGCCATAAATAATTACTTGTTTCGCTGCGTTGAATCCATTTTCTAATTTATCCGGGGTAAAGATGTTCATCGACTCAATTACAGGTGATTTGGGTTGTTTTGACAAGAACGTGAACTTTGCACATGATGAAAAAAAATTAATGTATACCAAAGGCAAATGGATCATACATCTTGAAACCGATCATTTTTTAGGCTTTGATATTTGGCTTGGTGAAAAGCAAAGGAAGAAATGTTTCCCGTTTTATCTCTAATGGCTTGTGATGTGTTAAGCGTATAAGCTACTTTGGAATCAGCTTTCTCAACAAGTGGAAGGGTTCTATCTAATCGAAGAACAAGACTCGCTTCGGCGTTTTTGAAGATGTGCATGTTCTTGAAAGATCACTCTGACGCACAAGATCGGGTACAACACACTTCAAACCTTGAAACTAGTTTAGACTTTGAAGAAGCAGTCTTTGAAGCCGAGCTAGAAATGGGTGAAGCGCCGTCACTCACCGATGAAGAACTTTCACAAGATGAAGTTGTTGTAGAAGCTATGTCGAACGGATCATTCGATAACAAAGTTACCATGTCGATTCCGAATCCGATTAACTTTCAATTTTTATTATGATTGTGTATTATGTGTGATATATTTTATTTCTGATGTATTGTAATGTTCTTTTAAATAAAAGTTGATGTTTTTAATAATTGCAGTCGTCTTACGGTATACATACGATCCATCATACGCTTCAAAACAAAAAAATCGAAAAATTGGTTATAAACTGTTACTAACCGAATCGAAACTGGGTAGACCAGTTAGGGTTTATAGACCACGAGACCAGTTCGGTTAAAGACCGGTTAATTGGTCCCGGTTTTTTTGTCTTCGGCCAGAAATCGGCATTGTTTAACCCAACCGAAAACGGTTCGGTTAACCAGTCACCTCTACATGCACTTGTTTCGTTAATAAGAAAAATATTACCGTATCATGTTTGTGAAACTATCAGACTCTGCAAGCGGCCCCACCTAAGAGCAGTCGGAACGGCTACGTTTTTTTGTGACGCTGAGCCATGGCGCGAGAAAAGGGTACGGTGCGAGACTCCGTGAGTTGGCGTCGTGGTGTCGCGCCGTGCCGGCCAACGCGGTGGGTTTTCCTTTCTTTTTTTAGAATCTAAAAGGTATATACTGTCAATGGCACCAAAAATACCCTATGACACCAAAAAACGCCACTTCTACTAAAAAGTGGTACCATAGCATTTCTGTCATAACCCTATTTTACTGACGTGGCACCATTTTTTCGCTATGCACCATTTTTTTGACACCACCGCTCCTTGTGCTCTAATATCTTGTTTTAACAAAGGATAAAAATTGCTATTTGATTTAAACAATGTCGAGTTAAACAATGATATTACATTGATTATTATGTAAACTACAACTAGTTTAAGAACCAAAACAAATAAACGAATGAGTAGAGTGGCAAAAAGGATTTATATACACCTATATTGATAAGACACGAATGTGTGTTCAAAACATAAGTCATACCATACTCGAATTATATAATATTATGGAACCAAACCCAAATCACCCGCTTGAGGTTGAAATCGTAGATGTGCTCCAAGCAATCGCCACTGAATCTGGCGACATCGTCTGTGAATGATCCTTCAACAGCACTGCATCATCACATGTACCATCACACACATCGTCCTGCTTCACATTGCTGTAGCTTCCATTTTGAATGCCTATAAGACCTTCCAACACTTCATCCATTGATGGCCTAAGATCCCTCTCATTTTGCAAGCATTGGAATGCCAATTCCGATACTGCACTGATCATCTTTCTAACCTCGTAGTCAGTCTCAAATCCAAGATTCGGATCAACAAGCTCGTGCAGTTCACCGTTTCGGATTTTGTTTAATGCCATGTTTGACAAGTTTATCTCATGTCTATGCCTTGTGATATCCACAGCCGGTTTTGATGATATAAGCTCGATTAAAACAACTCCAAAGCTATAAACGTCACTTCTACTAGTCAGCTGATAGCAATTGTGATACTCGGGATCTACATATCCAGGGGTACCTTGTGGGGCAGTCGAGACATGGGTCACATTATTTGGAAAAAGACGAGATAATCCAAAATCAGCTACCTTCACCGTGAAACTATTATCCAATAGAATGTTATTTGTTTTAACATCTCTATGGACAACATCTGAAGCATGAAGGTAGACCAATGCACTTGCTGTTTCTATAGCAATGCTCATTCTTGTGGTCCATGTAAGTGAACCAGGTTTTGATTTGTCACCATGGAGGTGGTCAGCGACTGTTCCATTTGGAATGTATTCATAAACGAGGAGAAGCTCACGGCTATGGTGAGTGGTGCAACCGTAGAGAGATACAAGATTTTGGTGACGTAAATGAGCAAGAATTCCTACCTCGTTCATAAATTGTTCTACCCTTTTGTAATTATTTTCGTACAAGCGTTTAACTGCTACTACACGCCCATCTTTGAGTTTCCCTGTAAGTAAAGAAAACTAGTCAAAATATATAACATATTATGCTGTCTTTTAAGATTCCCTAAATGCAAATATTTCACGGGTGTTTGATTTAAAGTGAAATTGACTAACCAGAATCAGATACAACAACACCCATTAAATAGATAATATGCCGAAAAAAAACCAATAGATAAATGTTTTGTGAAATGGGACTAAAAATGTGGACTTTTAGTTACTCGTGATTGACCATTTTGATCCTGACATGAAACTGATGATTTGATTCTAAAAATAATGAAGAGCTTCAGAAACACAAACACCTACAGGAAATTATATGCATACCTTGGTAGACTGTACCAAAACCACCATCTCCAAGTTCAGTAGCAGAATCAAAATGGTTTGTGGCTTTTTCAAGCTCTTTATACTTAAAGATTTGGACACCGTGGTAGGCCTCACTCTTCTCAGGATCCGTTACTGATGATCCATATGATGATATCTTACGTGACATATAAGATGAACCATAGTAACGTTCCTTGTTGTTGCGTCTTCTCCGGTAGAAATAGAATACCACACACATGAGACACACTCCAAATACAGCTGAAAGTACAGCTATAACAGTCTTGAGTTTCCAGTCTCTTTTCTTACCTGAAACATTAGAAAAGGCATTTGTTATTTCAAAAACTCCAATTAAAATCAAAACATATAAGAAAAAAAAGATGGATACCATGTATTTCACAGTTGCTACACTGCCATTCCAAAACAAAACCTTTTCTTAAAACGCTAGTATAATTTTCATGCAACAGCACATTAATACTATCAACATGAACAGGTACATGAACCGATCTCTCGCACGAATCTATTGAATAATTATTTTTCTCCAAGATCTCTGGGTGGAAAACAGCAAAAGAAAACAAACTACTACTACTATTTGTAGCACAATCAACCGAATATGTCTTTTCCTCGTAATCACTTTCACAATTGTAAAAGAAGTCTACATCGACGGATAAATCACTATAACTAAAAGGCGTTCCACTCACGCTAAAGTTACTTAAAGGAATCGGGCACATATTGCTTTCATTAAAAGCCTTTGCATCGACAAGAACCACAGAAAAATTGGAGTAAGAAATGTTTTTAATAACATAATCTTCTTCGGCGATCATGATAACCGGATAACGATTTTTACATGTAATATTGAACCCATTCGAGCCACAAGAAGATTCCTGTAACTCAGGAATCCAGAAAGGAAAGGTGATATTTGGTCCATTTCCACAGTTTTGCGGCAAGCAAGAGGTTGAATTAGTACCAAGTGATAAAGAGACATCTCCTAAGTAGGCAAAGATGATGAAAAATATGAAGAAATGAATCTCCATTTGAGAAGGAAAAAGGAGAAATGGGAATTTGAGAGGGAACTTTTTTAAGAAAAGTTTTAAAAGGTTATGGATTTGGAGTATTCTGAGCAAAAGTCTTTTAGGGTCATGTAGATAAATAGTTTATGATGCTTCTTCTGTTTTGTTTCTAGTTAATGAAATTCTATGGAAAAGATTTGTTTACTTTGAAAGGAAGAAAACGTTAAATTTGGCAATTGTTAATGTTGGGGTTGGTAAAAATTTGACTTAAGAGAGATTTAAGAGTCATGGGTAGGGGTCCATAACCTTTTGTTTGAACCGAAAGCTTTTTTTAGTCTGCGTGTAGGGTTTGTGTGAGTTAAAAGATTCATTTTTCCACGCCTTCACATTATATTGCTGGAAAACTGAAATGATCACGCGTACAAGAAAACGATATCCCATGCCAAAATACAACAACCATCTTTTTAGCATATTCTTGTATCATCGTTCGACATATATTTGACTATGTATTATGGTATAAAGTGTCACTATGAAACATCTGTTATGAAACAAAGAAGATATTGCGTAGCGTTGAAAATTGAATATGTTCATCTTTCCTATATTATCAGATCTCCACATATCAAACGAAACGTAAACAGATCTCCAAAAGTCTTCAAAGAATCAATCTTCTTACGGGGTGTTTGGGATTCCATTTTCGTTTTGAAAACTCCATTTCTGAAAACTCCATTTTTGAAAACTCCATTTTCGCAGCTGGACCTCCTAACCAACTTTTACAAAACGCCGTTTTACTCCATTTTTGAATAACTAAACGCCGTTTTGGCCTTTTTTACCCAAACACCTTTTTCTAGTTTTTTTCCAGTTTGAAACTGGGATTCGGAGATTATTTGTGGTGAAACGCACATCCAAACACCCCCTTAGTTATAAGCTAGTCAAAGAAATAAGTCAATAACTATTTCGAGCACTTATTTCATCCAACTTTAACACATCTAAATACCAAATTAGTGCATCATGTTGATGGTAATTATATTGTGTATTTATTCTGTAAATAAACCACATTTTTTAGCTATTAAAAGTTGACCAAAGTTTTTGTGGTTATCAAGTTACACTCTACTTGTCCTTTTTCTATTACTGTACTTAACTAAACAAATTAAAGCATGTTTTTTCATGTTATTGATCCCAAGATTTAATACGCCAATTACACTACTATGACGCATTCAATCCTCATTAATAAAAAAAAAACAACTGTGCTAGAATAGTTGGCAACCAAGATATTCTGAGAAGTATCTTCGGAGAGAGATCTTGGGTTCCATGTTTGGACCAACTTGCCCCACCAATATTAGCCCACAAAAAAGTTTAATTTTCTTTACTTCTTTTTGTTGATAGCTTCGTAATAACAAAGTCTCAAATGATTGGTTGCAAGTTCAGCTTCTAATTAAGCCACACCAATATCAAACTCCATAACAAGCAATCTTAGAAGTATAGAATGATTGGTTGCAAGTTATTGTGTTGAATTATATATATGTCATAGCATAATGTAACCGGGTTGGTTCGAGCTTTTGGCAGAATCAAAATTGAACCTTAAGTACCAGTTTTTCTAAGAAAAACCAAAAATATCAGTTCTTTTTCGGTTCCCATTCAGTTTTTGTTCTTTTTCTTGCTTAACTAATCAACTTAGTATGTTTAATTTTCTATTGTTCTTTTTACTTAACTAACCCTTCAATATCATTTTGTGAAACAATACTCGCACATGCGGCGACGACATGCTATCATTTCCAATTGATGTTGCGGAACGTGTAGCCACAGGACTATCCAAAAACCATTGTCAAAAGAAGTAAAAACACTTGCTCAGAAACAAACACATACAAACATTTTCTACTTATAATACCGAAAGTCACTCACGCACACGCAACCAAGACATGCCTCACCAGCACACTCATCTTGTACGTTATACAACCATAAAAAAAACAGTGCACTTCACTCAAGGAAACGGCAGATTTCTTCACTAGATATGGGTTTGGTAGCAAGCGTTATGAGCGTTTTGAGGCAACTAGCAACTAGCGGTTGGCGTTTTAGACAAAATGATTGTGTATCTGTAAAATGCAATTAGAAACATACTTGTAGTCCGGGATATTGTGGCAGCCTATGGGATGGAGAATTTTTCTTATCGCGTTGATGTTCCAAAAGAATACTATGATAGTATGATACACAGAAAATTGTAGGCTTATTTGGTTTCGAAGATTATTAGCATTACCTTCGAATATGATGTTAGTTAGTTTGGAAGATTTTTACTAGATCAACTTGGTTATGTTCATGTGAATCACTTTGAAAAATATAAACGAATGATGAAAAAAGTTGACTGAGCAACAAACCTGAACCAGGACATACTAAAAGGGGTATACCACCCGGGCAAAGGCAAGAAGGAACAGAGGAATTTACACTAGACCAGCACGTCCCACCCGATCTCTCACACCGTGAACATATCCCTGCACCGTCCACCCTATACTCCATTGGAAAACCTTGCAATAACATTTCCTCAGCGGGCATCGTTTCACTGTTATCAAACTCATCAAATAGCGTCCTCAAAACAGGCACTCTAATCTCACTAACACATACTAACGAACTCGCTTTATCGTCAATGAAACTAATCCTCCCATTTCCATCTGCCGAGCAATTCAATCTATTCTCAACGGGTATAACCTCGTCATTGTCTTCCAAACACGAAAGATATACTTCTAGAAAAAGAAATTCATTTGGGATGTAGCTAAAAACCGTGTACTCAAACGTTAAATTGTTAAGAGACTCATGTTGTCTCAATAAACAAGCATTTGGTTTCGGTTCTTGACCCCACATATCATTGCTAGCAAGGGTGATCTTAGTGTTATTTTGATCGATACTAAGTACACGAAAGGTGGTGTTATTTATCGTGAGAGTGGTAACAACGTTGTCTACGCATGCAAGATGGAATTCGTTCAGTCCGCAATATGATGGACGATCTTGTCCCCAGAAGGGATAACCAATCCATCGAATTGTTGTACCGCAACTATAGAGCTTCGTAGAACAGTCGATAAACTGCTGAGCATACTGACCGAGCGAAAGAATTGGTAATAGAGTAAAGATTATGGTAACTAGAGGAAACATTTTTGGTGTGAAGATGATGAAATGAAAATTCAGGTGAAATGAAGATTGTATGAATTGGTCAAGAAAGTGATGTAGCTTGAAATTTCCATGAAGAAACCTTCAGTTGCTGGTTTTGACTTTTTCGTATTGTTTGACTATTCGTATAGTACTAATTAAATTTGAATTTTATAAAGCAAGTAGAGACTTTCTTCATGATTATAATATGATTGAAAATGACTTGAACTTGGTCTTTGATTATATTACAAAGTTAATAAAGTTATGTCGAGAATTAATATCTAATCGGCAAGCAAATTATGTTAATTTTATATATCTTTATAACTAATCTATACTACTATATAAAGCATTTAGGACCTTCTTAAAATAAAAGGTTGAAAATTCAGACTTTTTTTCCTACTAAATAAAGCAAAGTTATGATATTTTCATCAATATTATGTACTATAACCCTTTGTAACAACCTTTTGTAACAAACTTTTGTAACAAACTACTTAAATAACATTTTTTCTTTTAAATTGAAAAATATTTTTATTTATTTGTTATCTTTATAATCTAATTTCACCATATTTTCTAAAATTTTATGCTCTTTAATTCAATATCTATTTTGCTATATATTTATTAACTATTAATTTTTTTAAAATTTAGAGTTTTTTTTTCCAGATTTTTTATAATTTCAACAATACAAACTTAATAATAAGAGATTAATGTTTGTTAGTCTAAAAAATGATTATGAGTACTCGTCGCTGCATTACGCGGGTCTATGCTAGTCTTTATAAATGTTTATAACTGCGTCATGCCGCTAATGTATGTACTTACATAACTGTTTTTAGTGGGCATCGGAACCAAACCGAACCACTAAAAACCGAAACTCGGAACCAAATTAAAGAAAATCTCTAACCGAGAATCGAACCAATTACACATATACAAACATGACGAATAAGTAGATACCGTTTATGTAGTTGGAACCAACTAAGTGTCAGTTTTGACCCGCACCAAACCGACCAACCAAAATAAATATCTAAAAGCCAAAACAGAATCAAATAAGCTCACTTCGGTTTAACTCGGCCTGATTTGGTCGGTTTATCAGGTCGACTCGGTTCACTTTTGCTCAACCTATAATAAAACTTACCAAAATAGAATATGATTTGAGGAACTATCATCTGACGCGTTTTTAGGTGTTACCAGTATGAACACAGGTTGACTATCAACATCTTCTATTAGTAACTTTTTGCAATACGTTTATTTACATACTGTAGTTGTTGAGTAAAATTACTTTACCACCAAATATATGCTCATGAATGATACGTTCCCACGTCATCTAACATAATCATTGACTTATTTTACGTGGATGCAGTCAATAGAATGATCTAAATGTCGCCTAACACATTAACGTACAACAAATGAAAGCAAGGTTCAAAAGTTGAATAAGAAAAGTCTTACCATTGCAGTCGTTCCTTGTGGAGCTACCATTGGGACAAAAACACACGAATCCAGTCGAATTACGACCACATAGCCCATGGGACTCTTGACACTTTTCGCACTCGTCCCTTGGTATCCGCCACCGTAGCTGGAACCCTTCCCGCAAACCATCAACGAATTCCGTCCAAGGTGGTTCGATAGAGCGGAATACATCCAACACCGTAGTCACCACTTCTTCATCGCACGTGTGATCACCCCAGTTGTAATTGGCCGTACTAGGATGTATAACATTAACACACGACCTTTTCGGACCATCATTGTTTACGCACGGTATCTCACGTGCAAAAGGAGGGATACTAGTACAGTTGAAATGAAAACTTAGTTCAAGATTATTCGACGTAAAATCTAAAGGTAGTCTTTCTAGTTCAATCCCATGCTTCACCCTCGGGCATGATTCTCTAGAAGCATCGTCGTCGACGAGAGTAATATTCGTATCGGTTAGATTCCGTACGTGGTAAGAATCGTCACCAATATACATCATGGGACGATCCTGCCCATCTATGACGGTGCAGTTGATCCCAAAGCCTTCATAACCACAATACTGACTACTTGTTTGATCGCCTATTTTCCAAAAGGGGTAGCTGATCCTGGTCTCATTACAATAGGTTGGAATGCAATTTGAGAAAGGTGGAGTAGGGGTTTGGGCAGCTGCAATGGTGATGATGAAGAAGAACAAGGGGAGAAGAAGAAGTGTGCGAGACATGATTATTGAAATGTTCAAAGAACAAGTCTAAACACTATTGTATTTATTTATAACACATGTTGACTATTGTTGGGATCTTTTCTTCAATATTTTAAAAGTCGCTTTAATCTATCGCTCGACCAGGTTTTAGAGACCTGATTTTCAAAAGAGAGAAATTATATATATATATATATATATATATATATATATATATATATATATATATATATATATATATATATATATATATATATATATATATATATATATATATATATATATATATATATATATATATATATGTATATATATATGTATATATATATATATATATATATATATATATATATATATATATATATATATATATGTATATATATATATATATGTAGAGTTAGGATCAAATAAGAAGATTAAGTAAGATGAGAAGAATGAGAAGAAACCACAACCACACATTTCAGATGCACCTACAAAGTCAGATGCATCTCCCTTTAAAAATCTCCTTCCTTTGTGGAATTTGTGCTCAGGATTTCTTCTTATTCTTCTCATTTTATTTTTTCTTCTTACTGGATCCCTACTCTATATATGTATATATATATATATATATATATATATATATATATATATATATATATATATATATATATATATATATATATATATATATATATATATATATATATATATATATATATATATATATATATATATATATATATATGGACATTATTTACAGAACCAATCTTATTGAAAGAAACTTGCAGAACTTCTTTCAACCAATCATAATTTAGTATTATTAATAGATTTAATTTAAATCAAAAGGGCATAATAGTAAAACATACATTTTACTTATTTTTTTTTTAAAAACGTTTTCAAAATTCATTAATTGTCGTTTTTTTTCAAAAAAAAAATTTTCTTTTTTTTAGCATTCATATTTTTAAAAAATTTAAGAAATGAATGTTTTTCTCTTAAAAACATGTATGTTTTTTTCTATATGAACGTACATATACATCTTTTTATTGTGTGTATTACTTTTTTGAATTTGAAACAAATATTAAATAACCTAAACCTTTATAAATGAAAAAAATATTCATGTACATACATATTACATTTTATTTAATAACAAGTACAAAAAATCATATATACAACAGTTGTATTTGTCTATAAATGGCAAATTATCTTCATTTGTGTATGTGTTCATCTACTTCAAGTCTTCAAATGATATCATTATCTTTCATCTACTTCTAAGTCTTCAAATAACATCATCATCTTTCATCGTCGTCATATATCTGAAACAAGCATGCACAAAAACAAATCAAATCACAAACATATATACACATTTCTTTCATTAATCTTATACGAGCGATAAAACACATATGTTTCTTATAACGTATAATATACATGTTTCAAACTTTCTAAAACATATATGTTCCACACATGTTTCAAATGCATACCCCTCATACACATAAGAAACATACATGCTTCTTATAATGTTAAAATACCTGTTTCACACTTTCTGAAACATATATGTTTAAAAAATGCATACCCTTCTATTACCAAAAAAATCTCGCACGTGTAAAAAACATACATGTTTCTTATTAACCATAAAACATACATGTTTCTTATTAGCCAAAAACATACATGTTCTCGTGCAGAAAACATACATGTTCTCGCGCAGAAACATACATGTTCTCGCGCAGAAACATATATGTTTCCGCGCAGAAACATACATGTTTTTGCGCAGAAACATACATGTTTTCGCGTAGAAACGTACATGTTTTCGCGCAGAAACGTACATGTTCTCGCGCAGAAACATACATGTTCTCGCGCAGAAACATAGATGTTTCCGCGCTGAAACATAGATGTTTTCCGCGCATAAGCATACATGTTTTCGCGCATAAACAGACATGTTCTCGAGCATTAACATACATGTTTCCGTGTAGAAACATACATGTTTTCACGCAGAAACATACATGTTCTCGCGCAGAAACATAGATGTTTCCGCGCAGAAACATACATGTTTCACACTTTAGGATTATACGATACATGTTTCTTGTAATGTAAAACATACATGTTTCACACTTTAGGATTATACGATACATGTTTCTTTTAATGTAAAACATACATGCTTCTTGTAACGTAAAAACATACATGTTTCACAAGTTAAACATTAACCTGGGAATATCTCGAAACATAAAAAGATTAACGAGAATAATCAAAAAAAGGTTTTGTTGTCAAATTTTGTTGGCTACTCACCTCCAACAAACCCGCCGTCGAATCCGTTTTCCATATCACTAACACCACACGCGCATCTTGCCGGCTGCAAACACAACCACCACAGCTTGTCAAAATAACTTTATAAATCGAAAGATGCAGGTTATAAGAAAATAGGATATAGATCAGAAGATCTTGTATTTCTATTCAAATGATTTCGATCATATACACGATTAATAATCGTTTTGGATCCGATATCTTCTACAACGGTTGGAAGATCTGGGATTTCTATTCAAAAGATTAAAGGACGTACCTGTATAGCGATAGTAATCTTTGAATCTCGTGTTATGCTTGTTCGATCTAAACAGAATCGTGATGTTTATTTTTTTCTCCGAACGATGGATCTCGAAAGAGATGCGCCGTGGCGATTTTTTGTGGTTTTATTGGTTCATCAATGGTGGCTGTTTTTTGTGATCCGTTGGTTGGAGGAGCAGAGGAGAAGAGAATAATGGAGCGGCGTTATTTTTCTGGAGATAAATTAGGATTGGTTAGGTTAAATAAAAATTACAATTATCTGGAAGGAATTTTAAATTTATGGAAAATTAAAATTCCTAATTTGCCCTTCATTTAAATTTTGTATAGAAATTAAATTGTATGTATTAATAAAACTGCCATTTTTGCATTAACATATTGTACTTTATGTTATATTAGGAGTAAATAAAAGGGTTCTACAAGTTCTGTCACTTAAATGTGTTCTGCAAATAAAGTTCCACTATATATATATATATATATATATATATATATATATATATATATATATATATATATATATATATATTTATATAACACTTGGTTAGTTTGAATTTCAACACCCTTCCTCAAACTGAACAAAACTGAACCACACTTACTTTTCAAACATGTTCACAAGTCTCAACTGGCTACAAAATTTCAAATGTTGAGAGATTCCATGAGCTTTGGTGAATATATCCGTTGTTTGATCAGCAGAGGCAACTTTGATAGTATTAATAACACAATCTTGAACCATTTCCCTGATTAAGTGAACATCCACTTCAAAATGCTGTGTTCTCTCTTGGAACACAAGATTAGCAACAATCTGGATAGCAGAATTGCTATCACTATATAAATCCACAGGGAAAAAGTTCTTGATTCTGAGATCGCTCAAAAGATTGGTAATCCATATCACCTCACAAGTGGCACTAGCCATGCATCTATATTCGGCATCAATAGAGGACCTGGATACTGTGGGTTGCTTCTTGCTCTTCCAAGAGACAAAAGACCTTCCAAAAAAGACATAGTAACCATAAACATACATCTGGTCTTAAGACACTTAGCCCAGTCAGCACTAGTGAAACAGGATAATTTCAAAGAGTTATCTTTGTAAAACTAAATACCAGTTCCAGGTGAGTTCATAAGATATTTGATAACTCTCAAAGCAACTTTGAGATGAGACTACAAAGGAGTATGCATATGCTGACTAAGGCAATGAACAACATAGGAAATATCAGGTCTGGTGTGGGTGAGATAGATAAGTCTGCCTAAAAGTCTTCGGTATTCAAAGATATTTTAAGGTACTTATCAGTCTCACTCTCATCAACAGCAAGAACACAGTTCTCAGGTAAAGGAGTGGTTGTTGGTTTAGCGGCAAGCAAACCAAACTCATGAATTAGCTCAAGGCAATATTTTCTTTGTGTCATACAAATGCCATTGGTATTTTCAAAAATTTCAATACCAAGAAAATATTTCATCACCCCAAAATCCTTTATCATAAATCTGGTTTTACGAAAACTCTTAAACCTTTCAATTTCCTTAAGGCAGTTACCAGTGATGATGAAATCATCTACATAAACAAGAAGAGCGACAAAAATGTTGCCAGTTTTTTTTATGGAGAGAGAATAATCAAATTTTCTTTGGACAAAGCCATGCTCAATCAAGACAGGGCTTGCTTAAGTCCACAAAGAGCTTTATTAAGCTTACAAACCTTGTTTTTATCATAGCAGTTAAAACCCAAAGACAATGTCATATAAATGTCTTCATCAAGATCACCATAAAGAAAAGCATTATGCACGTCAAGTTGAAACACATGCCAGTCATTAGAAACAGCGATACTAATAAGGCATGTAACAGACATCGTTTTATCAACAGGACTGAAAGTTTCATCAAAATATATGCCTTCCTTTTGACTGTAACCCTTAGCAATAACTCTAGCCTTAAACTTATCAACATGACTAGAAAAATAATATTTTGTCTTATAAACCCATTTGTTATTAATAGCTTTTCTACCCAAAAGGTAAATCACACAAAGTCTAAGTATTGTTGCTCAAGAGGGCTTTAGTTTCATTGTTCATGGCCTCAACCCACCTACTATCTTTGATGGCATCATAGTAGGTGGCAAGTTCAAAAGACTTGTTAAGAGTGGTGGCAAAACATAAGTTAATAGAATTCAGCTTAGAGTAGTTGACGTGTTTTTCAATACCATACTTAAGTTTGTTATCTAACATAAAATCATTAAGTTTGGCAGGCAACTTAGTAGGTCTGGTTAATTTCCTAATGCTAGGCTGCCCTTCTTCAATGTTGACCCCACTATGCTTAATAAAAGTGACAGAAAGATTGGTAACCTTAAATTGCCCTCAGATTGTTTATCACCTATATGGGTTGTAGAGTTCTCCTCATGGGGTTGCACAGATGCAGCCTCGGTAGTAGAGTGAACTCCACCTTCCACACAAGGCGTAGCTCTCACATCATCATAGGGACTTAAAGAGTTTTGGTTATCAAAAAAGTTTAAAAGTTTAGCATCACTTGTAGCAACTACATCTGCGAAATCTTTTTCTTTAGTGTTTTTCATCTTAAAAGGAAAAAAGGTTTCATAGAACCTCACATCTCTAGAAAACAACATTCTTCTATTATCAAGACTAAAAAGTGTATAAGCCTTTTTAACAGAGGATTAACCAATCAACACACACTTTTCAGACCTAGATGTGAGCTTATCATTGTTGTTAAGACAAGTTGAAAAGCATAGACATCCAAAAAAACTTAAGGTGGGAGAGATTTTGGTTTTTTCTTATAGAGCAGTTCATAGGGGGGACGTACCTTTTAAGACAAAAGAAGGGAGTCTGTTGATCAAATAGATAGCAATTAGAATGCATTCAGGCCAAAAATTAATGGGAATCCCTCCCTGCAACATAAGACTCCTGGCTACATTGATCATGTGTCTATGTTTTCTTTCAACAATACCATTTTGCTGGGGAGTGTGAGGGCAAGAGGTTTGATGGATGATACCCATATCAGAGAACAAAGAATAAAATTGTTTGTTAACAAACTCAGTCCCATTTTCAGATCTAAAAACTTTGATTTTGGAGTTAAACTAATTTTGAATAAGGTTTATGAAATTTACCAACCATTCATAAACTTCATTTTTAGCTTTTAAAAGATAAGCCTAGACCGCTCTGGAGTAATCATCCAAAATGGTAAGAAAATACTTGTACCCTTCCTTGTTTTGAACCTTGTAAGGGCCTCAAAAATCAAGGTGAACAAGATCGCCAATCTTTTTAGATTTTTTATCACTCAAGGGAAAAGGTTCTCATGTTTGTTTTGACCTATGACAAGTTTCACAAACATAAATACTAGTATTTTTAGAAAGGTTAAAGTCAGTCTTGAGAGCATTGAGAACTTGGTCAGGAAAATGACCAAGTCTACAATGCCAGATGTCTTTGGAGGTGTTAAAGGTCATAGCAGAGTTCACGTTACCTAAGCTGTTATTCTTAAGGTCATCAAACAGATACAACCCCCCTGATTCACTACCAGCCCTTAGAGTCGTTCCCTTGTCCAAGTCCTGAATATACACTTATCCTCATCAAATCCCACGAAGATTTTACTATCTCTAATAAGTTTGTTGGCAGACAACAAGTTAACATAATAACCAGGAACAACCAAGACATCATGAAGAATAACATTATTAGAGAGTCTTAAGTCACATATATGACTAATGGTGGTAACATTGCCATTTGGGTGACTAACAAATATGTTGAGATTGGATATATCAAGAAAATTCATCACACCAACAGTAGATGTGGTAAGATGTTGGTTAGCCCCATAGTCAATAATCCAACCCAAAGTGATGTTTTTAACAGAAATCTTGGTGTTGCTACAAAAAACTTGGAAAAATTAACATTAAACTATACATTAGCATTAAAGAAGGAAATTATACCTACCTTATTGAACTGAGTGTTGCCAGAGGTATCATTGATCAGACTTAGGAGTTTTTGCATTTGTTCAGTAGTAAAAGAAGTTGGGATGTTACATGTAGTAGTATGCTTACAAGTTTAATATCACAGTTGGCAGTAAAATTAGTGTTAAAACCAGTTTGTTTAGAACCATTAACCCCCCTTTAATATCTACAAATGGTATCAAGAGCCATGGATGATTGAGTTGTTCTTGTGTTTGTGTTCTTAATTTTTGTGTCTATTTTGATCTAAAAGCATTCGATCCAAAAAATGTTTTGTGTTTTTTATGGTTTAATATTGATACAAATCATCTACATATTTTGTGGTAGAGATTTGGTATTGTTTCTTTGGTTAAAAACATAAAAAAATTTGGTGTTTTGATCATTTTTTGGCTTAAAATCTCGAATTGGGTGTGTTTGATCCGAAAAAGTGGAAATTGGGATATTTTGTACTATTACGACACTTATTCCGTCGCAATGGCTAGGGTTTACATATTACGACACTTTTTGCGACGCATATTGCGACGGATGTTGAGCTATTGTGACAAATTTTGAGTTATTGCGACAGATTCTGTGACATTGCGACATATTTTGGCATATTGCGACAGATTGTGAGTTATTGCGACAGCTATTGCTATTATTGCTATTATAAAGTTCAAGACTCGATCACAAAACTCGACTCTACCAACAAGTGACTCGAATCAAAAACCTCCAACACAACCAATCCAACTCAACCAACTTCACTCAAACTAATCCCTTTGACTTACGAACTGATTGAAAACACAAATCCATCTCAAACACCAACTTTATCTAACCTATATCCCCTTCGTCACAACTCTACCGACACCAACTTGATCTCAGAATTTAAAATCAGAAATCAGAAACATGTCACTAACTTGATCTCAGAATTTTTTCGTGATGCATGTCTAGATCAATTGGGATCTATATGCATGAAAATATAATCCATCTCAACACCATCTCAACACAATCTAAAATCAGAAACATGTCACTAACTTGATCTCAGAATTTTTTCGTGATGCATGTCTAGATCAATTGGGATCTATATGCATGAAAATATAATCCATCACAGATCTGTACTTAATTTCCGAGTATGAAGATTAACTAATAACAATTATGTTATAATTAATCTTGGTCTCGTTGACACATAAAAACAAAGGACAGGAATCGAACCTACCCAAGACTACCAAATAGGAGACCTTGAAGTCGCGTCTTCGTGGTGTTTCGAACAAAGTCGGCTTTGATATGTGGTTTGATGAATAGAGTCACAAATGAACGTAATTTGATTAATATGAAATTGATCAAATTAATACCTATTTGATTCGTGTGTGACTAGTATAGGGATTTATACGGTGGCCTTTATTTGAGATGATTTTTTTGGTGACATATGTATCAAGTTAAGGATTGATCAAAGATGAGATTATACTGGAAATAGATTTGAGACAGGCTGATTTCGTTTGAGGAGGTGGCTGAGTGATAAAGAAGAAAAAGGGCGGAGAGGATAAGAGAGGGGTCCTACTAAATTGACACCATATTCATTAAATAGACACTAATCAACATTAATTCACATTTGAAATTGTGCAGTCAAAATGTTAAAGTTTAATATGTCTCATTAACTATCCAACATAATTACTTTCTCATAATTAATTTCTAGCTAATTATATGTATTAATTGATTTTTTTTCTTGCGCGTTTAAAATAAATATTCATCGTTTAATTTATTTGAATGTTAATATAGCTTTTGTTATAAATTTTCCAAAGTCAATCTATCGAATATGTCATCAATCATGGTTTGTTTTTTTATTTAGGCATAGTCTTTTGGTTGCTTTGTATTTCCTTATATTTGAATACATAAAAAACCAAAACGTTGTCGGCTAGTTGTATAAAATAATTACTATCCTCATTTAAAAAAAAATCCGACAAAACATTTGAGTTACCCATTATATTGTTACGCGTTATTTATTGCCGGCGTTTTTTTCTTACAAAGGAAAATTAAATCTACAACAAAAATATAAGTAAGAAATAAAAGTTAAAATATGATAATGATTAATGTTTAAGTAATGAAAATAAAAATGTCAAGATTAAAATGCAATAACTTTTTACATGTGGTCCAAGTGGATGCTTTAACAGTAGACATTCGTATATTTAGAAACTTACAAAATTAGGAAATAAACACAAAGTTTTATATACTTGTAAAAAATAAAAAGACTATTAAAAAAATAAATAGTTTATATATTATTTATTGTTAACCTTAGTTATATTAATTTAATATTGAATTATTATAATAATTAGTGTCATTTATTGCTAATCTTACATTGTTTTAAGTAAAATAATTTAATTAGTGTCTAAATAGTGGAAATAAAATGTCAATTTAGCAAACCCCTAAGAGAGAGTTTAGGGTTAATGTGTGAGTGTGTTTAGGGTTTGGTGGATTTTATATTCCACTAACTTTAAGGTGGAACGGGTATAATCTTTGATATTGGGCTGATCATTTCTCCATTCCCATGTGAATTATATGTGTCTTCATGAAAATGTTAGGCTTAGTCCATTAAAACACTTCGTGAAGTTTGTATTTAACAATTTTATGGGAAAATGTATTGACGATGTTACTTTTTTTGGGCCTTACAATATTCATTAGGGATAAAAGCATGTTTGTTTTAATTTACATCTGATTTTTTTTCCTTACAAGTTTGATGTATAAAACATAGGCTTGAAGACTAGTTGGTTATTTGATGGTTTCGGGATGAATTTGATTTTGATAGGGTTTGTGACGTGACTGTTTATTTGATATTCCGAATTCTAGAACTTTTGGTTTCTCGAGTATACATACTTAGGGGATTTAATTCACTAATCAAGGGATCTAATCGACAACTAACACAATTATCATTCATCGAATTTCAATGGAATCATTGAAATCGACATTTCGAGAATGAGAATTGCAAGACGATACAAGAAGAATTCACAAGGGAATAGAATCAGGAGGAAAACAGGAATCAGGTAGCATGTAGGTACAGATAATCTTCTTCATATGTTGTCTGAAATGAATGCGCTAATTAACAATCCTGCTAATTGTTTTACGACTGTTGCTTTAACCATTTCTGGTTCTAGGATTGAAGAACTTGAAACGATTTTAGCTCAGCAATCAAAAGCGCTTGAGGATGCCAAAATTGAATTTTCAAAGAAAACGGAGAAATTTGAAAAGTATTTGGAAAAATTTGAAAATTCAAACGTTGTTTTTGAACAAAAATTAAATCAAAAAATTCAGGATTCTAAAGCCGAAAAAGATAATTTTGGTGAAACAAATTACTTTTCTAGAATCTAAATTGGCATCCCAAGACATCTTACAAAAGGAAAACGAGACCTTAAAACAGCATTGTAATGAGTTAAATAATTCTATCGTAGAGATGAGGTCTAAAACTCTAGAGTCAACGACCTTGTTAACTACTGAAAATGCTGATTTAAAGGCTCAAGTTCAGCAAAAAAAAATTGCTATAGCTGCTCAGAAAAACAAGCTAAGGAAAATTAAGGGCACTAGTGTGGACACTGAGCTTGAAAAACCATCAATCTTGGGGAAATCGCCTAAAAATCAGTCCGTTCGACAACCGACTGCATTTAGATCCGAGCGACCAAAATCCTCGAGACCGCGGTTCGTCTCCCAAGTTGATATGGTTTATAGTTCTAGACCAGTCACTCCACTATCTAGGCCTACTGTGATCAAATCAGCCTATGCAAAACCTACAAACAAGACTACTACTAGTGATTCTAGGTATAGTTCTAAGAATATGCCACAACATAGGTCGAATAGCATACCTAATAATCACTATGTAGATGCATCTAAGAAAATGACACAAGCAAGAACTAGGATTTCTAGATCTCATTCGGATCTCAAACACGGTGTTTGTTCTGTATGCATGAAAAGTGTCTTCACGACAAATCATGCAGCTTTTGTAACTAAAGTTTTGAAGGAGCTGAACTCAAGTGCTAAAAGAGGGATTTCTCAAGGAAATAGGTTTCTTACCGCTAAGTCTTCCGCTGTGCATAAGAAAACCATGTCGCCTAGATCCAATCTTAGGTGGCAACCCACGGGTAGGATAATCAAATCAGTTAATCTTCAATGGGTTCCTACAAAAAGGATGTTTCCCTCTAGCACTACCAAGGTGGACTGTGAACCCCCACATGGTTCTAAAATAGATATCGCTAACCCATATCAAAACATACAAACTCCTAATGAGAATGCATGTACAAACGTCAACGTTTAGCAAAGCGGTCCAGTCGCTTTATACCATTCTGCTCAGGACACTCTCAAAGTTTGGTTGCTGAAGAAGCTGATATCTAACAAACAAGTGTCTTAGGGGATTTGCGGTTAAGCTCGTGTACATGGCTCATAGTCAAATCACAGTCTGTGACCCGAACTTCAAAGAAAGGGAAGTTTATCTAGTCAACGATAACTTACCCTCAAAACGAGAAATTAAGTTTTCTCGGACACGAGCTTACACTAAAACCATTCAAAGGTTTTAAGCTCGTGTATATGGTTCATCGTTAAATATCAGACAATGACCCGATCTTCAAAGAAAGGAAATTTTATCAATGATGATAAACTTATCCTCACAAACGAGAAATTAAATTTTCTCGGACACTACATTAAAACTATTCAAAGGTTTTTAAACTCGTGTAAATGGTGTATAATCACATTTCAGATTATGTCTCGGACTTCAAAGAAAGGAAAGTTTATCGCCGATGATAACTTATCCTTACAACGAGAAATTAATTTTTCTCGGGCATGAGCTTATATTAAAAACATTCGACGTTTTTAAGCTCATGCACAATGACTTACAGTTAAATATCATACTGTAACTCAGACTTCAACTTTTGGAAAGCTTATCTTTAATGATAACTTATCCTCGTAACGGGAAAATAATTTTTCTCGATCATGAGCTTGTATTAAAACATTCCAAGTTTTAAGCTCATAAAGGAAAGTGTATCTTTTAAATAAGAGAACTTTTTCTCATAACGGGAAATTCATCTTTCTCGGTCATGAGCTTTACGTTAAAACATTAAGAAAAAATGACTTCTAAGTAAATGTCAGCCTAGAACTCATTCTTCGGATAAAAGAAAAGTTTATCGCCGATGATAACTTATCCTTAACAATGGGAAGTTTACAACTTCTCGGACTTGAGCTCGTTTAGTAAGATATTCAAAATCTTAAGCTCAAGTAACTGGTTTCAAAACGTTGAACACAATTATTCCAGAATTTTTCAAAAGGTTTTTCTAAATCTTTCAAAATTTTTTGTACAACAATGTTTTAATAAATAGAGCATGTCTTCTGGAATCGATAATATTTACGATCCTAGAAATGTCGTTCAATGATGACACGGGGTTGTAAATAAAGTTCGAGCAGAAGTTTAAATGATTTAAAACATGCTCAAAATGGCTTGCTATTATTTCCGATAGTAACCCGCCTTTCATGTTCAAGTCAAGCATTTCACCGGAAAGCTTTAACTCAACAACCAGAATTAATTTTCTCAAGCATGGTTTATTTTTATAACCATGTAAGGGATTGTGTTTACGTAATAACATAATCTAACACGAATCTATGTACGCATAATTGCATTTATTTGTTAAAACAAGAGAAATATTGTTTTTATGAAGTTATCATCTCCACAACCCACATCAATTTATCATTGGTATCTACATACTCGACGATGTGACTACTCAAAATGGAGACTACAGCTCTTTAGATAGAACACGGGTCAACAATTAAGGGGGAGCAATTGTCCAGCATCCAGAATCTTTGATGTCAAAAGTGCCAAGCTCACAAATTGGTGTCAAGACAACGATATCAATCGTACACATAGTGTCAAGAGATAACTTCAGACGTGACGAGGCGACCAACATTCATGAACAAGAACCATGTGATTCTATCATATGATGTTCTCCATCATTCAGGTCCAACCTCGTAAATTGCTTATCTTGTGAATACATTATCATATTTGATCTTTGCACGTGATAAATACCTTACACTTGTGCTTAAAAGGTATTTAATTTACGTTTCATGTACACCCTCATTAATTTGAGGGGGAGCTTGTGAAAATCATGAAGATAATTAGTTTTGCATTTTTCTTCCCAAATTTTCTTAAAATGTTATTAAATCAATTGATATTAAAAATATCGATTGGGTTAATATTTTTAATATGGGGGAGAAAATGTGATTTAATATGGGAAATGATTAATCACAAATGGTTTGACTTAACATGATAGCTCATCTCGACATGTGTGAAATGTTTTCGGATATCGTGGCATATGTTAAGGGGAGCAAAATGGATTTGGATATCAAAATGGATTTCATGGTGACATACACCTACCCAAAACATCTATATTCACGACGATGAAGATTGTGGTGACATAAGGATGGTAGGATAGGTTAAAGTCCAATGATTCTTCTAGAACCGGAGGAATCTTCCCAAGGACATTCCATAGCTAGAAATAGTAGTCCTTAGGAAAGATGGAGAAAGATTGTGAACGTAGCTGAATGCCGACCAAGTACTTAAGTTAGCATTGGAACAATCACAACAAGGTGCTAGTTATGACGTATTTGTAAGCATTGAAGGGGTTGGAGAATGAAAAAGAATTGTAAAGATAAAGGGTGAAAAGAAAGAAGCCATCCTTACAACTTAGGCAGAAACCGGGTCAATACATATGCTATTGAGATCATTTTTAAATGATGCTTGATATTGAAGAATAAACATCATGGATCCAGTGATGTAATGCAAAACCCATACCAACTAACTGAGATATCCCTCAAAAGATATTTGTTTTAATCACACAGAGACAACGCATTATCTATTGATTTATTTACTCTGAATAAATTGGTATTGAAATGGTGGCACTCCTCTCCAGCCTCCGATCACTAAAATCACGATCGAGTCTAGAGCCATTTGAGATCATCGAATATCTCATTAGGACACACTTTCATAATTCCTTGCTTCTTCACACACTGTGAAAAGTAAGAAAGATCTTAAGAGTCCTACGCAAAATCTTCATGATCTTTCCTGAACATCCGAGTAATACGAAAGTATTTACAATGAAGATAGAAATCCTTCTTGAGCGAATATCAAAAAGCTCATGGTAGGTGACTTGTGCGATTCTTTATGAATCAAGCTTGTGATAACTAGAAAGCAACAGTGGTTTAATTCTTAACTGAACTTAAACACGTTCTAGGACTCTACACAATATCTTAGTGATCTTGCCAGAACACACAGAGTGACACTCTATAGTGTTCACAGTGATGAGTAGAAACCCTTCTAGTGTTAACATCAAACATCACTTGGTAGGTAACTTGCAATATTCTATATGAATCAAGCTCGTGAAAACTGGAAAGCAACGATTGTGTGATTCTTTAATGAATCAAACTTGTTCCAGGAATTGGATTTGACGGCTTCAAATCATGCGGATAATATTATCCAAATGATTCACTCTTTATGTTCGCAGTCAGCTTTGGACGATCGAATAAAGAGAACGGGCTTACCCGCGAAATCTTGTCAATGAGGTTCTTAATTGAAACTACCTGCCACAAGTACGATATTTTATATCGTCCAACGGTCTTCACCGACCGAAGGTAAAATGCTACCGAATTAGAATGAAATGTTCAAAGCCATTTCATCCGTGTATATGTTTTGTTGCTAACTGTCTTATGCAGCGTAACAAGAAGGTGGCATTGCAGTGTACTATCCGAAAAGAATTTTTCCTCGCATGCTTATACTTTATGAACTTAAGACTTCAACAAATTCAAGAAAGCCTAAAAGTCAAGTCTTCTACTGTACCAAACTCTGAAGCTTTCAAGAATTATAAAGGTATAAGTATGTAGAACATGAAGTTACGAGGAGGCGAATATCACAAGTGATGAATGCACACGGTTAAGGCAAGGAAACATGCTCAAGACTAAAGTCAAAGATCTCATTTGCATATTCACAAGAACAAGATCGAAGACTCAAGAATAGTATTCTAGGATTAAGATTTTGTAAAATGGTGTGACCTCCCTTAGGGGGAGATTGTTGAAAATACGTTTTTCCAAAGAAAGTCTCGATCACATCATTGTTAGCATTGATCACGAGCTATAGACTATTTAGGACATTGTAACTTGGAGTGACCTCCCTTAGGGGGAGATTGTTGGAAATACGTTTTTACGTATTTAGAAAGGATCTGTCACTCCAACGATATATACGTAGTATGGGCTCGTGATCTAGTTATGTAAACATATAACCCATAAAGCCCACATGTAGGGTGGGCTATATATACCCCCTCCTAGCATGTTAGGAGGGGTTGTTGGTTCTCATTTCATCAATCAAACATTCATTTCTCTTCATCCTCTCCTTTCTCTCTCTACTTTCTCTCTCTAGTTCTTCATCTCTCTCTCTTTAGATCATTATAACACATAGACAATCCAAGGATTTCGTAGACCTACAGATACCTATTTAATTCAAAACAATTGTCAATAGTGTGGCCAATCTAATTGCAATGAGTACAAAGAAGGTTAGGTTTGGGCCCCTATAACTCATAGTACCATTGCTTTTGTAGGGTGGTCTATTAGAAGGATTAGTGTTACCCCTTCTATTCTGATTAAAGGTCTTAGCAGCAAAACAGGTGGCGTTCATCTTTGCATTAGTGTGGTCAGATTTCTCAAGAATGCCCCTATAGGATTCCTCTCTAGACACTGTAGCATAGGCATCCTTCACATGAGGAAGAGGATCCCTTGTGAGGATAGCAGTTCTAACATGTTGATAGTAGTCATCAAGACCCATTAAAAATTGCATCAACGTCATGATCTGCTGATGTAGAGCCAGCTCAATGCTAGCAGGACAAGTACACTTAACAATACAAATACATTTAGGAATTTTAGTAACAACATCAAATTCTCTCCAAAGGGAGTTCAACCTATGATAGTAATCAGCTAAAGTGCTACCCCTGGTTTGACAGAGCCAATTTTTTGAAGTAAACTATAGATAACAGAACCATCCACCTTATCATAATTTTCATTCAAGTCTTTCCACATAGTAGAAGCATTTTCAAAATACACAAGACCCATGTAAACATCACTAGAGACAACATTCATAATCCAAGTAAGCACCATAGCATTACATTGATCCCATTGAGCACACAAAACATCATTAGAGTAAGATTCTCTTAAACAGGAACCATCAACAAAGACATACTTGTTTCTAGCTTGTAAAGAAAGTTTCATAGCATTATTTCACATTCTATAGTTTTCAGTACCAAGAAGTTTAAAAAGAACTAAGACCGAGCTACTGTTATCATTATTATAAATATGAAGGGGATTACCATCATCTAAACTTCTAGTAAGGGCAACAGGAGTAGGGTTGGTTAGAGTATCACCTCTACCAACACCATTTCCTCCACCACCACCACAAGAAGGTGCAGGAGGAGAAGGTATGGCACTCATACTTCAAAATAACACAACAAACCACAAACAACAGAAAGAAACAGGAGCAAGCAAGAATAAGCAACAGATAAACAAAAGAAACAAATAAGCAGAAGGAATAATAATAAAAAAATCAACCAATAAATAATACAAAACCAAATAGTGGATACCAGAAATGCTATCTATGGACTGGGATTGGCCAGAGCAGGTATCCACACCAGTCAAGCTGGAGGGTCAAGGTGTTAACCAAATCTGTTTTCTATAACAGTAGCAACAGTAATCCAAAGAAGAACCAAGAAAGAGGCAAGATGGAAAACGAAAAAAGACTTGCAACACAATAGCCCACAACTATAAAAAAATGGACACCTAGACTCTAGATTCACTTAGTCTAGAGGATGGGTGAGCTAAGAACCTGAAAGCCCCAAAAAATTAAATTAGGGTTTTAGAAACTCTAATTTTAATTTTACCTGTAATCACCAATAAACACAACGGCACCACCAATACAAGCTTCAAGAACACTAAAAACCTCACAAAACACAACCAGGATGCAAAACCCCCAAAAAAATTAATTTAGGGTTTCACAAACCCTAATTTTCCAAATGATAGATCTGAACCAGGATAATAAGAGAGAGCTTAAATTGAAGCAAACATCAAACTTATGGCTTTGATACCATGTTAAAACATGATAATCAAAAGGATAACACAGATCCTTCACCCAACAAACCTCCCCTTTATGAATATTATTAAATATTCAAGTACAAAATAGATTAGTCCTCAAACGAGTTCTAATCGAACAAATACAAAGGAAATAATATGATATCGTCCCAACTAGGTTGATCCGATCTCCTCACAACATAAACACTAAACAATCAATGTTTTATACAAGATGAAAGACCCCTAGATGAAAATCCACAAATGGCTATCAAGAGAAGAGAGAAAGAGAGAGCAAAACACACAAAGTGTGAGTGTGATAATATGTTTCTAACCCTAGCTCTTTGAGAGCTAGGGTAATATATTTTTTGATCTCCAACGGTAGTAAAGAAGCCTATGTCCCAAGCCCATGAGAGAAAAGTCCATTTAGAGCCCAAGACTGGAAGTAAGAAGAGTTGGTAAAGTTGGTCCTCCATCTTGAACCTATCTACATAAAAGACAAAAAAAACAACACAAACATAATATATATATATATATATATATATATATATATATATATATATATATATATATATATATATATATATATATATATATATATATATATATATATATATATATATATATATATATATATATATATATATATATATATATATATATATATATATATATATATATATATATATATATATATATATATATATATATATATATATATATATATATATATATATATATATATATATATATCTTTATATTATATATAGGTATAATTATGATTTGAAACCACACTTTTTAATCCAGTCATATCCCAGTCACATCTTTTAGCCAATAGTATTTCAGAATTTCCTAGAAAATCTCCAAATTTCATGAAATTTTTATTTAAGATTGCAGTTTTTTGAAAATCGCGTTTTGAAAACGCAGGTTTGAAATCTGCGTTTTGAAAATCACGTTTTAAAGGTCTGAGCCGAGCCGGGTCTGAACCGGTCCGGTTCAAGTCTGCCGAACCGGTTCTGGAACGATTTGGTTGAAATCTGGGCCAAGCCGCTGGGCCGGGTTATTTGGGTCTGATTTGAACTGGGTCAGCACTGGTTTGCTTCGGGTCGGGGCTGAACAAGGACCGGTTCGGTTCAAGGCTAGGCCGAGCCGGTTCTGAACATGTTCGGTTGGAGTCTGGGCCAAGCCACTGGGCCGGGTCAATCGGGTCTAATCTGAACTGGGTCAGGCCTGGTTTGTTGGGTCGGGGCTGAACAAGGTTTAAACTTTAAACATGTTAAATGCAAAAAGTGTCACACACACTAGGATCGAACACTGGTCTACACCCTCAAACCTTAACAAACCTTAGATTACCAACTGGGTTGTCCATTTATTTTGTTATATGAATGCAGACCCTTTTATTTGAATGTAGTTACTTAGGTTGCTGTTTATTGTATAAACTAAAATTATATAAATTCCTAAGATATAACACTTATTTACTTTGAATATGTATACCTTTGAATTAATTAATTTTAGCAAAGTAGTAAAAATCTAATCTTACTTAAAAATAAACATTCGTTAAAACAAATCAATCATAACACAAAATAATCATAGTATAATATTATAGTATAAAAAAAATAAAAAAAATATTATAGTATAATCATAGTATAATATTATAGTATAATCATAGTATAATATTTGAACTTTACCATTAGATATTCGTTTTTATTGTTTAAGGAGTAGTTTTCGTCACTTTTTTACGTTTTTTTTTTCAAATTTTTTATGTTTCGATAGTTTCTCATGTTTTTGTCAGTTTTCTTTACGTTTTTTTCATTTTTCACATTTTCGCCAATTTTTTTTTATGTTTTTGTCAGTTTTTTGTGTCTCCATCAGTTTTTTTACGTTTTGGTTAGTTTTTCACGTTCTTGTCAGTTTTTTACGTTTTCGTAATAATTTTACGTTTTCAGCGGTATTTTTAAGTTTTTTTCTTCGAGTTAGTCCGTTTTTGTCAGTTTTTATATGTTTTCATTAGTAATTTTACGTTTTCCTCAGTATTTTTACGTTTTCGTCCGAAATTTTACGTTTTCGTTAATATTTTTACGTTTTCGTCAGATTTTTTACGCTTTCATCAGAATATTTACACTTTCGTCCGAATTTTTACGTTTTCATCTATTTTTTAACTTCTTTTTCCGATTTTTTGACGTTTTCGTCAGTATTTTTACTTTTTGTCCTATTTCTTACGTTATCGTCCGATATTTTACGTTTTTGTCCGATTTTTTACGTTTTCGTCAGCTTTTTTACGTTTTCGTCAGTTTTTATGTTTTCATCCGATTTTTTACTTTTAAGTCAGCTTTTTCACGTTTTTGTCCGTCTTTTTACGTTTTCGTCCGAGTTTTATGTTATAGTCTAACTTTTTACGTTTTCATTAGTGTTTTAATCAGTATTTTTTACGTTTTCGTTTGTAATTTTGCTTTTTCATCTGTGTTTTTATGTTTTCATCAGTATTTTCACGTTTTCGTCCGAAATATGAAAAACATTCCGAGAAAAACGTAAAAACGCTGATGAAAACGTAAAGAAACGGACGAAAAAGTTAAAATACAAACAAAAGGATAAAAATACTGGCGAGAACGTAGAATATTGGAACATAAAAAGGCTGTTGCAAAACGTGAATGGAGGTTGATCATGAATAAAATGACTGAAAATAGTTTCGTCTAAACATTGTTCATTTTTTTAAAAAATGAATAATACCATCTAAGCAAGTGTTCACGATTTTCAACTCTACTCTAGAAAAGAAAACTATTTCATTCTCTAGAAATTTATAAGTAGAAAATTATGAAAAGTTTTCCACAATTAAACAGACCCTTTATTTTTTGTTTTTTTATTTTCGAAATATTTTTATTAGTTTTCCTTATAAGTTTATTTTTTTATTTTCTATATCTCAGATTAATTTTCGTAGCTCAATATTTACCGTGTGTAAAGGTTTAGGCATGTAAAAATTACCCTGGAATAATAAAATTAATCACAAAAAATTACGTCGCATAAATATATATTTAAAGACCCAAAATAAGAATTGCTACTATTAGACATGCGTCATTCCAGTATATGAAAATAACATAACGCTGTTTTTGTGAAATTTGGTATTCTTTTTAAGGTTTATCCAAGTGTAAAGGTTTTTGTTTTCACTAATGCGTGTTTGTAAGGTTTAGAGATGGAATTTTTTTATTAATTTTCGAAATATTTTTTAATTCGGATTGAATTTTAAATCTTTTAAAAATATCTATTTTAACATAAATTTAAGAATTATATTATAGAAATATATCAGGTTACGGTTTCACCACCGGGTCAACCCAGTCAAGTCATCGGGTAAAGAGATCGATCATTCGGTCAACCCAATCGTGTCACCGGGTCACAGCTTCATCGTGAATGGTTCGTTCATATTAAGGGAAAAAACCATCCCGGCCGTTGACCATAAATAAACGTTACTTAAGCGTAAACTATAACTAAAATATACGAGAAGTTAAGTTACAAATTCAAGAAACTAAAAACGCACAACAATAAACCTTCCGGAACAAGAAAAAAAGTGACCCCGCCCGTTGGGCGGGTTACGACGCTAGTATATATATATATATATATATATATATATATATATATATATATATATATATATATATATATATATATATATATATATATATATATATATATATATATATATATATATATATATATATATATATATATATATATATATATATATATATATATATATATATATATATATATATATATATATATATAGATTTACGTTCATGTAAACGTCACTCTTAATATAAAAATAATAAGAACCAACTATAAACGGACATGTGGCGTTCTTAATTAAATAAGTAATAAAATGAAATTAAATAAATAATAAACACAAAAGGGTATATTAGGTATATAACATGCAAATTTTATCATCACTAAGTAAGGGTGAGCATGGGGCGGTTTGGGGCGGTTTTATGCTAAAACCAAAAACCAAACCGCAAACTTCGGTTTTTACATATCGTAAACCATTTGATTTCGGTTTTTTTCGGTTTTGGCTTTTCGGTTTTTTCTTTATAGCAGTTCGGTTTCGGTTTTTATTTCGGTTTTTTTCTCTTTTGATTTTATGCATTGGGTTTCCTATTTACAGATAACCGCATCAATAGTCAATCTTACGTCCGATACAAACTAAACTCAATATAATTGCAAGTTGCAACCAACAATAATAGTTTCAATCAGTTACATATGTTACAATAATAGCAATATTAGTTACTATCGAATTATATAAAGCCAAAAAATGATAATAAAATAATAAAAATTATTATATAGCAATCACAAATCGAACAAAATTTAGGTAAAAAAAATCATAATCAGTTATTTTAATATCTACATAAATGTATATTTAAACAGAAAAACAAGAACTAAACAATTAGAAATATCACATATATAATTATTTAAAGATACAAACATATATTAATTTTGTAGACCTAAGTGGGGCGGGATGGTTTTTTCGGTTCGGTTTTATACATTCAACCAAAAACCGCCCCAAACATTCGGTTTTCAAAAATGTGCAAACCATCCTTTCGGTTTTTCAATTGGGGCCGTTTTTTTGGTGCGGTTTTTTTCGGTTTTTCGGTTTTTGGTTCGGTTTTTCGGTTTTATGCTCAGCCCTATCACTAAGTCCATTAAAAGCTTTAAAATGTCCTTTTTTTTCTTCCCACCATCTCAGATTAATTTTTTTACCATACCTCTATTTTAGATCTAAACATGTTACTCTATTTCTAAATATGAAAACTATCTTAAAAATCTTCCATTATTAATTCACAAGATACAATCTTGTTCACTTTGTCAAAATCTAATATGCGTTGTATTTTATCTTAAAAAATAGAGCATACCTTCATTTTCTTCCGTCATTTATTTTTTCATGATAAAACCTTCACATTCTTCATTAACTGTCACTATCAAAGTGCTATATTTTTTATGCACCAATTAGTTTTGTATTCGTATATATTTTATATGTATTAGTCGGATTTTTTAGTTAATTGTAAACTTTTTTTTGCATACATATTACGTGATTTTTTTCCCTTTCGTTGTGTAACTTTTAGATGCGTATTATTTTAGTATTTTTAAGTTGGTTGCATATTTTTTTAAGTAAGGGTGGACGTTTGTGTTGAGTATAGGGTGGCGGCGCCCCCCATAGCTCGACCAAAAAACGAGATTATAATGTAAATTTTTTTAATTTTGACACTTTTTTTGAATAGCTTCCACTAAAAACGCAAATTTCCTCCCACTCACACATTGAATTTGTTTGACACATTTTTACCTTCTTTTTATGGCACTTGTGATACATAACAAGTGACACATTAATTTGTTTGACACATTTTTAGTGTCAGAAATTATTTCTCGACACTTATATAAGGACACATTAAACTTTTAATATATTTATAGTGACTTACTACAAAATTTTGAACATTTTAGCGAAGTATTATGTCTATCACACTAATTTTCTTAATACATATTTAGTAGCACAAAATATTATTTTAACTTCTTTATGACACTCATGGTACATAACTAGTGACACATTAATTTGTTTGACACATTTTTAATGTCACAAAATATTTTTGACACTTATAGAGTGACATTAAAATTTTACTAATACATTTATAGAGACACACTATAAAATTTAAAATATTTTAGCGACATATTATGCCTATCATACTAATTTTTTTTACAAATATGTATTAAGTAACACACTAAATTTTGGTAGTGGAGTTTCAATGCACATTAACTTTTATGGCACATTATTAGTGGGAAAAAATTACTTGACACAAAATAATATCCAAATAAATGATATTAGTATTCTGCGTAAAAGAATAAGATGAATACTACTAGAAAAAAAAGATCCGCAATATTTATTAAACATTTAATGAAAATATGTTAGTGGTTGCAAATTATGACAAAAAAACGCAAGAAATGAAAAGATAGCCATTAATGCGTGAGTGAATGCAAAATGGGTTCTAAATAGCCACTTATATTCTGTTAAATTACAATACTAACATTTTGTATAACTATTTAATTAAATGTGAATCAAGATCTAAAAAGATACATCTAAAGGTTGTGATTGGTTCTTATTGTTTTTATTTTAAGCAAGGTCATCACAATAACGCCTATATATATATATATATATATATATATATATATATATATATATATATATATATATATATATATATATATTATATATATATATATATATATATATATATATATATATATATATATATATATATATATATATATATATATATATATATATATATATATATATATATATATATATACATATATATATATATATATATATATATATATATATATATATATATATATATATATATATATATATATATATATATATATATATATATATATATATATATATATATATATATATATATATATATATATATATATATATATATATATATATATATATATATATATATATATATATATATATATATATATGTATATATATATATATATATATATCTTTATATTATATATAGGTATAATTATGATTTGAAACCATACTTTTTAATCCAGTCATATCTCAATCATATCTTTAAACCAATAGGATTTAAGAAATTCCTAGAAAATCTCCGTTTTCCACGTTTCTTGTGATTTGAAATCGCAATTTTATGAAACTGTGTTTTGGAAACGCTGTTTTGTAACTTTTCTGAAACTGCGTTTTGGAAACGCTGTTTTGGAAATTGTGTTTTCGAAACAACGCAGTTTTGACACGTACGTTTTCGAAATATATAGGTATAATTATGATTTGAAACCACACTTTTTAATCCATTCATATCCCAGTCACATCTTTAAACCAATAGGATTTAAGAAATTCCTAGAAAATCTCCATTTTCCACGTTTCTTGTGATTTGAAATCGCAATTTTCTGAAACCATGTTTTGGAAACGCTATTTTGTAACTTTTCTGAAACTGTGTTTTGGAAACGCTGTTTTGGAAATTGTGTTTTCGAAACAACGCAGTTTTGACACGTGCGTTTTCGAAATATATAGGTATAATTATGATTTAAAACCACACTTTTTAATCCAGTCATATCCCAGTCACATCTTTAAATCAATAGGATTTAAGAAATTCCTAGAAAATCTCTATTTTCCACGTTTCTTGTGATTTGAAATCGCAATTTTCTGAAACTGTGTTTTGGAAACGCTGTTTTGTAATTTTTCTGAAACTGCGTTTTGGAAACGCTATTTTGGAAATTATGTTTTCGAAACAACACAGTTTTGACACGTGCGTTTTCGAAACGCAGTTTAGATTGGAAACGATGTTTTGAAAATTGCGTTTTCGAAACGTAGTTTTTTGATTATTTTCGTTTTTATTAAAAAAATATGTCATTTGTAAGAATTAAACATGGGACTTTTTTGTTTAGGGGTAATCAAACTTACCAACTTGCTATGGTAAGGTTTTTGTTTAATTTTTACTAACCCATATATTTAAACTCACTATAACTGAATACCTTTATTTTTTGTTATTAATTTTCGAAATATTTTTATTACTTTTTCTGATTAACTTTTAATATTTTTTATCTTCTAAATTTCGAATTAAAAACATGTTTATTTCAACTTTTTTCAATATTTTCAAAAAATCATGAAATATTTATTTTCTAATTTTATATAGAAACTAGAAAACCCCATATTAACCTTTTCTATTTCTTTTCCCAAAAAAATAAAACGTGTTTACATATCTATTTCAAACCCTATTTTACGTTTTCGTCACTTTTTTAACGGGTTTTTTTCAAAAAATTTACATTTCGACAATTTCTCATGTTTTTGTCAGTTTTCTTAACGTTTCTTAATTTTTCACATTTTCGCCATTTTTTCGTTTTTGTCAGGGTTTTTATGTCTTCGTCGGTTATTTTTACGTTTTGGTTAGTTTTAACGTTCTTGTCATTTGTTTACGTTTTTTTCAATAATTTTACGTTTTCATCAGTATATTTACGTTTTCATCAGTATTTTTAAGTTTTTTCTTCGATGTAGTCCGTTTTCTTCCTAACTTTTACGTTTTCGTCCGAATTTTTACGTTTTTGTTAGTATTCTTACGTTTTCTTCAGATTCTTTACGCTTTCGTCAAAATATATACGTTTTTGTTCGAATTTTTACGCTTCTGTCTGATTTTTTACTTTTTCTTCGGATTTTTTACGTTTTCGTCAGTATTTTTACGGTTTGTCAAAGTTTTACGTTATCGTCCGTTTTTTACGTTTTTGTTCAATTTTTATGTTTTTGTCATATTTTTTACGTTTTCATCTGATTTTTTACGTTTAAGTCAGGTTTTTTACGTTTTCGTTCGATTTTTTTATGTTTTCATCCGATTTTTTTACGTTTTAGTCTAAACTTTTAAGTTTTCATCAGCGTTTTTATGTTTTCATCCGATTTTTTACGTTTAGGTCAGTTTTTTACGTTTTCATCCGATTTTAATGTTTTCGTCCGATTTTTTACGTTTTAGTCTACTTTTTTACGTTTTCATCAACGTTTTTTACTTTTTTCATCAGTACTTTTTCGTTTTCGTCAGTAACTTGAAATTTTCATATGTATTTTTAAGTTTTCGTCAGTATTTTTACGTTTACTTTCGAAATGTGCAAAACATTCTGAGCAAACGTAAAAAACGCTGATGAAAACGTAAAACAACTAACGAAATGGTAAAACAACGGACGAAAACGTAAAAATACAGACAAAAATATCAAAACACTCACGAAAACATAAAATACAGACGAAAACGTATAGATACTGAGGAAACATAAAAATACTAACGAAAACGTAAAATTAGTATCGAAAACGTAAAATTACTGATTAAAACAAATAAATGCTGACGAAAACGTAAAAAACACTGACGAAAACATAAAAACGCTGACGAAAACGTAAAAAACGCTCATGACACCCTAAAAATCGTACGTAAACGTATAAAAATCTAGCGAAAACGTAAAAAACATGATGAAACCCTAAAAATTCAGACGAAAACGCAATAATACTGATGAAAACATAAAAAGCTGATTAAAACATAAAAAAGCAGATGAAAACGTAAAAGAACTTACGAAAACGTGAAAAAAGAAGACGGGGAAAACAGATGAAAATGTAAAAAACAATATAGCAAAAACGTGAAAAATGTTGATCACGAAAAAAATGATTGAACACAGTTTCGTCTAAACATTGTTCATTTTTTCAAGAAATTAAAATTACCATCTAAATAGGTGTTCAAGATTTTCAACTCTATTCTAGAAAATAAAACTCTTTCCTTCTCTAAAAATTTAGAAGCAAAAAATTATGAAATTTTTTCCACAACTAAACAACCCCTTTATTTTTTGTTTAGTTTTTGAAATATATTTATTAGTTTTATTTCTAAGTTCCAAATTTTTTTAAATTCTAAATTCTGGATTAATTTTTGCAACTCAATAATTATCCGAATGCAATGGTTTAGACATGTAAAAATTGCCATGGAATAATAAAAACTAAACACAAAAACTTGCGTCGGATAAAAAATATATTTAAATACCCAAAATAACAATTTCTACTATTAAACTTGCGTCATTTTGGTATAGGAAAATAACATACCGCTATTTTTATGAAATTTGGTATTCTTTTTAAGGTCTATACGGTGTAAAATTTTTGTTTTCATTAATGCGTGTTTGTGAGGTTTAGACATGGAATTTTTTTATTAATTTTTGAAATATGATTTTTTAAAATTCGGATTTAAATCTTTTAAAAATATCTATTTTTAATACAAATTTAAGAATCATATTATAGCAATATATCAGGTTACCGTTTCACCACCGAGTCAACTCGGTCAAGTCACCGGGTAACGAGATCGATCATTGGGTCAACCCGATCGAGTCACCGGGTCACGGGATCATCGTCAATGGTTCGTTCATATTAAGAAAAAACAATCCCGCCCGTTTACCACAAATAAACATTGCTTAAACGTAAACTACAACTAAAATAAACTAAAGGTTAAATTACAAATTCAAGAAACTAAAAACGAACAACAATAAACCCTCTGGAACAAGAAAAAAAACGACCCGACCCGTTGGAGGGGTTACGATGCTAGTGTATATATATATATATATATATATATATATATATATATATATATATATATATATATATATATATATATATATATATATATATATATATATATATATATATATATATATATATATATATATATATATATATATATATATATATATATATATATATATATATATATATATATATATATATATATATATATATATATATATATATATATATATATATATATATATATATATATATATATATATATATATATATATATATATATATATATATATATATATATATATATATATATATATATATATATATATATATATATATATATATATATATATATATATATATATATATATATATATATATATATATATATATATATATAACTTGGTCAGTTTGAATTTCAACAGCTTACTTTGTAGCTTTTAGATACAAGAGAACTAATATTCACCTTCTATCTAATATATATCAATGGTCTAGATTAATCAAATTTTTAGTAATTAATTAAGTGAAGGGACATTTTAGTTATTTCACCTCTCCCACCTAACAACACCTTCCGCATTCCAAATCTATTCGATCGACACTTCGTCTTTTTTTCTTCTTCTCTCTAAAACACACATAAATACATTTTCGATCAAATCCCCGATCTAAAAACATTAATTAATCCATCACCGATATATTATCTCATGATCTTTTTCGTATTCAATCATCTCCTTCAACAATTCATTAACATTAGGTGATATTATCATGACTTAGCTTATTTGATGTAAATTAGCTTATTTTTATAGCTTATTTGACGTGAATTTATATATGAGTTTACTATTGATGTGAATAAGATGACAACTTTTTTTCGCTAATCAGTTTATTCTTTTCCAACTTATTCTGATATGATTATAGATGTGTTAGCTTATTTGATGTGTTATAATTAAGCTTACTTAATGTGTTATACTTAAGCTTAATGTGTTATAATTAAGCTTAATGTGAATAAGCTTATAAAGAGAGTTATATGATTAAGCATATGAATTAGAATAAAGTTATGTTAATAAGCTTATAATTAGAGTTTGTTGAAACAGTAAGATAAGCATAAGGTGAGGTATGTTATAAGCATATTAGGAGAGTTGTGTTGAAACTGTATGCTACCCTGAACAGATGTATCAAATATGATACCTCCATACAACATATATGATAAATATATCATATATGAAATATGGAGGTATCAAATATCATACTATGTTAATGTGCATGAACACAAATACAAGCAAGTATGTGATCTCTTGGTGGGTAATTAAAAGTTAGTTGTGTATATATTATCATAAATGATAATCTCGGTGAAATTCAGCTTTTGTAATATATCATACTTGATAATCTGGTTAAAATTCAGCTTTTGTAATATATCATATCTGATAATCTGAATGAAATTCATCTTCTATAATATATCATATTTGATAATCTGGTTGAAACTAAAGCCAAATCTTTTTATTTGTGTGGTTGTTTTCAATGAATTTTGTAGAACTCAATCATCTCAAGGCTAAGAAGTGGAACATCAGATTCCCGACTAAAATAACAAGATCATGTGCATGAAAATGACAAAGACGAGCGTCAAGTTTGCAATCCATTGTTTTAAACAATTGAATAGTTTATCTCTTAGTAATTTGTGTATGGTGATGTATTTGTTTAACTTTGTAATGCTACTCAATAATTATCATTTTTGTTGAATATGAAAATGGTAAAACATCTATAGATGTAATTTTTGGATAATATAGTTATTTTGTTAAAGTTTTTATTATATTATTATAAAGCATAGTTTTTATCTTTTTGGGGTATCATATATTATAATACATGTAACTCTTTAATTCTATCATATATGATATGATAATGCACTATCATATATAATACTCAAAAAAATGTTTGACACAATAAAAAAAAGGTCTATTGAATTCAAGATTAAAACAAAGAGTTTGTTAGATTCATGATTAAACACTTGTTCAGAAAAATAAAAAAGAGTATTCTTTGTGAGTATCATATTCGATAATGCATTATCATATATGATACTCAAATAAAAAGTTTGGCAGATTCAAGAAAAGATCTATTGACTTTATGATTAAAACAAAGAGCCTGTTAAATCAATAATCAAATGTTTTTTCAGATATAAAAAGAGTGTTTTTAAGAGCATTAAATTGATAATTAAACACTTGTTTAAATAAAATGTAACCAATCATGAATAAAATACTAATTCATAATTAAAAAGATACAAAAACAAAAATATTCTATTGAATTTAAAATTAAAACTAAAATATTTCAAGTATTGAAACTACTAGTCTACATCTTCAATAAATTCTTCTTCATTTCTAGCCAAATCTACTTCCCTCTTTTAAACTTCCTTCTATAGATAGGCACTTATATATACTTTCGACGAATCTTTTTTAAAATTTGGGCAGAGAAAAATTACATGTTATTCTCGAAAAATCACATGTGATTTATCATTTTTAAAATCATTCTTGAATTTGTAAAATAACATGTGATTTATGAGATTTATGAAATCACGTGTGATTTGTTTCATTCAATATCGCATGTGAACTTTACTTTTACATAGTATATTGGTTGCAAACTTGACACTCGCCTTTTTTCATCTGATGCACATGCCGTTGTTTGTTCTTTCAGCGTGGAATTCCATGTTCCACTTCTTGCCAATGTCTTTTTGTAGCTCACTTTAGCTTCACAACTCTTTTTTTCAGTTGTTTGGCCTTGAGATGATTGAGTTCTTCAAGATTCTTTGTAAACAACTTTCTATACCCAAATAAAAAGACTTGTTCTTAGTTTCAAACAAATTATCAAATATGATATCTTATAGAAGCTATATTTTAGCCAGATTATCAAATATGATATATTCAAAAGCTGCATTTCAACCAGATTATCAAATATGATAACATACACACAACTAACTTTTAATTACCAACCAGGAGATCACAGACTTGTTTGTATTTATTTTCAAGCACATTATCAATTTATCATATATGGTACCTCCATATATCATGTATGACGTTTGGAGGTATCATATTTGATACATCTGTTCATTGTAGCTTACAGTTTCAGCATAATAACCTTATTCACATAACTCACCTTATGCTTATCCTACAACTTCAATAAACTCTATTTATAATCTAATTCACATAACTCTATTCTAATTCGTTTGATTATTCATATATCTCTACTGATAAACTTATTCACATTAATCACCTAAATAAGTTAGCTTATTATTTTGCACAATAAATTTAGATAACTTGAAGAGGGAGATGAAGCTGTTTTTTCATAAAAAAATTTACATAAGTCATAAATAAGCTTAATTATAAGCTTATAAATTCACATGATTCGTTAATTTATAAGTTGAGAGATAAAATTAGAAAAGATGTGATGATTGTACCTGATCTAACTAAGAATGGTATTATCGAATTAGTCTTGATTGATAATCAAATTGATGATTGATGATCGATTTGATCATCTCTTTTGATTATTTATGATCGGTTGACAAGTATGAACATGATGATGATGTAACGATCGTGGCTTGCAACAAGGAGTGTGTGTTTTAAATACAAGAAAATAAGACGCCATGTGTTTTTTTAGTCTGTGGGTGGGAGGTGTTTCGTGAGAGGGGTGAAATAACGAAACTGCCCCTTTGTCCTTTTTTAATTAAAAAATAAGGATTAATCTGGACATTTGATCAAGGGTGGATGAAAGGTATCGATTTGTCCCCTACAAAGAATACAAAATATCTAAAATAACCCTTCTCAAATTAAATGAATGAATGAGATGTGATTTTTTATATTCTTTTAAAATATTATTCTCCCATAATCTCGCCTCGGCATCATATTTTGAAAAACGTTGTTTACAGTTTTCGTTCTTGTCTAAAGTCAAACGACCAAAATGCTCTTATAAAAATTTATTCCCATGAACAAAAATTGCAAAACAAAGTTTTCCGCAAGGACAGTGTGTGCACTTTAAGGCTACCCGCAACGCATAGCAAATCGATCGATCGCCATCCGGTCGCGACCGAATCATGCTGTTGCGGCGATTCGGTCGCACCCAATCAGTCGCACTCAATCGGTCTTACCCACGATCTATTTAAAAAAACGAACGTTTGAAACATATTACCGTTAGGTGTTTGTAGCCGTTGTAAAAAAAATTTAATTCAAACTATTACCATATAAATACCCCATTAAATCAACATTTTTTCACACAAATTAAACACACAATTCTCCAAAATACAATTTCTTATGAATTATTTGTTGCTGACTCTTCTGCCGACGAGGATGAAGTTACAAGTGAGTTTGAGGTTTTTACGCAAGCTTGTGAAGCGGCTTACGAAGCATCATTACCAAAAAAACGGGCGTATATACATAGAGATTACGAGGGTGCACATAATCGTCTAGTGGAGGCTTTTTTTACTGACAGACCGCAATATGTTGCTGAGACATTTCGTGAACGATTTCGAATGGATCGAGCTTTATTCTTACGAATTGTTGACGACTTGAAAAATAACTATTCTTATTTTTGAAACTCAACGGATGCTACACATCGAGAATGTCTTTCGCCATTGTTGAAATGCACTTCCGTTGTTCGTCAATTGGCGTACGAAGCCGTGCCTGATACTCTTGACGAATATTTGCAAATGGGTGCGTCAACAGCCCGGCAGTGTCTTTGAAAGTTTTGTACCGCCATCATGGATTTATATGGTACAGAGTACTTGCGAAAGCCGACTTATACTGACATGGAGAAACTCTATGCTCATCACGAGGCAAAACATGGGTTTCTTGGGATGATAGGAAGTATCGATTATACACATTAGCCGTGGGAGAATTGTCCTGTTGCCTACAAATATCAATTTAGTAGGCGTGATCAGGGGTCAACTCCATTTATTTTATTGGAAGCGGTTGCATCTCAAGACTTATGGATTTGGCGTGCTTTCTTTGGTGTAGCCGGGATGAATAACGACGTGAATGTTTTACGTCAATCCCCTATTTTCAATGATCTCAAATCGGGGAAAGCACCTGAACTGGGATTCGTGGCTAACGACGTGCATTATCGTCGAGGGTATTATCTCACTGATGAGATATATCCGCAGTGGTCGGTGCTTATTAAGTCTATAAAAGATCCGCCGACGAATGATCACAAACGAAGATTGTATAGAACGAAGCACGAAGAAGAAATAAAAGATGTTGAGCGAGCCTAAGGTGTATTAAAAACGAAATGGAGGATGATTGATTACCCGGCCCGAGGATTGTCAAAACGTCGACTATCAGACATAATCTACACCTGCATCATATTACAGAATATGATAATTAAACAAAGAGGGGCGGCGATATCACCCATATATCATCATCAAGAAGAACATGATGATAACGATCCGGTGAATACGCATGAAAAAAGTTTACAAATTACTCAGCAGATAATCAACCCACATCTTCATCTCAACCTAAAAGCCGATCTCGTGGAACACATTTGGAACAATCGCAATCAATAAATTAGCTTTTCTAATATTATGTTTAATGTTTTTAATTTTATTGTAATGTTTTTTTATATTTGAATTTTTACGTAATGGTTTTTTAATAAATGTAATGTTTTTTTATGAAATTTATTGTGTTTAAAATTTTTTTTTTTGAAATAGGTCGTTTTGTTAGGTCAAATAGATCGCATTAAGTCGCAGGAGAGAGAAAGCTGAAAAAAGTAGGTCGCGACTTAATAGGTTGTAGGTAGCTTAAAAAAATTAGGGACGAAAATTTTGCCAAAGGCACAAAAACAATTTTTGCAATTTACTTTAATAATTATTTAAACCAAAATAAATACATGTGAAGTACGTTTTGCTTTAGCTTGTTCAACATTTTTGCATGTGGAAGTGAAAAGGAATAAAAAACAGTTCTTGGAAATTTGGTAGCGAGTGGACTCAACTACGACAAATGACAAAGTGATAATGAAAGGAATCTTATAATTGGAAAATATCAAGTTATAAACAATAGTAATGACACGGTTTTCTTTATTGACTGCGTCAACTTTTTATAGATTGTCAAGCGGGCCTTAAACGTGATCTTCACGAAGAAAAACAAGTGTAGTTCAACATTTGTTTACGCATTTCTCTCCTAATAAGAGAGGGGAATCACGCTTCTCAATAAACAGTAATTCCCCTCACACTCTAATAAAAATATTATTTCATTCTCCTCTCACAGTTGCCTCCTTTCCTCACAAAATCTACACACACAAAACACGCACGATTTAGGCTTGGAACCTGTTTTGTGCCCGTTAGTCATTAAAGGCTAAGTGCCCTTAATTAATTTTTGTTACTTTTTCAAGTTGATTCTTAATTGCTTTGTTTTGGCCCTTGCCCTTTCATTGTTGATTCTTAATTACATTTGTTTGATTGTGTACAGGGTACAGGAGATCGATCATGTACGTTCGTTGCATAAAGAGGTGTACCCATGATCACCGTTGATGTTTCTCCCATGCCAGCCATATATATACGCCCAATAACGCCTAATTTGTTGTGGGTTTGCATTATTTATGGGTTAGGTTCATCATCTTTGACCTTTCTGTTGTTGATCCACAGCCATATATATACCCACAATAATACCTAATTTGTTGTGGGTTTGCATTATTTCTGGGTAAGGTTCATCATCGTTGACCTTTGTGTTGTTGATCCGCAGCCATATATATACCCACAATAATACCTAATTTGTTGCGGGTTTGCATTATTTCTGGGTTAGGTTCATTATCACAGCATTTGTTCATCGTTGACCTTTTTGTTGTTGATCCGCCAATCGTTTGTAAGTTCCCATGTCCTCGGTTGGTTTAGGTCATATGCTACACATTTGGGTTTTGATTAAACCTAGCCACATGTGTGTTTTTGTGGCCCTTTAGTGTAACCCTCTTATTAATCCTTTAATTTGATGGTTCATGTTTGCATATGTCATTATGCCTTGGTGATGATAGGAATAGATATCTGTGTTTTACTGATAATAAGGAGAGAAATGTCTAGCCGTTCCTTCTTGTTGTACAATGCGTGTGATGATTCGTACAACCGTTTCGCATCTATTGATTCTATGTGATTACATGCTGTTATGCGGGCTATGAAGACTTTCAGCGGATCAGGTTAAAGATGAGATCCCACGTGTCTTGGCGAGGCACCTTTTAGGGGTTGCAGCCATGCGTGTATGATCAATGATGCTTGTTGGATCCGGCCCTTAACTTGCCGGCCTAGCACATTGTTGTGCTTACGGTCATGGTGGGTCACGGACCCTTTCTGCCCATACCGATGTCCCATATCTAAGTTCCATGTTATTGTACCAGGCATCGCATATAACTGAGGCGGAGGTTCGCCAGCTGCAAGAATTGACGGTTTCGAGTCCAAGTTCCAGTTTTGTGGCAAACACATGTATCTCAGTTGATGGGTTAACGTATTCATGCGATTTGGCAACAAATATATAGGTGTTATACGGGCTATGATAATTTGTAGCGGGTCGGGTTAAAGCTGAGATCACACGTGTGTTGGCGAGGCACCTTTTAGGGTTGCAGCCATGCGTGTGTGATCGATGATGCTTGGTGAAATCTGCCCTTAACTGGCCGGCCAAGCACATTGTCGTTCTTACGGTCATGGTGGGTCACGGGTCTTTCTGCCCATACCGACATCGCACATCTGAGCTGCATGTTATTGTACCAGACATTGCATATCTGAGCTGGTGCTTTTTTAGCCTTATTCAGACCGTCTGCTTCAGTTTTACCTGCCACTCATATATTAAAGAAGGGAATAACGGTTCCTAGTGAACAGTCTGAATGTTTGACCGTTTGGTGGCTTAGTTGTGATGCTACTTTAGCCTTAACCTAAACAAACTGAGGCGGACATTGGCCAGCTGTAAGAATTGACGGTTTTGAATGCAAACTCCAGTTTTGTGGCAAACACATCAATCTCAGTTAACGGGTTAACATATAACTCCAGTTATGTGGCAAACACATCAATCTCAGTTAACGGGTTAAAATATTTATGCGATGTGGAAACAAAATATAAGTGAATGTGTGGTTAATTAGATAAGGTGACTTTCATGAATATTGTATTACGGGTCGTTCGAACAAGAGGTGCGTGTTTTGTGTGTGTAGATTTTGATAGGGAAGGAGGCAACTGTTAGAGGGACAGGAAACAATATTTTTATCAGCCCGTGTGAGCGGCATCCCGGTTCATTGGGAACCGTGATTCCCCTTATTAAAAATATTGTATTATGTATTATTGTTGGCGATGATGATATTACCGATTGAGCTTTGGCCTGTGTTGGGTGCCACCCAGCTGTATCTTGGCAAGGCAGCACTATATCGTGTTTGCAGCCGCGGCGGGTCGGTTGTCCTTGGTGGTATCTATTGTATGTTATACGCTTTTGTGGTAATTTGTTTCTTGAAACGTGCAATTGATATGGCTGTGATGACCTTGAACGACATGGGCTAATCCTGAGATTGCACGTATCTTGGCGGGGAAACCTCTGGAGGTTGCAGCCATGGTGTGTTTATCCGGTTCTCCCTAAAAGGTGCTATGTCTAAGCCAAATAATCATAAATAGCAAGTTCATAATGTCTCTTGGCTGGCCAGCCTTTTAGGTTTGTTATACGCTTTTGTGGTGATTTGTAGGGGTGTTCACGGGTCGGTTCGGTTCGGTTAGTTAAACGATTTTGACTATCCATCGCGGTTCGGTTAGTTAAATTTACTATCCGTAATCGAACCGTACAAGGCGGTTAATCGGACATACGGTTACCTGAAATGAGCGGTTACCCACGGTTCGGGTCACGGTTAACCATTATATAAGTTTCATAAAGTTTTAGTTTATAAATAATAACATGGTTTACAACATAGAATGTAGTTTTTGTATAATTCAACGACATTAAATAGATAAAAATCATATAAAGATTATTTCGTTAAAAAAAGTGCATTAGAATATTCATAAATAACATATTAACTAAAAAATATTTATTTGATATTTATAAACTACGATCACATTAATTAAATTTATACATACATGTTTAAAACAATTGACATTAAGAGTAAAAAAATCATTGTATAATAAAAGTAGGGTACTAATACAATTAATACATGTAATATAATTTGAACATTTAGTTAAAAAATTTCATGTATAACATGTGCGGTTCGGTTCGGTTAACCACGGATATCTAAAAATGAAAACCGTAACCGAACCGTTATAAGCGGGTTTTTTCGGTTTCAGTTTCTTTGGTTTCGGGTTTTTCGGCTTCGGATTGATCGGTTCGACTCGGTTTGGCGGTTTCTCGGTTTTTTTGAACCCCCCTAGTGATTTGGTTGTTGGAATGAGCAATTGATATGACTGTGATGACTTTGAACGACCCGGCCTAATGCTGAGATTGCACGTATCTTGGCGGGGCAACCTCTCGAGGTTGCAGCCATGGCGTGCTTATCCAGTTTTCCCTAAAGGGTGCCATGTCTGAGCCAAGAAATCATAAATAGCAAAGCTGACCATCCTTTCAGGGTTGCACCCATGGCGTGTATGATTGCTGATGATCAGGTTGAATCGTCCTGTGACTTGCCGGCTAAACACGAAGTCGTGCTTGAAGCCATGGCGGGTCGCGCGCCTTTGCTGCTCTTCCTGCCCTCGCATATTTGAGCTTATTCTTCCAAGAATGTGGTTTTGATTTGTTTACTGACCTGCCTATCACAAAACCAGGTAACACTCTATACTACACGTTTGTTACACAACAGCCTTTACTTTTTTCTTACGGTTCGTTACCTGGTTTCCAACTGTATATTTTTTTGCAGTCGTAATTATGTTGCATCGGGTCAGGATACAACACAGATCAAATGTCTCTTGGCTGGCCATCCTTTCAGGGTTGTTATACACTTTTGTGGTAATTTGGTTGTTGGAATGTGCAATTGATATGGCTATGATGACCTTGAACGACCCGGGCTAATGCTGAGTGTTAGCCTCAAAATATTCAGTCAAACAAGAATGCTCGGTCATATGTTTATTATGTATCGTATATTATAACGTTGTAATAGGTAGTAGGTTACTTGTGTATCACGGGCTTAACTTTAAGCTAAGGTTCATTCATAAGTAACCAAAGCCCAAAAGGAAAGCCCGACCCATTATCATATAGCCCATCATGCCACGTGTAGGCAAGGCTATATAAACCTCTCCTTGCATGTAAGGAGAGGTTGGTTGTCTCATTTTTCTATTATTCTCCTAATCTAATATTCACCAAGTTTCTCACACACTTCTCTATCTTTTCTCTCACTACTTTCTCTCTCTAGAAATCTTCCATCTTTTATCTTCCTTTCTTGTTTAATCATAACAAATATAAGGGACAACAATTGGTATCAATCGCCATGTGGTAAGTTTTGTGATTCGTTGTTGATAAACTATTTGGTTCGTGTGATTTTCTCCTAAAATCATCTCGAATTCAAGTATTTTCTTGTCTTTCGTTGTGTTTCGTGTTCTAAATCGAACTATAGATCATCTACATACTTGTGGTAAGATTTTGGTTACTTTGTGTTAGAAGTATTTAAAGTGATGGTCATATAATATACCGTTGCGAAGCTCGTGGAAAAGGCTACTTAATGGTGTCGAGAGTTCTATGTTATTGTTATGTATGTAACGGGAATTAGTCCCAAACACACAAATGAGGAAGGCCTCCTAATCTTGTAAGCCTTAGTATAAAAGGCATAACCATCCTTGTTAGAAATACGTTTTACGTATATTAGAAGTATCGGTCACTCCACAATAATATTTATGTTGTAATAGCTCGTAGTTAGAAAGTAGTCATTAGTTACTTATTAACTTAAGTAAGAACCGGTCCATGGGCTTGTCATGGACCGGCCCAAGCCCATGTTATGCTTGGAACTATAAATACCCCTTTCCACCATGGAAAGGGGTTGGTTGTTGTCATTTCTTGTTTTCCATTTAATAAAACATCACATAGTTTCTCTCACTTTCTCTCTCTAACTTTCTCTCTCTAGAAATCAACAAACCCCTTCATAGATTCATTGATTATCAATATTCTACATTTGGTATCAAGAGCTATGGGGTGATTTAAGGTAGTGATTTGTGTGGTTTTTTAGTTTTTGATTGTATTAGTGTTCTTTAAGAAAAACCATCTTGTTTCTTGGTGTTTTTGGTGTTTTTGTGATTGGGATTAGTGGATAAGTATTAGTTGTTACTTATTTTAGTCGAAAGCACAAAACTTTTTGGGTTATTTGGTCAAAATCTGGGCTTAATCTTCATCTTTACTGTTCGACTGTTCATCGGAACAAGGTTCTGTTCATTCAGCAAAAGTTCCGGATCAAGGACTTCCGGATCAAGAAGTTCCGGATCAAGAAGTTCCGGATCAAGAACTTCCGAACCAAGAAGTTCCGGATCAAGCCAATAGTTCCGAATCAAGCCAAAAAGTTCCGAATCAAACACTTCCGAATCAAGCCACAAAGTTCCGAACCAAGAACTTCCGAATCAACAAACTTCCGAATCAACAAACTTCCGAATCAACAAACTTCCGAATCAACAAACTTCCGAATCAACAAACTTCCGAATCAACAAACTTCCGAATCAACAAACTTCCGAATCAACAAACTTCCGAATCAACAACTTCCGAATCAACAACTTCCGAATCAAGAAGTTCCGACTCAAGAAGTTCCGACTCAAGAAGTTCCGACTCAAGAAGTTCCGACTCAAGAAGTTCTGACTCAAGAAGTTCCGACTCAAGAAGTTCCGACTCAAGAAGTTCCGAATCAAGGGTGATTTTGTTTGTTTTTTCGACGATTTTTTAGAGGATTTAATCTTGGTTTCCTACAACAAAAACTTAACACAATTCACAAGCTTTACTTCACTGCTCGATCAACCGATAATCTCTGTTTCTTTGAAGAAAACAAAATGAATCCAAGTTCATTAATGCCTCAGATGACATCTCTTACGGATATCTCGATCATAACGGGGACTGATAGTCGTCCACCAATGCTTATCAAAGAGGTGTTTGAGGCATGGCAGGGTCGTATGATGCAATACTTGAAGGGCAAACCAACATACGGAAGGCTTATGGTCAAATCGATTTTGAATGGTCCACTCGACTATGGTACCATTGTGGCTAATAACGTGTCTCGACCAAGAGAATATGAAGAACTCACACCGGCACAACAACTCATTGCTGATGCTGATGAAAAGGCTCTACAGACACTTCTCCAAGCTCTTCCGCATGATATTTATCGTATGGTTAGTCAATATACTGTTGCCAAAGATTTGTGGGAACGTCTAAAGGTGTTGTTACAAGGCACGTCTCTCACAAAACAGGAAAGGGAGTGTCAGCTGTATGATTTGTTTGATAGATTCACGTACAGCCCAGGGGAAACACTACACGATTATTACTTCAGATTCACTACTCTAATGAATGATCTGAATGTATACAATCTTGTAATTGCTCCATTCCAGGTTAACACCAAGTTCTTGAACACTTTACCTCAAGCTGAATGGGGTGAGTATATTACCGATGTGAAGTTAACCCGGGATTTGCATAAGTGCAACTTAGATCAAATCTATGCTTTTCTTCAGCAGCATGAGAAGCATGTGATTATGCACCGTTCTCCTCGCGGTATGTACCCAGATTCCTTAGCTTTGATGGCGAATCAACCAAGCTTGTCACACAACAACACACCTTATATCTTGGGACATCAAGCCTATCATCCATCACCTTATATGACACCAACATTCCCACAATACTCGATTCTACCACAACCACCCACCTCACATCAGCAACAATATCGGTTCAATGCACGTTCACCACAGTATGCTTCACAACTTCATCCAGCAAATGTTGCACCTTATGCTCAGCCTTCATATTCTTCTTATCAAGAGAATGCAGCATATCCAACAAGCTACCCTGATCAAATGAGTATTCCTTCTACTGATTATGCAGCTCATCCAGATCAAGCACTGTATTGTGATGATGAGGAAGTCCCCGTTCCTGTATTCCAACAAGGAGCTGACCCAGTTGAAGTGCTAACTACTATGTCTGCTTATCTCACAAGAACTTTAAGCAAACGAGGATACAGAGGATCAGCTCCTACCAACAATCAGTTGAGGAATTCATCCAATTCTCGCCAACAAGCTACAATTGAGAATGGCAGGGTAATGGTTCAGCCAATTCAACCATATCAGGGGAGACCTTCCACTTCAACCAATGCTCGCTCGATCAATCCTGCTCCTGCTCCAATGGTCAACAATCCTCCACGGGCTAATACAGGCAAGTTGAGAATGATCACATGCTACAACTGCAAGGAAGAGGGTCATATGTCCAGGGATTGTAAGAAACCCAAGAGGAGAAGGGATGGACAGTGGTTTGCAGAAAAGATCTATCTGGTAAATGCTCAGGCGCAAGGAAGGGAACTTGATGAAGAGGAGCTTGCATTTCTTGCTGACCCAGGGATTGCAGAACAAGACGTTGTCACTATGCAGAATGCAGCTTACCAAGCCGATGATCTTGATGCGTATGACTCCGACTGTGATGACTTTCAATCTGCAAAGGCTGCTCTCATGGCAACTATCTCCAGCTTAGGGCCGGAAAAGAGATCTGAGGTACTTATTAATACCACCGATAATACCACTGATGCTAGTATTCAACCACATCAAGTTGTGCAAGAGAGTGCTGACTCGAATGAATCTTCGGTGGTGAGTCCTTCAAACGAGGAGACAAACAATGATAGCAATATCAATGTGAGTCCCCAGACTTTGAGTGAATCACAACCGGGACCCAGTTCGCATACGCCTACTCCTGCTCAACAAGATTTGGTCATGGTTCCTGCTACATTACTTAGCCAAATGAATGCTGCACTCTTAGAAACCTTAGCTAAGAATAAGAATTTGTCTGATGAGCTTGCCTTAAGCAATGAGAAAGTTCAAACCTTGGAACTTGTGCCCTCGTCTAGTGTTCTAACTAATCTCGAATATGATCATTTTAGAAACAAACAAATGGGTCACTTGCAAGAAATAGAAAACTTAAGAGCAAATCTGTCTAATGAACTTCAAGAAAAAGAGTTAGTGGTCACTAAATTTCAAAAACTTCAAACGGATTTCGAATCACTAGAGTCTAAGAAGAATGAAATGGAGATTAATGCCACTAATAAGATTAGAAGTCTAGATTACTTGCTGTTAAGACAATACGCTGCTTCACAACTAGTTCACTTATTTGATGCTTCGTTTAGAGAGTTTAACTTATCACGTCTAAAAGGCCTTCCCCCTAATCCACGATATGCAAAACAAGCTTTAAGACATAGTCCTAGACTTTATAATGCAACTCAATTAGGATTGGCTTTAGACCCGATTGTTTTTCCCAATGATCGAACAAGTAAGGTTCTAGTTGATGAGGATCGGTCATACAATTCAGCAAAATATCCCGAATGTGATTATTTTAAAATGAATAAGGAGTTTGCTAAAACTGAGTTTAGAGTTCGCTTCCATATGGATAAAGATCTCATCACAGCACCAACCTACATGTTAGAGGAAGAAAGCCCTAGTACATTTCCTACACTTGTCAATATGGAAGGTCCTAAGGAAATTCCAAAGAATCTTCCACCCGTTAGCACTGTATGGTTAAACTTGCAAGAGATTAACCGATACTTTACTAATTTTGACAAGGTCATTTTGGAATGTACGACTTCAAATGGCTTAAACGCCGGAGAATGGGCTTTCGAACACATGAACGAGGTGTTTAAAAATGAGATCAATCCGTTTGTCGAAAGTCTAAAAGGAAGTTTTGCATCTCTTAAGGAAAATCTTCAGTTTGAAATTGGCGAAGTTCAAAAAGTGTTTTATGAAATGGACACCGCTTACGAACTACAACTAATTGAAAAGGAAAAGATTTTATCTGAATATGACCGATTCTTGTCCGAAGTAATCTCGTGTGATGTGCTTACTACTGTAAATGTTAATTATTCGAATGAGCTTACATCCGCTATGATTAATTGTGATGCTGTGCATATTTGTGATGATGTTTGTAATCTTTTTGTAAATGTTGCTGATACTGTAAATGAGGTAGATAATCATTCTTGTCACGAATCTAACGCTGAGTTTTTAAAGCTACAAGATTCCTACAATTTACTTTCACAACGCTTTAATCAACTAGAACAACATTGTATATCTTTAGAATTAAAACAACAAACTCAAAATGAGAATCTTTTGATATCAAATGTTTGTGAAAACAGTGTTGAGACTAGTGACAAGATGATTGCAATTGTTAAGACATTAGAGGAAGAAATCATGAGATTGAAGAGAGAGGTATCATCAAAGGAAACATTAAAATTGGAACTAGAGGCTGCAGAGTCTAAAAACCAAGTCTTAGAAATTAGACTATCGTCTGTTCTAGGGGAGATGGATCGGACAAGACAGGGATTATCCGCTCTTTATGGTTCACTAGAAGAACGCTTCGCTTTTAATGCGGCACAGAAACAATCTTTTGTTGAACAATTGAACCAAAAGTGCGAGGAAATCTCTGATTTGAACATCCTGCTCATAGACAAAAATATGGTTTTGGCTGAGTTAAAGGAGACACTTCTTCTCACCCGACAAGAAGTTGTTGATAACTCAGCTACCGACTCTGCACCGTCCACTAGTGCTCCAACAACCAAGTCAGTAGTGCTTTATAAGAATCCGCTTCATAAGAGAAACCCGGTTACCTACGATGATTATATGAGGAATGCCATTAAGCATGTCGATCTTCTTAGGGATATTTTAGACGATCTTTATGCCTTAGATCCCTCAAGTAGCGAATATTATTCGGCTCATGAATATATTAAGCGAGTTCAATATTGCTTGGCATATTTGCAATACATAGGTACACCAGGTTCTGCACTACTTAATAATAGGCCCATTGCTGTCACTCCATTTAATAAGACTCCAGGAGCGAAACCGTCATTGGCACAATCAAGTAAGACACCTTTAAAATATGTTGCTAATGTTCCCACTTTGCCTTCTACAGGATTAAAAGAGACTACTAAGGCTAAAGGATCGCCACTCAAGAAAGCTAAGATCAAGCCCTCCACTAGTAGTGCCACAAAGAAGAAAGTAGAAGTCCACAATAGGAATGCTAGTTCAGTTTTAAATAAAAAGAATCATGTTAAGACTAAAAGCTCTGCGCCTGTGCAGCAGCCTAAACCATTCGTGAATTCTGATTTAAATTGTTGGAATTGTAATGAATGTATGTTTTCCCAGCGTCATGATTTGTGTCTTATTGATCATGTTAATGAAATGAATGCTATTAAGAATGGTCTTGAATGGAAGCCAACGGGTAGAACTCGTGCCCAAGTTGGCTGGCAATGGCGTCCCACTGGTAGGACCTTTACATTAGATGGAAAAATGTGCCCTTTAACTAGGAATGCATCCATTGAGGTTAGGTCTGAGCGTCCTTTAGTTAGGAACACTCGCACTCAAGTATGGAAACAGCGCCCTTTAATTAGGTCAGCCCCCACTATAGTGCCTATCAGTGAAGAAATACCTCAGGATTTGAGCCAACTAGAATCTACACCACCTATTAAGAAAAAGAAGGCTAGGAAGTCTAAGAAACCTAGAGTTAGCAAATCTAAGATTATTAAATCTGTACCTGCTAATAACAAGGAACACTCAGATTCCGATACCTCTACATTGTCTTTGTGTGGTGATATTTTCAGGTGGTCCAAATCATCCTGTGGTATTTGGACTCCGGTTGTTCAAAACATATGACCGGAAATCGCTCGATGCTCCAAAATTTCGTCAGCAAGTTTCTTGGTACGGTTAAATTCGGGAATGATCATATAGCAAAGATTATGGGGTATGGTGAATATCAGATTGGAAACGTGACGATTTCTAGGGTATACTATGTAGAAGGTCTTGGTCATAACTTATTCTCAGTAGGACAGTTTTGTGATTCCAACCTTGAGGTTGCTTTTCGACAACACACTTGTTTCATCCGCAACTTGGAAGGAAAAGATTTGTTGAAGGGATCTCGTGGTGCAAATCTTTATACGTTGTCTCTACAAGATATGATGGCCGCCTCTCCAGTATGTCTTCTCTCTAAAGCATCTAAGACCAAGTCATGGTTATGGCACCGCAGATTATCTCATCTTAATTTTGATGCTATTAATCATCTGGCTAAAAACGAGTTAGTTCGTGGTCTTCCAAAGCTTAAATTTCACAAGGACCATTTATGTTCTGCGTGTTCAAGGGGGAAAAGCACCAAGAAATCTTACAAACCCAAAGCTGAAGACACTAATCAAGAAAAACTTCATCTTTTGCATATGGATCTTTGTGGACCGATGAGAACTGAAAGTGTGAGCGGTAAGAAATTCATTCTGGTAATTGTGGATGATTTCTCAAGGTTTACATGGGTTAGATTTCTACGTACAAAGGATGAAGCACCGAAGGCTATCATCACTTTTCTGAAGTTCATTCAGGTACGTTTGAATACCACTGTCCGCCGTATTCGTACAGACAATGGTACAGAGTTCGTCAACCAGACTCTTCGTGATTATTATGAAGGAGTTGGTATATCACATGAAACATCCGCTGCACGCACTCCACAACAAAACGGTGTCGTTGAAAGACGGAATCGTACACTTATGGAAGCTGCTAGGACCATGCTTATTTATGCGAACGCTCCATTGTTCTTGTGGGCAGAGGCTATTTCTACTGCATGTTTCACCCAAAACCGTTCTATCCTTCGGAAACGCCATGGCAAAACACCTTATGAGCTTTTACATGACCGTAAACCCGATGTTTCATTTTTCCATGTGTTTGGTGCTCTGTGTTATCCAAACATCAATAGTGAGAACTTGGGTAAGCTTCAACCGAAAGCCGATATAGGTATTTTCATTGGTTACTCACCGTCCAAAAGAGCATACCGAATCTATAACCGTCGTCTTGGCAAGATTGTAGAAACTATGGACGCAGATTTCGACGAGCTGACATCGATGGCTTCTGAGCAACACAGCTCTGAACCCGCGCTTCATGAGATGGGAACCGGTGCTATAAGTTCCGGATTAGTTCCCAATAATCCTACTTCTACATCATTTTTACCACCAACTAGGCCTGAGTGGGATAAACTGTTTCAACCGTTGTTTGATGAATTCTTCGATCCCCCGACTGATGAAGTTCCAGCACCTGTAGTAATTGCTCCATTACCTGAAGTGGTTGCTCAAGCTAATGAATCTTTATCTAATGCATCTACAATTCACATTGAACCGGATGCACCTTCACCAAGTGATTCTCAAACTACACCTGAATCATCACCCCTACTTGTGCCTAATGATGTGGAAGAGGATTCTACTGATCACGACTTGGAATATGCTCACTTGCAAGAGCTTCCTTTCTTTGGTGTAGCGATCCCTGAAAACCCTTCAGCCGCGTCTACCTCAGAAGAAGCTCCTTCTATTGTTCACTCCAGACCACCTAGGATTGAAAACCATAGCACTAAATGGACAAAAGATCACCCAATTAGGAATGTTATTGGAGATCTAGATCGACCAGTCTCTACACGCCATCAATTACAAGAGAGTGCACTATATTGTTACTTTGATGCATTTCTCTCTGAAGTTGAACCCAAAAATTGGCAGCAGGCTATGACCCAATCATCTTGGATTGAGGCTATGCAGGAGGAACTAAACGAATTCCAACGACTTGAAGTATGGGAATTGGTTCCTCGCCCTGACAAGGTTAACATCCTTACTTTGTTATGGGTTTATAAGGTTAAACTTGATGAGATGGGTGCGGTATTGAAGAATAAAGCTAGATTGGTCGCTAGAGGATATAAACAAGCCTTGGGTATAGACTTTGAGGAATCTTTTGCTCCTGTGGCTAGATTGGAGGCGATTAGACTATTCCTCGCGTTTGCTGCTCATATGAACATGATCGTCTATCAAATGGATGTGAAGACGGCATTTTTGAACGGTGAACTAAGGGAAGAAGTTTATGTTAGTCAACCGGATGGGTTCGTCAGTACAGAGTCTCCTAATCATGTGTACAAGCTTAAGAAGGCTCTTTATGGGTTGAAACAAGCTCCACGCGCGTGGTATGATCTCCTGTCAACATATCTCATGTCGGAAGGCTTCTCCAAAGGCAAAGTGGACCCCACATTATTCACTCTCAAGGAAGGCAACGACATGATTCTGGTACAAATTTATGTTGATGATATAATTTTTGCTGCCACTAACATAGAATTGTCAAACCGATTTGAAAAGATAATGTCCACACGCTTTCAGATGTCGATGATGGGAAAAATCTCATTTTTCTTAGGATTACAGATTTCTCAGAATCCCAGAGGCATCTTTATTAATCAATCCAAATATGCTCTAGAATCTCTTAAGAAATATAACTTTGAGAATTGTGACCCCGTAGACACTCCAATGGTGGAGAAATCCAAGTTAGATGAAGATAGGAATGGGACTATTGTCGATCCAAAACTTTACCGTGGGATGATCGGCACCCTTCTATATCTGACTGCTAGCAGGCCTGATTTGCAATTTGCTGTATGCATGTGTGCCCGGTATCAGGCTCGGCCTACCGAAAAGCACCTACATGTAGTTAAAAGGATCTTTCGGTATCTAAAAGGAACACTTCATCGTGGTCTATGGTATCCGAAAGATTCCTCGATTGCCTTAATATCATACGCAGATGCCGATCATGCTGGATGTCAAGACACGAGGCGTAGCACTTCTGGATCTGTGCAACTCCTTGGAGATAGATTGATCAGTTGGTCTTCAAAAAGGCAGAAGAGCGCTGCAATATCAAGCACGGAGGCTGAATACATCGCCATGTCCGGTTGTTGTGCTCAAGTCCTTTGGATGAGATCACAATTAACTGACTACGGTTTGGGATTCAACAACATCCCGATGTATTGTGACAACAAGAGCGCCATTGCCCTTTGCTGCAACTATGTTCAACACTCCCGGGCCAAGCACATAGACATTCGCTACCATTTCATTAAGGAGCAGGTGGAGAACGGAGTGATCGAGCTGTATTTTGTCACTACTGAGTACCAGCTGGCGGATATGTTCACCAAAGCCTTAGATCGAGGACGAATCGAGTTTTTGATCGACAAGCTTGGCATGAAATCATTCACTCCAGCGACTCTCAAAGAGTTGGCAGAAGAATCAGCTGAATAGTCGTGGTAAACTATTCAGAGTATCCTTTTGTTCGTGATCATGTATATTATCGTAAATATATAAACCACAAAAAGAAATTACAAAAATATAAAACCTAGAAAAACCATAAAAATTATAAATCAAGAAAAACCAAAAATATTTTTCGTTTTTAAATCGGGCATGTCTTTTAGTACGGTAATATTTACGGCCTTAGAAATGTCGATCAATATTGACACGGTACCATAAATAGAGTCCGTATAAAAGTTGTACATTTTTAAAACATGCCCATTATGGCTTGTAGTTATTTCAGACTGCAACCCGGTTTTCATATTAAAGTCACGTATTTCCTTGGAAAACGTTGGCTCAGAACGGGAATTAATTTTCTCGGGCGTGATTTACAAGCCAAATCATGCAAAGGGATCAAGTTTACTTTATAACTTGGTCTGACACAAATTTGTGTACGTCTCAGTGCATTAATTTGTTTAAATAAGAGAAATCTTATTAACACCACGAATCAAACTTTTTCAAGAGATAAATTGGAAATGCTTTCATCAATATTTGACTCTTTAAACAATGACTACAGCTCTTTAAATAGAAAACGGGTCATCGTTTAAGGGGGAGAAAATGTTAAAATCATCTTCGTCATTAAAATTGATTTTCAAAAGTGATTGTGAAAATTAAGGGCTACATGGTAATTGTGTGGTTTTGCTTTAGAATACGACTTGTGTTCGTTCTAAGTGATAGGCATTGCTTTTAGATATTGGAGATATGCTAATAGATGCGTTTGCTTAATTGTGTGTAAGTTAAACAAGGGATAAGTGAAATGAAAAAGTAAGAAACAAAAAGAAAAAGGAGTGAAAATGTAGGGACTAAAAGTGATATTAGTTGAAACTTGTCAAAATTTTTTGACCTAAGTCAAACAACACACCCCCCGCCCCTCACTATTCTACATTCACTGTTTCTATTTCATACTTGCCGCCATTGTTGATTAAACACACACAAACTCTTACAAACATCTCGTCTGATCATTCCTTCCTGTTCATTCACTAAATAAGGTAATTAACATCTATATTTTAACTTATGAATTCGTCTAAATCACCATCTATATCCCCTTAATTAATTCGGATAATTAACATTTTCAGATTTAGGGGTTATTCCTTAATTAGGGTTAATTAACTAGGGTTTTGTGGTGGGTTTTGTGCGGATTAGCAAGATATGATGTTTACATGCCTTAGATTGCCTTAGAAATGCACAAACGCGTTTAGAATTGATCATCTTAGTCTGTGTATTAATGTTCCGAATGAACAAAGATAAGATCTTCCGAATGAAGGATTTTCTTCTGAAAAACTTCCGAATGAGGAAGTTCCGAACGAAGAACTTCCGAATGAAGGAAGTTCCGAATGAAGAACTTCCGAATGAAGGAAGTTCCGGATGAAGAACTTCCGGATGAAGGAAGTTCCGAATGAAGAACTTCCGGATGAAGGAAGTTCCGAATGAAGAACTTCCGGATGAAGGAAGTTCCGAATGAAGAACTTCCGGATGAAGGAAGTTCCGAATGAAGAACTTCCGGATGAAGGAAGTTCCGAATGAAGAACTTCCGAATGAAGGAAGTTCCGAATGAAGAACTTCCGAATGAAGGAAGTTCCAAATGAAGAACTTCCGGATGAAGGAAGCTCCGAATGAAGAACTTCCGGATGAAGGAAGTTCCGAATGAAGAACTTCCGGATGAAGAAGTTCCGAATGAGGAGATGTTCCGGATGAAGATGTTCCGAATGAGGAAAAGTTCCGGATGAAGAGTTTGATTATTATTGCTTGCATGCTATATATGTACTTGTTGTTTTATCTTATGAAATGTGTTATGCTTAGAAGTAAGAATGATATATATCTATCTGTTTTTGTGCATCAACCTTTCATGTCTTATCTTAAGCAGATAAAATGACTAATCCAACAGTACAAGCAATCCAAGAATCTAGAGAAGCCGATATTGCTAAAGCACGAACCCTTAAGTTTATACCCAACAACTACCAGCTGAAGCAAGTCTCTAAATCCACTCACCATGGTTTTAAGGTCGCCATAGCCATCCTCGATAACTCTCACTTTAAGAACGCCCTTAGGAGTACTGCCTCGGTGCCATATGAGTATATGTATGAATTTTGGGCTACCAAGGAAATCACTTCAAACAAGATCACCTTCACCATCGACAACAAGCAGCAGACACTCACAGTTTCAGACTTCCGTAAGATTCTTGGTATACGGGATACACCCAAAGGCATGTCATTCTCGAGGGATCCTACTAAAGATGAACTCGTGGAGTTATTTGACGCACTTGGATGTCCGGAAATACGAGTTGCATCTGAGTTTACCACGGCTAAGGTAGGACAACCTTGGAGAGCATTGATGGGTATTCTCAGTAAATGTCTTACACCAAAAACGAGTGGCCATGATGCTCTGCGCAGTCCGATAATAAACCTCTTCTATGGCATGTACAAAGCTGCAAATTCGGATTATGCTTTGTTGATATGGGAAGAATTCACCTTTCAACTCTTCTACAACAAGAAGCTGAAGACAAACTTCTTTCCTTATCCTCGGTTTATTAAGCTTATCATAAATTATTTTATGAAGCTTGATGCTACTATTGATAGGCGTGCAGCAGGTCGCTATCACACTGAAGAAGCTGATGACACTGTAGATCTGAGGCATGAAGGACCGTCTATCGGTGTGATTCCGGGTCCTATTCCTGATTACCTTCTATCTGAGAAAATCAAAGGTTCTGCTGATTACAAGCTACTGCAAATAGAAATCAAGAGGCTGAAAGCAAACCTTCAAACTGGAGAAGACTCATCCACAACGGTTAAGAGTAAAGGTAAACGCAAACAACCAGCTGCGTTACCTGAACCCAAAACCAAGAAGAAGAAGACAGAGGGTAAGAAGGGAAAGGGTAAGGCTGATGAGATGCGTCTACGTGACGAAGAAGACATTGTTGATCCTACTCTTGATAAAACCGAGAAACAAATGATGAAGATTGCCATTCAAAGGAGTAGGAAAGACACTGGCGGGAGTGGGTCAGGTGCAAGGGTAGATATTGAGGATGAGTACATGGAACCAGATGATGTTGATGAGTTTGGGTCACCTGAACACTATTCTACTTCGAAGGAGCCATCAATCCCTATTTCAGCAAGTGTGGAAAAGGAGTCTGTCGCTCCTACGATCATGGTGTCAACTCAACCTTTGGCAACTCAACCTCCACCAATCCAACCCTTACCAACCAGACCAGCTTCAACACCATTTCTTCCACCACCTATAATTCCCATCCTTAGTACAGCAGTAACAACTGAGCCTCTTCAATCAACCCAGAGCAGCTCTGCAACCTCTGCAATGGCTGCATTAGTGATGGCCGAAATGTTTGACAAACATGTGGATACTCACAAACGAGAAATGGATGAACTTCGCCAAGAGTTGCAAAGACGAGCTCAAAGTGAAGAAGCATCTAGGAAAGCTCAAGAGGAGATGATTGCTAGGTTCAATGCGGATATGGAGTTGACTCGAAAAGCACATGCAGAAGAACTAGCTCGGGTTAAGCAAGCTGAGGCGGATAAGCATGCTGCACGTATCACCAGACTTCAAGCGATGAGGGATAAGTACAAAGAACAAAAAGAAGCACTTGAAGCCTCTATGAAAGAAAGAGTGCAAGAATCCGTTGAATCCTTAATGCCTAAACTTCGTGATGAGTTGAAGACACTTGCTGCTGACAACTTGATGATCAAATCATCCAATCCTTCAGAAGCCGCCTACAAGATTGCTTATGACCTGATGGATTTTGAATTGAAGAAGATCCTTAAGGCTCGTATGGTGGAACTTGGGTCGTTTGATATGTCTCGGATTCAACGGGCTCTATACAAATCCCCGAATGATGCTATCATGGAGGATGATAGATTATTCAAAACGTTTGGAAGTGTGGTACCATATCACATCTTACCTGAGGAAGAAAGGGAAGAAAGTGAAGAAGAGGGTACGGGTGAAGAAGAGGAAAAAGAAGAAGAAGAAGGAGAAAAGGATAAAGACGATGACGAGGGTGGTAATGATGATGAGGATGATGAGGATGATGAGGATGATGAGGATGATGATGATGGTGATGATGGTGGTGATGAGAATCAGGAGAGTGCTAGGGGTAGTAACGGGGATGACAATCAGGATGATGATGGGGGTGAACAGCCGAAAGAGGGAGACAAGGTTACCAGCTCCAAGAAAACTACTCAGACTGGAACCAAGTCCAAGAAAGATGCAGCGCAGAAGGACAAATCTACATCATCGGAATCAAGACGAACTAAGTGGCGCCACGATGTGAATGCCACTACAGCGTCATCGGTTCCTGGTATCTCTATCGCTGTATCTTTACCTATTACCACTAACCCCATTAGTTCTGTTGTTATTGCTCCTGTGATTGCAGAATCAGTGACGGAACCCGAAGCTGCACAACACTCACCAGTTCACGACACTGCTGAAATGCCTGAAACTGAACCAGTAGATGTTCGCACTTCTACTCCTCAACAACAAGCACAGCAATCTACGGTTCCTGAACCAAGCACACGAGCCTGGGAAGACACGTTGGAGATAGACGAGTCTGCACCACCACAGGCTTGGATCACGGCAGCAGCACAATATGATCCGATCACAGAAGCTGACAAAGATGTGTTGTATCTCCGTATCCGAAGTCCGATTGACTTATGTGCATTTCTTGCTCATGAGTATAAGACTTCGGTTACTCCATCCTTGGTGAAGAAAGCGCTGAAAGATAAGCGACTGCGTGCCAAAACCCGATTAACCCGAATGGAGTTCGAGTACTATGCCGATGAGATCCTGAAGGCTCTGAATACCGTTCAACGGCCAGGACTTCATGAATCAGAAAGAGCTCCACCTCCAATGGATCCTGCTCAAGATAATCAGATTGCTCTTGACTTCTTCGTCACCAACGATCTTGTGTATCTACTGAAGGGGTCATCAAAGTACGCAACCTCCCTGACCTTGCTGAAAGCTGCCAACTGGGGGACAATACCCTTTATCGAGGAAAAGGTAAACAGACTCTGGGTCCCTAAGATAAATCGTAATTATGATATGTATGCTGTCATAGGTGCATCTCATTGGGACGAACGAGTCCGAAGGGCATACAGGGGTTGCTGCCTGGTCAATTCTGGAAGCAATGTTAGATCCGACATCCGCATCTCCAGCATCTTAGGAATGAAAACTGAAGCCAAGAATGGCTATTATCATGTGACGGAGATTCGCTTGAAAAGGGAGGATGACCGGGAATACAAAATCCAGCAGGGAGATTTTTCCATCATTCGCCTTGAGAATATCGAAGATATGCTGCTTCTGATGACCAGAGATCAACTCACACATATTCCTCGTGAAGACCTGATTGCTTTGAATACAGCACTTCGTATGTTCACACGAAGCGTTGTCATCAAGTCACGAGTTGAAGATCTTCAGTTGGGAGTCGAAAGCTATCAAAGGAAGCTCAAGTTAACCCGTCCTGTGAATCAAGTGCTACCTCAACATGTAGAAAGATGTCCCTATACCGGCATTTCTATCCCGAATTACGACATTTTCTACTTGAACAGTCGAGGTTTGATGAAGTTTATGAGGGTGGGTGAGCTCCACAAGTACAGTGATGGAACCCTTCTACAAGTCAGAGGAAAGTTGGAGCATCTGAACTCGGGTGGGACTTTGCCAGAGATGACGGAGGATTGGCATCCGGGTTACCGGCAGATGGCAAAGTACGTGATCAAGAAGATTGATCAAAAGCTCCGGGAACGTAGATTGATGAGGAGCTTGGAAAGATTCGTGGGTGGAAGACCGTATTTAGTGCACCACAAGCTACTGCAACGATCCATCTAATGGGTCGTACATTTCAGGTCACTTTATATTGGTTTTTCAATTGTGAATATGTATATTTGTGAATAATGTGCTTTAATGGCTTGATGTAGTGTTAAGGTATGATAATTTTTCAAGAATTTCTCACGAGATTCTAAATCTTTCAAAATATGTCATACCAAAGCACTACAACTATCCCTTATTAACTTAAGGGGGAGCAATAACTTGTTCTATGGCCAAACATCGATTTCATTTTTACCCAAAGACCGGTTAATCCATTAAATATCCCAAATATTAATGGTTAACATTTTGGATAAGGGGAGAAAATGGGATTAAGGAGACATAAGTGATACTTGGCTAAAAGATGAAAAAGACTTAAAGATTATCCAACTTAATATGTGTAAAGCACGTGTTAAGGGGGAGCGTTTTTGATGAACAAAACACCTAAGGTACAAAACTTTTGATTTCAATATCACAAGTACTTTAGGTGATTTTTCAATGATTTTTCATGGTGGCAATTCATTCCCAAAACACGCTTAATTCACGACGGATGTGGTGACAAAAGGGTGGTAGGAATAGGTTTAGTCCAATGATTCATCAGAGCCGATGGAATCTTCCCAAGGACAATTCCCTAGATAGAATTAGAAGTCCTAGGAAAAATGGAGAAAGAATGTGAACGTAGCTGAATGCCGACCAAGTACTTAAGCTAGCACTGGAACAATCACAACAAGGTGCTAGTGATGACGTATTGGTAAGCATTGAAGGGGTTGAAGAATGAAAAAGAAATGTAAAGATAAAGGGTGTAAAGAAAGAAGCCCTCCTTACAACTTTAGGCAGAAACCGGGTCAATACATATGCTATTGAGGTCATTTTTGCTAATGATTCTCGGTATTGAAGAAAGACATCATGGACCCAGTGATGCAATGCACAACCCTTCCTAGCTAACTCAAATATCTCTCAAAAGGTATTTGTTTTAATCACACGGAGATCAACACGTTATCTATTGGTTTATTCACTCCGAATAGACTGGTATTGAAAAGGTGGCACTCCTCTCCAGCCATCGCTCACTAAATCAAAACGCACAATCGAGTCTAGAGCCAAGAGATCATCAAAAGTCTCATTAGGACACTTTTCATTTATACCTTGCTTTCTCACACAATGTGAAAAGTAAGAGATTTTCATGAGTCCTACGCAATATTCCTGTAATATTGCCAGAACATCCGAGTAATACGTAAGTATTACAATGAAGATGGAAATCCTGCTTGAGCCAACATCAAACAAGCTCATGGTAGGTTACACGTGCGGTTCTTTTAGAACCAATCTTGTGAATAACTGGAAGGTAACAGTGGTTTAATTCTTAATTGAACTTAAACTCGTTCCAGGCCTCTTCGCATTATCATATGATCTTGCCAGAACACTCAGAGTGACTCTTTATTGATCACAATGACGAGTGGAAATCCTTCTAGTGTCAACATCAAACAGCACTTGGTAGGTAACGTGCAAGATTCTTTATGAATTGAGCTCGTGACAACTGGAAAGCAACGATGGTGAAAATCTTAATTGAAATTCACTTGTTCCAGGTTTCATGAATTGACGGCTTTTAATCACAAGGATAATTTATCCAAGTGATTCACTCTTTATGTTCGCAGTCAGCTTTGGACGGTCGAATAAAGAGAACGGGTTTACCCGCGAAATCCTGTCAGGAAGTTACTTAATTGAAACTATCCGTCACGGGTACGATATCTAATATCGTCCAACGGTTTTCACCGACCGGAGGTAAAATGCTACCGAATTAGAATAAAATGTTCAAAGCCATTTTATTCGTGTCGTTGCTGTGTACCTGTTAAAGACGGTGGCGTTGCTGTGTACCTGTTGAAGAAGGTGGCGTTGCTGAGTACCAGTGAAGACGGTGGTGTTGCGGTGTACCTGTAGAAGTCGTTCCCACATGCGTATGTCTTTCTGCATCAAAGTTTAACAAAAATTCAAGAAAGTACAAGATAAAGTCTTCCGCTGTACCAAACTCTGAAACTTTCGAGAATTCAACAAAAAGACATCAGTGTGTGGAACATGGAGTCACGAGAAGGCAAATTCACAAGAGAGGCAAAGATCGCACGTGAAAGGCCAAAGAACAATGCTCTCAAGCCAAAGCCAAAAAGATCAAACCAACATATTCACAACAAAAGAAAGAAAAGAAGAAAAGACTACGAGCTAAAGAACGAAGGCTTAGTATAGTATGCTAGGTTTAGAATTTTGTAACATGGAGTGACCTCCCTTAGGGGGAGATTGTTAGAAATACGTTTTACGTATATTAGAAGTATCGGTCACTCCACAATAATATTTATGTTGTAATAGCTCGTAGTTAGAAAGTAGTCATTAGTTACTTATTAACTTAAGTAAGAACCGGTCCATGGGCTTGTCATGGACCGGCCCAAGCCCATGTTATGCTTGGAACTATAAATACCCCTTTCCACCATGGAAAGGGGTTGGTTGTTGTCATTTCTTGTTTTCCATTTAATAAAACATCACATAGTTTCTCTCACTTTCTCTCTCTAACTTTCTCTCTCTAGAAATCAACAAACCCCTTCATAGATTCATTGATTATCAATATTCTACAATCCTCATTTGTGTGTATGTCTCCCATTGTATTTTCCATTCCTCTTGTTTTAGAAAGAGAAACTCTCCTTATTTTCTCTCACTAAGATTACACTCTTTGTATTTCTCTTTCTTCTTCATCTAATCTAATATTTCATTCTTAGTTTTAATCTTGTTCTATCATCATCTATATTTCTTGTTCTATAAGTCGTGTGATTAAGTCTTACAAGTGGTATCATTCGCCAAGAGATTCGTAGTTAGTTTTGGTGTTGATTTGGTGTTGATTTTGGATCTTAATCTCGTGGGTTTTTGGATTAGATTGTTTGAATCAATCGGTGTCGGTTGTGTTTAGATTCGTGGTTATTGATTCTTGGTTATTCGTGCTTTTTTTTGGGGATTCGACTTCATCTCATCGATCCTTTCTTCGTGGTTTTTGGTGTTGGCAGTTTGTGGTTTTCAGACACAATCTTCGCAAAAGGGTTTGTTATTTCGAAAAATACCAAGTTTATCCGAATTTTATATATCTTCGAAAAAAGGGTTTTGTATTCCGAAAAACTGTCATTTTTCCGAAAATATTTTTCCGAAAATTCCCATTTTTTCCGAAAAACTCCTTTTATCCGAAAATATTTTTCCGAAGATTCCCATTTTTTCCGAAAAACCCCTCTTTCTCCGAAAATACTGATTTTTCCGAAAAATTACCCTTATTCCGAAAATACTGATTTTTTCGAAAATTATCCTTATTCCGAAAATACTGATTTTTCCGAAATTACCCTTATTCCGATAAGTACCCTTATTCCGAAGATTTATCCGAAAACATACCATTTTTCCGAAAATCCTCCATTTTCCGAAAAAGGGTCAATATTCCGAAAAACCCCAAATATTCCGAAAATATTTTCAAAAATTGTGTTTTTATCGTGTGTTTTTGGCCTTGGAATTTTTGGTTTCTAGAGAGCATTTTTTAGGGGATTTTAACTACAACACTCTGCTTTCTACGAATTGAGATCCTGTTTTTCACATGACTTCTACGATGACATATCAACAAGACAGTGATGTTGCGGGTATTGAGAATCGTGATAGCACTACCAGAAAGAATAGGGATGCTGCCTATCTCTAGTCTCAGCTTCTTATAGCACAAAAGGAAGAAGCAGGAATTCCACTTCTAGCTGACGAGTTTGATCTCATGGCATCTACAGCAGAATATGATGAGGAAGAAGAGGTGACTACCGACTCCATCTTGATGGCTAATTCGCAGCAAGCATTAACATCGGTAACTCAGACTGACAAAGCTCCTGTGTATGATTCAGACGGATACTCTGAGGTACCTACACGTTTATATGATAATGAGTTATATAATATGTCTAATCAGGAGGAAGAGTATACTGAGTCACTTGACCCCTACACTAAGACACACGTTGGGATCAAACGAATAATAGCAATATTATTTCTAATGCGCCCAGTGTGGACCTTAGTGGAGATCAAGTTGCCCAACCTACAACCCTTCCTGACGAGACGTATGCGTATTATAAATCATTATTTGATAAGCTTGGCAAGGATGTTGATCATGCGAACGTGGTTAATAATTAGTTTAGAGAAACTAATGCCAAATTGACCACCGAGCTTGCGGGATATAAGGAACGGGAGAAAAGTTTTGAGATTCATCAAGCTAAAATTAAAGAACTTGAACAAGCTCATGCTACATCGGTTTATCAAGAAAAATGCACAACTAAGAAATTAAATGCATTACACTTAAGTAGTGCTAAAAAGATAAGCGAATTGAATGATGAAATCACCTCTCTTAATAAACAACTTTCAACCAAAAAATCTATTATTTTAGATTTAAAAGAAGAACGAAAAAAGCTGAAACATGATTTCAAAATTCGAGAAGATGGGCTTCTTGAGGATTTTTGAAAAGCTCGGGATAGGATTAGAGAATTAGACAACCTTTTAGTAAAACGTGGCCAAACTATGCAGACGATAAATATGCTCGCACCAAAAGTGAATGAGATAAATTACACTCGATACAAATTGGCTTTAGGTTGTCCTCTTCCTCCTAATCCTGAATATCTTAAGAAAGTTCAGACCACAAATCAAACTCTATATAATGGTAGTGTGCTCTTGTCTGATGAGCATGATCCTCCTAGTGTGCATGATTCTGATGAAACACTGATCTTGCAATAGAGACTCGTTTAATAATGAAAAAGCTTGATAAAGAAGTGACACCCATTTATTATCCGAAAGTTAATCCTCCCACCGTTTTTGTTCGGTCTAAAACGAGTACTGAAATGCTTTTGCTACCAAGTGAGGAGTTGACGGATAATCCCCCTAAACCAAGTGTTGCACGACGGTATCTAAACGAGCTCAAAGATAATTTTGTCATTCTCAAAAGTGTTGTTAACTCCAAAATGAATGGAGGAAACTTTACTTCACCCGTTCACACTGAAGTTCAGAAAATTCTTCACAACGAGATTAATCCGCTTATTAATCAAGTAGATGCTAGGATAAGCAATCTTGAACATGCTTTTCTAAAAGAACTAGCCAAATTTGTTGAAGACTTTAAATCTTTGGCGAATGAGGCTGATGAATCTCTTGATAGAATTAAAGGTTTAGAAAGCGATCTTAAACGTTTATCGAAAGCAAGTGACAGTGGTGATTGTGATGAAAGTAACCCCGTGGCGGTAAACATCTCTGTATCAGACAATGAAACCCTACAAAATGAGCTTGATCGTACGAAAGAGAAAATGGAGTCTTATGTCATCAAAAAGGACAACGATTTCACCGATCTTTGGAATAAATATGTCAAAAAATGTGATAAATGTAAGGATGACAAACTCTCGTATGATAAAGCTTACAATGAACTGCAACAAACAATCGAACAACTGCAAGCTCAGTTAGGAGTGAATGTCGCGAAAGTGAGCCCTCAACAAATGTTAATCAAAAAGAGTTCACGATTCTTGAACACCGATATGATTTTCTTCAGAAACATTGTCATTCTATTGAACTTGCTTTGCAAAAAAAAGTTGGAAAAGTTCCAGATGACAGTAATTTACAAGTAAAACTCTCTGAATCATTTCGTGATTTGAATGAAAAGAGTAAGGATATTTCTGTTCTGAAAGCTCAGTTGTAAGACAAAGACATAGCAATCAGTGAGTTGAAGAAACTTGTTGGAATCATGGGTGGGAAAACAATGAAATCCAATGGCGTGAAACCTGTAGTTCGTCAACCAAATGCGTACAAAGCACCAAAGCCATCCATCTTAGTAAAACCGCCTTCTAATGTTTCTAGGTTACCTTCTAATACCGATGTGCAATCAAGTGTTTCAAAACCAGCCATATCATCCTATCTTCCACCATTTAGAAAACCCACTCTTGCTAAATCCAACCATGTGAATACACCTTCCACTACTCCTAAGATTACTCCCAAACATGTGACTCTTACGCCCACAAAGGAATCTAAAGGGTCAAATGATGTTGTTCAAACCAACAATCAAGGGAAGGGTATGCCAAAAGGGAACATTCAGAAAGTAAACCCTGTGTATTCACCACCTAGTAAACAACCAACTGCTAGAGTTCAACACACTCCTAATGGTAGTCAACAAAAACCTAGGATCCCTTACCAGCAACCTAGGAATTGGCAACCACCAATGAGTAGTCGTGTATCAAACAAGGTGCCTGAACGGTCAGCAAAACCTATGTACACAAGGACTTTCGATAATCCCAACCTCCATGTATGCTCCACGTGCAAAAAGGGCATTCACTATGGAAACCATGCTCATTGCATTCTGCAATACCACTATGAGGTAAACTCTCGTGTCTTCTCACAGAGAAAGAATACAAAATCCCATAAGACAACAAGGAGATTCCCACCCATCACACAGAACAGAAATGACAAGAAATATTCAAGGCGGATCATTACAGGATCTAGTTTCTCTCAAAAGAAGTCTTCCGCTGTACAAGAGAACACTACTCCTCGCTCTAGTCTTCAGTGGAAACCAACGGGTAGGATCTTCAGGGAAGTTGGTCTTAAGTGGATTCCCATCGAGAGGAGGGATGAAACCTGCTCCAGCACTTATGCGAGTGTTCTAAATGTAGACAATGAGTTTGTTACACCTAACACTAGTATTTGTACAAACTCTTCTTCTGTCATTCCAGGTATTTCAACAGATTCTGAATCCATTTCTTCAAGGGGTTCCAATTCTGCACATTCGACATCACCTTCTTCTACTGTACAAAGGTCTATTTTGGATTATTTTCAAAAAAATTGAAAAAATCAAAATACAAAAATATAAAACCTATAAAAACAAAATAAAAAACAAAAAAATCTTTCAAAAATATTATTCTCGACATGTCTTTCTGTTTCGATAATATGGATGTGCCTAGAAATGTCGCTCAATAACGACACAGGTGTGTACATAAAGTTCGAATGAAAGTTCAAATGTTTCTCAAAACATGTCATTTCCTCTTTCTTCAAATGATTCGCAATTACCTCAGATTGTGACTCGTACTTCAAAGAAAGGAAAGTTGATCACGTTTGATAACTTATCCTAAACAAAGGGAAAAGAAATTTTCTCAGTCATAAGCTCTCATTAAAAACATTCCAAGTTTTAAGTTCATGTAAACGACTTACAGTTAAATGTCAGACTGTAACTCGAAACTCAAATAAAGGAGAGTGTATCTTTAAAGATAATTTATCCTAATAACGGGTAGAGCAATCTATCACGGGTTGAGCTTGTCACAGAACATTCAAAGTTTTGAGCTCAACATAATGGCTTATAGTCACATGTCAGACTATAACCCGGTCCCTAAATAAAGGAAAGTCTTTGACTTATCCTCAACAACGAGAAATTCGTTTTTCTTGGTCATGAGCTTATATCAAAACATTCAAAGTTTTAAGCTCATGAACACAAGTTTTCTTGTACTTTTGAGCACAATTTTTCAAAGTATTTCAAAACTATGTGCTCATATACTCCCCTATTTTAATTAGAATCTCTTTTTGAGGGGGAGTATAATGATTTCATAAACATCTATTCCAAATTTTCATGACACATTATTCTCTCCATGTTTCATCACTAGTTTCACAAAAATTTCAATTTCATGCAATTTTTGAGGGGGAGAATAGTGATTAATATGTGATCAAAATGTTTTATGTTGGATAAGATCTTTGAGATAAGTGCTTTTCTCGTCCTAACATGTGCAAATTGGTCACTTAAATTCTTTCGCATTTTGAAGCACATGTGTAGGGGGAGCGTTTTTTTGGTGATTTTGAAAGTTTTTCTGGTTACGATATATATACCTTAAACACAATTATTCACGACGATATTAGTGTCAAAAGGTGGTTAGGTACTCGTTCTATGATCCTACCAGAACCGGAGGGATCTTCCCATGGACAATCTATTAGAACTTAGAAGTCCTTAGGAATGATGGAGTAGTTGAGTGTACGAGAATAATGCCGACTAATGACTTAAGCTAGCACTAGAACAATCACAACAAGGTGCTAGTTATGACGTCTTGGTAAGCATTGAAGGGGTTGAAGAATGAAAAAGAAATGTAAGGATAAAGGGTGAAAAGAAATAGCCCTCCATACAACTTAGGCAGAAACCGGGTCAATACATATACTATCAGAATCACGTTGATGATTTCTGGTATTGAAGACAAAGCATCATGGACCTAGTGATGCAAAGCACAACCCCTCCCAGCCTACTCAAGCTTCTCTCAATAGAATTTTGTTTTATTGTCACGGAGTTCAACTCATTTCTATCGACTTTCTCACTTCGAGATAGTAGATATTGAAAAGGTGGCAGGCTGCTCCAGCCTCCGATCACCAAATAAACATGAACTTATAGAGTCTAGAGCCAACGAGATTCATTAAAAATCTCATTAGGACACTTATTCCATATATCAATTGTTTTTCATCATTGGAACACATGCGATAATTTACAGAGTCCCACACTCTATCCTTGGGATATTGTAAAAACATTCAGAGTGATACTCTTTAGTATTCACAGTGATGAATGGAAATCCTTCCAGCGTTAACATCAAACAGCGTTGTGGTAGGTCATATGTAAGATTCACTTGAATTGAACATATGTAAACTGGAAAGCAACAGTGGTTTGATTCTTTTATTGATTCAAACTCGTTCCAGGTCTCGACGCAATATCTTTATGATCTTGCCAGAACATTCAGAGTAATACTCCTGAGTATTTATAGTGACGAATGGAAATCCTTCCAGTGTCATCATTAAACAGCACTGTGGTAGGTAACTTGTGAGATTCTATTTGAATCAAACTTGTCTCAACTGGAAAGCAACAATGGTCTGATTCTTTATTGATTCAAACTTGTTCCAGGAAATTGAATTGACGACTTAATCAGTAGAATGGAACTGCTTGATTCACTCTTTACTATGAACTATCTTTCGAGATATTCAAGTAATGAGAACGGCTACCACAGCCGGAAACCCTGTCAAGGAAGTTCTTTGAACTTACCTAATCACAGGTACAATATTCGTACTGTATAACGGGAAACCGGAGGAATGCAAACGGTGGCGTATCCTCAAGAGTCGTAATTCAAGACCACATGATCATGTAAATGAAGAAAGCTCAAGAACATCTAAAGACAAAGACTTCCGCTTCTCTGATGATCAAGGGAGATTGTTAACAAGCTTTCATCTCAAATCAAAGTTTAGGTATGTGGGAAAAGACACAAGAACACAAGTTGGCAAAATTTAAAGATCAAGTCAAGGCAAAGATCAAACATCAAAGATCACAAGTCATGAAAGGAACTGTGAAGGAACTCTCAAAACAACTAGCTTCAAAGTCTGCAACAACAAAGAAGTGAAATCACATATTACATGACCACCACTTAGAGGGAGATTGTTAGAAGTATTTAAAGTGATGGTCAAAGAAGTGAAGTTACATATTATATGACCACACTTAGGGGAGATTGTTAGAAGTATTTAAAGTGATGGTCATATAATATAACGTTGCGAAGCTCGTGGAAAAAGCTACTTAATGGTGTCAATAGTTCTATGTTATTGTTATGTATGTAACGAGAATTAGTCCCGAACACACAAATGAGGAAGGCCTCCTAATCTTGTAAGCCTTAATATAAAAGGCAAAACCATCCTCATTTGTGTGTGTGTGTCCCATTGTATTTTCCATTCCTCTTGTTTTAGAGAGAGAAACTCTCCTTAGTTTCTCTCACTAAGATTACACTCTTTGTATTTCTCTTTCTTCTTCATCTAATCTAATATTCCATTCTTAGTTTTAAACTTGTTCTATCATCATCTATATTTCTAGTTCTATAAGTCGTGTGATTAAGTCTTACACTTTGGTTTGGATTGAAACACGAATTCCTAGGTAAAAATCTCATCTTTCTTGTTGCCTAAAAGTCTCGAAATTTTTGTTCGTTACGATCCAAATATTGCGATCGCATAAACCTGGGGTTTCTACTTGCGATCGAATATTACGATCACCTTTTACGATCTGTGTTGCGATCTGACACTACGATCTGTGTTACGATCTAACACTGCGATCGGTGTTACGATCATGACTTGCGATCAGGTGTTGCGATCGAGAGTTGCGATCAGGGTTGCGATCGAGAGTTGCGATCAGGGTTGCGATCACGTGTTACGATTGAGAGTTGCGATCAAGATTGCGATCACGTGTTATGATCAAGAGTTACGATCAGGGTTGTGATCAGACTTGCGATGGGTGACATTGCGATGGGTATTCCGATGGATGTTGCGATGGACATCTAAGTTTTGTTAGAGTACCTTTCAAACTTAGCCACTATCTAGACTTGTCCTGGAACATAGTTTACACGAAGATTAAAAAAAGTTAAAATTTTTAGGTCAAGTAAAATCAAATTTTTTCCCTACTAGTTTTTGGCTATCTCTAACTCAATTTCAAAATTTGGCAATACAAAATTTTGTCAGCTTATCGTTTTGTCAGTTTGAGGAATTTATTGTCGGACTGAGAAAAAATCGGAATTTTCGAATTTTCAACTTCAACAACAATCAACACGTCTACTTAAGATCCATATTCACTTCATCATTTCAAAGAATATTGAGATGGATTCTACTGCAGAATATCGTGTGACGAACAACAACATAATGGTGGCGGGTAACAAAGAGAGACCACCAATGCTTGTGGCAGGTTGATATGCTCAATGGAAATCACGTTTTCTTCGCTATCTTGATACAAGACCTAATGGTGATGCATTGAGGCAATGTATTAACAATGGACCATATGTTTTCTCCGATATCACTGTTCCTCATACATCAGCCACAGACACTACTCTTGAAGTACCCGCAACCATAAGAAAAGAAACTTTATCTGATCTTACACCAGAGAAGCGTGCTTGGTATGATGCAGAAAAAGAAGCGATCCGTATGATTCTAAGTGGAATTGGAGATGATATTTATTCCACGGTTGATGAATGTCCTACGGCACAAGAAATGTGGACGGCTATTGAACGCTTGCAACAAGGAGAATCACTTAACAATAAAGATGTTTAAACAAACTTGTTTTGGAATTTTGGTAAGTTTACTGCATTGGATGGAGAATCAATTGAGTCTTATTATTCACGATTCTACAAGATGATGAACGATATGACAAGAAACAACTTGGAGGTATCCACCATGCAAGTCAATGTGCAATTTTTTCAGCAACTTCAACCAGAGTGGACACGTTTTGTTACTTTGGTGAAACAACAGAAGCAGTTAGACAAGGTAAGTTATCACACTCTTTTTGATATCTTGAAACAATTTCAGCATGAGGCAAATGAAATTCGAGCTGAACGAGTTGCAAAGACGGCTAATCCACTTGCTCTAGTGTCTACCACTCAAGATCATCGATCTCGTACGCCAAAGTCATACTCCATTCAATCATCCTCACCACGATATTCCACATCATCCAAGTCTTCATCCTCCACAAGATCACGCGGCAAAGAACCAAGAGCACCATCACCACCATCTGAGTCATCATCTAAAGAGGATAGTGATGAAGATCAAGCTCAGAAGAATAGGGAAATGAAACAACAAATTGCTTTCATTATGAAGACCTACCAGAAAATCTTCAAACCCACCAACAACAATCTTCGAACATCATCCAAATCAAAGAACCAATATGTTGAGAATCCTCCAAGGTATGACACACGTCGACGTGAATGATCGACGTAATCCAACACATGTTGAGGGTTCTGCAAGGTATGATCGACAAACTGCCAAGTATGATACTCAGAGGATTGCTGCTGCTACTGGGAATAGGGAAACTGTTGGAACGCAAGTGGTTCAACAAAGTGGGATTTAGTGTTATAATTGCCAAGGTTATGGGCATATGGCAAAGGAATGCAGAAAGCCGATACGGGTTAGGGACTCTAGCTATCATAAAGAGAAGATGTTGTTCTGCAAGAAGATAGAAGGAGGGGTCAAATTGTCGGCTGAAGAAGGAGTAATGCTTGATGACTCTGATGATGAAGCCTCCGACCAAGAATTAGAAACACATTACTCGTACATGGCAAAGGTTGAAGAAGTTCTCAAAGTCACTGAAGATGACAATAGCCCTATCTTTGACACTGAGCCACTCGATAAGGTACACACCACTGACGAATATAATGTGTTTGGTGATATTCATGAGCATAGTGAGCTACCCAGTGCCATTAATGACACATGTATGATGGAAACGTTTGATAGGAATACCACACCTGATTCATCAGACATGTGCAATAATGAGTCTGAGGACGATCAACATGCAAATGAATATGATGAAGATGAACGTTTTGCGCTTGCTAATTTAATTGTCACTCTACAAAAAGATATCAAAGAAACTAAAAAGAGTCAAAAGCAATTGAAAAAGGTAAACTCTACACTCACTCAAAATTTTGAAGAATGCAAAGCCGCACTAATTACATCTAGTGAGACCATTGAACGCTATAAAGACGAGCTTCTTCATAAAACCAAAGAGCTTGAGGGGTACAAGGTTAGTACGTTAAAAAGTCAAAAGGACGATTTTGAAAACAAATATAATACAACTCTTGAGCTATTAGCCAAAGAGAAGCGTCAATATAATGTTTTCTTAGTGGATGAACGTCAAAAAACGTATCTTGCTACCACCAAAGTTAACGAACTTGAACAACGGCTTTCAATGAATAACACCGACTCTGCTAAAATTCTTGAGGTTCAGAAACAAGAGGTTGAAACGTTAAAAACAAGATTTCAAAAGTCGACATGAAATAGATACTGAAAAAGTAACGGAACTAGAGGCACAAATCGAATTTTTAAAGAAAGTTGTTTATAAAACGCATGACTCTATTCAAACTGTTAGAATGATAGCACCTCTGTCTATGTTTAAGGGTCAAGCTAGCTTTGCAAGTCCTAAGTAGCTTGCCCAAGCTCAAGCTGCGAACCCGTATCTTTATATGGATGAGTCCGAATGGACCGATCCTGAATATCCTCTTGGTAATGATGAGACATCCTTTTGGGAAGATGAGAGTAGATCACCAGTCAATAAAGAGTTTGTGAAACCATATAATTATGTGTATGAAAACAGTCTTTATGGTCTTTTCTCTCCACAAAAACAAAAGTCTCGTGAGCAATTGTTTCTCGAAAGCAAACAAAGAAGAATTCAATGGAAGAAAGTTTTTGCCACTAAGAAAACAAACGTTTCTAAGTTCATCAACTACTTGCCTCTTGATGCTTCTAAAAGCAAGAGTAGGCAGACATTTGGGTTTCTACAACATTACATTGATAATATTAAATCCATTATTGAAAATGAATGGAAACAACAAGAAAATGACGAGTGGAAAAAACCAATTCCTCAAGATATAACTGTGCTTATCAAACAAATCTTGACACCGAACACGACCACATTAAAAGAAAATATTCTTGAATTTGAAAGATTAATTCGGTCTAAAATGTTTGATGATTTAAAATATGTTGAGTCTATTTTGTGTGTTACTCTTTAATCTTGTGCTGATATCGATGAATATTCTGATGTTGCATGCAAATATCTTGGTGATCAAAGAGTGTGAGCGTCTTGAAATTGAGCTTTCGAAACGTAAAGAAAATGTTGATAAAAAGGCTTTTGAGTTACTTCAACACAAAACTGATTTCCTTCAAAAACATTGTCATTCTCTTGAACTTGCTTTGCAAAAAGACATCGGAAAAGGTCCAACTGACAATAAATTGCAAGAAAAACTTTCCCAAATGTGTCGAGAAATGAATGAAAAAAGTTTGGAAATTAAAGAGTTGAAAGCTCAGTTACAAGACAGGGAAATAGCGTTTTAGAGTTGAAGAAACTCGTTGCTAAGATGGGTGGGAAAGTTGTGGAACCTAGTGTTAAGAAATTTGTTGTTAGGCAACCTAATGCCTATAAAGTAAATAGATCCTCTATCTTGGGAAAACCATCTGCCTTCTCAAATTCATCGTTTGCAATATCTGTGTTTGCCCCCAAGATGGATGGAAAGGAAAGGTTACCACAAAATCAACCCATAAGGAATACTCAAGCACCAAGCGTTAAGCACAATAACGTGATTAAACCAGGGATGTATAGAATGACCACTAAATCCACAACAAATTTAGTAAATTGCCTCAGACTTCTAAAAACACTAATACTCGTGTTTCTTCTACTACAGGAGTAGTCTCCACTGCTAGTGTTAGCCGGCCTCAGCTTAAGTGCAATCAAGTAAATGATAAGGTTTGGAAACACAAGAGTCAAGGGAAGATGAAGCAAGTAGAAGAACACCCTAGGAATTTGAATGTTTTTAAGAATAAAAAGTCTGTAATCGCATGTAATGATGATTTGAATGATTCGACTGCTTTGAATGCTTTAAATGTTAAGTTTGTTTGTGTCAAATGTGGAAAATGTGCTAATGCTAATCATTCTATGTGTGCTATGAATAATGTCAAAGGCGTAGATACTAGAACTAAAAAGCAAGTTGTGATGCCTATTAGTGCTAGTAAACCCAAACGCAAAGTGAACCATTCTGGTGCAACCCCCACTAAGAAAAGTATTGCATTAGACTCCACCACTAAGAACCCTAGAAGCAGAATTAGGGAATTATATGAGTCTGCTAGCAAGTCATGGAAATGGTGGTTTGTTAATCAATGTCCTCCAGGATATAAATGGATGCCTAAAGTTAGGACAGAAAATGTGACAACGAGTGTTAGTATGCCTTCAAATGTTGCTAAGGACACTAATGAATCTGAAATCACAACTAATTTGGTATCCAATTTAGCAAATGCTCCATCGTGTTCTAACTCTTCTGCAGGTGATACAAATAATTCTCTTCATACTGGACTCCGGATACACGAAGCACATGACGGGGAATCTCAAACTTCTAATTAACTTCGTGGAGAAGTTCCTGGGTATGGTCCGATTCGAAAATGATCAATTTGCACCAATCCTAGGATATGGAGATTTGGTTCAGGGGAATATAACGATAAAAAGGGTATACTACGTCGAAGGGCTCAATCACAATCTTTTCTCCATTGGTCAATTCTGTGATGCGGATTTGGAGGTTGCTTTCAGAAAGAAGACATGTTTTGTTCGTGATTATGATGGGAATGACTTACTTACCGATTCACGGGGTACTGTTCTTTACACAATTTCACTTCAAGACACAACTTCCTAAACTCCAATTTGCTTCATGGCTAAAGCTTCAACGACTCAGGCATGGTTATGGCATCAACGTTTATCTCATCTCAATTTTGATACCATCAACTTGCTTTCCAAGAAAGATATTGTGAGAGGCCTTCCAAGCTTGAAATTCATCAAGGATCATCTTTGTTATTCTTGTGAGCTTTGTAAAGCTAAACTGAGTAGTTTCAAGACAAAGACTACACCAAGCTCAAAAGGACGGTTAGATCTTCTTCATATCGATTTGTGTGGACCCATGCGTGGTCAAAGCATCAATAGGAAGAAATACTTTATGGTAATTGTCCATGACTACTCAAGGTACACATGGACTCACTTCTTGAGGTCCAAGGATGAAACACTTGAGGTTCTCATTAACTTCCTTATGTTGATACAACGTGGTCTTCAAGCTCAAGTAAAAGTGGTACGTACCAACAGAGGCACATAATTCTTGAATTCAACTCTGAAGAATTATTTTGAAGCCGAATGGATTGAACATGAAACATCTATTGCTCGAACACCCGAAAATAACGGTGTTGTTGAAAGACGAAACCGTACTTTAGTTGAGACTGCTCGAACACTATTATCCGCTTCAAAACTACCATTATACTTATGGGCCGAAGCCGTGTCAACAGCATGTTACACATAAAACCGATCCTTAATTATTCTTAGACACGAAAAGACACCATATCACATAATTCATGATCGAAAACCTTCACTCAAACACCTTCACGTTTTTGGATGTACTTGTTACATTATAAGAGATGGTGAAAACTTGGACAAGATGAAAGAAAAAGGTGAGGCATGCATTCTTGTGGGATATGCAACTCAGTCTAAGGGATATAGATTTTACAACAAGAGAACAAAATTGATAGTCGAGACTAATCCGATTTGATGAAATACAAGAAATGGCACTTGAACAAAACAGTTTAAGTCCCGACCCACAACGACAAAAGACTTCTGTGCACAACCGCACGGAACTCGGAACTCAAGACCACAGCAATGAACCATCAAGTTCAAAGCTGGTTCCTGAACATGTTCCTAGAGCAGACATGAAAGTGGACACGACACTTGAAGAGTTGAAAATGTTATATGGACCAATGTTTGATGAATATTTCACGGGGGGAGAAAGAAGTTGTATCGAAGTCTTCCGTTGTTATTCATGATAAGAATGATGATACCGATCATCGTCAACAAAAGGATACAACTTCATCTACTTCAACACGGGTTGCTGCATATTTACCTCCTCAGAATATCACTTCAACAATCGATCCTACAACATCCACAACTACTGTCATTGCTCCAGAGAACACAAATCAAGCAGACAATGCATTATCTGACGATGACGATTTTCACAACCCATTCGGTACACCAGTACACAAAACTGGAGAGTCTTCTACTCGCCATGTTGATCTGTCTAATATGCATACGTTCTATCAACGACATCCTTCAACACATCATTGGACCCGAGAACATTCTTTCGTTCAAGTAATTGGAAACCCTTCACAGCCTGTTCGTACAAGACGACAACTAGCCACCGATGGCAATGTTTGTATGTTCGCACTCGCCGAGAGTACAGCTGAACCTAAAAACATCAAAGAATCCATGGCTAATCATTCTTGGATTGAATCTATGACGGATGAACTTCAACAATTTGAAAGACTTAAAGTCTGGGAACTTGTTGACAGACCATACGATGTGATTCCTTTAAATCTTCGTTGGATCTGGGAAAACAAGATGGATGAAGAAAATACGATCAACAAGAACAAAGCTAGGCTAGTGGCTAAGGGGTATGGCCAGAAAGAGGGAATTGATTTTGACGAATCATTTGCACCAATTGCTCGTATGGAAGCGGTCAGGATTTTCCTTGCTTATGCTACACATAAGGGGTTCACTGTCTATCAAATGGATGTAAAGACAGCATTTCTTAACGGTCCTTTGAAGAAATAAGTCTACGTCACGCAGTCGGAAGGATTCATCAATCCTCATTATCCTAACAAGGTGTATCGTCTCCACAAAGCACTTTATGGACTCAAGCAAGCTCCAAGGGTGTGGTACGATGAGCTCTCAAAATTTCTGGTATCCAAAGGGTTCTCAAAAGGTTCAATTGATCTAACTCTGTTCACTTATAAATATGGGGATGACATTTTGCTTGTGCAGATTTATGTTGATGACATTATTTTCGGGTCTACAAACCCAAAACTTTCAAAATGGTTTGAAAAAGTCATGCACAACAAATATGAAATGTCAATGATGGGCGAACTAAAATTCTTTCTAGGAATTCAAGTTCACCAATCCCCAAGTGGTATCTTTATTAACCAAGCTAAGTATTGTCAAGAGATAATCAAAAAGCATGGTATGACTTCATGTGTTCCCGTTGGGACATCATTATCAACCACATCGCTAGATGCTGACTTGGAGGGAAATGCCATAAATCAAACGAGATATCGTTCCATGATCGGCTCCCTCATGTACTTGACAACAAGCATACCTGATATTTTACATGCTACATGTTATTGTGCACGATATCAAGCATGACCCACTGAAAATCACCTCAAGGAGGTTAAACGGATCTTTCAGTACCTTTATGAATACCATTCATTTGGGACTCTGGTATCCGAGGGAAACCGGTTTCTTTTTAACGACATATTCAGATTCTGATCATGCAGGGTGTCTTGATACACGAAAAAGTACTTCTGGTGGTGCACAGTTTGTAGGTCAAGATAATCTTGTGGGATGGTCTTCCAAGAAGCAGGATTGCACGTCACTTTCATCAACCGAAGCGGAGTATGTGTCTCTATCTGCGTGTTGTGCTCAAGTTCTATGGATGAGAACACAACTCACGGATTATGGCTTCCACTTTGATAAAGTACCTATGTACTGTGACTCAAAGTCGGCCATAGCCATCTCCTGCAATCCGGTACAGCACTCCCGCATGAAGCACAATGATGTCAGATACCACTTCATTAAGGAACAAGTTGAAATTGGTATCGTTGAACTATACTTTGTTGGAACGGATTACCAATTAGCCGACTTGTTTACGAAAGCTCTGTTGAAAGATAGGTTTGAGTACCTCGTTAGGCAAATTGGCATGAGATGTTTGACTCCAGCTGACTTGGAGATTCTGGCAAAGGTACCTGCTTGATTTATCTATCAAACATCTACCTGTAAATATCTTTGAAAAAGCAAAATACAAAAATATAAAACATATAAAAACAAAGCACAAAATTAAAAATCTTTGAAAATCCAAAAATATTCTTCTCGACATGTCTTTCAGTATCGATAATATGGACGTGCCTAGATATTCGCTCAATAACGACACGGGTATGTACATAAAGCTCGAATGAAAGTTGTAAATATTTTTCAAAACATGTCATTTCTTCTTTTAATAAAGGAAATTGTCTATTTTGGACAATATTTCCAAACAACGGGTAGAGCAATCTATGACGGGTTGAGCTTGTCACAAAACATTCAACGTTTTAATCTCAATACGATGTCTTGTAATCACTTTCAGATTGCAACCCGGTTCTATATTCACGGGGGAGTGTACGATTTAGTGCGCTTACCCTCAGCAAAAGAAGATAAATCTTCTTACACTTGAGTGGATTCGTCAAGATATTCAAAGTCTATGAACTCAAGTTTATGCTTTAGAAAAACCTCTTCGCCAAAAAGAAATAGGATTTTTTAAAAAGCGTTGAACACAACTTTTTTCAAGAATTTCTCAATGATTATTCAAAATCTTTCAAAAATTGCGTGTTCAACAAACTCCCATCCTCAAAAAGTGAAATGTGGATCACATCCTCACAATGACAATTCAATTGGATCAATTTTTGAGGGGGAGCATTTCAACTTCATGCAAAGATTGACACATCTTTCTCCCGGAGATTTTCAAGACTATTTTCCAAAATATATTTTAATCAAATTTGGTATCTCTAATATCAAAAGATTTTATATATTAAAGATAGGGGAGAAAATGTGATTAAATGTGATCTTATATAAGACTCGAGCACTTTAACTCTTACCTACATGTGCGAAACACTATCGATTATCAATGCACATGTGAAGGGGGAGCATTTCTGAAACGACAAAACTATCAAGGTGTTAAAAGTTTTTCAAACACTTTGATAGACTTTTTAACAGTAGTTTATGGTTACGATCAAATACCCACAACATCTTTAATCCACGACGTTATTGGTGTCAAAAGGGTGGTTCGGTTTAAGTCCTATGATCCAACCAGAACCGGATGGATCTTCCCAGGGACAATCCAATAGATTATTAGAAGTCCTTAGGAAAGATGGAGTAGAATGTGAACGTAGCAGAATGCCGACTAAGTATTGATGCTAGCACTAGAACAATCACAACAAGGTGCTAGTAATGATGTCTTGGTAAGCATTGAAGGGGTTGAAGAATGAAAAAGAAATGTAAGGATAAAGGGTGTAAACAAAGAAGCCCTCCATACAACTTAGGTAGAAATCGGGTCAACAAATCATGAAGACAAACTCATCATGGACCAGTGATGAAGCGCACAACCCTTCCCTAGCTACTCAGGCTTCTCTCAAAAGAAGTTTGTTTTATTGTCATGGAGAACAACATGACTTCTATTAGCTTTCTCATTCCGAGATAGTTGATATTGAATAGGTGGCATCTGCTCCAGCCTTCGACCACTAAAAGTGCACAAATCGAGTCTAGAGCCAAGAGATCAATCAAATATCATTAGGACACACGAAATGACGATAAAGAAAGTCCTACGCTATATCCTTGCGATATTGCTAGAACACTCAGAGTGATACTACTTAGTATTCACAATGATGAGTGGAAATCCTTCTAGTGTTAACATCAAACAGCACTGCGGTAGGTCATGTGTAAGATTCTTTATGAATTGAACACATGTAAACTGAAAAGCAACAGTGGTTTGATTCTGAATTGATTCAAACTCGTTTTCAGGTTTCTACGCAATATCTTTATGGTCTTGCTAGAACATTCAGAGTGATATTCACTAATATTCACAGTGACGAATGGAAATCCTTCTAGCGTCAACCTCAAACAGCGCTACGGTAGGTGACTTGCGAGATTCTTATGAATCAAGCTTGTGTCAACTGGAAAGAAACAATGGTAAGATTCTTTATGAGTCAAACTTGTTCCAGGAATTTGAATTGACGACTTTAATCAAGCGGATATTTATCCAATTGATTCACTCTTTATGTTCGCAGTCTTGCTTTGAGACGGTCGAGTTAAGAGAACGGCTAGTACAACCGCGAAACCCTATCAAGGAGATTCTTAACTGAATATACCTATCACAAGTATGATATTTAATATCATATAACGGTCTTCACCAACCGGAGGTAAAATGATATGATTTAGGACGAATGTCAAAGCCATTCAGTCCGTGTCTATGTTTTGTCTCGAGAAGGTGGCGTCATGGTGTACTCAGCAAAGTCAAAGATTCAAAAACCACATACTTATGCCAAAAGACATATTCAACAATTAATAGCGCGAGCATGTGAATGAAAACACAAGATCGCAAGATGGCAAAGACAAGTCAAGGTTGATTTGATGATCTCAAGATCAAAAGACAAAGTCGAAAGACAACGACAAAGGCTCAAAGATCACAGCATGAAGGAGAAAGACTACTATTACACGTTTAAGACTCATTTATGGCGAGATTAGCAATATCTACAAATTTCCAAATGACAAAGGGTAATGACCTCTCATAAAGGGTAATGACCTCTCATTGGGGGAGATTGTTAACCTCAAAATATTGAGTCAAACAAGAATGCTCGGTCATATGTTTATTATGTATCGTATATTAGAACGTTGTAATAGGTAGTAGGTTAGTCATGTATTACGGGCTTAACTTTAAGCTAAGGTTCATTCATAAGTAACCAAAGCCCAAAAGGAAAGCCCGACACATTATCATATAGCCCATCATGCCACATGTAGGCAAGGCTATATAAACCTCTCCTTGCATGTAAGGAGAGGTTGGTTGTCTCAATTTTCTATTATTCTCCTAATCTAATATTCACCAAGTTTCTCACACACTTCTCTCTCTTTTCTCTCACTACTTTCTCTCTCTAGAAATCTTCCATCTTTTATCTTCCTTTCTTGTTTAATCATAAAAAATATAAGGCACAACTCTGAGATTGCACGTATCTTGGCGGGGCAACCTCTCGAGGTTGCAGCCATGGCGTGCTTATCCAGTTTCCCTAAAGGGTGCCATGTCTGAGCCAAGAAATCATTAATTGCAAAGCTGACCATCCTTTCAGGGTTACACCCATGGTGTGTATGATTGCTGATGATCAGGTTAAATCGGCCAGTGAATTGCCGGCCCAACACGAAGTCTTGCTTGAAGCCATGACGGGTCGCGCACCTTTGCTGCTGTTCCCGCCCTCGCATAGCTGAGCTTATTCTTCCAAGAATCGGTGGTTGTTCTGCCTGAGTGTAAGTTTTTTTATAGTTGCATCAATGGTCTAAAAAAACATCTCGCATTGCTTAACATTTGGTTGTTTATCTGTTCATGAAAGGTGACCAACCTGCCGAAAGAGAACGACAGCGTGTGTCGGGGCTAAAAGTTCATGCAACGTTAGCTGTGGAAACAGCAGAAGAGAAACCTTTGCATGCCCCTCACAAAACCAGGTAACACTCTATACTACACGTTTGTTACACAACAGCCTTTAGTTTTTTCATGTTGCCTCCTTTAGTGTTTGTATGAATGCAATAAAAATATTAAAGTAAATAAATAAACATTTGCAAGCAACAAATATACAAGTGCATTAAACCAAAAACATAAAGAAGCCCTGCCAATGAATCAACGTCATTGGCATTACCAAAAATAACAAACACCCAGGCACACACGCCTGTTCCATTCTTGGTACACACAGAAACACAACACAAAAAACATAATGGCCAACGATGATTTATTCAACACATACAAAGCGAACACCTTAACGCGCATTCAAATAATTTTTTTAACCAGAAACGTTCCCTCGCAACCGTTCAATGAATCTTTCCATCCTACCAATGCGGTTGCCAGTTGCCACTGCTTCGGCTCCGAGCTGTTCTCAAAAGGAACAGTCTTCACGTGTCAGGGTCCCTAAAAATTCCACCATCTGGTTAACTACCGGTTCCCCAACAACGATCCTTAGCTCATAAACAATATGAGTCCTATCTATCACACCACTATTCACGTCCTACCACATTTTCTCCATCCTATCTTTCCAGGCTATTTCGCCTAGAATCTCATCCTGTAGACGACAAATAAACATGTCTGCCCAATCGTCAGTTCTTGCTTCTTTCTCCAATGCATCAAATTTTGGGTGGTACGCCATTGGTTCTTTCTTTATAAAACTTAACTATAAATGTGTATAAAGATGTGTGAGCTCTAGCATGTTAACACTCCTTTATATAGCAACACCTCCTGGCTTATCTCCTATAGTGTCGTGCACTAACAATCAACACTAGCACCAAAAACAGTAACCGAATCCCAAATTGCATGATTCTCGGCTTAGCTTCCCAAAAGTATGTTTAAAAAAAACATTATCCCCATCCACACACTATTGCGATCATCTTTTTGCCACATTTAGATAATATAGAAAAACCCATTTATGGAGAAACACAAAAAACATGCTGTTATGGGCCTCTGCACATCTTTACCACAAGTGGTGAAAAACCAAAGCACCAATAACAGTGCCATACTATTGCTATGTTCTATAATGAAACAACATTTTCCGTATTATAACACACAAACACAACATTTTACATTGAGAAAGCTACGTATTTAGTTCCTTCAGCCTTCATTACAACCTTTTATAATGTAAAAACTGGAAAATGTTGCTATGTTCTATAATGCAAAAACACAACACATATAGAACATGACTTCAGAGCTCCATATTATAACACACAACAGAAAAAGTGTACAATGTTCTAAAATGTTGTGTTTGTGTACGGTTGGCCTTTTGAGAAGGCTACGTATCAAGTTATCAACATATTATAAGACACAAAGACAACATTTTACAAAGCTCCATTACAACCTAATAAAAGAGCGTTATAACATAATGAAATAGCATATTTTACACATAAACGACATTCGTTATATTACAAAAAACATACAACACAACTTCAACCAAAATAACATAACAACGAGTTTTGCCGTATAAAAGACATACGACCAACAAATACGGTCAGACTATACACAATCGGATTCCACACGCCGTTTACTACAAATACACAAACAAGCTTCTTGCTCTAAACATCTGTTTTGTCGTTACATGGGTTACAAGGATCTGAAAAAAATTATCCAGATCCTGTAGGCGCCCATCAGAATCATCCGCCAGTGCCTGTATCTTCCACAGCTCCACGACATCACGCTCTTGCATGTCACCTAGCAGCCAAAGCATTCGACTCACACGGTGGTCCGGGCTAAGGCTAGACAACTCACTATAAAACTGGGCCCTCTCATCAATGTCGTTTTTCTTTCGCGCAAGCAGATCTTCAATCCTGGCCCTCCATTCTGTCTCAGCCTCAATCTTCTTCCGCAGATAAAAATAGGAAACGCTTCCAAAATCAATGGAAGAACAAAGCAGTTGCAAAGCATGAAGCACTCCTCGCCAACTCATTTTTTTCCTTGATTTTTTTAGCCTGGCTATTGGCTGCAATGTGCTATATCCAACTGTAATAGCACACTTAAATAGAACAACTCCAACCCACTGTTGGCATGTCACATTGGATTCATTTTTTTATTACCTGCTAGCCAACTAGCCACTAAAGCTTGCAACAGTTAGATTCTCAAAAGCACATTGCAGGCTAAATGAGTGACACAGGTTCCAGGCAAAATGCCAACCACATGTGAATCCAAAAATGTGCCAATACAATAACCAAGAGCCACATATTAATGCTTGTTATCATACATTGGTTCCTACCATTACAATTGTTCGATATAGGTAACCCTATCAACAAGAAACTCTATAAACAATCATGTCCATATATGAGAACTAAAATCACAACAAGATGTATTAAAATTAAAAGATGTTCCAAATTTAAAGATAATCAACAGCAACATAAACATATCGGAACATACACATAGGTCGCGTACGACTGCATAGAGTACGACAAATACAAATAAAGTTAAAACAACAAAGACCAAACAAAACCTTCCCACACACGCCAAAGAACAATGGTTTATTGAAAACATACAAACACATAGACGATCACTGGCGGCGCCCTACAAACACTTTCGATGATCACATATTGCGGATGAAAAACTCCATATCGGTCACACGATTGTCAGACACACCCATCAATTCTTGAAGTTGGCGAAGCTCTGCCTCAGCTCTGTCTTTCATGTCCAATAGCAAAGAAACCATGCAACTCAAAAGCGGTTGGTTAATACTAGATAACTCACTTATCAAGCCGTCCCTCTCAGCAATTGCAGCCCTTTTACGGGCATACATAACTTCAAGTTTGCCCCTCCAATCCATCTCATCAGCCACCTGTTCACGCAGGTAGAAACAAAAACAATCGCGGTGCTCCTCAGAACCGTAAGCCGTCTACAAAGCACGCAGCCTTCTCAACTAACACATTTTTTCCTTGGCTGATTATCGGTTGCTCTGTGCACGGTAATGTATTGCTAATACATTCCATGACATCATTATATACAACTGCACTAGCACACTATTTCAACATACCATTGGGAGCTTATATTACTTTAAAATATAAACCCAACAAAATCTGCAACCCTTTCATGAGCAGCTTGACCCTCATGATTCAGCATTATGTCACACCTATAACACAGACTCCAGCAGAATCCCATGTGCATGCGCAGTTACAAAAATACAACTAAATAGGCGTTTGACAAAATCCTAACCACAAATGAAGGCTGCCACCAACAGGTATGCTAGGCCTTTAGAATACACATATGCCTTTTAATTTCAAATAAGTAGCTACATTAACAGTCACTACTTGCAAGTAAATCCAACACCACATTATTGCCAAAAGAATTGTTGTAAATATTGAACTGCTTGCTTATTGTATTATTGTAAATACGCACGGCGCCAGCGGATTTTCGTGTTTGAACTATAATGTTTTAGCTCATCTTAATGTTGCTTGGGTCTGAGTTAATCGTAGCATAAAACTTTCAGATATAAAATATTCCAGTTTTGTGGCAAACACATGAATCTCTATTGACGGGTTAACGTATTCATGCAATTTGGCAACAAATATATAGGTGATATACGGGCTATGATGATTTGTAGCGGGTCGGGTTAAATCTGAGATCACACGTGTGTTGGCGAGGCACCTTTTAGGGTTGCAGCCATGCGTGTATGATCGATGATGCTTAGTGAAATTGGCCCTTAACTTGCTGGCCTAGCATATTGTCGTGCTTACGGTCATGGTGGGTCACGGGTCTTTCTGCCCATACCGACATCGCATATATGAGCTCCATGTTTCCACTAATCATTTGCAGGGCCAATGGATGCATTTTCATAGAAGCGCCAAAGTTAGTGTCTATTGCTTATGGAATAAAAAATATACTCCAACGAAGAGGGTTCTTGAAACAGGATCAACACCAACTTATTGAATAAGGTTTTCAGCTTTACCTACACGCTTTTTGAAGGTGATAACTTGATACGTAGGCAGAGTTTTATATAATATTGTGCGTTTGCTTAGAATATTTGAACTATGCTTCTTGCCTGCAGCTTGAAGCGATGGCACATCAGTTCTTCGATCAGATATGCCATCTAAATGGTCACTTACCAAATGGTCGACCATTGCCTCCTCTTTTCAACTTCAGACAAGAGGCCCAAGCTTATCAACAAGTTAATTCCCGCCAATGTGAAAAAGCATATGCATCAACAGTTTACGCGCCAACATCATGTGGTGATATAAAGATAGTATACAATGGCCAATGTACAAATTAAGGCACGCTACCACTTTTTATGTGTCCGTCTCTCTAGGAAAGAAATGAAAATGGTTATGTATATTTTTTTAGATGTTATGTTTAACTTTATTATGTAAATACTTCTTGGTATATTCTCAAGTGTTCTTTCGCCATAATTTTATGTGTTGTGATGCATTTCTTTCATAATCAAACATATAGAGTTCATGTAACATAGTGTAAGAGAGGCAATACTTTGGAAGTCGGGTCGTAACTCAACGACCACTATGAAACCTATTGAACAATGCATTGCCGCTAAAAACGTTGTCAAAAATGCTCGCGCTTCGCCGTAGAGAAGCGCGGGCTCAAAATCCTAGTCTTTACAACCCATGAAAATAATCAATGAATAAAATTAAAAATATTTTAATGTTTTACTTAAATATCTAAGAAATCATTAATTGTTAGATAAAACATAGTATAATGTCATGATTAACATCTTTTTATATATAAACACTTTAATAAACTTTAGACAAAAAAAATTCTTCATTTTTTAGTTTTTTTCATTATTGAAACATACCTTTAGTTTCGTTAAAAAGGTCGACCCTTATAAACACTAATTTAAGTATATTAACAAATAATATGTGATGTTAGTGTTAAATCTTATATGATATCTAATAAAATCTTTATGCTTTAACATCAATATTATATGTGATCTTATTTATATAATCAAATTAATGTTTAATCATTTGATTTTTTCATGAAAGTTTTAACAACAAAAAAAGTTGATTTTTTTATTGAAAGTATATTAAAGTGTCCGTCTATAAAAATATAATTAAATACTTGTTGTAATAATAATTTTTTAATTTAACGATTGACGGTTTAAAAGATGTTGATATCTAGAACAGAAAATGAAAGTTGATTTTTTTATATGTTGAGTTTAATTTCATTTATTAGATCAAATGAAAATGAAATATAAAATTGATCTCTTAATATCTTAATAAAATTTAGTATATAAATGAATTTAAATGATCAACATATTCTTATAATTTTTATTAAATATATCTTTAAAATTTTGTATATAAATGAATTTAAATCATACTCATGTTAGTGTTAAAAATATTTTTCCCTAAGAATGGAGTTTGTTCAACACTTCTTGTGGCAGAAAATCTTACATCGTCGCTTACAACAACTTCTGATGCTAAGCTAAATGTCAAGTTCTAATTCTAACTATAGCCAATCTACACTTTCCGTCCGCTCCCTTTCCTGACACAAGGCTAGATGTCGAGTTCTAATCTTAGCTAGAACCAATCTACACACGTAGCCCATTTCTTTTAACGACCAAGGCTAGATGTCGAGTTCTAATCTTAGTTAGAACCAATATACACTTGTCGGCCTTTTCATTTAGTGACACAAGGCAAGATGTCGAGTTCTAATCTTAGCTAAAACCAATCTACACTCATATCTCACACTCACATCACTTTCAAGCTAAGTGAGAACTAACACACTCATACTCACAATTACATCACTTTAAAGCTAAGTGAGAACTTACACACAAGACTCTAACACTTACATCACTTTAGAGCTAAGTGAAAAGAAACACACAAGACTCATCCAAATATACACATATACCTTGGATCTTGATGTGTGTTCTATAAGTCTTAAATTCCTATTACTAGATTTTACCAAACGATGGACTAAAAACACAACACGAGCAAGTATACCCTTTCGTGTATAGTATAGTCTAAGGTAAGTTCAGATCGTTCCACGGGATTGTTGTTAGCAATAAAAAGCGTTTATCTCTTGTGTCACAAGTTCTAAAGATTTAGTTTCAAAAAAGGTTTTAAAGGAGTGTTTGGTTTAGGCTAAGAATAATGAAAAGAGCAACCAACAAGGATAGATTATAAATGTAGAAACTAGATGGTGGGTTGAATAGTTTCTTAAATTTACTTGTTAAAAATGGGTTTTCAAAAATCCTTTTCAAAAACTTAGACTTGAGCAAATATGTGAAATCTTCTTATACACAATATGGACAAAAGATAGTGGAACTAACTAATAATCACAAGTATATGAAAATAAAGAATAAAGAATGTAAAGAGATAAGGAAAAGAAAGATCAAACCAAACACCAAGGATTTATAGTGGTTCAGCAACGAAGCTCACTCCCCGTTCCTACTCCACTCCTCGAGTACTCCTTACTCAAGAGTTCACTAATCAACAAGCTCCTTAAGGTGGAGAAACCGTACACGTCGCTTAACCAATTTCCGAATCTAAGCTAAAAGTCGAGCCCTAATCTTAGCTAGGACCAATCCACACCATTATATTTTAAGGACTAAGTATTAACCACACTACATACACAACTTGCAAATAGACACAACTACTTGGATCTTCACAACAATAATACAAGAATGAAAAATGAATGTTTGATCTTCAATGGATCTATGAGGTAGATACAACACTTCAAGGATGAAAGTGTTCATCTCTTTGCACTTGAGAGGAAGAGATGGGATAAGAAAGATTCACTTTTAAACAAGTAGTAATCAACCAAATAATCAAGGATTTGAATGATTTAAGAAGTTGGATTGAATCTGAAATTTTATGTGCAAAAGATGTAAGGAGAAAATCTGAGAACGATCCACTATTTATAAAACAAAGCTCCAACGGCTATCCCTAGGCGCGATTCCTTAATTGTGCCCGTGGTTCCTTATTAATAAGGAACCGCATAGCCATTTGAGGAACCGTGGGGGTATACTCCGCTCCCTTTTGTCTTTTAGTGGGGTAGTCACATCTGTTGGAATATTTTTCCTCAAAGGATATTCCTAACCCATATGAAATATGCCATTTTTAAATTTTCAAATATTTAATTTAATAAAACATTTTCTAAAAAATAAAGTTTAATAAACAAAAACTTCGTTACATTTAATAAAAGTTGAGATTTAAGAAAAATTAAATCCTTGATCACTTAGTTAGATTGAAAACTTGTTTGTTCATACCTTAAGTGATAATGGTTGAAATGAAAAATACTTGAACTCAAGAATTCGTTTTTCGTTGTTTTCATAAATGCTTGTTTTTATATATTGTCGTAATCAAAACAAAGCGAGACCGAAAAATGTAGGTAACGTTTTTAGGCATCATTGCATTAACAATCTCTCCTTTTTTGATTCTGACAATACATAAACTCAGTCACATGAAAGACAAGATTTTCAAAGACGAGTTTATTTCATTTCTCCCCCTTTGTCGAAGCAAAAAGGTTGCAAAAGTCTTTGTAGAAGAGAAGAATCGAACTTTGCAAATGCTCCCTCTTGTTGCTTACTCCCCCTTGCTTGGGGCACCAAGGAATCGAGCTATGGTGACAAACTACATAGAAGAGTTAGAAGAAGAGGAGAAACACCCAACATAGATATAGCAAAGGTCACAGAATAAGAGAAATAAGATAAGAAAAGAGAAGTTAACCAAGATGCATAATAAGTTATGTTAAAAGAAAACATGAAAAAGATACAAGGAAATAAATCATACAAAGATATATGAAAAACAACACAAGCCAAAAGAAAAGCATAAATCTAATCCTAGTTAAACTAGAACTCTAAGATTTTCTTGAATTAGATGTCTTGGAGATAAGCAATCCACATGCTTATATGAAAGACAAGGTGTTGGCGGAAGGAGATGGTGGCTTGGTAATAATCTCATAGTCATAGTGAAGAGGAGGTTTAACTAGGAGACTCTCGATGTAATTCAACTCCTCATAGATATGAGCCATAGCAACATGTTAATATTGACAACAATGGCAATATGTCCCCTGATGAATGACATTATCATGTGAGGGAGGAAGAACACAAAAGGGTGGTGGTGGAAAATAAGAAGTTCCATAATCAATATTCTTAGAAGAAGAATAAATATGATTTTGAGTGTTCTTGGTTGAATTTGTATTGAAAGAGATTAGGGAAAATGAAGGAGAATCAAGGCTTTCATTTGGTGAATAAGGCATTTTGATTTGAGAAAGGATGCAAAATGCCTACGGTTAAATAGAGAAAGCACAAGATAATTTAGGGGTGGTCAAAGGTTTGAAATAAAGATTCCAAAAAGTGTTGGAGCAAATTTGGAGTTTCAGAAAACTCGAATTTGGAGATCTCTGCCCGCGGTTCCTTATCTCTACCTGCGGTTCCATATATATATGAAGTCGTGGGTTATTTGGAGAACCGCCTACAGAGGGTTGGTTTTGGAGGATAAGGAGAATTTTCCAATTCAGGAAATCCTAATTTTCTGGTCTAACTAATCATAGAGACATGCTAAAAATCAATAGTAGACAAAGAAAACACACAAGAACTCAACAAACAAGATTTTGACCAAGATACATGGATTTAAAATAAAATCGATGTTAGAGGTGTGTTAATCTAGACACATAGTCTTGACACAATGATCCTCCATAGTTCAATTTTGTTCTTGCAATATTTGAGAGACTCATACATATGAATTATGTATGCTCGATATCAATAGCAAGAAACCATGAAAAACGTTTTTAGATTGAACTAACAATGCAAAAACATTTCTCGACCATTTTCGAAAGAACTTTAAGAAATTTGTCAAAAAGAGGAGAGGAATTTTCCAAAAAGAGTTTAAGAGACTCAATGACTCAAAGAATGAAAAGACTCAAAAGATAAAAAGACTCGATTAATAAAATGCGCAATTAAGGTATGTGTTCCATTAAACCTAGACCTAGACGCAAATAATTAAAAGGTTCCCTCTTAAGTGGCTTAGTGAAGATGTCGGCTAAGTTTTCTATCGAGGAAACTTCTCAATCGAAATGTTACCCTCTTGAACATTATCCCTAAGGAAATGGTGGCGAATCTCTATGTACTTAGTTCGCGAATGTTGCACGGGGGATTCTTGTTAAGGTCTATTGCACCCTTATTGTCACACATGATAGGAACATCATTGAGTGAAATCCCGTAATCAACAAGCGCTTGCTTCATCCATAGAGCTTTTTGACAAGGTTTACCGGCACTCACATTGTAAAACCCGCATGTTTTTACCATGAATAGTGCCCTTAAGATCGTACGTCCTAGATTAAAACTTACCCTATTTAGTATTGATCACATTCATGTGATAATAATCAAGCAAGTGCATACGTGTATGACATGATAAGTATCGATTACGTACAAACTCATGATAAACAGTTAATAGATATTTCACAGGAACATAATTAAATCATGATCACCATTTTAAAACACGAACTAAAATAATTACGTAAGTACTTAATTACGAGTGTAAATAATACGATAAACTACATGATAAAATAAACAGAAACACTTTAAACACGAACACGTTTAACCACGAACGAACACGAAACATCAGGACACGAGAAAAGGTACGGAAAACATTTGGGCTACCCCTTGTGGGCCCCATATCCACGAATTAAGGAAGAGGAATGGGCCTAGCCCATCATTTTACTAAACAAGGGGGTTAAGGGGAAAAGTCATTCATTATCACATTTTATAGAAAATAAATAAAACCCTAAAAGTTTTTCCTCCTCCTTCCTTGCTTCCATTGTAGCCGCCACCTATAATCATCAAAAAGGAGGTGTTCTTGTTGATTTTGATCATGGATATTGTACAAGTGTTAGTGTTTGTTCATCCTCTATTGATCCACACATTCGGTATACCTTTGTAACCTTTCTTTTTAATTATTTCTTTTGATTTGATTTGGTAAAATTAATTAAGAACATGATGTTTTTAAAACCTAATTAAAAACACAAAATAAACATGTATTTGGTTAAAGGGTAAAATCAAAAGGTTGTTTTAGGGGTGTTTTAGTTTGGCCGCCACCTAGCCCGTGCCCTAGGGGGGTCACGGCTTGATCATTAAGCCACCACCGAGACCATATGGTCCCGGTTTGGTGGTGTGGGTCCCACGGCAAAAAGGAACCAAGGGGAACCCCGATTTGGTTCGGGGTACGGTGTCGATTTCATGCCCGGTTCACGGTTCGTTGGTTAAATCATGATTTATGCTACATGTTAATTTTTTATGAATTATGAACTTAGGATATAATTAATTAATAACATGAGATATTAATTAAATCATGACTTAGGTTATTTTAATTATTAATTTAACATGATATTAATTTAACCTAAGAATTTTATGTTATAAGTTATAATTAATTAATTATTTAAAACATGCTATAATTAATTAATTTAGACATGACTTAGGTTATGTTATGAATACATTATAATACACATTTTAACCTAAGTATTTTATTCCATTTTAATTAAAACATGTTATACTTTAATTAAAATGCTTAACCTATAGTTTAATTAAAATACATGAAATAATAATTAAACTATATACTATATCATATGACTTAAGAAACAAGCTTATAAACACTTAGACTTATATGTTAGCTTATGTAACCAGCTTAATTCTATATATGGAAATATATCTATTTCAGGCAGCTAATCTAATCATGAAAACCTTCTATATATGGAAACTTATTTAATTAAGGCAGCTGATCTATTTTTGGAAACTTTCTATTTTTAGAAACTAATCTATTTTAAGCAGTAAATTCTATTTTTGGAAACTTTCTATTTTTGGAAACTTTCTATTTTTGGAAACTTTCTATTTTTGGAAACTTTCTATTTTTGGAAACTTTCTATTTTTGGTAACTTTCTATTTTTGGAAACTTTCTATTTTTGGAAACTTTCTATTTTTGGAAACTTTCTATTTTTGGAAACCTGCTATTTTTGGAAAGTTACTTATTATTACACAGTAAGTATAATAATACATGAAATACCAGTAATACTTAATCAGATTAATCAGAATACAAGATAAACACAATTTAAGGTTTTAAACAGTAAACCATGACCTAAAACACACAAAGTAAGCTGAGATGAGACATAAAACACAGTACGTAATCAGTGAATCGATACTTATACACGTGTGTATTCATGTAGCGTTAGTGATCCAGAAGTAGGAGTCTTTCTTCCGTTCATTCACTGGACTTGAGGTACGGATTTCCGTCCTTTCAGTATGGACATTCTTTCCTTATTAGGATTTCCCCGTATGCAGCCAACTGTTTTCCCCAGCATTTGTTTTATTGTTTTGAACTGCTTATGTTTAATTAGCATAATCTATAGCCATATACAAGCATGACCAGTTTCACCTAGTTATGGAGGTACCATAACCATAGCATTGGAGGCACCGATGTTATGACTTCCCCACGGCGGAGTGATTGCTCGTGGCGTCCCTTTTCAGTTTTGGCCATATTATTATATCAGGTGGGGCGTATGGGTGCATCCTAGTTACATGTTTTATTCAGTATTTCATGGTGAATGTGGTGTGTGCCTTGCATCCTTCACAAGGAGTTGATCCCTCCTACCCAAACCAGTATATTAATTAGAGGCATCCCCTCTAATCAGCATGATGAGGTCACCCCTCCAAGTATTCATGCACGTGACCTTTTCATGACCTATATGGGCTATGGTATATTTATGTTAAAACAGTTTTCATAAGATAAACATAAGGCTTTTCAAACTATAAAACCAGTTTTCTCAATACTTACTCAGTCTACTCAGAACTTAGTCTTCCGCTGTTATATGTTACATGCTTATCCTATTTCATGCTATATTGTATATCCGTGCACTGAGCGTTTTGCTCAGCCGTTACTTTCCTTTCCATGTCCCAAAACGGCAGGTACCCAAGACTCGAGCATTTGGAGGACATGCATAGGATGGAAGCTGCCATAGACTTCTTCTCCTGTTTCCTTCATATATTTATGCTTGTTTAGTCTTTCATTCAGTTCATTTACTTTCTTATGTTTTGGGCTTATGTTTGGGAACCGATGTTTGATTCCGGTTTTCCCTATGGTCATGTATGTTTTACTACATATTACCTTGCATGCTTTGATGACACGCCATAATTACGCGTGACATTCCATTTATCAAAATGGGGTGTTACAATTATGGTATCAGAGCCAAGGCTTCGACCTGTAGGCTCTAAAACTCGACCTGTGACTAGTGGGTAGTCACCAGGAGCTTCCTAAGCCAACGATTGTTATTCCACGTATTGATGTTTCAGCGCGTTGTTGTTTTAACCATTATGTTTTCAGCACCTTTTTGTTTTAGCCATGACGTTTTCAGCACCTTGTTGTTTTCACCATGATCTTTTCACCAGTATCGTCTTACTAATATGGAATGAACAACCGTCATCCATACTTAGTTATGTGTCATTGTCTATGCATGATGTTCCTCGTGAACTGTGACGATGTGGACTGACCCCAGTAGTTCATAATTTTCACATAAAATTTTTTCTGTTAAGTTTTGACAATGACTTTTAATTATTATGTTCCATGCATTCATGCATTTATATCATATGTCATCTGTTGCAGGAATTTTGACTAAGTAATGGTTGGTACAGGACTGGCCCTATTTAGTCGCATGTGCTTTTATCGAAACTTTTAACTTTGGGACCGACCCATAGGCGTCCCCTCGCCATGTCTTTTGTTTTGGAACCGACCCATAGGCGTTCCCTCGCACATATAAAGGTTTTATAAACTACATTACGCATTCATGCACTGTTTTCTTGCATAAATTTTTTTTTTCTCATGATTTAAATTGGCATAAAATTTTTCTTCATGTCCCATCATAAGTTATTATGTTTTTATGTCAAGTATGCCTTCATACTGTCATGGTTAACTTCAGTTTCATGATGATTATGTTATACACTTCTTCGTAATAGATGGTTTCATGTTTCCTCATGATAATTTCGTCTTCATGTTGATTATGTTTCATGCCTCTTTTGTTATTTACGTTGTCCTGCAAGACATTGTTAGATTTCTTAAATCATGCTTTCATGATAGTCATGGTTGGTTTTCATTGATCATGCTATCAGGCAAATCATCGTTGAATTTTGTGTAACCACACTTTAGCGTTTCTCTATGCAACCAGAATGATGTCTATGCTAATACTGCCAGGTTATCATGATGGTTTTCCTAACCGTTTAACCGGTATACTTACCTTAAATCATGATAAATGATCGAGCCCATACCGATCATTTCATGTGCATTCCATGTGTACTCCACGTACCGTATTTCATGTGTATTACATGTACCTTAATCCATGTGTATTCCACTTGCAATACTTCACGAGTATTCGCTAGTCGATTCTAAATCATCTCAGGCGTATGTTCACTTGCTGATATTCTACAAGGTTGTCGATGCCACTCATAGCTTGGAGATGTTACTGAAGGTTGATGCTGCTGATTTTGGGAGACGCTACGAGATGCTGATGCTGATGCTGATGCTGTTCACAACCTGGAGATCCTAAAAGACGAAGACAAAGGCGTCGGAGCAAAGCAATTGGACGAGAAGATGCTTCACCATCAGACAATTCCCATCAATCATTGTCCCAAATTCATAGTTACATGTCACACGTCGTTCGGCTGTCATTTCAGCCATATGAGTGCAAACCAGTACCAGCCGGCCACTCAGCTAAATAGTTACATGAGTCACGGTCATGAGAATGACCGTCATGGAACCAACAGACAAGATGATAGTAACCACTACTATGACAACAACTATCCTAGGAATCGCAACCGAGGCTCCGGCCACGGACGTGATCAGACATACAAATGATCAGTAGTCCAACCGATCCGCCAATTCTGGCATATTAACCTAATATTTGTAGTTCTAATTGTTTCACATCTCGAGACACATGTCAAGACATCAGTCAAGACACATGTCTCACGTATACTTTCTGAGGACACATGTCAAGATACCAGTCAAGGCATATGTCACGCTCACATTTCTCAAGACACGAGTCAAGACACATGACTCACGTCTAATCATGGAACATTTCTAAGAAATTCAGGGTACCCTCCAAGGGTATATCTATGTTGTTGTGCCAGGTATTAATCAGGCCACAAGAATTTCAATACCATTATCGGCGCATCAGTGAGAACTGTCACGTTGCCGATGTCACTTTCATTTCTTTCACCATAGTTCATATATTCATAACCATGAAGGACGCCTTTCGTATTCCCAAGCATACGAAGGTTTTCCTTCAGTTTAATGATAAGATCCAAGCTGCTAACGCATTTCCTCGGACAGATACAAGACAAATTTTATCCTAATTAGGTAATATGAACACCACACCATGCTATGATTCATAATCATGTACAGTAATGTTCAGGCTCCTGAATACATTCAGCTTGATTTTCCATCAGGAAAATCTGTACAAATTATCTATGCTTTCCAAGCACGTGCCGTGTTAGCAATAATTGCAAAAATTTTCTAGCTGGCAGTAACACACGACTACTAAGGTCCTTTTACGCATAGCCAGTTGATTATTCCAAAGTCTTCCTATACATTCCAGGAGAACCTACAAGGAGAAGGATGGTACCATGAGATTATGTGTCGACTACCGTCGACTTAAACAAATCACCATTCATGACCGTTATTCTCCTCCAAATATTGACAACATGTCCAATCAACCGTATGGTGTTAATCACTTTTCCAAGATCGAACTCACGATTATGCTGCCAACAGTGACGAGTGAAAAAGCAGGACATGTCCATGACTGCTATTCGTACACGACTCGGTCATGCTAGATTTATGATTTTGAATTAGTCTCATCAATGCTCCAACCGCATTATGGACTTAATAAATTGAGTTTCCATGAACTCCTAAACAAATTCATCAGCGTTTTCATTGAGGATAAGCCGATTTCCTCTAAGCCTAGAGAAGAACAGGAAGACTATATCTGCACTATGTTGCAAATTCTATGACAAGAGAAATTCTACCCTGGAATTTTCTTTCCAATATCAATTCTGTTTGATTACAGTGACACACTGAACCACATGGGTTTCTACGGTTAATCTTACCATGACTCAGCTTATGCGTAAAGGAGAGAACCCTACACTGCATTAGGTGTTCTAGAAAATCCTACGCTGGGAAAAGTCTAGAGTCAGAGACTCAGAGTTTCGCAAACTCCTATGTATCAAGTTCTACGAACAGGATACAGCTACGTCCATATCTATGTACCTGACATACCAACAGACTAAGATAGGACACCAACAAACTGGGATGTTTCATCATCTGAAATTATGAATCGAAAAGGGACAAGATCTCCATGGATTTTAGTTACCATATTTCAGCAAACTCAGAAGAAGCATGATGCTATCTGGGTTATTGTCAACAGTTTGATCAAGTCTGCAGAATCCATACATCCGTACGGATTTCAGAACCAACAGATTTAACGAACATGTTCCACCCAAGGCTTATCCGATCACTTGGCAATCCCTCAGCTATCGGGTCAGACAAAGATTCGTAATTGTACTCCTAACTTACTTCACGTCTTCATTCTAATTCCATGACTTGCTTTCGCGCTCACGTTCATGACACTATTCACGTTCATGATCATAATTTGGCTTACGATTTTACGTTCATTTCTTTTCTCATTTTGGGAAGTTTGCAAGAACTTGTGAGACCAGACCCAAGTTTAGTATAACTCTCCATCATCAGATAGACGTTTCACGTCATATTCCACGTCTCACCTTGTAGCGTTTGGCGTTACCGCCATTATATTCTATGATCACGATATGTCTCACATGTCATGTTCATTCCACGTTCCTCATATCATGATCAAAATAGGTTACACGTATCATGGATCACGATATGTTTACTTATACTACACTCGCCATATCTCCACGTAGCACGTTCAAAAATTTTTCACGTTTCACGTTCAAAATTTTTTCACGTACTACGTTTCTTTATGTCTCGCGCATCGTTTCTAATTATTAGTTAAGTCAGATTGTCTTGCATCGTAACGTTTCAGTTACCCTTGCACGTTAACTCTTTTTTTTCCTCGATCGAATTTAGGGGATCTACCTTCCGTTGATAATCAAGAATTTCTTCGTATTCCAAGTCAAGGTCAGGAGGACCAAGATTTATCATTAGTGTCAGGATCTTCTGAAAGAACCGTTCCAAGAGGGAGGCCACTTGGAAACGGACAAGTTCATCCGGACTTCTTATCCATTTTTCTCTTATCGTTTAGATATGTCCTTTCAGTCACGTCACGTTCCATGTCTTTTCAAGACATGTCACGTTCCACGTTCCCTTCTACCATGTCACCTTCATTTCTGTTATTTTGCATACCTTTCCAGTTTGATTCGGGTATGTTTCGCTTCCAGATACTTTATCTATAATTCGGGGACGAATTATTCTTTTTAGGGGGGAAGAATTGTAAAACCCGCATGTTTTTACCATGAATAGTGCCCTTAAGATCGTACGTCCTAGATTAAAACTTACCCTATTTAGTATTGATCACATTCATGTGCTACTAATCAAGCAAGTGCATACGTGTATGACATGATAAGTATCGATTACGTACAAACTCATGATAAACAGTTAATAGATATTTCACAGGAACATAATTAAATCATGATCACCATTTTAAAACACGAACTAAAATAATTACGTAAGTACTTAATTACGAGTGTAAATAATACGATAAACTACATGATAAAATAAACAGAAACACTTTAAACACGAACACGTTTAACCACGAACGAACACGAAACATCGGGACACGAGAAAAGGTACGGAAAACATTTGGGCTACCCCTTGTGGGCCCCATATCCACGAATTAAGGAAGAGGAATGGGCCTAGCCCATCAGTTTACTAAACAAGGGGGTTAAGGGGAAAAGTCATTCATTATCACATTTTATAGAAAATAAATAAAACCCTAAAAGTTTTTCCTCCTCCTTCCTTGCTTCCATTGTAGCCGCCACCTATAATCATCAAAAAGGAGGTGTTCTTGTTGATTTTGATCATGGATATTGTACAAGTGTTAGTGTTTGTTCATCCTCTATTGATCCACACATTCGGTATACCTTTGTAACCTTTCTTTTTAATTATTTCTTTTGATTTGATTTGGTAAAATTAATTAAGAACATGATGTTTTTAAAACCTAATTAAAAACATAAAATAAACATGTATTTGGTTAAAGGGTAAAATCAAAAGGTTGTTTTAGGGGTGTTTTAGTTTGGCCGCCACCTAGCCCGTGCCCTAGGGGGGTCACGGCTTGATCATTAAGCCACCACCGAGACCATATGGTCCCGGTTTGGTGGTGTGGGTCCCACGGCAGCAAGGAACCAAGGGGAACCCCGATTTGGTTCGGGGTACGGTGTCGATTTCATGCCCGGTTCACGGTTCGTTGGTTAAATCATGATTTATGCTACATGTTAATTTTTTATGAATTATGAACTTAGGATATAATTAATTAATAACATGAGATATTAATTAAATCATGACTTAGGTTATTTTAATTATTAATTTAACATGATATTAATTTAACCTAAGTATTTTATGTTATAAGTTATAATTAATTAATTATTTAAAACATGCTATAATTAATTAATTTAGACATGACTTAGGTTATGTTATGAATACATTATAATACACATTTTAACCTAAGTATTTTATTCCATTTTAATTAAAACATGTTATACTTTAATTAAAATGCTTAACCTATAGTTTAATTAAAATACATGAAATAATAATTAAACTATATACTATATCATATGACTTAAGAAACAAGCTTATAAACACTTAGACTTATATGTTAGCTTATGTAACCAGCTTAATTCTATATATGGAAATATATCTATTTCAGGCAGCTAATCTAATCATGAAAACCTTCTATATATGGAAACTTATTTAATTAAGGCAGCTGATCTATTTTTGGAAACTTTCTATTTTTAGAAACTAATCTATTTTAAGCAGTAAATTCTATTTTTGGAAACTTTCTATTTTTGGAAACTTTCTATTTTTGGAAACTTTCTATTTTTGGTAACTTTCTATTTTTGGAAACTTTCTATTTTTGGAAACTTTCTATTTTTGGAAACTTTCTATTTTTGGAAACATGCTATTTTTGGAAAGTTACTTATTATTACACAGTAAGTATAACAATACATGAAATACCAGTAATACTTAATCAGATTAATCAGAATACAAGATAAACACAATTTAAGGTTTTAAACAGTAAACCATGACCTAAAACACACAAAGTAAGCTGAGATGAGACATAAAACACAGTACGTAATCAGTGAATCGATACTTATACACGTGTGTAAACAGTAAACCACGGCGGAGTGATTGCTCATGGCGTCCCTTTTCAGTTTTGGCCATATTATTATATCAGGTGGGGCGTATGGGTGCATCCTAGTTACATGTTTTATTCAATATTTCATGGTGAATGTGGTGTGTGCCTTGCATCCTTCACAAGGAGTTGATCCCTCCTACCCAAACCAGTATATTAATTAGAGGCATCCCCTCTAATCAGCATGATGAGGTCACCCCTCCAAGTATTCATGCACGTGACCTTTTCATGACCTATATGGGCTATGGTATATTTATGTTAAAACAGTTTTCATAAGATAAACATAAGGCTTTTCAAACTATAAAACCAGTTTTCTCAATACTTACTCAGTCTACTCAGAACTTAGTCTTCCGCTGTTATATGTTACATGCTTATCCTATTTCATGCTATATTGTATATCCGTGCACTGAGCGTTTTGCTCAGCCGTTACTTTCCTTTCCATGTCCCAAAACGGCAGGTACCCAAGACTCGAGCATTTGGAGGACATGCATAGGATGGAAGCTGCCATAGACTTCTTCTCCTGTTTCCTTCATATATTTATGCTTGTTTAGTCTTTCATTCAGTTCATTTACTTTCTTATGTTTTGGGCTTATGTTTGGGAACCGATGTTTGATTCCGGTTTTCCCTATAGTCATGTATGTTTTACTACATATTACCTTGCATGCTTTGATGACACGCCATAATTACGCGTGACATTTAATAAGTGTGAAAACACTTATCCTTTTACCACTTATTTCCAATAATAACAAGACCAATACGTGTGATTTATGTCATAAAAGTCGGAATTATGCGTGGTTTGTGTTTTTATTGTGTTTTAGGACCAAAATATGAAAAAGGGAGAAAACACGGGCTTTCACGGGCTTTTACTGAAGAAAACGGGAAAAGACGAAGTCAAAAGATCAAGAGTGCAAAAAGAACGGAAGTCCAAGGCCTATTCTGAAGATTTATCGAAGGAAAAGTCAAAAGACGGAAGTTTAACGAAGTCGAGGAACTTAAGTCTAATAGAAGAAGAAAATTAAAAGACAAGTTCAAATCCCGAGACGACAAAGACGAAGAATTAAAGTCGAGTCGAGAAAACGTGAAGAAAGCAAGAAAGAAGATGCAACACATGCACTCCTTCCACCTTCCCTATAAATACCCTCCTAATAGTCATTAGGAGGGGGGTTAGATTTTTAGTTAACTTTTCACTTTTTAGTTTTTAGAGAGAGAAAGTCTTAAACTTTCTCTCACTAGTTCATCTTCTTCTCTTTCAAGATTAAACACTTTTGTATTGCTTATTTCATTAATCAAAGTTCCATTTTAAGCTTTTATTTCTTAATCTCATTCTACTTTTCTTTGATTTAAGATTGATTTTGGTGTGATTATCATGTGATCCGTGTTGTTCTAATTGATTTCATGCTAAAAAGTTAATCTTTTGATCATTTTATAAGATTTCATTTGATTAAGCTTTAAGACTTTTGTGCTTATTGGCTTATTTTTATGATTATCTTATTTTTCTTATTAAAAAGTTTTGTTAAAAAGTTGATGTTTTTATTGTTTGATCCAAAAAAGTTGCTTAATTTCGGTTTGATAAGTTGATTCTAGTGTTTATTTGATCCGGTTTAAGCATTGATTCGGGTTAGTGTTGTGATAAGCTCTCAAATATAGCTTATTTACTTGCTTAACCGATTTCCACAATTTTAGGAGGAGGTATAACTCCCCTTTCCGATTTGTCTTGATTTTCCGACAGCACCATACTCCACATTCCGATTGATCAATCGGATTAGGGTTTAGCCTTTCCGATTGGTCCTTTGCTTGTTATTCCGATTGATCTTCATATTCCGATGGCAAGGAATTTGCCCCGCATTCCGATTGGATTGATTTGCAAGTATTCCGACGGTATCACTTCTCCGCATTCCGATTGGAGTGTTTTTGAACATTCCGACTGTGAATCTTTCCATTATTCCGATTGTGAGTAAGTTTATTATTCCGATTGGAATTGTTGGCTGTTTTCCGATTGACCCCTTTTTGTCTAATATTCTGATTGCTGCACCTTTACAACATTCCGACCACCAGATCGGAATACATTCCGATCTGGGGCTATTTTCAGCTTAGTCCGATTGTGAGCTTTTGTTTTCTTTTGATGTTACTTTCTTATAGCACTTTTTATTTTCAGAATATTTCCCAAGTGTTAGTTTTATTTGGGGTGTTAGTTCTTTTCCATTTCACCTTTACGTTTATATGCACTTACTCGTTATTCAAATTAATCTTTTAACTTCCATTTTACTCAACGACACTTTAATTACTTGCAATTAGTTTAAAACAAAACAAACCATTCTCTTGATTCACCAAAAGACGATTGAGTCGCACTTTAGACCGGTTTTCAATTCGAAAAGATTCGGAACTATAACGATATTATTTTATACCTAGCCAAAAGCGAAGTATTAAATGGCGCCGCTGCCGGCTCTTTTCGTTAAGATAAACGGTTTCTAGTGAGAGACGCATTGACTTTTGGGATCCGTTCTTTGAACGTTATTTTCATTGCTATAAAAATTTCCAAAAATCCTAAAAAATATAAAACTCTTCAAAAATACAAAAACATTAAAAAACCTATAAAAACCAAAAAGATTATATAGATATTCTTTGTGTATATTTTTCTTTTGCAGGTGTATGCGTACTAGATCTTCCAACTATTCTGAGCCCGAGACTCTTGAAGATTTAGATATGGCTGGTGTTAATAACAACAATAATCACCCACCTCAAAACAATTTGAATAACAACAACAACAATGTCCTTCTACCTGATTTACGAACCATGGAGGAATTGTGCCAACCCACCATGAACGGACGCGGAGGCCCGATTGCGCCAATGCACGTCACGGCCCAGGAGTTTTCGTTGAAGCATCATAAGATACAACAAGTGCAAACGAACCCGTTTCGTGGAATTCCGGATGATGATGCCAACAAACACCTCGACAAATTCATTACCATAACCCAAAGCATGAAGTGCCCTGGTGTTTCTATGGATGACCTTCGCCTTCAACTTTTTCCACACTCACTTTCTCACCATGCCGAAAAATGGTTTGACCGTCTTCCTAAGAATTCTATTCATACATGGAACGACATGACTCAACGCTTTTTATCGCGCTACTTCCCCCCATCCATGGTCACTAGCCTTCGTAACCAAATCAGTGGATTTATGCAAGAGAATGATGAATCGCTTTTCGATGCTTGGGAACGTTACAATGATTTGATCGACCGCTGTCCTAATCACAATATGCTCCCCGTCACTCTCATTGACACTTTCTACAATGGTCTCACCTTTCGTGATCGTGACACGATCAATGCCGCCGCCGGTGGTACTTTTATGAAAAGGAGACCGGAGGAGTGTCGAGAGTTGATTGAAAACATGACTACTCACCACAAGAATTGGGATTCTTCCGCATCCTCAAGATCTAATCAGAGAGTCAATGTTTCATCTACTTCTTCCACCACCAACCCGTCTATTTTGGAACGTGCTATTCTCGATATTAACAAAAGTCTCCAAATTTTGACTTCTAACCAAACTCAACAAGCTAAAGCCGTTGTTATCTCTTGCGACACATGTGGTGGCCCTCATTCCTACAATGAGTGCCCTTCTACTCACGGCAATTATTCTGAAGACGTTAACGCAGCATATGGTACTTATCCCACGGGAGGCTATCAAGCTCGCCCTCAAGGAGACCGTGGCTTGCTAAGTTATCGTTCCAACAATTATCTTGCTCCTCCCGGTTTCCCTCCTGCAAACCAAAACCAACAACAAAGCTACAACCGAAATAACCAATCCCAACCTCGTGCTCAAAATCAATATCAATCCCAAAGAAACCCATACCCAACTCACGGAAATTCTCAAGCTCCACCTCTCAATCAACCGATGGCAGTAAGTCAAGACGTCGAGACGTTCATGAAGACTAATCGTGAGATGGTGACGAATCTTCAGAGTCAATTTGTCAACTTGAAGAATGACATGGTGAAACAAGGGAGCGATATTCGAGCCGAGCTAAGGAACGACATGGCCAAACACAGCAATGATATTAATGCCAACATGCAAAACTCTTTCAACAATCAAGCTCTTAACCTTCGTGATATGATTGGTTCGCTCATCCAAAGTAATCAACCCTCTTCTTCGGGTACTCTTCCGAGTAATACTGTTGCGAATCCAAGGGGGGAGATGAAAGCAATCACCACTCATAGTGGAAAAGGTTATATGGAACCCGAGCTTCCTACACCTCCACCCGTGATTGTGAACAAGGAAAAAGAGCAACTTTCTTCACCTCCTTCACCTTCTACCCCCATTTCCCCACCACCCGTGGTTGTGAGTGATCCTATTCCCTTAAAGCCTTCTTCTTCATCCAATATACCTTATCCTTCAAGGTTGAGGAAAGAGAAGCAAAAGAGCAAGGATGATATTCAAGTTTCAAACTTTCTTAAAATGTTTAAACAACTGAATTTTAACATCTCCCTTGCCGAGGCTCTCGCTCACATGCCCAAATACGCTAAGATGTTTAAAGATCTTTTAAGTGATAAAGAAAAGCTTCTTGACATTGCTCAGACCCAACTTAATGAGAACTGCTCCGCAGTGCTCTTAAGGCAATTGCCCACCAAACTTGGTGATCCGGGTCGCTTCTTGATTCCTTGCAACTTCCCGGGAGTAGAGAATTGCATGGCCCTAGCCGATCTAGGTGCCAGTATTAACTTAATGCCTTTAAGTGTTTGGAAGCAATTATCTCTCCCCGAGCTAGTCCCCACTAAAATGACTTTGGAATTAGCCAACCGTACGGTTGCTTATCCAGTGGGGATAGCCGAAGATGTCTTTGTTGGCGTTGACAAATTCACCTTCCCGGCGGATTTTGTCGTCGTTGACTACGAGATGGATCCCCATGTTCCATTAATCGTTGGACGTCCCTTTCTGAGGACCGGTCGCACTCTTATTGATGTAGCCGCAGGCGAAATCATCATGAGAGTTGGTGACGATAAAATCGTCTTCAACATGGGTAAGATTTCTAAGCAACCTTATTCGTATGAGAGCGTTAATGCTATTGATGTTCTCGATGAGGCTTGTGAAGAACATTTTCACGATGCTTGCAAAAGTACTCCTTCTCTACCCAATATTGAGACCGCTGCCTCAATTGCTCCAGCATTGACTCCTTTTGGAGAAAGTGACTTGGATGATTTCGAAGCTAGCTTGGGTCCTCTCGATATTAAGTATGATAATTTGTCCACAAATTGGGATGAAGACATTAGTACTATTGAGAGACTTCTCAATGAGGACCCGTTGTCTCCTCCTGCACCTAAAGAGGTGATTAATGATGATCCATTGTTAGTTTCACCATCTATTGAGAATCCTCCTACTCTTGAGCTTAAGGACCTACCGCCTCATCTTGAGTACGTTTTCCTAGAAGACGACGAGAAGCTACCGGTCATCATCGCAAAGGATCTGAAAGAAGACGAAAAAGAACGCCTTGTCGCTGTGTTGAAGAAGCATAAACGAGCTATCGCTTGGAAAATCTCCGACATCCGTGGAATTGATCCTCATTTCTGCACACATAAAATTCTCATGGAGGACGACTTTAAGCCCACAATTCAAAGCCAAAGAAGGGTGAATCCTAAAATCCATGACGTCATCAAAAAAGAGGTTATCAAACTTCTTGATGCGGGTATGATTTACCCTATTTCGGATTCACCGTGGGTTAGTCCAGTCCATTGTGTGCCTAAGAAAGGCGGAATCACCGTTGTGCCCAATGCAAACAACGAGTTAATTCCTACCCGTCTCGTTACTGGGTGGAGAGTTTGTATAGACTACCGCAAACTCAATGATGCCACGAGAAAGGATCATTTCCCCCTACCTTTTATGGACCAAATGCTTGAACGTCTAGCTGGTAATGAATATTACTGCTTTCTGGATGGTTTCTCGGGTTATTTTCAAATACCCATCGATCCCCAAGATCAAGAGAAGACAACATTCACTTGTCCCTACGGCACATTTGCTTATAAAAGAATGCCTTTTGGCTTATGCAATGCCCCCGGGACTTTCCAAAGGTGCATGTTAGCTATCTTCCATGACATGGTTGAGCAAACCATGGAAGTCTTCATGGATGATTTCTCGGTCTTCAGGGATTCTTTCTCTGCTTGCCTTGCCAATTTGGAACGTATGCTTAAGCGGTGCGAAGACACTCGCCTTGTTCTAAATTGGGAAAAATGCCATTTTATGGTAAAAGAAGGCATTGTGCTAGGACACAAAATCTCTAAAGCCGGTCTTGAAGTCGACCGTGCTAAAGTAGATGTCATAGCCAAATTACCTCCACCTTCAACCGTGAAGGGTGTGAGAAGTTTTCTGGGTCATGCGGGCTTCTATCGTCGATTCATTCAGGATTTCTCTAAAATCGCTCGCCCGATGACCCACCTCTTGGAAAAAGATACTCCTTTTATCTTTTCTAAAGAGTGTCTCGAAGCCTTCAATCTTCTTAAGGACAAGCTAACTAAGGCACCGGTCTTGGTTACCCCTAATTGGGAGCTGCCCTTTGAATTGATGTGCGATGCTAGCGACTTTGCTATTGGTGCGGTTTTGGGCCAACGTGTGACTAAACACTTCCAACCAATCCACTACGCTAGCAAAACAATGACGGGGGCTCAATTGCATTATACGACAACCGAAAAAGAGCTTTTAGCTGTTGTCTATGCTTTTGAGAAATTTCGCCCCTATCTTGTTTTATCCATCACCATCGTATACACGGACCATTCCGCGTTGAAGTACTTGATGACAAAGAACGATTCTAAGCCAAGACTTCTTCGCTGGGTTTTGCTCCTTCAAGAATTCAACATTGAAATTCGTGATAAGAAGGGAGCCGAAAACCTGGCCGCGGATCATTTGAGTCGACTTGAGGATCCATATCAGGGGGATCATCCGAACAAAGAGATCAATGACTCTTTCCCCCTGGAGACTCTAATGTCTATAAATCTCAACCTTGATGGCACCCCGTGGTTTGCAGACATTGCAAACTACTTAGCGGGTGGTATTCTCATCCAAGGGTTAACATCCCAACAAAAGAAGAAGTTCTTGAACGATGTTAAGACTTACTTTTGGGATGACCCTTATCTATTCAAACAGTGTGCTGATCTGATTATTCGTCGATGTGTTGACGGACCGGCAGCTTTCGATATCCTCCAAGCTTGCCACAAAGGACCCACCGGTGGTCACTTTGGTCCCAACTACACCGCTAAGAAAGTGTTTGATTCCGGATTCTATTGGCCCACCATTTATCGTGACGCTCACGAAATGGTTAAGCATTGTGATGCTTGCCAACGTCAAGGCAAGATCACACATAAGGATGAGATGCCTCAAAATTTCATACAGGAATGTGAAATCTTTGATGTATGGGGCATCGACTTTATGGGGCCATTTCCATCCTCCAAAGGGAACAAGTACATCCTCGTCGCCGTCGACTACGTCTCTAAATGGGTTGAAGCTAAGGCTCTTCCTACGAATGATGCGAGGGTGGTTGTGAACTTTTTGAAGCAGCATTTCGCTCGATTTGGCGTTCCTCGTGCTATCATCAGTGATCGCGGGACTCATTTTTGCAACGATCAATTTGCACGAGTCATGGCAAAGTATGGTGTCAATCACCGTCTTTCCACCGCCTATCATCCCCAAACCAATGGGCAAGCCGAAATTTCCAACCGTGGCTTGAAGAGAATTTTAGAGCGTACTGTGGGAGAGCATCGCGCCGCGTGGGCCGATAAGTTAGATGATGCTCTGTGGGCTTTCCGTACTGCTTACAAGACCCCGATCGGTTGTACACCTTATCGTCTTGTGTACGGGAAAGCTTGCCACCTACCCATCGAGCTGGAACATAAGGCGCACTGGGCCTTGAAGTGGGCTAACTTCGACATCATCAAAGTCGGTGATCATCGCAAGGTTCAACTCAACGAGCTACATGAACTGAGGAATGAAGCTTATGAGAACTCGCTGATCTACAAGGAGAAGACAAAGATGATCCACGATGCTAAAATCAAGAACCGAGAGTTCCACGTTGGTGATCAAGTCTTACTCTTTAACTCTCGGTTGAAGATCTTCTCTGGCAAGTTGAAGAGCCGCTGGACTGGTCCATTCACCGTCGCCAAAGTCTTTCCGTATGGGACCATTGAGCTTTCTCAGCCGAATGGGCCCAATTTCAAGGTGAATGGCCAGCGTTTGAAGCTGTACTTTGGTGAGGACATCTCCCAAGAGATGATTCCATCCCTCACCACGTTCCCCATGAACTAAACTTGGGTCGAGTCAGGCTCATGACTCGGTGAACAAAAACAAGCGCTTCTCGGGAGGCAACCCGTGTTCTATCCTTTACTGCTTTCACAATAAGTGTAGGGGGAGCCCCGCATATGTTGGTTGTCTTGTTTCTTGTGCTGTGCAGGGATTAAAGCTTCAGAAAGCATCTTGATGACTTTTGACGAACCGTGATACCGTGTTTCCTATCTTCCCGGTTCTATCCTAAACTCTTGTGATTTAATATTTCATATTCTATATGTTCACATTGAATTCACTTTAGTTGTCCTTTCCTTAGCAAGATTTAAACAAAGTGCACAATGTCCTAAGTGTAGGGGAGTTTACTCCCACATGCTTAAACATTGAGGACAATGTTTATCTCAAGTGTAGGGGGGACTTCTATCGAAGTAAGTGGTCTTTTCCATGAATTTGCCCTCATTTTAACCGGAAAATTTGATTTTTCGACATTTTTCAAAATTTTTAATCTATTTTGACCTAGTTGTATAGCTGTATTTGCTTTTGTTATGTTTCTTTTGCTAGAATAAATTTTTAATAAAGTGGTTTTAGATTTTTCTTAGTCGTGAACATTTTGACTCAACCCGAGTTTACTTACCTAAGTTTACTCTAGCTAGTATCCTTAACGTGTTTAAGTCAAGTTTTGCTAGGCTTTTATATAGGGAGCTATAAAACGCGAAAGTCTTAACTCTCACGGGTTAAGAACAAGAACTTTTCGCAAGTTCCTATAATTGATCCTAGAGAGTCGTTTATCAAGGGAACTTTAAAACGCGATTTCTAAACTTGAAAAAGTCTAAGAATTTGCAAGATCCTATAGGCGACTCGAAAACCCAAAACTTTGATTTAATAGGCTAAGTATCCACGAGTCTCATTACTTGAGATTTTAAACTGTGGAGAACGAGAGATGATAGAGTCAATTATAAGTTCGGTATTCTTTCGTGAATTTATGTGAGTTAATTATGAGCCTATTCTCCCTCCGCTTGCTAATAAATTTATCTGCTAATAAATAAGGTTGTACGATTTGAAAAGTTACTTAGCTTCTAGCCCCAGATCGTTTAAAAGTTGCTCGGTAATGACGAGAGTTCATAGCCAAGGCATAACTTATGAAGCAGGGCGCGAAGATTGGCGAGTCCGAAAAGGCCCTAACAAGGGATGAGGGCTACATTTTGTTGCTAAAGATCCAAAAATGATGTGAAGAATCATTTATCAAAAATCAATATGAAGGATCGAGACACACGACGAAAAGCAAGAACTCCCCAAAAGTCATGGAGAAGTCTATCCGAAAAGACCCTAACAAGGTATGAGGATAAATAGATCCAAGTCCTAAAAGGAGGCGGATCGTTGAATATCAAAGTCCAAAATAAAGATTGGAGAAAAATGAAGAAGTCGTGGTCCAAAGATGAAGAATCTCTCAAAAACTTCAAGTGAAGAAAATAGTATTATGAAGAGAAGACCATAATTTCAAGAACGTCTCTCGAAGATTCGAAGTATGAAGTCGCTGCCAAATATCGGCCCGAGAAAGGTCTCAAATCGGGAACCAAGTTATGCCAAGATATGAACTTTCTGATATCCCGAGAAGCAGTTTTAAAAGATTTGGTCCTTTAGCTAACTATTGATTAAATCGTGCACCTTATTTTCGGACTAAATAACTATCGAAATAAGTCAAACAATGCATCCTCGTGATCATTCAAGACAAAAATAAAATATAAGAGATACACCTAGGAATAAGGGAGTCTAAGTGAATAATTGGCCCACATGAGTTCGTGATAGTTTGCTAACTTATAATAACAATGATCTCGTTTTTAAGCTTGGTATGGGGAACATGAAACTTGAGGATGATAAACATTCACGGCCGCCAAAACTCAATGTAAGTTTTTAATTTCTTTACTTATTTCTATCTTTTATGTTTAGTATCTAATAAAGGCCAAGGTGGGTTATTTATGATGAAAAATGTAAACCGTGCTTTAAAATTAATGCATTGCATGAGGGCATTGCAATGGTTAAGTGTAGGGGATTTAATAAGTGTGAAAACACTTATCCTTTTACCACTTATTTCCAATAATAACAAGACCAATACGTGTGATTTATGTCATAAAAGTCGGAATTATGCGTGGTTTGTGTTTTTATTGTGTTTTAGGACCAAAATATGAAAAAGGGAGAAAACACGGGCTTTCACAGGCTTTTACTGAAGAAAACGGGAAAAGACGAAGTCAAAAGATCAAGAGTGCAAAAAGAACGGAAGTCCAAGGCCTATTCTGAAGATTTATCGAAGAAAAAGTCAAAAGACGGAAGTTTAACGAAGTCGAGGAACTTAAGTCTAATAGAAGAAGAAAATTAAAAGACAAGTTCAAATCCCGATACGACAAAGACGAAGAATTAAAGTCGAGTCGAGAAAACGTGAAGAAAGCAAGAAAGAAGATGCAACACATGCACTCCTTCCACCTTCCCTATAAATACCCTCCTAATAGTCATTAGGAGGGGGGTTAGATTTTTAGTTAACTTTTCACTTTTTAGTTTTCAGAGAGAGAAAGTCTTAAACTTTCTCTCACTAGTTCATCTTCTTCTCTTTCAAGATTAAACACTTTTGTATTGCTTATTTCATTAATCAAAGTTCCATTTTAAGCTTTTATTTCTTAATCTCATTCTACTTTTCTTTGATTTAAGATTGATTTTGGTGTGATTATCATGTGATCCGTGTTGTTCTAATTGATTTCATGCTAAAAAGTTAATCTTTTGATCATTTTATAATATTTCATTTGATTAAGCTTTAAGACTTTTGTGCTTATTGGCTTATTTTTATGATTATCTTATTTTTCTTATTAAAAAGTTTTGTTAAAAAGTTGATGTTTTTATTGTTTGATCCAAAAAAGTTGCTTAATTTCGGTTTGATAAGTTGATTCTAGTGTTTATTTGATCCGGTTTAAGCATTGATTCGGGTTAGTGTTGTGATAAGCTCTCAAATATAGCTTATTTACTTGCTTAACCGATTTCCACAGTTTTAGGAGGAGGTATAACTCCCCTTTCCGATTTGTCTTGATTTTCCGACAGCACCATACTCCACATTCCGATTGATCAATCGGATTAGGGTTTAGCCTTTCCGATTGGTCCTTTGCTTGTTATTCCGATTGATCTTCATATTCCGACGGCAAGGAATTTGCCCCGCATTCCGATTGGATTGATTTGCAAGTATTCCGACGGTATCACTTCTCCGCATTCCGATTGGAGTGTTTTTGAACATTCCGACTGTGAATCTTTCCATTATTCCGATTGTGAGTAAGTTTATTATTCCGATTGGAATTGTTGGCTGTTTTCCGATTGACCCCTTTTTGTCTAATATTCCGATTGTTGCACCTTTACAACATTCCGACCACCAGATCGGAATACATTCCGATCTGGGGCTATTTTCAGCTTAGTCCGATTGTGAGCTTTTGTTTTCTTTTGATGTTACTTTCTTATAGCACTTTTTATTTTCAGAATATTTCCCAAGTGTTAGTTTTATTTGGGGTGTTAGTTCTTTTCCATTTCACCTTTACGTTTATATGCACTTACTCGTTATTCAAATTAATCTTTTAACTTCCATTTTACTCAACGACACTTTAATTACTTGCAATTAGTTTAAAACAAAACAAACCATTCTCTTGATTCACCAAAAGACGATTGAGTCGCACTTTAGACCGGTTTTCAATTCGAAAAGATTCGGAACTATAACGATATTATTTTATACCTAGCCAAAAGCGAAGTATTAACATTCCATTTATCAAAATGGGGTGTTACACACATACTCAGCTTCTGTGGTGGATATAGCATGAGCGGTTTGTTTCATGGAGAACCAAGAAGTTAAACAACAACCCATGAAGGTACAAATTCCACTAGCGCTTTTTTGGTCCACATAGTCTCCCGCATGATCCGAGTCCTCGTATATTATGGTTTCTACGCTGTCCCTTAAAGATACTATAATCCTAAATGTATAGTTCCTTTAATGTATCGGAAGATACACTTAACCGCTTCAAGGTGAGAGGTTTTGGGAGCCTTATGGAAGCGAGCACAAAGGCAAACACTAAACATGATATCCGGTCGACTTGCGCTAAGGTACAACAAACTACCAATAATACCTCTATATTTGGTGTTGTGTACCAACTCACAATCATCATTTACAGTGAGTTTACTATCCGAGGCCACAGGGGTCTTCATTGGTCTAGAGTCCTCTAATCCAAATTTCTTTAGCATTTCTTTAACGTACTTAGATTGGTTAAAGAAAATACCATCGTCCGTTTGTCTAATTTAGAGTCCTAAAAAGAAGTTAAGTTCTCTCATCATGCTCATTTCAAACTCGTCATGCATGATTTTGGCAAAGTCATTACACAAGCTTTGACAAGTTGAACCAAATATAATGTCATCAACATATATTTGTACGATTATGAGGTGAGAACCTTTCTTCTTTGTAAAGAGTGTATTGTCTATCATTCCCATGGTATACTCATGTTTTACAAGAAACGCTTTAAGTATATCATACCAAGCTTTGGGTGTTTGTTTAAGACCATAAAGATCTTTCTTAAGCTTGTAAACATGATCCGGTTTCTCAAAATCAATGAAGCCGGGAGATTGAGCCACATATACCTCCTCATTGATCAAACTGTTGAGAAACGCACTCATTACATCCATTTGTTGAAGCATAAAATATAATGCACAAGAATAAGCTAAAAGGATCCTAATGGACTCTAACCTCGCTACCGGTGCATATGTATCATCATAATCAATCCCTTCTTGTTGATTATAGCCTTGAGCTACAAGTCTTGTCTTGATACGAGACATAACACCGTTCTCATCTAACTTATTCCTATATACCCACTTGGTTCCTATGATGGTAGTACTTCTATGTGGAGGAACAAGTTCCCAAATATCATTAGCAATGAATTGATTCAATTCTTCTTTCATGGCGATGACCCAACTCTCATCCATCAAAGTTTCTTTAACATTCTTTGGTTCGATCAATAAGACAAAACAAAAGAAGTTACTTTGATCTTGGACTTGAGATCTAAGGGTCCATTAATTTAAGTCGCCTATGACGTTTTTGAGAGCATGATCCTTAGACTCCCTAATGTTTACTCCTTTTTCAACATTAAGGTCTTAAACTCCTAGTTTTCTAACCTCTTTGGCTTTAACTATGTCTATTTCATCCAAGTCATCATCTACCAAAGGTGGTGTCTTAGATGAAGGTGGGGTTTCATCAAATTGAAAGTTTATGGACTTATATTTAATAGTCATGTATTAGGATCGAACTCGAGATTACGGGATTGCACGCAATACATATAGAGTTAATTTATTTAATAAATATATATTCATTTGTTAAATTAAATCGAGCTATAACTTTAACGATCGTTAAATAAAATTAAGAGTTAAGTTTAAACAATCGTTGTGGAATAAAATAGAAGAGAAAAGAAAAGTCCGGAACACCACGCAAAGGGGGTGTCGACCGTCAGTTATGGAGGGACAATGGGAAGGAAAAAAGTTTTCTTATATCTGTTTACTTGGGATACAAGAAGTTTAGGCCTATATAAACACACCCTTACCCTCATAATTCAACACACCACAATCTCTCTTTCTCTCTTCTTTTGGTCGATAGCAAGCCGAAACCCACAAGGGGTTTTCGGTTGAATTTTTCGATTAAATATAATGAATTCCTAGCCCCTCTCTAGGGTTGTTGGGTTGATTTTCTACTAGACGTTGAAGCTCGGTTTACACGTACTAGCATTACGGTTAAATCTTTTTTTTGCTTAAAGGTAAATTTTATTAAGCAATGGGGAAAGTAACAATCAAAACACAAAAGCACAAAGACTAAAAGATAGAACAAACCCCTAACTTAGTATCTTTGGCAACAAAAAACTAATGGCAATGGAAATGGACAAAACCCATGCTCATTACATAAAGATAATAATACAAAGCAACTACATTCCAATGAAGAAGGCTGCTAATCCCAAATAAACTTGATCCCTGTTGATGAAGATCAAGCTTTTGCACATCAATGGCACTACCAAAGATCCATGACTCATTTCCAAATAAAAGCACCACTTCTGAATCCATGGCATGCCCTTAGTACAATCCACAAAGAGAAAGCACCAAAGATACCCAATCCATCACAATGGATACTTTTACCAGAAACAAGCAAATAAATAGCAGGTTGAAAAATACCTGCATAACAACCATCTGAAACTGAAGAAAACAAAAGAGAGGTGCCAGTGTAGCAGTTCACATCATTTTACCTCCTCAAAACCCCCACCTAGTAAAACCCAGTGGGAACCTTGGAGGGGGAAATAGTACAACAATAATACGAACCCTATCTTAACTAATGCAAAAGATACCTAACCATGCTAATGATTCATGAAAAGCATTAGGTATGGATGAAATACAAGGGAGGACAAAGCATCATAAAGGTTTGGAATCTAAAAAATTGTCCATACAAACATATCAAGGGAGAAAGTGTATCATACCTTGCATAGACGGCACATCTTGCAGTAGGCTCTAGAAGGCATAACACACTCCCCCTGACATAATCCATATGTCCACTAGTAGCACATCAAACTTACCCAAACAACCAAAGAAAGTCTACCCAAAACCCCCCAGCAGATGAGGAGAAGATGATATGATATCGATACATCCCTTAGATAAGTAAACACCCCTAAGGATTTCAGGTAGGGATTAAGTTCAAGTGAACCCAACTCCTATCACAATCCTAAAAACCAGTCCCTTAATGAGACCAACGAAACCAAATAACTAGCCTATAATTCGTCATCTACATTCATAGGATCAACAGAATAATCCTTGCATATACTATCAATCTTATCCAAATACTTCATAGGGAAACCCTAAATCTTAGCAGCTGCCAAATCATCAGGGGTACTCCTAATGGATAGACTAAGCATTCTTGTCTTAACAGAGTTAGTAATAATCCTAAATACTTCCTCTTCAGACCTAAAAGTTTTCTCAAAGAACCTAATATTCCGCTCTTGCCATATAAAATACACAACAGCTCCCCACATAAGCCTTTGCATTACGTTTAACTTGTTGTAATACGGGTGTACAAGAACGTAATATATTCTTACTTTATACTATATCTTGGTGATATGGTATAAACCCTAATTCGGTGAATTTGTTATATTTACTAAGGATAAAAAGATTTAAGAAATAAATCATGTTTTGTCACTTAAATATGAGTTAATTGCAAAAATGGTCCCTATGATCATTGGAGTTTAACGAAAAAAGTCACTTTATTTTTTCGGATTTGATCCCCGCGGTTGTGACTTATAACAAGTTTGGTTCTTTGTTTAAATTTTCTATTAGTTTTACCTTTATGCAATAGTTTATAAGGTTAAAATGACACAAATACGCTTCAGCATTTGATCCCTGTGGATTGTGAAATATAACAAATTTAGTCTTTAATTTTTTTTTAATTAATATAAGTGGTGTCTTTTTAATTAAAATATTATTAAAAATATATTAAATTAAGAAAATTTTAAAAAATTAAAAGTCTTTGAAAAAATAATTGAGTTAAGAAATATTCGAATTTTTATGTAAAAATATTAGGAAATTGAAAAAACTAAAAATATTCTAAACTTTTTTACATATATTCTGTTTTTTTAAATAGTCGAAAATTTACAAAACTAATTTCTTTATAATATTCAAAAATTTACAACAAACATTTCTTTAATGTACTCGAAAATATACATATATTTTTTATATCATCCGAATTTTATATATTTTAAATTAAAAAAATTCAAAAAATGCTCTCTAATTTTTACATTATTATCTCTATTCTTTTGTTATAAAATATATTTTTTTATTTTTAAATTTTTGAATATTTAAAAAAAATTGATTTTTTTTAATATTTATATGTGTTTTTTTGAAATAAGAACCAAATCTTCGCAAAAATTTTAAAAATAAATTCAAAAATTTTAAAAATAAATTCAAAAATTTCAATAAAAAAAAGTTATCACACAAAAAATTTTGAATTTTCTTATTCTGAAATATTTAGCGAAGATTTAGTTCTTGCTTCGAAAACGATGTATATATATTAAAAAAATTCAAAAAGATTTCTTTAGAATATTTAAAAAATTATAAAAAAATAGAGATAACTTTGTAAAAAACTAAGGACCATTTTTCAAAATTTTTCTTAATTCAAATTATATAAAATTCAAATGTTTTTTCAAGTTTCTTTTTTTGTAGATTTTCGATTATTTAAAAGAAATTAATTTATTAATTTTTGAATATCTTAAAGATATTTGTTTTGTAAATTTTCGAATACTTTAAAAAAAATTGAATATTTGTAAAAAAATTGAATATTTTAAAAAAAGATTTTAAATTTCAAATATTTTTGTTAACATGTCAAATATTTCTTACCTCAATTTATTTTTTTATAATTATTTTTTTTTGTAAATTTTTTAATTCAATTTATATTTTGAATAACTTTCAATTTAAAAAAAGACTACTTATATTAATTAAAAAGTAAAAAAATAAAATAAAAACTAAATCTGTTATATATTCTAAAAACCAAATGGACCATATGTAAAAAGATATTCGTGTCATTTCAACATTCTAAACCATTGTTTAATGGTCAAAGTAACAGAAATTTTGGTCAAGAGACTACACCCGTTATAAGTCACAACCGCATAGATCAAATCTGAGAAAAAACAAAATAAAAGAATTATTTTCGTTAAATCGGAACGATCATAAGGACAATTTTGCAATTAACTCTTTAAATGTTCGTACTTATATGAGGGCTCAGTATAACAGAGAGGATATACTCTCCGTGTTGAGGTGCAAGCCTCTCAGGGCATCGTTGGTCTTCTCCGTCACACTGGAGACCCCTCCCCCCTACTTCGTCGCGACCTCGCCACCCAACCGGTGAAGCCACAACGAGGAGAGAATCATTTTTTTTCTTTTTATCTTTCTTTTGTTGGTTTCTTTAATTAGTGTATGTTTTTGTGTTTATAGTGTGCGTGCTTTTGAGTAACGAAAGAGAATGAGCATGTGTGTGTTTAGCAAGTGTGTGTTTGTGTCAGTGTGTGTGGTGTGTATAAAAAAAGGTAGATGGTAGGAGGATAACTGGATATGGTGTGTGTTCTTTTATTAGATAATATTATATTTACAGTTTTTACCCTTATTGTTTGATGTTTATTATTTTCGGTTTAAATTTATTAATTTTTATATTTTTTAAAATATTTTTAGTTTAGGATTGTATTTATATTTTTAATGTATTTTTATTTATGTATTTGTATTTTTAATTTAATAAAATAAATTTTAATTTGTTTTAAAAATGAAAAAGAAAAATCTAAAAATAATGGGTGGAGCCAAAGTGGAGAACAAAGTGAATGTCATGACAAAAGGGTGTTTTTGTTAATTGTTTTGATGTGATATGGCAGCAGTAGGACTAAAGTGGAGAGTGGTTGTCTCTCCACCATTAGAGGTGCACATCAAAACTGGCTTGGAACCGGTTCATAACCGAAAACCAGAACCGGTTCTAACCGGTTTTTTTAATAACCGGTTACGGTTTTATACTAACCACCGGTTTGGATTTTGACGGTTATGGACCGGTTTGTACTGGGTTTTTTTCCAACCGGTAAGGAGCTGGAACTTTTTCAAATTTTGAAATTTTGAATTTTATAGCCGGTAGGTGGAGCGTGTATTTGAAATTTAAATCTATTAAAAGTGCCATTTTGCCCTTTTACATTTACTATAAGTAGGGGGTTGGATCATACAATATTCACAACACATTTTACTTTCATTTTAGCAAAAAAAACACTCAAAATCAAAACCGAATTGTTTTAGTAATCATAAATTGAAGGAGGAAGAGGTAAAGGCAAAGCTAGTTCAGATAACACCCGTGTTGGTTCTACAACTTCCAAACCGGCGAAGGAAGAACCAACGGTTGCAGAAGTGCTCACAAGTCACAACCACAACGCTATAATTTGGCAAGAGTATCAATACGTGAGGATGATAGACGGTGTTTATAAGGCTCAATGCTTGCATTGCTTTTAAAACCATGCAGCCTGGTTCCAACTCGACGTTGAGGTCTCATATTAACGAAAGGTATTGTAAGGCACTTAAGAACACTCCGGAAGCGGGTCAACCCTCGATAACTTGATAAGGGGGCATATTTTTTATAATCAGGAAGTTGTTCGAGAACAATTTGTCGGGTTGGTTATTCAAGAGGGGCTGTCATTCAACCATTTCGACAACCCTCGTATCACTAGGGTGTTTCAAAGGACTACCGAAACACAACAATGTAAGTCATTCTACCCTCAAACGTGATGCTATGAAAATGTGGAGAGCGGCTAAATGAGAACTTAAAGATGGGTTTTTAAACTTAAATGCTAGTGTTAACTTAACTACGGATGTGTGGTCTACTCCACATGGGTTGTCTGGTTCGTACATGTGTGTTACCGCACATTGGATCGATCCGAGCAATTGGCTCATGATGAAGCGGGTCATTGCATTCTAAGACTTTCCATATCCTCACGGGGCACTTGAGTTATCCGTTTTGTTGGGTCATGTGTTAAGAAGGTTTCGGTTGGAAAACAAAATATTTTCAATTACGCTGGATAATGCTAGTAACAATACCAAAGCCATGATTAGAATAAAATTTAAGCACGGAACAATTATGAACGGAATATTTTTTCATAGTCGATGTGTTGCACACATCATTAACTTGGTTGTGCAAGCCGGCCTAAATGTTGACTCTATAGGTGCAATTAGAGGATGTTTTAGACAAATGTTAAAAGATATTTTCAAAGCGGGCAACCGAAGGTATGCAATATATATTAAATGGTGTAAAGATTTGGAAAAACCTTTTTGGGCACCTAATTGGGACGTTCCTACGAGATGAAATTCCACATATCACATGTTCCTTTGTGCTTTAAAACAAAAAACGACTTTACAAACTTTTCATGACGAGTTGCATTGTAATGGTGATGTCGAGTATGGGTTTGCGGTTGAAAATTAGGATATTTTTGAAAAACTAACCCGATTACTTGAAATCTTTAACACCGCAACAAAAATATTGTCGGGAGTCTATTATCCAACGTCTCATTTGGTGTTGCAATAACTTTATTTGATGTGTCAAAGGTTAAGCGAATTTGAATTTGAATGTGGTATATTTGCAGAAATGGTACAGAAAGCAAAGCTAAGAAAATACTTTCAAAAGTTACCATCAATAATTACTTGTTCTACCGCGTTAAACCCATTTTTCGATGTAAACGGGGTAGAGATGTCCATTGACTCAATTACGAATGATTTGGGGTGTTTTCAAAATAACGTGAGCTTTGCATATGATGCAAAAAAATCTTTCAATGATACCTTTGAGGATTTATGGCAAGTTTACTTTGAACCATATGGTAACGTACCTCCTTTACCACATGTTGCTTCTTTATCGGGTCCGAGTTCAAGGAATCCGATAACAAAAATGATAAATTCTTTACAAGAAAGCACAAACAAAAGGGCAAGGTTTGAAGAAAAAGCATCCAACGAATTTAAAATGTATACCTCGAGAAAATGGATTCATCTTGCCACCGATCAGTTTTTAGGATTTGATATATTGGCTTGGTGGCAAGCAAAGGAAGAAATGTTTCCCGTTTTATCCTGAATGGCTCGTGACTTGCTAAGCGTACAAGCTACTTCGATAGCTTCGGAATCGGCCTTTTCAACAAGTGGAAGAGTTCTATCTAATCGAAGAACAAGACTCACTCTGGCATCTTTGGAGATGTGCATGTGCTTGAAAGATCACTTAGATGCACAAGACCGGCTACAACACAAGTCAAGTCTTGAAAACACCTTAGACTTTGAAGAAGATGTATTTGACTATGAGGTGGAAACGGGTGAAGCGACGTCACTCACCGATGAAGAAGTGTCACAAGATGAAGTTGCTACAGAAGCTAGGTCCAAGTCCGACAACGAAGTCAACCTAGACTGTAACACCCCATTTGGATAAATGGAATGTCACGCGTAATTATGGCGTGTCATCAAAGCATGCAAGGTAATATGTAGTAAAACATACATGACCATAGGGAAAACCGGAATCAAACATCGGTTCCCAATATAAGCCCAAAACATAAATAAAGGAAATGAACTGAATAAAGACTAAACAAGCATAACTATATGAAGGCAAAAAGGAAAAGAAGTCTCTGGCAGCTTCCATCCTATGCGCGTCCTCCAAAATACTCGAGTCTTTCCTAGGGTACCTGCCGTTTTGGGACATGGAAAGGAAAGTAATGGCTGAGCAAGACGCTTAGTGCACGGATGTACAATATAGCATGAATAGGATAAGCATGTAACATATAACAGCGGAAGACTAAGTTCTGAGTAACCTGGTTATGTATTGAGAAAACTGGTTTTATAGTTTGAAGCCTTATGTTTATCTTATGAAAACTGTTTAACATATATATACCATAGCCCATATAGGTCATGAAAAGGTCACGTGCATGAATACTTAGAGGGGTGACCTCATCATGCTGATTAGAGGGGATGCCTCTAATTAATATACTGGTCTGGGTAGGAGGGATCAACTCCTTGTGAAGGATGCAAGGCACACACCACATTCACCATGAAATCCTGAATAAAACATGTAACTAGGATGCACCCATACGCCCCACATGATATAATAATATGGCCAAAACTGAAAAGGGACGCCACGAGCAATCACTCCGCCGTGGGGAAGTCATAACATTGGTGCCTCCAATGTTATGGTTATGGTACCTCCATAACTAGGTGAAACTGGTCATGCTTGTATATGGCTATAGGTTATGCTAATTTAACATAAGCAATTCAAATAATAAAACAAATACTGGGAAAACAGTTGGCTGCATACGGGGAAATCCTAATAAGGAAAGAATGTCCATACTGAAAGGATGGGAATCCGTACCTCAAGTCCAGTGAATGAACGGAAGAAAGACTCCTACTTCTGGATCACTAATGCTACATGAATACACACGTGTATAAGTATCGGATCACTGAATACGTATTGGGTTTTATGTCTTGTCTTAACTTATTTTACATGTTTTTAAGTCATGTTTTACTGTCTTAAGCTTTAAACGACGATTATCTTATATTCTGATTAATCTGATTAAGTATTACCGGTATTTCATGTGTTATTATACTTACTGTGTAATAATAAGTAACTTTCCAAAAATAGCAGGTTTCCTAAAATAGAAAGTTTCCAAAAATAGAACGTTACCAAAAATAGAAAGTTTCCAAAAATAGAATTACTGCTTAAAATAGATTAGTTTCTAAAAATAGAAAGTTTCCATAAATAGATTAGCTGCCTTATTTAATAAGTTTCTAAAAATAGAAAGTTTCCATAAATAGATATAAGCTGGTTAAATAAGCTAATAAATAAGCTTAAGTGTTTACTGATTAATATTCTAAGTCATAATGATATAATGTATAGTTTACTAATTATTACATGTCATTAAATAAACTATAGGTTAAAGGCATTTAATTAAATATAATGTGATTTAATTAAATACAGATGTAAATACTTAGGTTAAAACATGCATTATTAATTATATTAATATAACCTAAGTCATGAGAATTAATTAATTATAGGTCATGGTTTTAATAATTAATTAATTATTTAGTCTAATTTTTCATAATTACAATACTTAGGTTTAGCTATGTATTAATAGTAAAATAATTGACCTAAGTCATGATAATTAATTAATTATAAGTCATGTTTAATAATTAATTAATTACTATAGTCAGCATTAAATAATAAAATTACTTAGGTTAAAATCATGTATTATTACTAGTAATAATAAACCTAAGTCCATGTTTTAATTAAATTAATTTTATAGCATGTTAAATTAATTTAATTAACTTGTAATAAATAATCTTGTAATAATAAGTCGTGTTTTATTTATTTTATTTACCTTGAAAATAATAAGCATGTAAGTTAATTATTTTTTTAAAATGATAACCCGTAACCATGTATTATTTTATTAAAAGTATCGAAAACCGAACCCGTGTCTTATTTAATTAAACGTAAAGCTCGTATTACGTTTTAAAATAAGCCGAACCAAACAACCCTTATTCTGCCCTTAAACCCATAGCCAAACAGCCCTCAACAGCTCCTAAAATGGGCTGCCAAACGCCCTGTTAGACCTGTAGCCAGACACTTCCCCTGCCCTGGTTTCCCCTGCTTGTGATCAGTTCCCACCGACAGGCTAAACCTGTCAGCCGTGGTTCCCACTGGCAGATCAACCCGAACCCCCTGCCTGTTTGTTATTTCCACCGCCAGTACAAAACCCAGCCAAACCCTAATTAGGGTTGCGGCTGGTGGAGAAAATACCACCGAGACTCATGTGAGTCTCGGTTTGTGTGCCTTTCGAACCCAGCAACAAACAAACGAAGCCCTTTTTACTTATTGCCATAAGAACGTGTGTTTTTTTTAACATCTTTTAAATAATCGGATTGAAAATAAAAGAACCTAGAAAATGAATTAGGGTTTTTACCTTTATGTTTCGTGTTAGGGTTTAGAATTAAACAACGAATGTAATCCTCATTCTTCTTAGATCGTGAAGCCATGGTTCTCCCTTTTTCTTTATGTGAGTCACGGCAGAGAAGAGGAGGAAAAGAAGTGGCGGCTGTATTATGCTTTTAGGGTTTTGGTATGTTTTGTGAATGTTGCCAAAATGAATATTACTCCCCCCGTCTATTATGTTATACACGGTTCAAGAACAAACTTGGGCCTTGAGCCCAAGTCCCATTAGTTTTCTAGTTTTTCTAAAACAGCCCCCTTGAAACACTTGTAATCTTTATTAAGTCTCGTTTTTGTTAAAAGGGTACGCGTAAACGAGTATTAAATGTGTCGTAAGTTTCTTAGCTATAATTACCCGTGTTAAACGTAATTATTATGTATATAATTACTTGTCATGTTAAATTAAATATACATAATAATAATAATCGTTAAATGTCCGTGATTACGTGTTACGTAGTTTACGTAATATAATTAGTTTCTGATCGTGACTAAATATATTATTTATTCATGTTCGTAATAATTATATATATATGTAATTAATATCAGTTCGTGTTTTAATTACGTTCGTGATTAATTATTGTTAAATATTTATCATGTGTTCGTACGTAATCGATACTTATCATGTTTATACACGTATGTAATACTTAAATAATAGTACGTGAATGTGATCATACTGTAAAAGGAAAGTTTTAATCTAGGGCGTACGATCTTAAGGGTAGTATTCATGGTAAAAGCAAGCGGGTTTTACAATTCTTCCCCCCTAAAAAGAATAATTCGTCCCCGAATTATAGATAAAGTAACTGGAAGCGGAACACACCCGAATCAGACTGAGAGGGTATGTGAGATAATGAACGTGCAGGTGATCTGGCAAAAGAACGCGGAACGTGACCTGTCTTGAAAAGACATGGAACGTGACGTGACTGAAAGGACATATCTAGTTGATAAGAGAAAACGGATAAGAAGTCCGGATGAACTTGTTCGTTTCCGAGTGGCTTCCCTCTTAGACAGTTTCCTCTTAAGGTTTGACACGAATGATAAATCTTGGTCCTCCTGACCTCGACTCAAAATACAAAGAAGTTATTGGTTATCAATGTAAGATGGATTCCCTGGATTTAATCGAGGGAATAAGAATTAACGTATAAGAGTAACTGAAACGTTATTGTGCAAAATTTTAACTTAACGAAAATTTGGGACGATGTGTGAGACATAAAGAAACGTATTACGCGAAAATTTTGAACGGAATACGTGAAAAATTTTGAACGGAATACGTGAAAAATTTTGCACGGAATACGTGAAAATTTTGAACGAAATACGTGAAAAATTTTGAATGGAATGCGTGAAAAATTTTGCACGGAATACGTGAAAATTTTGAACTGAATACGTGAAAATTTTTGAACGGAATACGTGAGAAATTTTGAACGGAATACGTGAAAATTTTGTAGTATGAGTAGACATATCACGATCCATGATATGGGAACATATCATGAACGTAGGATTACTTAGATGACAATGCTAAATGGTATGGGTAAGACGCGAAGTGTGACGTGAAACGTCTGTCTGAGGATGAGAAATTATTGAACTTAAGTCTGGTCTCCCAAGTTCCTATAACTTCCCAGAATGATCTTGGGAGTTACATCGTAAGCTAGGATACAATCATGAATCATGAATAGTTCATGAACGTGAATGCTGAAGCAAATCATGAGATTGGCTGGAGGCATGATCGTAAGAAAATGAATCTGAATATGAGTGTAAATCTAATCTGGTATCCGAAAGAGGCCATGTGATCGTACGATCTTTGGCTGAAATATCTGAGAGTCTACTACTATGAAATCTTCGCGGATGCAAGGATTTGGCAGACTTGATCAACAGTTGATAATTCCATGGAGTTACTGTACCATTTCCACTCGGAAAGTGTTCCCGGTGGAGATAGTTACTAGTATGTAGGTGTCCTATCTTAACCTGATTGTATAACAGGATATAAGATATGAACATAACTGTATCTTGTTCTTTAGAACTTGATACATAGGAGTTTGCAAAATTATGAGTCTTTAAAACTAGACTTCCTTAGCGTAGGATTTTCTAGAACACCTAACGAAGTGTAGGGTTCTCACCTTTACGCATAAGCTGAGTCATGGTAAGATTAACCATGCAAATCCATGTGATCCAGCATGTCACTGTAATCGAACAGGGTTGATATTTTAAATTTCCCCTGTCGTAGAATTTGCAACATAATGCAAATATGGTATTCCTGCTCTTCTCCAGACTTAGAGAAAATCAGGTTGTCCTTGAAGAAAACACTGACGAATTTGTTTATGAGTTCATGGAACTCGATTTACTAAGTCCATAATGCTGTTGGAGCATTTATGAGACTAAAGCAAAATCATGAATCTAGCATGCCTGAGTCGTGAACGAATAGCAGTCATGGACATGTCCTGCTCTTTCATTCGTCACTGTTGGCATCATCGATCATGAATCCGATCTTGTAAGGTGCTTAACACCATACAGTTTGTTGGACATGTCGTCAGTACGTGGAGGAGAATAACGTTTATGAATGGTGATTTGTTTAAGTCAGCGGTAGTCGACACATAATCTCATGGTACCGTGCTTCTCCTTGCGGGTTCTCTTAGAATGTATGGGAAGATCTTGGAATAATCAACTGACAGCTAGAAAATTTTAGCGACCGTGGATAACAACGCATATGCTTGTAAGCATAAATAATACGTACAAATTTTCCTGATGGAAAATCAAGCTAAATGTATTCAGGAGCCTGAATATTACTGTACATAATTATGAATCGTAGCATGGTGTGTTGTTCATAGTCCATAATTAGGATAAAATTTAACTCGTGTCTGTCCGAGGAAATGCCTTAGCAGGTTGGATCTCATCATTACGCTGAAGGAAAACCTCCGTATACATGGGAATATGAAAGTCGTCCTTCATTGTCATGAGTATATGAAATATGGTGAAAAATGAAAGTGTCATCGACAACGTGACAGTTCTCACTATATGCCGATAATGGTACTGAAATTCTTGTGGCCTGATTAATACATGGCACAACAAAATGGATATACCCTGGGAGGGTACCCTGAATTTCTTAGAGATGTTCCATTACTCGTGTCTTGGAAGTATAAGCATGACATATGTCTTGACTGGTGTCTTGACATGTGTCTTCAAAAGTATACGTGAGACATGTGTCTTGACTGATGTCTTGACACGTGTTTCGAGATGTGAAGCAAATAGAACTACAATTTTAGGTTATGTAAGGTTACTATTGCCTTGTCTATTAGTTCCATGACTGTCATTTTCATGACTGTAATTCATGTAACTATTCAGCTGAGTGGCCGGCTGGTACCGGTTTCCACTCATGTGACTGAAAAGACAACTGCAAGGCTTATGACATATGATAAGGTAAGAACATAGATTGTGATGGAAGTCCTCCGGTGGTGAAGCATCATCTCGTCCGACCGCTTCGATCTAACGCCTTTGTCTTCGTCTTTTAGGATCTCCAGGTTGTAAGCGTCATCAGCGTCTCGTAGCGTCTTCAAACATCAGCACCACCAACCTTTAGTAGCATCTCCGAGTTATGAGCGGCATCAGCATCTTGTAGAACATCAACAAGTGGAATACGCCTAAGATGATTTAGAATGGTCTAGTGAATATTCATGGAGTATTTTCAGAGAAATAGACATGAAATATGGTAAGTGTAATACACATGGAATACGGTACTTGGAGTACACATGGCATGCACATGAAATGATCAATATGGGTTGATCATCTAACATGATTCGCATGGAATAATTGATTAACGGTTTGAAGACCAACTGGGCTGATCATCATGATAGCCTAGCAATATTAGCATAGACATCATTATGGTTACATAGGAAAACACCCAAAAGTGTGATGGAACGAAATTCAACAATGACTCTCATGAAAGCATGTTTAATGAAAAAAAACAACCATGACTGTCGTAAAGCTGGATTTAATGAAATCCTTCCATGTTTAGCGTGAGGGCATGCTCAACATGACGAGAACATAATCAAGATAAAACTTAAGACATACTAAATCATGAAGATGAAATCATCATGAAAATATTGGAATGAAATTAATCAAGATGGAGTATAAAACGTAATCAGCATGAAAATGAAGTTAACCATGATAGTATGAAACCATAATCGACATAAAGATCATAAAATTTTAATGAGTGTTCATGGAATAATATGATTGTAATGCAATAAAATTTGAAAATCACTGGTGTGAACACTGGGTCGGCTCACAAAACAAAATTGATATGATTACTCTGATTTGAGCGTAATATGAATAAATATGAAATAAAATTTATGCCATAATCATGAAAAACTTTTATGCGTAAAACAGTGCATAAATGCATGATGTAGTTTATAAAACTTATATGCGCGAAGGTAAATGCCTATGGTCAGTTTACCCAAAACAAAATGACAGGGCGCGGGGACGCCTATGGGTCGGTCCCAAAGTTAAAAGTTTCGATAAAAGCACATGCGACTAAATAGGGCCAGTCTTATACCAACCATTACTTAGTCAAAATTCTTACAACAGATGACATATGATATAAATGCATGAATGCATGAAACATAAATAATTTAAAAGTCATTGTCAAAACTTAACAGAAAAAAAATTTTATGTGAAAAATATGAACTACTGGGGTTCAGTCCACATAATCACAGTTCATGAGGAACATCGTGCATAGACAATGACACATAACTAAGTATGGATGACGGTTGTTCATTCCATATTAGTAAAACGATACTAGTGAAAACAACATGGTTAAAACAACAAGGTGCTGAAAACGTCATGGTTAAAATAAAAAGATGTTGAACGCATCAATACGTGGAATAACAAGCGTTGACTTAGGAAGCTCCTGGTGACTACCCACTAGTCACAGGTCAAGTTTTAGAGCCTACAGGTCGAAGCCTTGGCTCTGATACCATAATTGTAACACCCCATTTTGATAAATGGAATGTCACGCGTAATTATGGCGTGTCATCAAAGCATGCAAGGTAATATGTAGTAAAACATACATGACCATAGGGAAAACCGGAATCAAACATCGGTTCCCAATATAAGCCCAAAACATAAATAAAGGAAATGAACTGAATAAAGACTAAACAAGCATAACTATATGAAGGCAAAAAGGAAAAGAAGTCTCTGGCAGCTTCCATCCTATGCGCGTCCTCCAAAATGCTCGAGTCTTTCCTAGGGTACCTGCCGTTTTGGGACATGGAAAGGAAAGTAACGGCTGAGCAAGACGCTCAGTGCACGGATGTACAATATAGCATGAATAGGATAAGTATGTAACATATAACAGCGGAAGACTAAGTTCTGAGTAACCTGGTTAAGTATTGAGAAAACTGGTTTTATAGTTTGAAGCCTTATGTTTATCTTATGAAAACTGTTTAACATATATATACCATAGCCCATATAGGTCATGAAAAGGTCACGTGCATGAATACTTAGAGGGGTGACCTCATCATGCTGATTAGAGGGGATGCCTCTAATTAATATACTGGTCTGGGTAGGAGGGATCAACTCCTTGTGAAGGATGCAAGGCACACACCACATTCACCATGAAATCCTGAATAAAACATGTAACTAGGATACACCCATACGCCCCACATGATATAATAATATGGCCAAAACTGAAAAGGGACGCCACGAGCAATCACTCCGCCGTGGGGAAGTCATAACATTGGTGCCTCCAATGTTATGGTTATGGTACCTCCATAACTAGGTGAAACTGGTCATGCTTGTATATGGCTATAGGTTATGCTAATTTAACATAAGCAATTCAAACAATAAAACAAATACTGGGAAAACAGTTGGCTGCATACGGAGAAATCCTAATAAGGAAAGAATGTCCATACTGAAAGGACGGGAATCCGTACCTCAAGTCCAGTGAATGAACGGAAGAAAGACTCCTACTTCTGGATCACTAATGCTACATGAATACACACGTGTATAAGTATCGGATCACTGAATACGTACTGGGTTTTATGTCTTGTCTTAACTTATTTTACATGTTTTTAAGTCATGTTTTACTGTCTTAAGCTTTAAACGACGATTATCTTATGTTCTGATTAATCTGATTAAGTATTACCGGTATTTCATGTGTTATTATACTTACTGTGTAATAATAAGTAACTTTCCAAAAATAGCAGGTTTCCTAAAATAGAAAGTTTCCAAAAATAGAACGTTACCAAAAATAGAAAGTTTTCAAAAATAGAATTACTGCTTAAAATAGATTAGTTTCTTAAAATAAAAAGTTTCCATAAATAGATTAGCTGCCTTATTTAATAAGTTTTTAAAAATAGAAAGTTTCCATAAATAGATATAAGCTGGTTAAATAAGCTAATAAATAAGCTTAAGTGTTTACTGATTAATATTCTAAGTCATAATGATATAATGTATAGTTTATTAATTATTACATGTCATTAAATAAACTATAGGTTAAAGGCATTTAATTAAATATAATGTGATTTAATTAAATAAAGATGTAAATACTTAGGTTAAAACATGCATTATTAATTATATTAATATAACCTAAGTCATGAGAATTAATTAATTATAGGTCATGGTTTTAATAATTAATTAATTATTTAGTCTAATTTTTCATGATTACAATACTTAGGTTTAGCTATGTATTAACAGTAAAATAATTGACCTAAGTCATGATAATTAATTAATTATAAGTCATGTTTAATAATTAATTAATTACTATAGTATGCATTAAATAATAAAATTACTTAGGTTAAAATCATGTATTATTACTAGTAATAATAAACCTAAGTCCATGTTTTAATTAAATTAATTTTATAGCATGTTAAATTAATTTAATTAACTTGTAATAAATAATCTTGTAATAATAAGTCGTGTTTTATTTATTTTATTTACCTTGAAAATAATAAGCATGTAAGTTAATTATTTTTTTAAAATGATAACCCGTAACCATGTATTATTTTATTAAAAGTATCGAAAACCGAACCCGTGTCTTATTTAATTAAACGTAAAGCTCGTATTACGTTTTAAAATAAGCCGAACCAAACAACCCTTATTCTGCCCTTAAACCCGTAGCCAAACAGCCCTCAGTAGCTCCTAAAATGGGCTGCCAAACGCCCTGTTAGACCTGTAGCCAGACACTCCCCCTGCCCTGGTTTCCCCTGCTTGTGATCAGTTCCCACCGACAGGCTAAACCTGTCAGCCGTGGTTCCCACTGGCAGATCAACCCGAACCCCCTGCCTGTTTGTTATTTCCACCGCCAGTACAAAACCCAGCCAAACCCTAATTAGGGTTGCGGCTGGTGGAGAAAATACCACCGAGACTCATGTGAGTCTCAGTTTGTGTGCCTTTCGAACCCAGCAACAAACAAACGAAGCCCTTTTTACTTATTGCCATAAGAACGTGTGTTTTTTTAACATCTTTTAAATAATCGGATTGAAAATAAAAGAACCTAGAAAATGAATTAGGGTTTTTACCTTTATGTTTCGTGTTAGGGTTTAGAATTAAACAACGAATGTAATCCTCATTCTTCTTAGATCGTGAAGCCATGGTTCTCCCTTTTTCTTTGTGTGAGTCACGGCAGAGAAGAGGAGGAAAAGAAGTGGCGGCTGTATTATGCTTTTAGGGTTTTGGTATGTTTTGTGAATGTTGCCAAAATGAATATTACTCCCCCCGTCTATTATGTTATACACGGTTCAAGAACAAACTTGGGCCTTGAGCCCAAGTCCCATTAGTTTTCTAGTTTGTCTAAAACAGCCCCCTTGAAACACTTGTAATCTTTATTAAGTCGCGTTTTTGTTAAAAGGGTACGCGTAAACGAGTATTAAATGTGTCGTAAGTTTCTTAGCTATAATTACCCGTGTTAAACGTAATTATTATGTATATAATTACTTGTCATGTTAAATTAAATATACATAATAATAATAATCGTTAAATGTCCGTGATTACGTGTTACGTAGTTTACGTAATATAATTAGTTTCTGATCGTGACTAAATATATTATTTATTCATGTTCGTAATAATTATATATATATGTAATTAATATCAGTTTGTGTTTTAATTACGTTCGTGATTAATTATTGTTAAATATTTATCATGTGTTCGTACGTAATCGATACTTATCATGTTTATACACGTATGTAATACTTAAATAATAGTACGTGAATGTGATCATACTGTAAAAGGAATGTTTTAATCTAGGGCGTACGATCTTAAGGGTACTATTCATGGTAAAAGCAAGCGGGTTTTACATAGACAGTTCTGAATTCGATTAGTTATCGGTTTTAATTATGTTTATGTATTATGTGTGATTGTGTGATGTATTTCCTTTTAATTGTATTTTTTTAATGTATCTGTAATGTTCTATGAAATAAAAGTGAAATTTTTAATAATTGCAGTCGTACGGCTATCCTACGGTTCACCATACGCTCTAAAAACAAAAAACAAAAAAAAACCCGAAAAACCGGCTAACCGGTTAGAACCGGTTATACTATTTTACCCTTTTGACCGGTTAGTAACCTAGCCAGTTAACCGGTCCAACCGGTTTTTTTGGTCTTCGACCAAAAACCGTTTTTTATCCAAACCAAACCGGTTTGATTAACCGGATATGCCCACCCCTTTAGATATTCGGTTTTTTTGGTCCAACCGGTTCTTTTATCATAAGGACAATTTTTGCAATTAACTCTTTGAATATTCGTACTTATAAGAGGGCTCGGTATAACGGAGAGGATAGCCTCTCCGTGTTGAGGTGAAAGCCTCCCCGGGCTTCGTCGGCCTTCTCCGCCACATTGGACCCCCCCCCCCCCCCCCCATTTCGCCGCGACCTCGCCGCCCAACCGACGAAGCCACAATGAGGATAGAATCAATTTTTTCTTCTTTTTTCTTTCTTTTGTTGATTTTTTAATAAGTGTGTGTTTTTGTGTTACAGTGTGTGTGTTTATGGGTAACGAAAGAGAAGGAGTGTGTGTGTTATTTAACAAATGGTGTTTGTGTCAGTGTGTGTGGTGTGTATGGAAAGAAAAAGAAGAGGGTACGAGGATAATTGGATAAGGTGTGTTCTTTTATTAAAAAATAATTATATTTACAGTTTTTACCCTTATGGTTTGATGTTTATCATTTTCATTTTAAATCTATTAATTTTCGTATTTTCTAAAATATTTTTAGTTTAGGATTCTATTTATATTTTCGTAATGTATTTTTAATTATGTATTTGTATTTTTAGTTTAGTAAAACGAATTTTAATTTGTGTGAAAAATGAAAAAGAAAAATCTAAAGATAATGGGTGGAGCCAAAATGGAGAGCAAAGTGAATGCCTTGACAAAAAGATGTTTTTGTTAATTATTTTGATGTGATATGACAGCAGTGGGCATAAAGTGGAGAGTGGTTGCCTCTCCACCATACAGAGAAGTTTAAAAGTGAACAAAATTTATTAATTATTTTATTTAAGTAGTTAATCAAAATATTACCGAGAAACCTTCTCATCACTTCCTTTTCTCCAATCTTTTATATAGTAAAAGAATTAAATTATTTGAGAATTTCAATGAAAAGTAAAGGTTATAGGAAAAACGATTAGACCCATCAAATTGCTTGATTTGGACACATCAATAAAATCAAGCGATGTGATTGGTAGAAAAAAGTTAAAATTGAATTCAGTTTAGTCAAAATTGAATATTTTGGTGAAAGAATTTGATTGAAACATACAAAGCTATATATGTCAAATTTGTGAAAATAAAAACTTAAAAAAGGAGGAGGGAACTAATAAAAGTTTAGTGGTTGAATTTTAAATAAATTAGATAGATTTAAATGTAAACTTATAATTTTTTTTATATTTTTTAGTAAATTTAAGAAATAAACAAAATACCCCCTAAACTCAATATCCTCTAGATATTTTAAAAATACAACATATATGCTATATTAAAATCAACAAATCACATGCTTCTAAAATAAAAACACAAAATATTGTTTATTTTTATTTTGACACTTAACAAATTCAAGCAATTGCAATGTACGTAAATTATTATTAACATGAATATGCTATATTGCATATACAACAATTGCAATGTACGTAAATTCAAGCAATTGCATATACAACATATATGCTATATTAAAATCAACAAATCACATGCTTCTAAAATAAAAACACAAAATATTGTTTATTTTTATTTTGACACTTAACAAATTCAAGCAATTGCAATGTACGTAAATTATTATTAACATGAATATAGATATCTAAATGAATGCAGGACCTCAAACATCGATATGAGATGAAAATAAATAGAGGGGATTCTACATATTATAACAACATATATTTTTTCAAGATCGTTACGTGTTACTAAACACACAATGTTTAGAAAATGATAACTAACATTTCAATTAAAGAAAGTCACATACTTTATGCACAACTATTTATATAAAATATCAATTAATACTATCACATAATAAAAAAATCATATACCAAAATTCATGAGTCCATGAGTATCGTAACTATTTAATTTTTAAAAATTTAATATTGTTTTATAAAATACCATTAACCATTACAAAATCATAAATTTATAAACCGTGTATGTGTAAGGTTGACGTAAATGATTTGTTGATTAACTAGCCGGATACCCGCGCAATGCGGCGGCGAGTACCCGGTTACTAATTTTGCGGCGAATCAATATTATTTAAGTCTTACACACATGATCTACCTATCCCATCCCTAGATAAACAACATGTTTGAATTATAGCAATAACTATAAGGAATGTACTTCCAGTTATAATGCTTTGTCTAGAAGATATAAATTACACATAAGATGCATATATGTAATGCAAGAACAAGTAATTTGATTGAAAAGGATCAAACAATGCATCACTATTAATAAACTAATTAATTTCAAATGTAGTTTTACAAAAAACCGTCCGGTCAAAGACTCCGCACATTTGATTGGTTGCGAGTTGAAAAGTGGATGGACAGTTTGAGTCGCGAAAGAGCCGCTTATATTAACCCAAAAGGAACGAATAGCAATTCATTAAGTAGAAGCTAACATCTTTTGGACTAAAAATGCATTAACAACAATGCAGACAAAAAAAAGTAATATGTTTCTTGCATCAAATTTTACTATATATATATATATATATATATATATATATATATATATATATATATGTGGGGTAGGAGATCTCTAGTTTTAGAGAGAGGGATTGATGTGTATTTTTTGTCCATTGTGTGTTTTAGGGATGAGCACGGTACCGGTACCGTACCGAACCGGTACTGAATTAGTGGTACCGAATTTTTCCCGAGCATAAATTAGTGGTACCGGTACCGTACCGAACGGGATTCGGATATCGGTACCGGTATCGGTACCGGTACCGGTACCGGTATCGGTACCTGTACCGAGAAATCGGGATTTTCCCGTTTTTTTCAGAGAATTTCCCGATTTGGTACCGGTCCCGTACCGAATTATTGATACCGAATTTTTTTTCACCTTATTTCGTGGTACCGGTACCGTATCGAACGGGATTCGGGTACTGGGAATCGGTACGGTTCCGGTACGGTTTCGGGATTCGGGTCCAAATGCTCATCCCTAGTGTGTTTCAATTAGTCGGGATTTATATTAGTTGGGTACGGGTGTTTAATGATTTTTGATAATGACGGTTATATTTTAATTTAAATGAGATTTTACATTTAAAATGGACTTTATAAATATTTGAGCGGTTACAAAATTATCAACTTAAACATATTTATATTCATGCAATAACTTATTTGTGTGTATATAATAGCGGCTTGTTAATACTGAATATATATATATATATATATATATATATATATATATATATATATATATATATATATATATATATATATATATATATATATATATATATATATATATATATATATATATATATATATATATATATATATATATATATATATATATATATATATAAAAGGTCATTAAAGTCCGGTTACATATTTGTTTGAAATAATGTATGCAATTAATGTAGTTGAATAATAGCTTAAAAAACCGTATCATAAACACTTTAAATGAGTCTTATTATTCATTATTGCAAAACGTATACACATTGAGTGTTATAAAAGATGGATGTTACAAAATGAGCTATTAAATTAGACTCTTACAAAATGTATATTGAAAAATAAGTATGCATTAAAATGGACTTTATTGAGAACATTGAGTAATGATTTGTATAAATTTCCTATTAAAGAAAAGTTAGAAACTTAAAATTTTAAAACTTCCAATTATAAAAAATGTTCTAAATCTTTTATAAAATAATAAGATAATTAAGATATAACTATCTAGATTAAAAATATCAAAATAAAAAGATAATAAAATTCAAAAAATAAAAATTGAGATGAGTTTATATAAATTACACGATGCACAATAAAATAACAATATAGTCAAACATATAAACGTTAGAGGTTCTTAATAGACATATATATAATATATATAAAATCGCAATAACAAAATTATTACTTAATTTATCGTTTATGTTTAAATCCCGTGTGTATACAGGCATTAAAAATAAGTCCAAATACAGACACTATTATACACTTTTCACTCTTTATGCATAAAACGAAAACTCAACAAAATGACCCAAACCATCTAAATACAAGTTCACATACAATTCCCAACTCATTAACAAGAGAAAAAAAAACCTCTTTTGTGTAACTTTGAAAGATGGACTAAACAAAGTATTCCTGCCAAATTCAGCTGGGAAAACATAATCTAAAAGAATAAAGGAATGATCATTGAGCCTTCATATTCAAAAAATTGAATTAAAACTTTCTGACTGGATCAGACTCTTCAAGCATGTAGGTGGCCTGAAAGCTGTCTATGGCATCCGATAAACGTCCATCGAGCTTATGCACAAATCCTAAGTGAAGCCAAGCCATGCGGTTGGTAGGTTCCAGCCGTAATGCTCTGAGAGCATGGTTCTCGCAACTAGCTGTAATGCATCTGAGAGAGCATGGCTCTCGCAACTGGTAACATTGGCAAGCCGTGGTTCAACATAATAGCCCCAAAATTGATCTTGGAAGGGACGTAATTGGACTCTACTAATAGAGAATTAACATAGGTGGCCATAAAACTCTATTTAAACCGAAACTATGGAAAGACGATAAGCTCACTTATTCTCGGATTCTTGGCATAAGTTTACTGCTTATTTAAATTTACAAATTACGTTGATAAATTCATAAGCTGACTTTTATCAAATGTCATTCAGCTGAAAAGCTCAAAATGTATGTAAGTTGTTGAAATTCCTCACAAAACTCAAACCAAACATCGCATTAGAAACTAGTAAAACAAGTTAAAAATGATTAAAAACACAAACAACAAACGTTAATCCAATCCGGTCTTGGACGACCTCCAGCTTAATTTGCGGAAAGCGAGAAAAAATCACTGAAAAGCCGAAAACGGAAAGGTACGAGACAAGCCAGAAGAAGTCCCAAAAGTAAGGTTACCATTATTAGCAAGAAAGATGTCGGTAATCCCAACCCAAATCAAAAGCTCTTTACTCTTAACACCAGTCAAGTTCCTCATCCTCCCCTCATCAACGAACGCAGTGACTTCCACATCATACGATACTTTACGACCTATTTCAGCAAACAAATGTTGGGTTTTCTTCTTCCTGCGAACCCACACGAACCCAGTCGCCGTGTTGTGACCCACTTCGGTCACATCGGTCATCGGGATCAACCCTTTTGGGAGGTTCAATTTCGTTAAAAGGCTTTCTGTTTTCTGTTTGCATACATCTTCTCCTGTGTATGTTTCGGCTGCTTCCCGATGAGATTCGATTATTTGCGATGACATTTTTCTTTTGGCTGATTTTCAGTTTGTGGCTTTTTTGGGGTTTCAAAGGGTAGGGATAAGTGTCAAACTGTCAACTATGTGCTGGATTATCTCTGTCCATAGAATGTTACACTACATTTTTAATATTTTATTATTTACTAGGCGAGTACCCGCGCATAGTGGCGGAAATGTCTAGCGGTTGATAATTAATATTGACAAATGCTTAGCAACATATAAATAACGATGTTGCACGAAAATCTCATCTTATTCTACCTTTTAATGATATTGATAATAAACCGACAAGAGTCAAACGAAACATATAATTTGGTGACACAGTTTTGCTCGCAAAACTAACATCTCCTTTTGACATGGGTGTGTTTTGCCTCTTTCAAATTTCAATTGTTGCTTTGGGAAGAAGCGGGTTCAATATAATTCGCACATGAACATGAAGTGATGTCGCATTTTTTAAAAGCACGCTAAAGTTTTGGTAACCTTACCGCCTTTGACTCAGATTGCTTGACCGACTGGTGTCTCATCCCTAATGTTGGAAGCAGAGGGCTCAACAACAGTTGCAAAGACTGGATTAACCAAGTAGTGCCAAAAGTCTGAGTAAGTAGAAAATACCATACATATTTCAAAGACAACAATAGTTAAAACCATCAAAATCAAGAGAGTGTGGTAGAGGAGCGATAACCATTGTTGGATTTATGGCACTATGTCCATTCTGTTTTCTTATGCGAATTTCCAAGCATCATCTTTGGCCAATGTTTCTTGTGTAGTTCTTCTGGAGGGATAAAACAATCCATCGAGAGGCCAGGGACATTGAATGCCAAATCATCAGTAGTCCACTTCTCCACCATCCTTGTGATGATTGGGCCCGCCCTCAAATTATCCCCAAATCTCGTGATTATCACATCTGATAACCATTCTTTTGGCTAAAATAACCAAACACTACGTGTTTAATCATCTCTGCAGTACTGTCACTTCGGTCGGCTAGGTCTGCATCATCTGCCGACAGTTTTAACACAAAGCAGTCAACATCCCCTATTCATTTTTCTCCCACGTATTGTGCTTGGGAGAATAAACCTGCCACAGCCATAGGATCTAACCCCTGCGTATATGAGCAAGGAATTAACCAACAAATTTTGTTAGATTTATCTTTGCTACAAGTATAGGTGACAATTTCTACTCATTTAGGATTGTTTTTATTGTAAGTATGTCAGATTAAAAAGATGAGCTAAAAGGGAAGTGGTCAAACGAATTTGGGAAAAAACAATGTCTATTTGAAACACATAGAACCTCCTAAATCGTCTTATTCGAAGATTAAATTGTTACTGTAAACATATTGTTTTTTTGCATCATGGTTGGCATATATGTATTTTATAAGATGTAAAATAATGGACCCAGACCACACTAAAGAGAAACTTCTAGCAACGGGAACCTGTTTTGACCTGTTACTCAAACAAGCCATCTTGCCACCTCTAGCTCAAAGTTATGGACCTTAGTAATTGAAGTCATACAGGCGATGGACTAAAGCATTGCGAAGACAAAATACAAGGAGCCAAAGTGAAATTTATACTTGGAAATATACGAGACAACATACAGGCGATGGACTAAAGCGTTGCGAAGACAAAATACAGGCGATGGACTAAAGCGTTACGAGCTTCCACATCTTCAAATGAATCAAATTATTCGAGGAGCTCTTGGATTCCCATGTCAAGCCACTGAAATAAATATTCAAATGTGGTAAACAGTTTTGAACAATTTTTGAGAATAAACAGATTATGATCCATTTTAAACCAAAATAATCTTTATGTCATTATTTTTTTAAGAATCGAAGATGCTGGCAGGCTTAGGTTTTTGAATGATATTTTGTTTTGTTATTTTTCAATGAATCGTGTTTTTAGGAACGTGGTCAGCTAGTAGTGCGTTACAGCTAAAGATAAGTCATATAGACGAAAGGTCCATAACTATATTTTTGATATATCTTCACACTTTATATATAGTAATTACGCAACTTGCTACCTCCCACCCAAATCATTTGTACTTATAAACTACATTTCAGCTTATTCTCTACACAAGCAAAAGTACCCTATATATTGCATATTTTCGCATAACTATAATTACCAAATCGAAAAGAGTCATAAACATGAAAACAAAAAAGATAGCATACAAGGACTTCTCTCCCCAGATCTTAAGGAATGAGAAGTCTTACTACAACACAATTGTCTTTTTTATAGATAACCAAAAGAAAGATGAGTTGGAAATATTAAGCTTACTTGTTGAGGAAGAGAGCAATGCATTGGTCCCAGAGTATTATCACCAGGACTTGTAACTGAAAATCAAACAACAATTAGTTAACTTTTAGAGTCACTCGTAATTAATAGGAATTGTAGTGTTTGACTAAGAAAACAACTCATAGATTCTTAGAAAAGGCATATAACAGTCTGTTGAAAAGCCACAACCTCGTCATTTTTTTGTAAGTTTGTAATATGATGACCATGAGCATTTCATCGAATATGTTGTGTGTAAACACTAAAATTTTATACTATAGACAATATATTTTAGTAGAATATTACAACAATAACTTCAAATAAAGATGAACAAAAAACTTGTTACCAGTTACATGATCGAGTTGTTGACAAATCCACTTTCTATCATCTGCAAAACTATAAACAAATCATACAATAAAGAACAGGATAAATCCAATCATAAAAATATAAAGGAGAAGTTTGAGAACCTGATTAAAAAATGAAAATACTTACTCAAGGGTTATCATATGAATTAAAACAATATGAGGTAGATAACATTGTGATAGTCATTTACCGATGCAAGAAAACGTACTCCGAACCAAAATCGACAAAGAATAACAAACAAATCCATATGAGCAACATGAACGATTCGGCGCAAAATAAAAGTCACAACATAAAAAAAAACTTAGAAACTCTAAAGTATATGTGATTATAATATAAAAACCTCTACATAGATCTACTCTTAGGTTGATGAATGCGGTTGCATATCATTGTATATTTTTTGATGCTTTTTTTGAATCATGACAAATTGGTTGTGAATTAATATTGAATCTGATAATGAAACTGATAGGAGTGTAGAAGAGCATTGAAGAAGCTAATGATTTTAAAACGCGTATTCTTAAAAGATCTATATATTTGTAAACAAAATTAAAATAAACCTCAAACATTAAAAAATCATACCTTCGTTTGGAGGTTTGATTGGTGTTATGACGTTCGGTGGTGGAAAGGTTAAAGTGGTGGCGCGGCTCGGTGGTAGAGGGGCTTGACGGTGGTTGGATTCGACGGTGATTGGGTAAGGAGCAGGTTTAAGAATGAGATTGGGTGTGTGTTTTTAGGGTGAAAAGAAATACAAATAAACCGGATGATAGGTGATATGTTTGGTGTAATTAATTTTTCCAACATTTCAAAAATACAAATAAGAAGTATAGATTTTAGTGGGACCCACAAATTTTCAACCATTCTAGATTCAACTTTCAACCATTTGGATTTTTCCTTTATAAGATAGTAGAGATATTTTTTAATAAAAAACAAGTGCATTAATCATCGAGTCACGGTCTCCGGTCAAATTATCGGGTCACGGTTTAATGATCGTGTCAACTCAGTCGAGTCAATGAGTCACATCTTTGATCATCGGGTCAATCCAGTCGAGTCAGCCAATCCACGGGTTTAATCACTAGGTCAACCACCTGGTCGAGTCATCGGGCATGTGTTAGACCACCGGATCAATCTGATCGAGTCACCAAGATACTGGTTCGACCACTGGGTCAATTAGTATATCGTTAACTATATGCAGCCAGACAATTCCGCCGCTAAGTACGACTGAGTTTCAAACTATGAGACTAAGAGTTGGCACTAGCCGCATGCCATCTTTTTCAGAGTCTAAGCCTGACATCTCTATTATTACATCAAACAACAATTAATTCGGGATCAAAGAATTACGAGATTGGATTTTCCCTCGTTCGTCTTGTGTTCAACGAAGGAAAGAGTTGTTCCTTCTTCAGCTTTAAAGACCTCTTCGGAAAGAGCTAGTTCAATTGAAGAAAGTTCTTTAGTAGCGGAAAACTTTCTTACTCAAGAATAAGGCCAGGATTAAGGGTGCAATCGAGTCAAGCCGAGCTCAAGCTTTATACGGCTTGAGCTTGCCTTGATAAACAATTATATGCTTGAGCTTGGATTAATAGTTTGTCAAGCTTTAACTGTTCAGGCTTGAGCTTGGCTTGATAAAGCTTAATCAAAGCTTGAGATTAAATTGAAAAGCTTAAATGTATATAAATTATTTATTTTATAATAAAACTCATCAATAAAAACATATGTATAAAGTAAAAAAAAATACAAAAACCTTAACTCAAACCCAAATTCGATTCATTTAGCTTTAATAAAACAAAAAAATAACATAATCGTATAGTATTGGTTTCAAAATGCTTTTTGCGATCCAATACGATTAAGGTCCCAAAGGCCATTGTGTGATGTGATTTCTAACGCAATTACAACACCTTCGTATTGAAAAAAACACAAAAAATATTTATACATATTATATTTCACCAAATAACAAGTAAATGTAATAAATTTATAAAAACAAAAAATTATTTAAATACGATGAGCTAAGTTATAAATTTAATTAAAGTTAAAAACCCTTCTAGAATATATTGTTTATTTATGAAATAAACCCTTATAATTAAGTTAATACTCAAATTAACCATATATATTGTTTATATGAATTCATCATAAAAACACATTTTAATAAAGCTTGATAAGAGTTCGAGCCGAGCTATCAAAAGCTTGAGTTTGAGCTTGATATAACTTTCCAGCTATATTTTGGGCTTAAGCTTGATAAAAGCTTGGCCTGATCAAGCCAAACTCGAGCTCGAGCTCGAGTTATTGATAAAAGCTTGACTTGATTCCAGCCCTAGCAAGGATGCGAAGCGTTTTTTTAGTTATTCTCTCAAAATATGGCAAGTGTTATGCGGGGATAGGGATTCAGACCGATGAGGAATGTAAGAATTGCCCTTGACTGTCCGGAAGGCTGAAATAGCTTTCTCGGGAGCGTGATGTTATGGAACAACTAGATTAGACGTGTATCCGCGCATAACGGAGAAATTGCCTAGCTAGAGATAGTTAAAGATATTGTAATTGCTTCGGTGGTCAAACCGGTAACTCGGTGACTCAACCGGGTTGACCAATGGTCTAGTACATGACCGGATGATTCGACCGGATTGACCCGGTGGTCTAGCACGTGACCCGATGACTCGACCGAATTGACCCAGTGATCAAACCCGCGACCCGATGACTCAATCGGGTTGATCCAATGAACGACCGCGTAACCCGATAACCCGATCAGATTGATCTGATGACCGAAGCCATGACCAAGCGACTAAAACACTTATATTTTATTTTAATATTCTGTTTAATTTAAATATAAAATATTAATATTTTAAATTTTCAACATTTAACATACACCAGTTATATTTAATAAATAAAAGACTATAAAATTATAAAATTATCCTTTGTCTTTTTTTCTTCTTTTAATATCAAATACAAATTAGGGTGTTCAAAAAAACCGAGAAACCGACAAACCGAGCCGAGCCGCTCAATCCGAAACTGAAAAAATCCGAAACCGAAGAAACCGAAACCGAAAAAAACCGAAACCGAAAAAACCCGCTTATAACGGTTCGGTTACGGTTTTCATTTTTAGATATCCGTGGTTAATCGGACCGAACCGCACATATTATATATGAAAATTTTTAACTAAATATTTAAATTATACTACATGTATTAATTATATTATAACCTTATTTTTATTGTACAACGATTTTTTTACTCTTAATATCAACTATTTTAAACATGTATGTGTAAATTTAATTAATGTGATTGTAGTTTATAAACATAGAATAAATATTTTTTAGTTAATATGTTATTTATGAATTTTCTAATGCACTTTTTGTAACGAAATAATTTTTATATGATTTTTATCTATTCAATGTCATATGAAAATGACATTCTATATTCTAAACTATGTTATTACTTATAAACTAAAACTTGATGAAATTCATAAAATGGTTAACCGTGACCCGAACCGTGGGTAACCGCTCATTTTGGGTAACCGTATGTCCGGTTAACCGCCTTGTACGGTTTGGTTTCGGATAGTAAATTTAACTACCCGAACCGCCATGGATAGTCAAAATCGTCTAACTAACCGAACCGAACCGACCCGTGAACACCCTTACAAATTATTAGTGTAAGTATTTTTGCATATCTCAGAATACATCATGACCCATCTTTATATACAAAGACCACTTGGACTATCTATAGTAACAACCGACTATTATGGGATCTGCCCATAATCACAATTAATATACAGAGAATATTATCATATACAGCTAATGAGATAAGGCCTATAATCAATCAGTGACTAATGACAGCTAATACTCCCCCGCGGTTTGAGCGGGAGGTCTTCGTACGTTCAAACTGGAGCGAAATTCAAGAAATAAAGAAGTGGGGAAACCTTTAGTAAAAATATCGGCATACTAAAATCTGGAAGGGACATGAAGAATACGAACTTGTCCTGAAGCAAAAAAATCACGAACAAAGTGGACGTCGATCTCAATGTGTTTCGTACGTTGATGATGAACCGGATTTGTAGACGTATAAACAGCACTCACATTATCACAATACACCAATGTAGCAGCAAATAGAGGAGTGTGAAGCTCACGAAGCAAATTACGGATCCAAGCAGTCTCAGCAACAACATTAGCTACACCCTGATATTCAGCTTCAGCACTAGAACGAGACAAGGTAACTTGACGTTTCGCAGACCACGATAAAAGATTATCACCAAGGAACACACAATACCCGGATGTGGACCGACGGGTAACGGGACAACCAGCCCAATCAGCATCAGTATAGGCAGTAAGCTGAGCAGTAGACGATACATGAAGTTGAAGACCATAATCGAGGGTACCACGAACATAGCGAAGAATGCGCTTCAAAGCAGTAAAGTGTGGATCACGAGGGTCATGCATATAAAGACAGACTTGTTGAACAGCATAAGATAAATCTGGGCGCGTAAAGGTAAAATACTGAAGAGCACCAGCAAGGTTGCGATATAAAGTAGGATCACTGACAGGGTCACCATCCGAACCAAGCTTGGACTCTGTATCAACAGGGGTTCGACATGGGTTACAATTCTGCATATGAGCTCTCTCAAGAATCTCCTCTGCAAATTTCGATTGAGACAAAAACATGCCAGAAGCTGACCGTCGAGCAGAAATACCAAGGAAGTAATTGAGAGAACCCAAATCTATCATAGCAAACTCAGTGTGAAGCATACCAATAATACGCTGTAAAAGAGCTGCAGAAGAGGCCGTGAGAATAATGTCATCCACATACAATAATAGATAAGCAATGTCTGACCCACGGTTAAACACAAATAGAGATGTATCAGTTTTGCTAAGCTGAAAACCGATCCGTGTAGCAAAACTGGCAAAACGCTGAAACCAAGCACGGGGGGCCTGTTTAAGCCCATATAGCGAACGCTGCAAATGGCAAACATAATCAGGGTGGCTAGAATCAACAAACCCAGGTGGCTGATGCATATATACTGTCTCAGATAAATGACCATGAAGAAAGGCATTCTTCACATCAAGTTGATGAATAGGCCAATCTCGAGAAACTGCAAGGCTCAAAACAGTACGAATGGTCGCCGGTTTAACAACCGGACTTAATGTCTCATCACAATCAATCCCTTGCTGCTGACTGCGGCCATTAGCAACGAGCCTTGCTTTGTACCTGCTTAAGGAACCATCTGCATTGAATTTATGCTTAAAAAGACACATGGAACGAACAACATTTACATTAGCTGGACGAGGCACAAGAGCCCACGTTCCGTTAGAAATCAAAGCATTATATTCATCTATCATAGCCTTTTTCTAGTTTGGGTCACTAAAGGCATGTTTGTGAGAGCGTGGAAGTGGGGAAGTGGTAGTGATGTGACAATTCATGCGTTCAATAGGCTTAGATATTTCGTCCTTTGCTCTTGTGACCATGGGGTGTGTATTGGTTGAGGGGGGAATGTGATTTGAGCTTGGTGAGGCTGATGTGTATTTGACTGTATGTTATTTCTAGTGGGAGAGGTCGAGGGGATTGTTTGACTTGTAGTATTTGATGTTGGTGTGTTTGGTGTAGATAGGCTTGGTGTGGTAATTGGGCTAGTCGAATCTGTCATCGGTTGAGGTGAAGCAGTAGGTGAATCGAGGGTATGTGTGAGTTTTAAAGGTGTTTGAGGGATAAGTTTAGTAACTAAAAAATCATAATTTGGGGGTGTAGTTGGTGTCATTGACCCGAATGGAAATACTTCCTCGTCAAAGTTAACATGTCTAGAAATGATGATTTTATTGGTTGATAAGTCAAGGCATCGATAACCACGATGCAACGCGGGGTATCCAAGAAAAACACATGCGGTTGATCGGGGTTGAAGTTTATGATCAAATTATATGTGAGGATAGCAAAGGCACCCAAATACACGCAAATGATCATAGGTGGGTTGTTTATTGTAAAGCTTGGTAAATGGTATTTCATTACTAATAGCGGTGGAAGGAAGTATGTTTAACAAGTGGGTTGCCATGTTGAGAGCTTCGACCCAGTAGGTAGGAGGTATGTGTGCTTGAAAGAGCAGGGTACGGGTTATGTTATTTAGGGTACGCAACATACGTTCGGATTTCCCATTTTGTTGGGAAGTCTTGGGACAAGAGAACCGAAACTGTATGCCATGTTGGCGAAAAAGGTTGTGGAAGAGGGCATTATCATACTCGCCTCCATGGTCACATTGCAAAGACTTTATGTCAACATGAAATTGTTGATTTACATAAGTACGAAAAGTCACAAAGGTGTCAAACAAATCAGATTTGTGTAGTAAAGGATATACCCAAACATAATGAGAAAAGTGATCCAAAGAGATAGCATAATATTTAAATCCACTTTCACTCGGAAGAGGGGATGTCCACAAATCCGAGTGAATTATTTCAAACAAATATGCAACGTTCGACTCCGAAATATAAAAAGGTAGCTTAGTATGTTTACCCAATTGACACGCATGACATAAAGTTGACGACTTTGTTTTATTGCATGAAATGAAGCGACTAGACTCTAAGCGACGAAGCACATCTTCGCCAGGATGACCAAGACGCTTGTGCCACGTAGTAGGACTCAATGAAAGAAAATCAAAAGTTGTGGGCGATGATGATTGTTGAGTGACTGGGTAGAGATCTCCGGTGCTATCACAACGGAGAAGGAGCCTGCAGGTCTGGTAATCCTTCACAGAAAAACCATAAGCATCAAATTCGACAGAAACATTATTATCACGAGTAAATTTGCGAACAGATATCAAATTTTTTTATTATATTTGGTGTGACAAGGATATTATGGAGGTGAAGAGTTTTATGAGGTGTGTACAAAGGGCTATGACCCGTGTTAGTCACGGGTATTGATTGACCATTACCAACAAACACAGATTTATAAATGCTTGGATTGCTAAAAGAAGTGAGCATACATGTGTTATCGGCCAAATGTGAAGAAGCCCCTATGTCCATATTCCATGCGGGATCTTGAAGAGTCATTGTCTGAAAAGCTTGCGGGAGTGAAGTTGCTTGAGAAGCAGGTTGAGACATATATGGAAAAGCGCTTGTAGCAGAAATACCATATTGCGCATGTGGATACATGTTGGGAACTTGGGCTGGTTGTGCGTGGTGAACGACATAGACAGCTGGATGGGCCAAGTGAGTTGGGTTGGTAGCAGTTATATGGGCTTGTGGAACTTGGGCTGTTGGAAAGTATGGGTTTTGAGAATACATAGGACCTGTGCCCGTTTGTAAATAAACACAACGAAGGTTCCCTGGGGTTGAAGTTTCATTGGTTGACTGTGATAAATTTGACTTGGAAAAACCTTGTAAATTAGCTTGAGATGTGGGCCTCCCTTGTCCTTGATTCCTACGGTTTGTACTAGTGCCATATCTTGAACTTGCATTATTATTATTTATAATACCAAGACGGTGATCATGCATGCCATGTATAAATCTACACTTATTATCATATGTGCAAGACCCTCGTCAAAAGTTACGGCATTGGTCACGACCCGAATTACTCATGGTGTTAGAGTTGGTTGTACCTGAGTTCGTGGCTACTAGGACAATAGATGACGAGGAGGTATCGTGAAGAGAGGATTGTTGCATCGCGTCGTGATTCATAACACTTTCTTCAAGCAAAATTGTAGAAACTAGAAGGGGGGGTTGAATAGTTTCTTATATTTACTTGTTAAAATATGGTTTCTAAAAATCCTTTTTCAAAAAACTTAGGCTTGAGGAAATATGTGAAATCTTCTTATGAACAATATGAACAATGATAGTGTAGTTACACTAATAATAACAAAAATATATCCACAAAGAATAAAGAATGATAGTGTAGCTAATCTAATATTAACACATGTATATGCAAAAAGAATAAAGAATGTAAAGAGTTAAGGGTAAAAAAAGATCAAACCGAACACCAAGGATTTATAGTGGTTCGGCAACGAAGCTCACTCCTCGTTCCTACTCCACTCCTCGAGTACTCCTTACTCGAGAGTTCACTACACAACAAGCTCCTTGTGGTGGAGAAAACCGTACACGTCGCTTAACCAATTTCCGACTCTAAGCTAAAAGTCGAGCCCTAATCGTAGCTAGGACCAATCTACACAACTATACTTAGTACATACACAACTTCCAAATAAACACAACTACTTGGATCTTCACAGCTATGACACAACTACAAGTATATAAAAATTGATCTTCAATGGATCTTTGGTGGTGGACTCAACACTTCACTAGGATAGTGTTCTTCTCTTTGCACTTGGAGAGGAAGGGATGGAAGAACAAGATTCACTTCTTAAACAAGTAATAATCAAACAAATGATCAAAGATTTGAGTGATTAAAGAAGGGGTTTGAATCTGGAAATGAATGTGCAAAAGAGGTGAGGTGAAAAGCTGAGAATGGTCCACTATTTAAAGGGTAAAGGAGCCAACGGCTATATCTGCCCGCGGTACCTTATCACAGCCCGCGGTACCTTATCGATAAGGTACCGCCTAGGCGCTAAGGTACCGCCGGACTAGACTTCGCTCCTTTTTGTCCTTTAGTGGTGGAGGTCTTATCTGGGTATAAAAAATATCCTGAAGGATATTCTTAACAGAATAAGAATATGCCATTTTCAAATTTCAAATAATTAATTTAATAAAACATTTTCTTAAAAATAAAGTTTAATAAAAACTTGTCACATTTAATAAAAAGTGAGTTTTAAGAAAAGATTAAATCACTTGATCACTTGATTAAGGTTAGTACTTGTTTATCCATACCTTAAGTGAAAATGGGTAAAATGAAAAATACTTGAACTCAAGAATTCGTTTTTCGTTGTTTTCGTAAATGCTTGTTTTTACATATTGTCGTAATCAAAACTAAGCGAGACCGAAAAATGCAAGTAACGTTTTTAGTCATTATTGCATTAACAATCTCCCCCTTTTTGATTTCGACAATACATAAACTCAATCACACAAAAAACAAGATTTTCGAAGACGAGTTTATTCATTTCTCCCCCTTTGTCGAAGCAAAAAGGTTGCGTAAGCCGGTGTTGAAGAAACGGACTTTGCAAAGACTCCCCCTTGGTGCTTACTCCCCCTAGCTTGGGGCACCGAGGAATCGAGATATGGTGACTAGCTACATAGAAGGGTTAGTTGAACAAAAGAAACAACCAACAATATATAGCAATAGGTCACAAAAAGAAAATAAAAAGAGAAGAAAACATAAGGACAAAGATCCAAGATAGGTTACTAAAGAAACATCATACAAAGAAGTATGGAAAAAGAAACAAGCCAAAAGCATAAATCTAATCCTAGTTATTCTAGAATTCTAAGATTTGCTTGAATTTGGTGTCTTGAGGATAAGCAATCAATGCTTATATGAAAGACAAGGTAATAGCGGAGGGTGGTGGTGGTGGCTTGTTGGAGATCTCATAATCAAAGTGAAGAGGAGGCTTGATTAAGAGACTATTGATGTAGCTCAACTCCTCATAGATGTGTGCCATAGCAAGATGTTGATATTGACAACAATGACAATATGTTCCATGGTGCATGACATTATCATGAGAAGGAGGAAGAACACTAAAGGGTGGTGGTGGAAGAAAGGAAGTTCCACAATCAACATTCTTGGTAGGAGAAATGTGATTAAGAGTGTTCTTGGGTGGGTTTGGATTGAAAGCAATTGGAGAAAATGGAGGAGATTCAAGGCTTTCATTGGGAGAATAAGAGATTTTGGATGTGAAGTAATGCAAAATGCTTATGGTTTAAATAGGGAAGGCTTAGGGTATTTTTAGGGTGGTCAAAGGGTTTGAAACAAAGATTCTCAAAAAGGTTGGAGCAAATCTGGAGTTTCAGACAAAAACCCGAAAAGGAAGGCCACTGTAGGCGGTTCCTTATCTATGGTGGCGGTTCCTTATCTATGTTGGCGGTACCTTATCAATAAGGTACCGCGGCTCACTTATGGAACCGCCTGCAAAAGCAGGGTTTGGTGTTTGGAGAAAGATTTTTCAGCAAATCTTATTTTTCTAGTCTAACTTATCATAGGGATGTGCTTAAAAGCAAAGATAGACAAAGAAAATATATGCAAACTTACCAAATAGAGATTTGACCAAAATACATGGATTAAAAAATCAATGTAGGAGGTGTGTAAGACAAGACCTTAAGTCATGACACAATGATCCTCCATGATTCAATCTTGTTCTTGCTATGTTTGAGAGAATCATACATATGAATTATGTAAGCTCTATATTAATAGCGAGAATCTATGAAAAATCGTTTTTAGATTGAGTTAACAATGTCAAACGAATTTCTCAACCATTTTCGAAAGAGACTTTGAGAGTTTTGAAAAGGAGATGGGAAGATTTTTTTTTAAAGGAATTTTAAAAGACTCAAGGACTCAAAGTGGTAATAGAAAACACACAATAAGAAAAGAATTTAAGGAAGATGTTCCATTAATCCTAGACCTAGACGCAAGTAATTAAAAGGTTCCCTCTTAAGTGGCTTAGTGAAGATATCGGCTAAGTTGTCCTCGGAGGGCACATTTTCAATAGTAATGTTCCCCTTTTGAACATTATCCCTAAGGAAATGGTGTCTAATTTCTATGTGTTTGGTTCGCGAATGTTGCACGGATTCTTGCTTAGGTCTATAGCGCCTTTATTATCGCACATGATGGGAACATCATCAAGAGAAATCCCGTAATCAACAAGCGCTTGCTTCATCCATAGAGCTTGTTGGCATGCTTTACCGGCACTCACATATTCGGCTTCCGTGGTGGATATCGCAAGAGCGGTTTGTTTCTTGGAGAATCAAGAAGTTAAACAACAACCCATGAAGGTACAAACTCCACTAGTGCTTTTCCGGTCCACATAGTCTCCCGCATGATCCGAGTCCGCGTAGACAATGGTTTCTACGCCGGTCCCTTTAGGATACCATAATCCTAAATGTATAGTGCCTTTAATGTATCAGAAGATACGCTTAACCGCTTCAAGGTGAGAGGTTTTGGGAGCCTCTTGGAAGCGAGCACAAAGGCAAACACTAAACATGATATCCGGTCGACTTGCCGTTAGGTACAACAAACTACCAATCATACCTCTATATTTGGTGTTGTCTACCGACTCACAGTCATCATCTACGGTGAGTTTAGTATCCGAGGCCATAGGGGTCTTCATTGGTCTATATTCTTCTAATCCAAATTCCTTTAGCATTTCTTTAGCGTACTTAGATTGACTAAAGAAAATACCATCGTCCATTTGTTTAATTTGGAGTCCTAGAAAGAAGTTAAGTTCTCCCATCATACTCATTTCAAACTCATCATGCATGATGTTGGCAAAGTCATCACACAATTCTTGACAAGTTGAGCCAAATATAGTGTCATCAACATATATTTGTACGATTATGAGGTGAGGACCTTTCTTCTTTGTAAAGAGTTTATTGTCTACCATACCCATGGTATACACATGTTTAACAAGAAACGCTTTAAGTCTATCATACCAAGATTTGGGTGCTTGTTTGAGTCCATAAAGTGCTTTCTTAAGCTTGTAAACATGGTCCGGTTTCTCAAAATCAATGAAGCCGGGAGGTTGAGCCACATATACCTCCTCATTGATCAAACCGTTAAGAAATGCACTCTTTACATCCATTTGTTGAAGCTTAATATCTAAGGCACAAGCGTAGGCTAAAAGGATTCTAATTGATTCTAATCTAGCTACCGGTGCATATGTCTTATCATAATCAATCTGTAACACTCTCATTTTTCGTATGGTACAGCGGAAGGGTCTTTCAGAGTGTTACGGGATAGCACAATAACTCCAATCATAGACAACACATAAAAATGGTTGTACAAGGTTTAACAAACATTCATTCGATAAAAAGGTTTAAAATGTACAACAGGTCCCAAATTATACAGGTCATTAAGTTTACAAAACACAGATCGAATGAACATTTTTAATATTAAGTGTGGGCCATCAGAGTCGATCTCCATCCGGATTACCTTCAAGCACCTGAGATAGAAAACATGCAAAAATCATATCAGCGAATGCTGAGTGAATTCATAGAGTTTAATGAAAACCGTTATATAAAACAATCATTTACAATCATTTAAAATCAGAACACAAGTATAATATCGGAAGTAAGTCCACATATTGCTAGTCAGGCAATATATAAATCAAGCATACATCTGAAACCGTCCATGAGACCGTAGTCTCTATATTACCATGATAGGTAATATATTCATCGTAATAGCGTCGTTATCGTTTATTATTGTATTAGGTTGTATAGATTATAGTATCTGGATTAGGATTATTATTAGCCGCATGACATTGTTACCTTACTGTGAAAACAGCGGGCCGCGAACCCGACAAACAATTTGCCCATCTAAGTTAGCGTGTCGTCACAAAAATCACGCTATGGAATCTTCTCATACATAAATTCGCTTACCAATCAATGTGGTACGACGGGGATCAACCGTCAAGGCGCGAACTGGGGTGATCGTCCCCAAATAGTACTATCAAATGCATAAGCGTCTACCAAATCCCGGTAGTTCACAATTCATGCTAATGGGACTTTAAGTGACATAACCTAACTACTAATAATCCTTTTAGTCTCGAATATAGGGTCATAGCATCATTCGGGTCCATCTCATTAAGCATACAATCGGGACTACTTGTGTTCTATTTTTATAAAAATCTAGCATGTTATCTCCCTCGCGGGTTTACAAATCATTTTATACATTTAAAAGAGTGCGAGGCTATGAACTCACGTTTTTAATGAAAGGCGGATTATCGGCTACGGGCGTGCTTCGGTCACGGAAACCTATATAAATAATAATCGGTCTTAGACTCGGTCCAATGACTTTTATCAAAATAACAATATACATATATATGATTATTGTACATATGATGATGATCAAGTGGGTTTATAAATCCTCATTTACTCATTTTAGTGTTTACGTTTTAGTATCGTCTTACTAGTTCACTAGTTTTACCGATTTTACCTATTTTAAGTTCATTAAGTCTTTTATAAGTTCTTTTACTTGTTTTTACCCATTTTATACTTATAAGATCAGTATATATACTTTTCATGTTGGGCCCTATTGGGTTAAGCCCAAATAATTCTTTTTACAAGTATTTATCTTATTAAGTCCAATTATTAGTCTAATAGGTTTAGTTAGCTCGTAATTGTCCGTAATTCTTATAGTTCGGGTTTTATCGGTTTTTACTTGTCTTAGTTACTTATACATCAGTATATATCTTTTATAAACTTTACATTAGACGGGTTTGGTCGTCTAAGTTTTATTTGATGAAAAACGTTAATTTCACGGCGATAGCCGAAAAAGTCGTAAAAATCAAGTTTATAGTTTTTATTACTTATAAATATTACTTTTACCACCATTTATATATTTTACCCATTTAATTAACCTTTTATACATTTATATAATTAAGTTTTACAAGTTAGTGGGTTTATACTTTACATTTTATAAATTATAAAGTGAGTGCTTATATAATAATAATAAACATTATTTCCAAAATCTGATTTTTAACTTCACATTCACCATTTTTATCATATCTAGAGTTCTACAATGACTTAGAAGCTCATTTTTAAATGACAACTTCTTCATGATATGTGCTAAATATAACTTAGTTATAGCTACTGCCCATTTTAAGCTTAAGTTGCCTTAACAGTCCCTACAAAACTGCTTATTCAGATTGTACTACCTAACTTGTTTTGATCATATCTCACTCATTATTTTGATTCCATTGCATGGCCAACTCTCACATGTGTATAACATCATCTACTTTACTGTAAATAGATCAAACCATGCATTTTTATCAGTTCTTTATTTAGTTATCTACTGTTTTTATACAGCCAACTATTTAGACATGATTTTAGCTTCATTTCTTATGGTTATCATTATTTTTAAGCATGTTTATCAACACTTGATCCCCACACAATATTTTTATCATCATATATACATCATATACATATACAAAATGAAAGAAAATACATTTGTTCTTTACAAAATAATAAGAGAAAAATGTAGAGGATGATCTTCTTTACCAATCCAAGTGGATTTCTTGTTTTAAGAAGGCAAGAACTTGATGAACACAACAAGTATCTCCAAGACCATCAAATAGCAAGATCATATGTTGGAAAATCAGCCCTAGGACACAAGCAAATCACCTCCAAAGTTGGTTATATGGCCACCAAATGATCAAGGTTTCAAGGAAACACCTTAATAGGACTAGTAAACATGTGGTTTGTAGTTGGAAGAGATCAAAAATGGTGTTTGTGGCTTGATATGGGACGGCATAGATGGTGAAGTAGAGAGAGTTTGAGAATAAATTGCATGTGTAAAATGGTTAAGTGAAAACCATTGTTGGTTTTGTAAGGTTTGGTGGAAAGTTTAGCCTAAAGTGTAAGCTAAGGCTTACACTTGTTCTTAAACAAGTTAAGTTAGTGCCACCTATGGTGGTGAGGTGTTTTGGCCGTCCCTTATAAGCTAGTGGGATGGGGCAAAGTGTTTTGTCCCATCTCACTAGTTTACGGGTATTTCTCGATTCTAGTTTTCTCGATTTGCGTGCCCTCGGGTCGTTTTACGAAAAACGTTTTTATAAATTATGAATCACCGTCACAAAACGAATCCAATAAAAATTGTCTCATCACAAACGGAGTTCAAAAATGTAAATACGTAATCCTAAGGTTTCCGGTTTAGTCGTAAAAGACGCCAAATTATGCACGTAAGCCCAAATTTAAATCCGTAAATTGTGAGTTCGTCAACCAACACAAAAATAAGTTTCAAAATATTATACGAGAAAATATTTAACTACCTGAAAATGTTAGATTTGTCACAGCTTTTCCTCCTAAAAGGGATCAACGTCCTCGTGATCCATTTCATTTGGATGTCCGTTTCTTATTGAAATCGAAGAGGTGCGGATATTTCTTCCACATTTCATCCTCTCGTTCCCAAGTATACTCCGGTCCATGCCTTGAATTCCATCGGATCTTGACAATAGGTATCCGACTTTGTTTCAGTTGCTTTACCTCACGGTCCATAACTTCTACGGGCTCTTCGATAAAATGCAACTTCCCATCTATTCGAACCTTACCTAACGGAATTTTCTCATCACTCACTGCTAGACATTTCTTCAGATTAGATACATGGAATGTGTTGTGAACACCATGAAGTTCTGGGGGTAACTCTAGTTTGTAAGCCACCGGACCTACTCTAGATAGAATCTTAAAGGGTCCAATATAACGGGGATTCAATTTTCCTCGTTTTCCAAATCTTATAACGCCTTTCCATGGCGATACTTTCAACATTACTCGGTCACCCACTTCAAACTCCATTGGCTTCCGCCGCACATCCGCGTAACTTTTCTGTCTACTTCGGGCAGTCAACAACCTCTTCTTAATCTGAACTATCATCTCCGTAGTCTCCCGGATCAGTTCCGGTCCCGTGAGCTGGGTATCCCCAACTTCACTCCAACATACAGGAGATCTACACTTCCTACCATACAAAGCTTCAAACGGTGCAGCCTTAATACTAGAATGGTAACTATTGTTATATGAAAACTCTGCTAACGACAAATGTTTATCCCAATTCTTACCAAAATCTAACACACAAGCTCTCAACATATCTTCAAGTGTTTGTATCGTCCTTTCACTCTGCCCATCAGTCTGGGGGTGATAAGCAGTGCTCATATCGAGATTCGTTCCCAAAGATCTTTGGAGAGATTTCCAAAAATTCGATGCGAATCTAGGATCTCGATCTGAAATGATCGATACAGGCACTCCATGCTTGCATACGACATTATCCAGGTATATTCGAGTCAGCTTCTCTAGTGAGAACTGCTCCTTAACCGGAATGAAGTGTGCTGATTTGGTCAGTCTATCTACAATAACCCAAATCGAATTGTTTCCAGATGATGTTCTAGGAAGCTTGGTGATAAAGTCCATTGTAATTCGCTCCCACTTCCATTCAGGAATCTTTGGTTGTTGAAGTAGTCCTGATGGCTTTTGATGTTCAGCTTTAACTCTAGCACAAGTCAAGCATTGAAGAACATACATAGCTATGTCAGCTTTCATATTCGGCCACCAATACAACTTCTTCAAATCATGGTACATCTTATCAGATCCTGGATGAATGGAATACTTAGATTTATGGGATTCTAACATAATCAAATCTCTTAAGCCTCCAAACTTAGGTATCCACATACGACCTCTTAAACATTTCACTCCATCAGCTCTAACCTCTAAAGGATCTCCTTCTCCTCGGAACCCTTCATTAACAAAATTCTCCTTCTTACAAGCTTCTATTTGCGCATTTCTAATTTGCTCAGGCAAATTATTGTGCACGGTCAAGACTAGAGAACGCACCCTGATAGGCTCTCTATCTTTCCTACTCAATGCATCAGCAACAACATTGGCTTTTCCTGGGTGATATTTTATATCACAATCATAATCACTCAACAACTCTATCCATCTTCGTTGCCTCATGTTCAACTCTTTCTGGTCGAGAATATACTGTAGGCTTTTGTGATCGGTGAATACCGTACACTTGGTGCCATACAGATAATGCCTCCACAACCTAAGAGCAAAGACCACCGCTCCTAGCTCAAGATCGTGAGTAGCATAATTCTCCTCATTCTTCCTTAATTGCCTAGAAGCATAAGCTATCACTTTCTCTCTCTGCATCAACACAGCTCCATAACCTCTAAGAGATGCATCACAATACACTACAAAATCTTCACTCCCTTCGGGTAATGATAAGATTGGCGCACTACATAATTTTTGCTTCAATGTCTGAAATGCTCCATCTTCATCACTTCCCCAAACGAAAGGTTTATTCTTCTGAGTAAGCTTAGTCAGGGGTTTAGCTATTAAAGAAAATTCTTTAATGAATCGCCTATAATAGCCAGCTAATCCTAAGAACTGTCGCACTTCCGTTGGCGTTGTCGGTGCAGACCAATTCTTAATAGCTTCAACCTTTGCAGGATCAACATGAATTCCATCTCTGTTAATCACATGACCAAGAAATTGCACAGAATCCAACCAGAAATCACACTTCGAAAACTTAGCATACAACCTTTCATCCTTCAACAACTTCAAAACAATCCTCAAATGTTCTCTATGCTCATCTTCATTCTTAGAATAGATTAGAATATCGTCAATAAACACAATCACAAATTTATCCAAGTAGGGCTTGCACACTCGATTCATTAAATCCATGAAAACCGCAGGTGCATTAGTTAACCCAAATGGCATTACTTGAAATTCATAGTGTCCATAACGAGTTTTAAATGCAGTTATAGGAATATCTTCTTCACGGACGCGAAGTTGGTAATATCCTGACCGCAAATCTATCTTAGAATATACACTAGATCCTTGCAGTTGATCAAACAAATCATCAATCCTAGGTAAAGGATATCGATTCTTAATTGTCAACTTATTCAGTTCCCTATAATCAATGCACATACGAAAAGTTCCATCCTTCTTCTTAACGAACAAGACTGGAGCTCCCCAAGGCGACGAGCTCGGTCGAATAAAACCTTTATCAGACAACTCCTTAAGTTGCTCAGATAACTCCTTTAATTCAGAAGGGGCTAATCGGTAAGGCGCACGTGCCACCGGTGCAGCACCAGGAATTAAATCGATTCGAAACTCTACTTGCCTTATCGGTGGAAGTCCTGGTAAATCTTTAGGAAATACCTCAGGAAATTCACAAATAATAGGTACATCTTCCAATCGTTTCTCCCTAGACTCATTCCCGGTCACTTGAGCTAAAAATAACTCACAACCGTTCCTGATGTACTTTTGGACTTTAATACATGAAACGATTTTCAAACGGGATTCACCTCGACTACCATCAATTACTAACGTTCTATTCCTAAGAGGAATCTTAACCTTCTTCTCTCCACATAAAATAGTAGCATTATTCAACGACAACCAATCCATACCAATAATAATATCAAAACTACCTAATTCTATCAACATCAAATCAATCGGAAAGGAATGGTTCAAGAGATTTAGAGAGCATCCTTCTAATAGCTTATTAGTTTTCACTAATTTACCATCAGCCAATTCCACCTCGTAACTGGTACTTATCTCAACAGGTTCAATATCAATAAGGGCACTAAATTTAGTGGATACAAAGCTCCTATCGGCAACCGAATCGAATAAAGCAACAACATAATGATTGTTGAGTAAAAACGTACCGGTAACGACATTCGGATCCTCTTTCTTCACCTCAATTGTTCCAAGTTGGTAGATACCACCCTGGGGGTTTCTTCCAGGTACAATCGCTTTCAACTTGGGGCATTCCGATTTCCTATGACCTTCTTCATTACAGTTGAAGCAAATCGTTCCCTTCTTACACCTTTCAACCTTGTGTCCAAGCTTTCCGCAATTTCGGCACTTCCAGCAGTCGCCAGGATGCCTCTTGTTGCCACACTTAGGACATCTATCATCGTTGCGCGGTGCATTGTTGGTAATAGCATTTGCTTTCCCCTTTCTCTGGTTCTGACGGCGATTGAAATTCTTCCTATAATCACCTCTATCTACACGCTCACCGTCTCCCTTTCTTTTCTCACCTACACGGGCTTCATCTTCCTTATCCTGAATTATCTGTCCAATGAGTTGGTAAGCCATTCGAACAGCATCATCAATGGTCAGTGGTTTCGATGATGTCACGTCCCCCCGGATATTCCTGGTCAACCCTTTCACATATTGCTCAATTCGGATCTCTTCGGGTTCAACCAATCGAGGACATAGCAAGGCCAACTCATGGAATCGATTCGTGTAACTATCAATGTCCACACCTTTCATTCTCAAATGAATCAACTCTTGTTCTAACCTAATTATCACACTACGAGGACAAAACTCCAAAGTCATCCACTTCTTAATTTCAGCCCAAGGAGTAGCATTAGCAGCATCAAGACCCATGAAAGCAATTCTCCCGTTCCACCAAGTCAACGCACGACCTTTAAGAGTAGCCATAGCAAAAGTCACCTTATCTTCCTCCTTACACTTACTAATCCTAAACACCGATTCAATATTCTCGATCCACTGACTTAGTCCTACAGCACCTTCAGTTCCATTAAAAGGTAGAGGTTCACACTTCATGAACGTCACATAAGTACAGCCACCAACTTCAGGTGCATTCGTTCCAAGTCCTCCTACATTTCCTCCAGCATTAGCATTCACATTATTAGCATTCACATTCACATTAGTACCGCCAATTCCACTACCGCCAGCTCCACTACCGCCAGCTCCACTACCGCCAGCTCCATTACCGCCAGCTTCATTTCTAGCATTTGCCATAAATTCAGTCATAGATGCGGTAACTTGCTCCGTAATAATCCTACGTACATCATCCTCAGTCACAGCCTTCTTAGGCGGCATGGTTCTAAAATTCCACAATTTCAAAGTATTAAGCATTCATCCAACAAAGGATTCATATAATATGGATCGAATTCATAATCAAGATACAAATAAGGCACAATATGGAATTCAAGACAAGATACATATTTCATTCGATCTGAAACAAAAGTATTGTCTTAGTACATCCATATCAAGTTCTAACACTATATACACTCAAAATTCGTGCCAAGTCTACAACTAACAAGTCGGTTCAGTCAAAGCTATAAACACAAAAGATCTAAAGGTCACTACTAAATACAGACTGGTCTACTGAGAACCGCCGGATGGTCCATCATCCATCGTCTTCTGGATCTTCGCCGGACGATCACTAGACTCATCTTCAGCTGGGCGCTTACGGATTACTCCTCTTTCAACCATGTCGGCATAAAATCTACTGTTCCAACCCACGGATACATTCAACTCCTTTTCGGCTTTCTCACGCATCGCACGAGCCACACTCAACTGAATCTCCATAGTATTCACCTTTCTCTTCATATCCACATACTCACGGCTTTCCAATACCGATAACCTCCTAAAAGCCTCATTCAAACCACGTTCTACATCACTCAAATCCAGACTAAGCAATTCTCGCTCTTTCTCGCCAACCTTAGCCTTCGACTCCAAATAAGCAACCTGAGTCTGAACAACACCTAATCCAACCTCTGTCACACAACTCTTCACACGGGAAGCATCTAGATCACGTCTCAAGGCCCATGGTGCAAGACCATCAATATGAGTAGCCTCTCGAGCACTAGACGACTCTCCTATTACGAGCAGCAATACCGTCGGTACCGTCAGGTGCATCGTCATCCTCATCCTCCTCTGATTCAGAATCAGATTCAGACGATTCAGACATCTCATCCCTAGGTAACTCATCCTCAGAATCAGACAAACAAACTGGTGGGGGCAAAGGCTCGCCCTCTGGAACATCATACGGATATATAAGCTCAGCTTCCTCATCGTCATCAATCTCAACCTCTATACCTACATCCTCCTCGACATCCTCGTCGTCAATCTCGTCATCTAACTCATCTAACCCAATCTCATTCTCATTCTCAATATCAACATTCTCAATATCCACGTCCTCATTACCCACATTCTCAATCTCATTCTCTACTAAGTTAACCTGAGGGGCAATCTGATCTCCTAGTCCTAACTCGGGCTCGGGATCCTCAAATGGTTCCTCCTCGTCATTAATATCAAAATCTACTAAGTCTAAATAAGGATCATCTTCTATATTAGGTTCGGGAATAGCATGGTTTTCTACAGGAATATTAGGGTCAGCCATGACAATCTGCATTTATATATATTTATCTCGTATTAGGATAACATACTAGTTAAACAATTACATAATGAAATCACGATATATACATATATATAAATTAAATTATATATATCAAAATATATATCTTCTCAATAAGGCTTGTTGGTAACGTCGGAGATCTCTGGCACCGTTATAGTCAAAAGATTTTTCAAATATTTTCTCAAATGTTTATTGTCAAAAGATTTTGAAAAGTTTTGTTCAAAACCTTGGTTTTTAAAAATCTTTTGTTCTCTACAACGAGAGCTCTGATACCAAACTGTAACACTCTCATTTTTCGTATGGTACAGCGGAAGGGTCTTTCAGAGTGTTACGGGATAGCACAATAACTCCAATCATAGACAACACATAAAAATGGTTGTACAAGGTTTAACAAACATTCATTCGATAAAAAGGTTTAAAATGTACAACAGGTCCCAAATTATACAGGTCATTAAGTTTACAAAACACAGATCGAATGAACATTTTTAATATTAAGTGTGGGCCATCAGAGTCGATCTCCATCCGGATTACCTTCAAGCACCTGAGATAGAAAACATGCAAAAATCATATCAGCGAATGCTGAGTGAATTCATAGAGTTTAATGAAAACCGTTATATAAAACAATCATTTACAATCATTTAAAATCAGAACACAAGTATAATATCGGAAGTAAGTCCACATATTGCTAGTCAGGCAATATATAAATCAAGCATACATCTGAAACCGTCCATGAGACCGTAGTCTCTATATTACCATGATAGGTAATATATTCATCGTAATAGCGTCGTTATCGTTTATTATTGTATTAGGTTGTATAGATTATAGTATCTGGATTAGGATTATTATTAGCCGCATGACATTGTTACCTTACTGTGAAAACAGCGGGCCGCGAACCCGACAAACAATTTGCCCATCTAAGTTAGCGTGTCGTCACAAAAATCACGCTATGGAATCTTCTCATACATAAATTCGCTTACCAATCAATGTGGTACGACGGGGATCAACCGTCAAGGCGCGAACTGGGGTGATCGTCCCCAAATAGTACTATCAAATGCATAAGCGTCTACCAAATCCCGGTAGTTCACAATTCATGCTAATGGGACTTTAAGTGACATAACCTAACTACTAATAATCCTTTTAGTCTCGAATATAGGGTCATAGCATCATTCGGGTCCATCTCATTAAGCATACAATCGGGACTACTTGTGTTCTATTTTTATAAAAATCTAGCATGTTATCTCCCTCGCGGGTTTACAAATCATTTTATAAAACATTTAAAAGAGTGCGAGGCTATGAACTCACGTTGTTAATGAAAGGCGGATTATCGGCTACGGGCGTGCTTCGGTCACGGAAACCTATATAAATAATAATCGGTCTTAGACTCGGTCCAATGACTTTTATCAAAATAACAATATACATATATATGATTATTGTACATATGATGATGATCAAGTGGGTTTATAAATCCTCATTTACTCATTTTAGTGTTTACGTTTTAGTATCGTCTTACTAGTTCACTAGTTTTACCGATTTTACCTATTTTAAGTTCATTAAGTCTTTTATAAGTTCTTTTACTTGTTTTTACCCATTTTATACTTATAAGATCAGTATATATACTTTTCATGTTGGGCCCTATTGGGTTAAGCCCAAATAATTCTTTTTACAAGTATTTATCTTATTAAGTCCAATTATTAGTCTAATAGGTTTAGTTAGCTCGTAATTGTCCGTAATTCTTATAGTTCGGGTTTTATCGGTTTTTACTTGTCTTAGTTACTTATACATCAGTATATATCTTTTATAAACTTTACATTAGACGGGTTTGGTCGTCTAAGTTTTATTTGATGAAAAACGTTAATTTCACGGCGATAGCCGAAAAAGTCGTAAAAATCAAGTTTATAGTTTTTATTACTTATAAATATTACTTTTACCACCATTTATATATTTTACCCATTTAATTAACCTTTTATACATTTATATAATTAAGTTTTACAAGTTAGTGGGTTTATACTTTACATTTTATAAATTATAAAGTGAGTGCTTATATAATAATAATAAACATTATTTCCAAAATCTGATTTTTAACTTCACATTCACCATTTTTATCATATCTAGAGTTCTACAATGACTTAGAAGCTCATTTTTAAATGACAACTTCTTCATGATATGTGCTAAATATAACTTAGTTATAGCTACTGCCCATTTTAAGCTTAAGTTGCCTTAACAGTCCCTACAAAACTGCTTATTCAGATTGTACTACCTAACTTGTTTTGATCATATCTCACTCATTATTTTGATTCCATTGCATGGCCAACTCTCACATGTGTATAACATCATCTACTTTACTGTAAATAGATCAAACCATGCATTTTTATCAGTTCTTTATTTAGTTATCTACTGTTTTTATACAGCCAACTATTTAGACATGATTTTAGCTTCATTTCTTATGGTTATCATCATTTTTAAGCATGTTTATCAACACTTGATCCCCACACAACATTTTTATCATCATATATACATCATATACATATACAAAATGAAAGAAAATACATTTGTTCTTTACAAAATAATAAGACAAAAATGTAGAGGATGATCTTCTTTACCAATCCAAGTGGATTTCTTGTTTTAAGAAGGCAAGAACTTGATGAACACAACAAGTATCTCCAAGACCATCAAATAGCAAGATCATATGTTGGAAAATCAGCCCTAGGACACAAGCAAATCACCTCCAAAGTTGGTTATATGGCCACCAAATGATCAAGGTTTCAAGGAAACACCTTAATAGGACTAGTAAACATGTGGTTTGTAGTTGGAAGAGATCAAAAATGGTGTTTGTGGCTTGATATGGGACGGCATAGATGGTGAAGTAGAGAGAGTTTGAGAATAAATTGCATGTGTAAAATGGTTAAGTGAAAACCATTGTTGGTTTTGTAAGGTTTGGTGGAAAGTTTAGCCTAAAGTGTAAGCTAAGGCTTACACTTGTTCTTAAACAAGTTAAGTTAGTGCCACCTATGGTGGTGAGGTGTTTTGGCCGTCCCTTATAAGCTAGTGGGATGGGGCAAAGTGTTTTGTCCCATCTCACTAGTTTACGGGTATTTCTCGATTCTAGTTTTCTCGATTTGCGTGCCCTCGGGTCGTTTTACGAAAAACGTTTTTATAAATTATGAATCACCGTCACAAAACGAATCCAATAAAAATTGTCTCATCACAAACGGAGTTCAAAAATGTAAATACGTAATCCTAAGGTTTCCGGTTTAGTCGTAAAAGACGCCAAATTATGCGCGTAAGCCCAAATTTAAATCCGTAAATTGTGAGTTCGTCAACCAACACAAAAATAAGTTTCAAAATATTATACGAGAAAATATTTAACTACCTGAAAATGTTAGATTTGTCACACAATCCCTTCTTGTTGATTATAGCCTTGAGCTACAAGTCTAGCCTTGTTACGAGACACAACACCATTCTCATCTAGCTTATTCCTAAATACCCATTTGGTTCCTATAATGGTGGAACTTCTAGGTGGAGGAACAAGTTCCCAAACATCATTGGCAATGAATTGATTCAATTCTTCTTGCATCGCAATGACCCAACTCTCATCCGTCAAAGCTTCTTTAACATTCTTTGGTTCAATCAAGGAAACAAAACAAAAGAAGTTTCTTTGGTTTTGGACTTGAGATCTTAGGGTCCTTTGATTTAAGTCACCAATGACATTATTGAGAGTATGATCCCTAGACTCCTTAATGTTTACTTCCTTTTCAACACTAAGGTCTTCAACTCCTATTTTTCTAACCTCTTTGGCTTTAACTAATTTTAATTCATCCAAGTCATCATCAACCAATGGTGGTGTCTTGGGTGAAGGAGGGGTTTCATCAAAGGTTACGTTGAGTGATTCTTCAATAACCCCTGAGGTTCTATTTAGGACTATATAGGCCTTACTAGTTTGGGAATAACCTAAAAGGATACCTTCGTAAGACTTTGGGTCAAACTTGGTAAGGTAGTCTTTGGTGTTGAGGATAAAGCACTTGCTTCCAAACACCCTAAAGTATTCTAATGAGGGTTTCTTACCTTTAATAATTTCATAGGGGGTCTTTCCTAGGAAAGGTCGAATAAGAATTCGGTTGAGAATATAAGTCGATGTATCCACGGCATTGCACCAAAACTTTTGAGGCAAAGATTACTCGTTTAACATCGTCCTACTCATCTCTTGGAGAGTCCTATTCTTCCTTTCAACTACCCCATTTGATTGTGGAGTGCGAGGAGCCGAGAATTTATGGGTAATACCATGAGCTTCACAAAAGGCACCAAATTGCACTTCATTATCAAATTCCCTACCATGATCCGTCCTAATAGAAACAATTGAACATCCTAGTTGATTTTGAATTCTTCGACTAAAGATTTCGAAGTGATCGAAAGCTTCATTCTTAGATGCCAAAAATCTAGTCCAAGTGAATCTAGAATAGTCATCAACTATAACTAGGGTATAAAGGTTACCTCCATAACTCCGTATGGCGGAAGGTCCAAAGAGATCCATATGTAGGAGCTCTAAGCACCGAGAGGTCGAAACCAAATTCTTGGCTTTGTGACTTGAGTGAACTTGCTTTCCAACTTTGCAAGCATCACAAAAGTGACTATCAAACTTAATCTTGGGGAGGTGTTGATAGGTGTGTAAACACCCATCCTTTTACCACTTAATTCTGGCTAAAACAAGACCAAAACACGTATTTAATATCATTTGTTTGGAATTATGCGTGGTTTTTGTGTTTATTGTGTTTTCAGAGTCAACCGGATGAATAATGAAGAAAACATGGGATTGCACGGGTTTTATCAAGGAAAAAGACTCAAGATGAATTCTATTGTCCAAGAGATGCAAAAGATTTGAAGTCATTGTGCCTATTTGAAGATTTATCGAAGAATAGAGCCAAAGATGGAAGATTCATAAATGTCGAAGAACTCGAGTCTATTAAACAAAAGATTATAAGACGAGTTGGAATTATTCACCGACACTTCTAAAAATCCAAAGTCGGAAACGGTTATTTAAAAGAAGCGTGAAAGACCAAGGAAGAAAGAAGAAAAGAAGCCCGATATCAAAGCCCATTCACAAACCCATATACACGCCTATAAATAGGACTCCATTCCACAAATTTCACACACTTAGTTTTAGCTAGTCTTTAGTTTTTCATTTTTTCTCTACTTTTAGAGAGAGAAAGTTCCAAACTTTCTCTCACTAAACTTTTCCTTTGATTTCATCTTTTAAATTTAAGCTTTCGTGTACTTTTGATTTCATTAATCTTAATCAAGTTTATGCTTTTAAGTTCTTTAAGTTTTTCCTACTTTTCTTGATTTGTCAAAATCCTTGATCCGATTGTTGAAATCCATACGGTTTGGATTTGGATGTGTTCGTGAATAGAGTTTGATCTTTTTAGTTTCTTTTTAAGCTCTACGTGAATAGGCCATAAGCTCTCCATGCTTATTGGTTTATTGCTTGTTGAAGCTTATTGTTTTCGGATTACTTCATAGTTTTAATCATTCACAAGTTTTGTTTATTAAGTTTAAAGTTTCTTGTTTTCAAAAGTGGTTAAATTTAAGTGTTTTGAGTTATTTAAGTTTCGGATTATATAGCTTATTGTAAGTGCTTATTGAACTTTTTGAGTTTCCACCATTTTCGGAAAATAGCTGCCTTTATTCCATCGCAATACGAGGGTTTTAACACATTCCGATAGTCTCCCTGCTCAGTATCGCAATAACCCAAGTGGGGTTTTACTTTGCGATAGGTTGTAAGTCCACCTATTCCGATCTGGGATTGCGATCGCATATTGCGATCGCACATTCCGACGGGGTTTAGGTCCTTTTCTAGACGAAACTCTGGCCAATTTTATTTGCAACATTCCGATCTAGATCTTTCCGATAGTTTCATTCCGATCGTCTTCATTCCAACTGCATCATTGCGACAGCTTGTATTTGGAATATTCCGATGGTGATTAACAAGGACATTCCGATGGATCATTTTGTACATTCCGATGCTTCTGATTTTATTGCATTCCGATAGTAGTAATTTTCATTATTCCGATAAGAACAAGTTTTTAAGCATTAATTCATTTAAGTTTTCAAAAGTAATTTTCTAATCTTTCCTTTACATTTTCAAGCACTCAATTTTAACTTGTCAATTTAGTTAATCTTCCAAAGTTTTAAATTACTCAACGTCATTTACATTTAATTGTTATTAGTTTAAAAATAGATAAACAAACCAACTCCTTTTTATTAACCAAGAACAAATCATTCCACTTAAGGCCGAGATCAATTCGAGAGGATGCAGAGAATTTAATTGAACCTAGACAAAACGCGTGTATCAAATGGCACCGCTGCCGGCTCTTCTCGTTAAGATCAAAAGTTTTTTGTGAGAACTTGGATTTTGGGATCCGTTCCCCGTGAACGTTACTTTTTGAAGAAAATCTTCAAAAACAACTAAAAAATATAAAATTTTCAAAAATACATAAAAATTAAAAAAACATAAAAACCAAAAATATTTTTGCTTTGTTTTTCTTTGTTCGTTCTTTTGCAGGTGTATGCGCACTCGATCCACGTCATATCAAGAGCCCGATCCTCTCGATCACTTAGACATGGCCGGTGTACCACCTCCAAACAATAATAACAACAACAACCCGCCTTTCAACAACATGGACAATAACAACAACAATGAGCCCCTTCCGGATAATCGCCCGATGATTGAATTGCTGCAAGCTCATGTAGATGGCAACACTGATCCAATTGTCATCCCTCCAATTGCCGCCAACAATTTCGAGCTCAAGACAGGCTTTATCTAGATGGTCTTCGCTCAACCATTCTTGGGACGAACCATTGATGATCCACATGACCATATCAAGAGATTCTTGCAACTCACTAACACGGTCAAGTTCAATGGGGTTCCACAAGAGGTTATAAGGTTACAACTTTTTCCCTTTTCTTTAGAGGGACAAGCCCGGCATTGGCTTGCTAAGGAACCGCCACAGAGTATTCTCTCGTGGACGGATTTGGAAACAAAGTTTATCAATTACTTTTTCCCACCCTCTCGTACTACCGCTTTGCGAAATGAGATCATAAATTTTGAACAAAAGTACGATGAGTCATTCAGTGAATCTTGGGATCGTTTTAAAGATCTTTTAAGAAAATGCCCACAACATGGTTTTACCAAAGTACATCAAATTAATACTTTTTACAATGGTTTAAGCATGAGTGACCAAGATTCACTGAACAGTGCCTCGGGGGGTAATCTATTGGCTAAGACTTCCAATGCTGCTTGGGACATCATTGAGAATAAATCTCGTGTGAAAACCAAGAGTGTTCGGACCAATGTCGCTAGTGCTAGCACTAATGACAGCGACAAGCGACTTGACAAATCACTACGCTTCTTGAATCGCTTGTCACCCACACCGTCAGCAACAACAACAGCAACAACGCCAAAAACGCTCAAGTGAACGCTGTCAGCCAACCTTGTGAGATATGCGGTGGTCCTCACTCTTACACAACTTGTACCGCCACCCAAGACTACCCTGCTGAGAATGTGAATGCGGCATATGGCACCTATCCTCAACCTGCTTATCAAGCCAGACCTCAAGGTGACCGTAACCTGCTTAGCTATCGATCCAACAACTATCTTTCACCACCTGGTTTCCCTCCTACCAACCCAAACCAACAACAAAACCTTAATCGCCCTCCTCAACAACAACAACCTCGACAACCATACATCCCTCCTCACAAGCAGCAACAACCACCTCAACGTAACAATCAAGTCTACCAACAACCTGCTTACCAACCACATGCATACAATGCTCCTCCCAACCAAACCACCACTACATTACACCAAGAGGTTGCAACCTACATGAGGACCAATGATGTGATTGTGGGAAATCTCCAAGAGGAAGTGCGCAATTTGAAAGCAGACTTGGTCAAGCAAGGAAACGATTTAAGAGCAGACATGAGAAATACGTTGGATAGCCAAACTAATGATCTGAGGAACATGATGGCTAGTTTCTTCCAAGGTAATCAACCCTCTTCTTCGGGTACTCTTCCGAGTAACACCGTTGCGAACCCAAGAGGGGAGATGAAAGCAATCACCACTCGAAGTGGCAAAGGTACCAAGGAACCCGAGCTTCCTATACCCCCACCGGTGGTTGTGACTAAGGAGAACGAGTCGCCTGCTCCTATTCCTCAACCTTCTCCTTCCCCAATTTCTCCACCTCCTTCTTCTACCCCTCCTCCACCCGTGGTTGTGAGTGATCCTATTCTCCCAAAGCCTTCCTCTTCTTCCAATATACCTTATCCGTCTAGGTTGAGGAAAGAGAAGCAAAAGAGCAAGGATGATATTCAGGTTTCGAACTTCCTTAAAATGTTCAAACAACTGAACTTCAATATCTCCTTCGCTGAGGCTCTCGCTCACATGCCCAAGTATGCCAAAATGTTTAAAGATCTTTTGAGCGACAAGGAAAAGCTCCTCGATATTGCCAACACCCAACTTAATGAGAACTGCTCTGCAGTGCTCTTAAGGAAATTGCCAACCAAGCTTGGTGATCCGGGTCGTTTTCTTATCCCTTGTAATTTCTCGGGAGTAGAGAATTGCATGGCCCTAGCCGATCTAGGTGCCAGTATTAATCTCATGCCTCTAAGTGTTTGGAAGCAATTATCTCTCCCAGAGCTAGTCCCCACCAAAATGACTTTGGAATTGGCCAACCGTACGGTTGCTTATCCAGTGGGGATAGCCGAAGACGTCATTGTAGGAGTCGACAAATTTACCTTCCCTGCTGATTTTGTTGTCGTCGACTACGAGATGGACCCCCGTGTGCCACTCATTGTTGGTCGTCCATTCTTGAGGACCGGTCGCACTCTCATTGATGTTGAAGCCGGTGAGCTTATCATGAGAGTGGGTGACGATAAAGTAGTCTTCAACATGGGAAAGCTGTCTAAACAGCCTTATTCTTACGAGAGTGTTAATTGTATTGACGTTCTTGATGAGGCTTGTGAAGAACACTTCAAGGATGCTTGTAAAAATATTCCTACCTCTCTTCCCAATGTTGAGACCGTTTCCTCTATCGACTCATCACTATCTCTATTTGGAGAAAGTGATTTCCTTTGGAAAGATTTGGAAGCCACCATAGGAGATGCGAATTTAGACAATGACGATTCTACTACCAATTGGGATGAAGATCTCAGTTTCATTGCTAACCTTCTCAAGGAAGACAACCCTTTCCCTCCATCTCCCACTGTCATTGCTATCTATACTCCGAATTCGGATACGCCTCCCGTCGAAAATCCTCCGGATTTGGAACTTAAGGAGTTGCCGCCCCATCTTGAGTATGTATTCCTCGAAGAAGATGTTGGAAATACGTTTTTTACGTATTTAGAAAGGATCGGTCACTCCAATGATATTGGGCTCGTGATCCAATATAGTCCATATAGCCCACATGTAGGGTGGGCTATATAAACCCCCTCCTAGCATGTTAGGAGGGGTTGGTCATTCACTTTACTCACACATAATCTAATCTTTCATGTTTCTCTCCAACCTCTCTCTAGTTTCTCTCTCTAGTTCTTCATCTATCTATCTATTTCTTTAAATCATTCGAACACAAGGATAATCCAAGATTTCGAGGACCTACAAATGGTATCAAGAGCCTTGGTTTGATTGGTTTGTTCTTGTGTTCTTGATTTTGTGTTTTGATAATCCATACCCACGTCCAAATTTTTTTGTGTTTTTATGCTTTGATCTTGATACACGTTATCTAGTTACTTGTTGTAGTGATTTTGGTATCTTGGTTTTGGTTAAAAACACAAACTTTCTTGGATCAAAAGTGCAAAAAGGTATTGTGTTCATCTTTCCGAAATTCAAGCAGAAATCTCCATCAGAAAGTACAAGTGAAAAGTGGGCTTCCATCGCAATAACCATCGCAATAACCATCACCATCGGAAAGGGTTTGGTTCTTCATTGCGATACTGAGGATTTCAATACTTATTCCGATCTGGACATTCCGATCGTTCATTGCGATCTGGGATTCCGACGGTTATAAGGAAGTGGTTAAGTCGTTACTCTGCCCAAATTTTGTCAGCTATATTCCGATCTGAATCTTTCCGATAGGACTTTGCGATCTGAATTTTCCGATAGGACATTGCGATCTGAATCATTCCGACAAGGTTACATTGCTATCTGAGTATTGCGATCTGAAATCATTCCGATCTGACATTACGATCTGGACATTTCGATCTGACATTCCGATCTGACATTCCGATGGGTATTCCGACGGATTAAATTTGAGGATTTCGATACAGTGACAAGTATTTCAAGATTTTTCAAAAACGTGTTTTTGAAAATTTTTAACAATCGTGTGTAATTTTGTCTTGGAATTTTTGGTTTATCGAGAACAATTATTAGGGGATTTTAACATTATTTCTCGACTTCTACTCACAACAACAAACACAATTACTTCCTTTCATTGATCGATCGACAAGTAATCTGTATCTTCGATTGTCAATGGAATTGTGTAATTCAACATCTCAAGAGGGAGAATTGCATCGAATGCAAGACAAAGCTAGAGAAAATGGTATAACTTTGTTTCGACTACTCCAGTCTCATCTAGTGGCCATTTCTTGGTTTCAAGGAGGAAACGAATTTTTGACACTCTTCGGTCAAGATCGTTATAAATTCATCGATTTAATATTCCTCAACTTGAACCAACTAGCTGAGCAACTTCACAAAGAAGACTTTAATCACTCTGCATCAGCATCTGCATATCAAGATCTAGTGACACAACTTACGCACTTCTTCAAATTCAACATTGTTAAGTCTGACAACTCAGGGATATGTCAGTCATTTCTTCAGTACACACAAACGGAGGTTAAAGAGTTCCGTGGTACATTGTTGAAATTAATGACATCGGTCTCGTCTTCAATTTATGAAAGATCCCGACTTCAGCAAACGTTTGATAATGGAGTGCAAGAATCTACGATGCAGATGCAAGAGGAGAAAGATCATACGGTTGACAACTTGGAGCCCAAAGATTTCAAGAGCAAGGATTCGGGAGGAAAGCATGATACAAGCAGCATGTCAGGGATTGATGACACCATACCCGTATATGACGAAGAGTCTACAAATACGGTACAAAGTAATGTGGTATATGATGTCTATGCTGATAAACTATCGCATGTTGTGCATTCCGAACCTAATTATGACAAACATGGGATGGAAAAGGGTGATAGTTTTACCACTTCAGATTCATCCGATGTGAGTCAAAATGGGGAAGAAATTGTTCAGAATGCTATAGTACATCATGATAAATGCTTTATGACTGCTTCACTAACCGATTCTGATTCCAAGATTAAAGAGCTTGAAACGATCTTAGCTCAGCAATCTAAAGCTCTTGAGGATGCCAAAATTGAATTTTCGAAGAAAACGGATAAATTTGAAAAGTATTTTGAAAAACTTGAAAATTCAAACGTTATTCTAGAAAGAAAATTAAATCAAAAAATTCAAGATTCTAATGCTGAAAAAGATAATTTTGTGAAACAAATTACTTTGCTAGAATCTAAGTTGGCATCCCAAGATAAATTGCTTAAAGATAATGAGAATTTGAAGGCCCAGGTACAAGAAAAGGTTTTTGTTATAGCTGCGTTGAAAAACGAATTAAGAAAAGCTAAAGGAACTAGTGTGGACACTAAGCTTGAAAAACCATCAATCTTGGGGAAACCGCCTCAAATTCAGTCTGTTAGGCAACCGACTGCATTTAGATCCGAGCGACCAAAATCCTCGAGACCGCGGTTTGCCTCCCAAGTTGACATGGTTCATCTTTCTAGACCAGTCACTCCACCATCTAGGCCCAATGTGACTAAAATAGCTTTTGCAAGACCTAATCACATGATTTCATCTAGTATCCCTAGACATAGTCCAAAGAATACGTCTCGAACTAGTTCGAATGACGTTCGCCATACATTTGGTCTAAGGGAAGCTAAGCAAAAGACACAAGTAAGAGATAGGAATTTCAAACCTACTCAGATGCCTTCTAGCTTACCCGACACTGCTAACCGAAGCATGTCACATCCTAGGAGCATCAATCATTCATCTAGGAATTCTAGAGCTTACTCGGACATTAAATATGCTACTTGCAAAACATGTAGGAAATGTGTCTTTAAAGCCAATCATGATTCTTGTGTCAAGAAATTACTTAATGAGGTGAACTCCCGTGCTAGACTTAAATCTCAGTGGGTAGCTAAAATCAAACCCATTGGTAAAATGTGGCGCCCCACTGGTAGAACTTTCACTCTTGTAGGAAACGAGTGCCCTTTAACTAGGATAGTCTCTGATTCTACTAAGACTACTAGGGAGGAAATTGAAAAGGAGGATACATCACTTAAGCCTGAACTTAAGGTTTTCTATAAAAGGAAACGTTTGCCAGCTAAGACAAGTGAATCCTCTCCTCAGGTCACCTCTAGCACAAGAAAAGAAAATTGTGAACCCCCACTTGCTTCTAAGATAGATATCGCTAACCCATATCAAAGCATGCAAAATCCTAATGAGAATGCAGGTACCAAAGAGAATGTTCCAAAAGAAAGAAGCGGTCCAATCATTGTATACCACTCAATTAAGGACACTCTCGGAGTTTGGTTGCTAAAGAAGCTGATATCTAAGAAACAAGTGACTCAGGGGATTTCCAGTTAAGCTTACAGTGCATCAAGGACTTATAGTCACATCACAGACTATAACTCGACCTTCAAAGAAAGGAAAGTTTATCGCCGATGGTAAACTTATCCTAACAACGAGAAATTCATTTTTCTCGGGCATGAGCTTATATCAAAAACATTCCAAGTTTTTAAGCTCATGCACAATGGCTCCTCGTTAAATGACAGACGATGACCCGGACTTCAGAAACAGGGAAGTTTATCTACGCAACGATAACTTACCCTTTTAACGAGAAATTAAGTTTTCTTGGACACGAGCTTATCCTAAAACCATTCAAAGGTTTTAAGCTCGTGTATAAGGCTCTTCATCAAATGTCAGATGATGACCCGATCTTCAAATTAAGGAAAGTTTATCGCCGATGATAAACTTATCCTCACAACGAGAAATTAATTTTTCTCGGGCATGAGCTTATATTAAAAACATTCGAAGTTTTTAAGCTCATGCACAATGACTTACAGTTAAATATCAGACTGTAACTCGGACGTCAACTTTAGGAAAGCTTATCTTTAAAGATAGCTTATCCTCGTAACGGGAAATTAAATTTTCTCGGTCATGAGCTTGTATTAAAACATTCCAGGTTTTAAGCTCAGAAAGGAAAGTGAATCTTTTAAATAAGAGAACTTTTCCTCATAACGAGAAATTCACCTTTCTCGGTCATGAGCTTTACGTTAAAACATTCAAAGTTTTTCAAGCTCATGAAAACGACTTCTAAGTAAATGTCAGCTTAGAACTCGTTCTTCAATTAAAAGGAAAGTTTATCGCCGATGGTAACTTATCCTTAACTACGGGAAGTTTACAACTTCTCGGACTTGAGCTCGTTTTGTAAGATATTCAACATCTTAAGCTCAAGTAATTGGTTTTCAAAACGTTGAACACAATTTTTCGAGAATTTCTCAAAAAGGTTTTCTAAATCTTTCAAAATTGTGTGTTCAAAAAATGTTTTGATAAAAAGAGCATGTCTTCTGGAATCGATAATATTTACGATACTAGAAATGTCATTCAATAATGACACGGGGTTGTAAATAAAGTTCGAGCAGAAGTTCAAATGTTTTAAAACATGCTCAAAATGGTTTGCTATTATTTCAGATAGTAACCCGCTTTTCATACTCAAGTCAAGCATTTCACCGGAAAGCTTTGACTCAACAACGGGAATTAATTTTCTCGGGCATGGTTTACTTTATAACCATGTAAGGGATTGTGTTTACGTAATAACACAATCTAACACGAATATATGTACGTGTCAGTGCATTTATTTGTTAAAACAAGAGAAATCTTGTTTTTATGAAGTTATCATCTCCACCAACCGTAGCAATTTACAATTGATATCTACATACTCGACGAGGCGACTACTCAAACGGTGACTACAGCTCTTTCAATAGAACACGAGTCAACAATTGAGGGGGAGCAATTGTCCAGCATTCAGAATCTTGGACGCCGAAAGTGCCAAGTTCACATGTTGGTGTCAAGACAACGATATCAATCAAATGGAGTCAAGAGATAACTTCAGACGTGATGAGGCGACCAACATTCGTGAACAAGAACCATGTGCTTCTTTCATATGATGTTCTTCATCATTCAGGTCCAACCTCATAAATTGCTAATCTTGTGAATTCATTATCATATATGATCTTTGCACGTGATAAATACCTTACACTTGTGTTTAAAAGGTATTTAATTTACGTTTCAAGTACACCCTCATTAATTTGAGGGGGAGCTTGAGTAATTCATGAAAGATAATTGGATTTGCATTTTTCTTCCCAAATTTTTCTTCAAATGCTATTAAATCAATTGATATTAAAAACATCGATTGGGTTAATATTTTTAATATGGGGGAGAAAATGTGATTTAATATGGGATATGATCAATCATAAATGGTTTGACTTAACGTGATGGCTCATCCTGACATATGCGAAATGTTTTCAAATATCGTGGCATATGTTAAGGGGGAGCAAAACGCATTTGCATATCAAAATGGATTTTCATGGTGACATATACTTACCCAAAACCCATTTATTTCACAACGATGAAGATTGTGGTGACATAAGGATGGTAGGATAGGTTAAGTCCAATGATTCTTCTAGAACCGGAGGAATCTTCCCAAGGACATTCCATAGCTAGAAATAGTAGTCCTTAGGAAAGGTGGAGAAAGATTGTGAACGTAGCTGAATGCCGACCAAGTACTTAAGTTAGCACTGGAACAATCACAACAAGGTGCTAGTTATGACGTATTGGTAAGCATTGAAGGGGTTGAAGAATGAAAAAGAATTGTAAAGATAAAGGGTGTAAAGAAAGAAGCCCTCCTTACAACTTTAGGCAGAAACCGGGTCAACACATATGCTATTGAGATCATTTTAATGATTCTCGATATTGAAGACAGACATCATGGACCCAGTGATGCAATGCACAACCCATCCCAGCTAACTCAGATATCTCTCAAAAGGTATTTGTTTTAATCACACGGAGACAACACGTTATCTATCGATTTATTCACTCCGAATAGATTGGTATTGAAATGGTGGCACTCCTCTCCAGCCTCCGATCACTAAAATATAAAGTGCACGATCGAGTCTAGAGCCATTTGAGATCATCAAATATCTCATTAGGACACACTTTCATATTTCCTTGCTTCTTCACACACTGTGAAAAGTAAGAAAGATCTTAAGAGTCCTACGCAAAATCTTCATGATCTTGCCTGAACATCTGAGTAATACGAAAGTATTTACAATGAAGATGGAAATCCTTCTTGAGCAAATATCAAAAAGCTCATGGTAGGTGACTTGTGCGATTCTTTATGAATCAAACTTGTGATAACTGGAAAGCAACAGCTGTTTAATTCTTAACTGAATTTAAACACGTTCCAGGCCTCTACGCAATATCTTAGTGATCTTGCCAGAACACTCAGAGTGATAACTTAGTATTCACAGTGATGAGTGGAAATCCTTCTAGTGTTAACCTCAAACAGCACTTGGTAGGTAACTTGCAAGATTCTATACGAATCAAGCTCGTGACAACTGGAAAGCAACGATGGTGCGGTTCTTAATTGAATTTCACTTGTTCCAAGAACATGAATTGACGGCTTCAAATCATGCGGATATCTTTATCCAAATGATTCACTCTTTATGTTCGCAGTCAGCTTTGGACGGTCGAATAAAGAGAACGGGTTTACCCGCGAAATCCTGTCAGGAAGTTACTTAATTGAAACTATCCGTCACGGGTACGATATCTAATATCGTCCAACGGTCTTCACCGACCGGAGGTAAAATGCTACCGATTTAGAATGAAATGTTCAACGCCATTTCTTTCGTGTCTACTTATGTTGCGGCATTTGAAGACGGTGGCGTTGCGGAATCCAAGAAGAAGTCGTCCCCGCATGCTTATACTTTATGCACTTAATATCTCATCTAATTCAAGAAAGCCTAAAAGTTAAGTCTTCCGCTATTTCAAACTCTGAAGCTTTCAAGAATTACGAAGGTATAAGTATGTGGGACGTGAGGTCACGAAGAGGCGAAGATCACAAGTGATGGATGCACGAGATCAAGGCAAGAGAACATGCTCAAGACTAAAGTCAAAGATCTCATCAGCATATTCACAAGAACAAGATCGAAGACTCAAGCATAATATGCTAGGTTTAAGATTTTGTAAAATGGTGTGACCTCCCTTTGGGGGAGATTGTTGGAAATACGTTTTTCCAAAGAAAGTCTTGGTCACATCATTATTAGCATAGATCACGAGCTATAGACTATTTAGGACATTGTAACTTGGAGTGACCTCCCTTAGGGGGAGATTGTTGGAAATACGTTTTTTACGTATTTAGAAAGGATCGGTCACTCCAATGATATTGGGCTCGTGATCCAATATAGTCCATATAGCCCACATGTAGGGTGGGCTATATAAACCCCCTCCTAGCATGTTAGGAGGGGTTGGGCATTCACTTTACTCACACATAATCTAATCTTTCATGTTTCTCTCCAACCTCTCTCTAGTTTCTCTCTCTAGTTCTTCATCTATCTATCTATTTCTTTAAATCATTCGAACACAAGGATAATCCAAGATTTCGAGGACCTACAGAAGAGAAGAAGTCGCCAGTCATCATTGCTAAGGATTTGAAGGATGAAGAGAAAGCCCGACTTGTCGCCGTGTTGAAAGATCATAAGAAGGCTATTGCTTGGAAGATTTCGGATATTCGTGGAATTGATCCTCACTTCTGCACACACAAAATTCTCATGGAGGACGACTTTAAACCCACAATTCAAAGCCAACGAAGGGTGAATCCAAAAATCCATGAAGCCATCAAAACAGAGGTTCTAAAACTTCTTGATGCGGGTATGATTTACCCTATTTCGGATTCACCATGGGTTAGTCCAATCCATTGTGTGCCCAAGAAGGGCGGAATAACCGTTGTTCCCAATGAACACAACGAGTTGATTCCCACTCGTCTCGTTACTGGGTGGAGAGTTTGTATAGACTACCGCAAACTCAATGATGCCACGAGAAAGGATCATTTCCCTCTACCTTTTATGGACCAAATGCTTGAACGATTAGCGGGTAATGAATATTACTGCTTTCTTGATGGTTTCTCGGGTTATTTTCAAATACCCATCGATCCCCAAGATCAAGAGAAGACAACATTCACTTGTCCTTATGGCACATTTGCTTACAAAAGAATGCCTTTTGGCTTATGTAATGCACCCGGGACTTTCCAAAGGTGTATGTTAGCTATCTTCCATGACATGGTTGAACAAACCATGGAAGTCTTCATGGATGATTTCTCGGTCTTCGGGGATTCCTTCTCCTCTTGCCTTGCCAATTTGGAACGTATGCTTAAGCGGTGCGAAGACACTCGCCTAGTTCTGAATTGGGAAAAATGCCATTTTGTGGTAAAAGAAGGCATCGTGCTTGGACATAAGATCTCGAAAGCCGGTCTTGAAGTAGACCGTGCTAAAGTCGATGTTATCGCAAAGTTTCCTCCACCTTCAACCGTGAAGGGTGTGAGAAGTTTCCTGGGTCATGCGGGCTTCTACCGTCGATTCATCAAAGATTTTTCTCAAATCGCTCGCCCGATGACCCACCTCTTGGAAAAAGATACTCCTTTTATCTTTTCCAAAGAGTGTCTTGAAGCCTTTGACTCGCTTAAAGATAAGCTTACTAAGGCACCTGTCTTGGTTACCCCTAATTGGGAGCTGCCTTTTGAGTTGATGTGCGATGCTAGTGATTTCGCTATTGGAGCGGTTCTGGGACAAAGAGTGAACAAACACTTCCAACCAATCCATTACGCTAGCAAGACAATGACGGGGGCACAATTGCATTATACGAAAACCGAAAAAGAGCTTTTAGCTGTTGTCTATGCTTTTGAAAAATTCCGCCCCTATCTTGTCCTTTCTACAACAATCGTGTACACCGATCATTCCGCGCTGAAGTACTTGTTGACAAAGCAAGATTCCAAACCAAGACTTCTTCGCTGGGTTTTGCTGCTCCAGGAATTTAAAATCGAAATTCGCGATAAAAAAGGAGCAGAAAACCTAGCCGCGGATCATCTCAGTAGACTTGAGGATCCTTACCAGGGGGATCATCCGAACAAAGAAATCAATGATTCTTTTCCCTTGGAGACCTTAATGTCTATCAACTCTACTGCTGACGAAACCCCGTGGTTTGCAGACATTGCAAACTACTTAGCGGGTGGAATCCTAGTTGACGGGTTAACATCCCAGCAAAAGAAGAAGTTCTTTAAAGACATAAAGACTTACTTTTGGGATGACCCGTATCTTTTCAAACAATGTGCCGACTTGATTATTTGCCGATGTGTTGATGGACCGGCAGCTTTCGAAATCCTTGATGCTTGCCACAAAGGACCCACTGGTGGTCACTTTGGTCCCAACTACACCGCCAAAAAAGTGTTTGATTCAGGATTTTATTGGCCCACCATCTACCGTGATGCTCACGAGATGGTTAAACGATGTGATGCTTGCCAAAAACAAGGCACGATCACACATAAAGACGAGATGCCTCAGAATTTCATTCAAGAGTGTGAAATCTTTGATGTTTGGGGAATCGACTTTATGGGGCCATTCCCTTCATCTAAAGGAAACAAATACATCCTTGTTGCCGTTGACTACGTCTCCAAGTGGGTTGAAGCCAAAGCTTTACCTACTAATGATGCAAGGGTGGTTTGTAACTTTTTGAAATCACTGTTCGCTAGATTCGGCGTTCCTCGTGCCATTATCAGTGACCGCGGGACTCATTTTTGCAACGATCAATTTGCAAGAGTCATGGCTAAGTATGGTGTCAATCACCGTCTTTCCACCGCTTATCATCCCCAAACCAATGGGCAGGCCGAGATATCCAACCGTGGATTGAAGCGAATTTTAGAGCGTACTGTGGGAGAGCATCGTGCCGCGTGGGCCGATAAGTTAGATGATGCTCTGTGGGCTTTCCGTACTGCTTACAAGACCCCGATCGGTTTTACACCTTATCATCTTGTGTACGGGAAAGCATGCCACCTTCCCATCGAGCTGGAGCATAAGGCGCACTGGGCCTTAAAGTGGGCTAACTTCGACATCAACAAAGCCGGTGATCATCGCAAGATTCAACTCAACGAGCTCAACGAACTGAGGAATGACGCTTATGAGAGCTCGCTGATTTACAAAGAGAAGACGAAGATCCTCCATGACGCTAAAATCAAGAACCGAGAGTTCCACGTTCGTGATCAAGTCTTACTTTTTAACTCTCGATTGAAGATCTTCTCTGGCAAGTTGAAGAGCCGCTGGTCTGGTCCATTCACCGTCGCCAACGTCTTTCCGTATGGGACCATTGAGCTTTCTCAGCCAAATGGGCCAAATTTCAAGGTGAATGGCCAGCGTCTGAAGTTGTACTTTGGTGAGGACACCTCTCAGGAGGTGATTCCATCCCTCACCACGTTCCCCATGAACTAATTTTGGGTCGAGTCAGGCTCATGACTCGGTTATCAAAAACAAGCGCTCCTCGGGAGGCAGCCCGAGTATCTACCCTTTTATGTTTTAACCTCCTAAGTGTAGGGGGACCTGTATAGGTGTTTGTTTTTGTGTGGTGATGTGATTATAGGGATAAGTGCACTCTTGGAAACTTTGAAGAACCGTGCTACCGTGTTATCCGAAATCCGGTTCTATCTTTCAACTATCGTGATTCAATTTTCTGCATACTCACATTTGAAATTGATCACTTTAGTCGTCTCTTCCTTAACTTGAGTTAACCAACGTGCACAATGTCATAAGTGTAGGGGAGACTTTTCCCACATGCTTAAACATTGAGGACAATGTTTATCTTAAGTGTAGGGGGGACTTCTATCGAAGTTTTAAGTGGACTTTTCCATGAAAATGCCTTCATTTAACCGGAAAATCATCTTTTTCAACATTTTTCAAATTTTAATTAACTTTGGCCATTTAGTCGTAATTTTTAAATTTTTATCGTTGCTTTCATATGTATATATCCCGCAATAAAGTCAAATTTTAATGAAGTGGCGTAGCTAGTTTAGAAGTCTTTGACATATTAGGCCCGTTGCGTTTATTTTGACTCAACCCGAATAAACTTATCCAAGTTTATTCTAGCTAGTATCCTTAACCATGTAGACCTTAATTGGTTTATTAGGCTAAGCATCCACGAGTCTCATTACTTGAGATTTTAAATTGTGGAGAACGAGAAATGATAGAGTCAATTATAAGTCGGTATTCTTGCGCAAGCTCACTTGGTGTAATTATTTGCCTATTCTCCCATCACTTGCTAATAATTTATCAGCAATAAGTAAGGTCGTACGATTTGAAAAGTTACTTAGTTTCTAGCCCAAGATCGTTTAAAAGTTGCTCGGTAATGATAAGAGTTCATAGCCAAGGCATAACTTATGAAGCGGGGCGCGAAGATTGGCGAGTCCGAAAAGGCCCTAACAAGGCATGAGGATTCCATTTTATTGCTGAAGATCCAAAGTGATGTGAAAAGCATTATTCCCAAAATCAATATGAAGGATCAAGACTCACGACGAAAAGCAATCAACTCCCATTAAAGATCATGGAGAAGTCTATCCGAAAAGACCCTAACAAGGTATGAGGATAAATAGATCCAATTCCGAAAAGGAGGCGGATCGTTGTATCTCAAAATCCCAATTAGAGATTGAAGAAATAATCATGAAGTCGTGGTCAACAAAGTTGGAGTACCCCTCAAAAGTCTCCAAGTGAAGAAACTCTATTATGATGAGAAGACCATTATCTCAAGAACGTCTCTCGAAGATATGAAGTATGAAGTACATGCCAAATATCGGCCCGATAAAGGTCTCAAATCGCGAACCAAGTTATGCCAAGATATGAACTTTTTGATATCCCGAGAAGCAGTTTTAAGAGATTTTGTCCTTTAGCTAACTATTGATCAAATCGTCCTACTTTGCTTTCAGCCTAAATAAACTATCGAAATAAGTCCAAAAATGCATCTTCATGATCATTCTAAGACAAAAATAAAATATAAGAGATACACCTAGGAATAAGGGAGTTTAATCATTTAATTAAGCCATGTGTGTAAGTGTTTGAATTGCTAACTTATAATAACAATGATCTCGTTTTTAAGTTTAGTTCGGGGAACGTGAAACTTGAGGGTGATAAATCTTCGCAGCACCGAAGCCCTAATGTAAGTCCTCGATCTCTTTGCAAGTTATTTCTACATAGCTATTTTCTATCCTTTTGTTTACTTTAAAAGTTTTAATTTCTCTTAGTACTTTCATTTTTGTTTATTAGTATATTAATAAGGCCAAGGTTGATTGATTATGAGAAAAGTGTAAATGTGCTTTGTCACTAAGCATTGCATGAGGGCATGGCAATGGTTAAGTGTAGGGGATTTGATAGGTGTGTAAACACCCATCCTTTTACCACTTAATTCTGGCTAAAACAAGACCAAAACACGTATTTAATATCATTTGTTTGGAATTATGCGTGGTTTTTGTGTTTATTGTGTTTTCAGAGTCAACCGGATGAATAATGAAGAAAACATGGGATTGCACGGGTTTTATCAAGGAAAAAGACTCAAGATGAATTTTATTGTCCAAGAGATGCAAAAGATTTGAAGTCATTGTGCCTATTTGAAGATTTATCGAAGAATAGAGCCAAAGATGGAAGATTCATAAATGTCGAAGAACTCGAGTCTATTAAACAAAAGATTATAAGACGAGTTGGAATTATTCACCGACACTTCTAAAAATCCAAAGTCGGAAACGGTTATTTAAAAGAAGCGTGAAAGACCAAGGAAGAAAGAAGAAAAGAAGCCCGATATCAAAGCCCATTCACAAACCCATATACACGCCTATAAATAGGACTCCATTCCACAAATTTCACACACTTAGTTTTAGCTAGTCTTTAGTTTTTCATTTTTTCTCTACTTTTAGAGAGAGAAAGTTCCAAACTTTCTCTCACTAAACTTTTCCTTTGATTTCATCTTTTAAATTTAAGCTTTCTTGTACTTTTGATTTCATTAATCTTAATCAAGTTTATGCTTTTAAGTTCTTTAAGTTTTTCCTACTTTTCTTGATTTGTCAAAATCCTTGATCCGATTGTTGAAATCCATACGGTTTGGATTTGGATGTGTTCGTGAATAGAGTTTGATCTTTTTAGTTTCTTTTTAAGCTCTACGTGAATAGGCCATAAGCTCTCCATGCTTATTGGTTTATTGCTTGTTGAAGCTTATTGTTTTCGGATTACTTCATAGTTTTAATCATTCACAAGTTTTGTTTATTAAGTTTAAAGTTTCTTGTTTTCAAAAGTGGTTAAATTTAAGTGTTTTGAGTTATTTAAGTTTCGGATTATATAGCTTATTGTAAGTGCTTATTGAACTTTTTGAGTTTCCACCATTTTTGGAAAATAGCTGCCTTTATTCCATCGCAATACGAGGGTTTTAACACATTCCGATAGTCTCCCTGCTCAGTATCGCAATAACCCAAGTGGGGTTTTACTTTGCGATAGGTTGTAAGTCCACCTATTCCGATCTGGGATTGCGATCGCATATTGCGATCGCACATTCCGACGGGGTTTAGGTCCTTTTCTAGACGAAACTCTGGCCAATTTTATTTGCAACATTCCGATCTAGATCTTTCCGATAGTTTCATTCCGATCGTCTTCATTCCAACTGCATCATTGCGACAGCTTGTATTTGGAATATTCCGATGGTGATTAACAAGGACATTCCGATGGATCATTTTGTACATTCCGATGCTTCTGATTTTATTGCATTCCGATAGTAGTAATTTTCATTATTCCGATAAGAACAAGTTTTTAAGCATTAATTCATTTAAGTTTTCAAAAGTAATTTTCTAATCTTTCCTTTACGTTTTCAAGCACTCAATTTTAACTTGTCAATTTAGTTAATCTTCCAAAGTTTTAAATTACTCAACGTCATTTACATTTAATTGTTATTAGTTTAAAAATAGATAAACAAACCAACTCCTTTTTATTAACCAAGAACAAATCATTCCACTTAAGGCCGAGATCAATTTGAGAGGATGCAGAGAATTTAATTGAACCCAGACAAAACGCGTGTATCAGGTGTCTTACCAACTCCTTAGAGACTAAAGATTGAATTAAACGCATATTAGCGTGACCTAATCTCCTATGCCAAAGAGTAGAACTATCATCTATAGTCGCAAGACATATGTTGTCTTTTGACTTCTTATTAACCTTCATGACATAAAGCCCATGCTTTCTAACACCTTTTCTAATGACTTTTCCATCTTTTACGATTTCACTGTCATGTTCCGAAAAGATGACCTTACACTTATTATCACAAATTTGACCTATACTTAAAAGGTTAAAACCTAAGTTATCTACGTGCTCAACATTTTCAATGGTCATGGAGTCAAGAGAAACCGTACCTTTGCCAATGATATTACCACGTAGACTACTAGCGAATGTGATGTTACCTCCATCATATGCTTTGTAATGCGAGAACAAACTTCGATTACCCGTCATGTGTTTAGAACATCCACTATCCTTAATCCACTCATCGGGCTCCAAATTAATTCCCAAGCATATCTAGGTAACAACACACAAGATCAAACATTTGGTCCCCAATATCTCATGGGTCCAAAATTGTTAGTTCCAAACATCCCTTGCATTTGGTTGGGATGCATGAATGAGGTGGGGATTCCCCATGGAGAACAAAATGGAGGAGGGTAATAATTCATGTAACCATTTTGTTGTTCATTACTTCTCCTAGGTGTGTTTGATCTAGGTTTAGAGTTATTATTATTCCTTCTAGGTGTTGGAGTTTTACTTCTAGGTCGTGAGTTGTTTTGATTATCTCTTGTAGGCGTTGTCGTTCTACTTCTAGGCTTAGACTCATTCCGTACTCTAGGTGGAGTAGAAGATAGTCTAGATAAACTTCTATTTCCCATGAGAGGTTTACTTAACGGCTAATAGAACTTACCAATAGCATTGTCGTCAAGTATGGGTAATTGAACCTTATTAACAGTAAGATGCTTTGGTTTTTCATTTAACTTAGATTTTTCAGAAAGTTCAGAATTTTCACAAAACTCAACTTCTGGCCGCGGTACCTTATCTATGCCCGCGGTTCCATAGTGATAAGGAACCGCGCCATACAATGTGGAACTACGTCCAGAAGGTGTTTTCTGTGAAAACCTGACTTGTTTTGGTTCACTAGTTGAGGCTTCATTTGAGTTAAAACCTAGACCAAGTTTTTCCTTAGAATGAACTTGTTTGTTTAACATATCATCAAGAGCACTAGTACCTTTCATGAACTTTTCCAATTTAATGGAGGTGCTCTTGAGATCATCATTCTCTAATCTAAGTTTCTCACAACTTAAGCAACCTAAATCAACCTCTTTGTTTTTCTCAAGTTTAGCCAATTTCTCCCTAAGTTCATTGATCTCATTTTCAAGCTTAGTTTTGGTTGATTTTAAGGTTTTATTCTTTTCTATGAATTTAAGACTAAGTTTGTGTAAGCTATCATATTTGCCTTCAAATTCAATATCATCTAAAGTAGAACTATCATTACTATAATATTCGGTTTCGGAATGTACCTCTTTAGAAGTGTGAGCCATAAGACATTTCTCCTCTTTGGGGTTGTCATCATCATCTTCACCGCTATCGCTCCAAGTGCCACTAACGAATGCGGTGTGGTTCTTATCACGAGCGGGCTTTGGACAATCACCAATGAAGTGATTTGGATCACCACATCTAAAGCAACTCCTATCACCTTTTTCGTTCTTGACAAACCGATTCTTTGACAATGGTTTCTTGTCATAGTTTGGTTGCCTAACGTGTTGACCTCGTCTCTTGAAGAACTTCTTGAAATCTCTCACCGCCAATGCATACTCCTCGTCATCACTTTCCGAGGAACTATCGTGGTCACTTTGTGCCTTCTTGGCTTTAAGTGCAAGAGATTTCCTTTCACTCTTGGTTTTTACTAGTTCCGATTCCTTCAAAATTATCATCTCATGAACCTTCAAGTTTCCTATGAGTTCATCGAGTGATAAAGTTGAGAGATCTTTCGACTCTTCAATAGCCGTGACTTTTGCTCTCCACTTTGGATGTAAGGCCCTTAGAAACTTCCTAACATTGTTCTTGCTAGAAAAACCTTCATCAAGTGCTTTTAGACTAGTAATAATGGTGTTAAACCTAGCAAATGCACTATCAATAGTTTTATCTTCTAAGATGACAAATTGTTCATATTGTTGGACAAGAAGATCGATTTTACTTTCTTTGACTTGGCTATTACCTTGGTGGGTTACTAAAAGAGTGTTCCAAATATCTTTAGTGGTTTCACACATAAAAATTCTTTCATACTCTTTCTTAGGCAAAGCATTATAAATCACCATTTTAGCCTCATTATTTTTTGAAAGTTTCTTTTTAGTATCATCATTAGCTTTGTCAAAAGTGACTAATTCTTTTGTTTTAGAAACTTCATTAAATTGAAAGGGTAAAAAATCACCATTGGTAATAACATGCCAAAGATCTAAATCTTTTGATTTCACATAAGTTTCAAATCTATTTTTCCAATAAATAAAACTATTGGTTTCAAAAAGTGGTGGTCTTTGCATAGATTGCCCTTCTAGGTACTTGTTGGAATCCATAGATCGATTCAAGTTTTAAAATACAATATACTTTAAAAAATCTTGAGCAACCCGCTCTGATACCAATTGTAGAAACTAGAAGGGGGGGGGGGGGGTTGAATAGTTTCTTATATTTACTTGTTAAAATATGGTTTCCAAAAATCCTTTTTCAAAAAACTTAGGCTTGAGGAAATAGGTGAAATCTTCTTATGAACAATATGAACAATGATAGTGTAGTTACACTAATACTAACAAAAATATATCCACAAAGAATAAAGAATGATAGTGTAGCTAATCTAATATTAACACATGTATATGCAAAAAGAATAAAGAATGTAAAGAGTTAAGGGTAAAGAAAGATCAAACCAAACACCAAGGATTTATAGTGGTTCGGCAACGAAGCTCACTCCTCGTTCCTACTCCACTCCTCGAGTACTCCTTACTCGAGAGTTCACTACACAACAAGCTCCTTATGGTGGAGAAAACCGTACACGTCGCTTAACCAATTTCCGACTCTAAGCTAAAAGTCGAGCCCTAATCGTAGCTAGGACCAATCTACACAACTATACTTGGTACATACACAACTTCCAAATAGACACAACTACTTGGATCTTCACAACTATGACACAACTACAAGTATATAAAAATTGATCTTCAATGGATCTTTGGTGGTGGACTCAACACTTCACTAGGATAGTGTTCTTCTCTTTGCACTTGGAGAGGAAGGGATGGAAGAACAAGATTCACTTCTTAAACAAGTAACAATCAAACAAATGATCAAAGATTTGAGTGATTAAAGAAGGGGTTTGAATCTGGAAATGAATGTGCAAAAGAGGTGAGGTGAAAAGCTAAGAATGGTCCACTATTTAAAGGGTAAAGGAGCCAACGGCTATATCTGCCCGCGGTACCTTATCACAGCCCGCGGTACCTTATCGATAAGGTACCGCCTAGGCGCTAAGGTACCGCCGGACTAGACTCCGCTCCTTTTTGTCCTTTAGTGGTGGAGGTCTTATCTGGGTATAAAAAATATCCTGAAAGGATATTCTTAACAGAATAAGAATATGCCATTTTCAAATTTCAAATAATTAATTTAATAAATCATTTTCTTAAAAATAAAGTTTAATAAAAACTTGTCACATTTAATAAAAAGTGAGTTTTAAGAAAAGATTAAATCACTTGATCACTTGATTAAGATTAGTACTTGTTTATCCATACCTTAAGTGAAAATGGGTAAAATGAAAAATACTTGAACTCAAGAATTCGTTTTTTGTTGTTTTCGTAAATGCTTGTTTTTACATATTGTCGTAATCAAAACTAAGCGAGACCGAAAAATGCAAGTAACGTTTTTAGTCATTATTGCATTAACAAAAACCATTGATCGCACGGTGTCAAAAGTAGGGGCGTTCTCCCTATGTCGAATAATCTGTGCAATCTTGGGAAACCTCGTGCGAAGACCGTTGATGGCATAGGTAACTAAACTTGAATCACTCACCTTAGAGCCAAGGTTGGCTAAACGATTAGCTTTACTTTTGATATCTTGGAAATAATCGAGTACAGACATGTTACCTATATTCATGTTTCGAATTTCATTGTCGAGTTGAATAACTCGAGCCTCTTTGTTATCATGGAAGATGGTTTTGAGAGGTTCCCATATTCCGGTAGCGGTTGCATTAGGGTCGATGATCATGTCTACAATGTAGAAACTAGAAGGGGGGGTTGAATAGTTTCTATTCGATTGGTGACCAAATTAAAATTACTTTCAATTTGGTTTGTATCAAAACTATCTTTTACTTGATGCTAAGTTGCATAATGATTAGGTTCAATTGAAATACACTAGCAAGGATAATAAGCAAGTATAATGATAATGACATAAGTAAAGAGCAAGGAAGGAGACAACCTAGTGGGAAGACACCAAGATTTATAGTGGTTCGACAACGAGGCTCTATCCTCGTTTCTACTCCATTCCTCGAGTACACCTACTCGAGATTTCCACTATATCCACAAGCTCCCTTCTCGGCGGAGAAAACCTTACATCGTTGCTTACATTATTTTCCGACACTAAGCTAAATGTCGAGACCTAATCTTTAGCTAGGACCAATCTACACGACGTTGCCTACTTCACAATTTAACGACACAAGGCTAGATGTCGAGTTCTAATCGAAAGGTATAACCAATCTTCACGACGTTGCCTACTTCACCATTTTACGACACAAGGCTAGATGTCGAGTTCTAATCGAAAGCTAGAACCAATCTTCACGACTCTTCACTTTGAAGCTAAGTGAGAACTTCACACAACACAACTACTAGTCACTTTAAAGTTTAGTGAGAACTCACAAGACACAACCACATCACTTTATAGTTTAGTGAGAACTCCTAATCAAATCTATTACAACTCAACTAGACTTATCCAAGTACACACATGTAGCTTGGATTTACACAACACAAATCCAAGCAAACACATATGCAATGGATGTACACAACAAATCCAAGTATCCACAAATAACTTGGATGAACACAACTAGTCCAAGTATTCATAAATACATTGGATTGACCTAAAACAAAAAGGGGTATCATGATGAATATGACTAGCTCATAAATTCATCTTTATCACTACACTAGTGAGTGAGTGATCTTCTCATTGGACATGGTAAAGGAGGGGATCAAGAGGATAATCATATGTAAACATCCTTAACAAATTAAGTGATCATTTACTAATGATTATGCTATAGAAAATAGAAGAGGGGCTGAGAAAAACGTCCAAGAGGCTTGCTGGAAAATGAGATTTGACCCACTATTTAAAGGAGACAAAGTTACAACGGATATATAACGGCTACTGTGTGCGGTACCTTATCTTACCCCGCGGTACCATATCGATAAGGTATCGCGTAGGTACTTAAGGTACCGCCACTAGACTCCGCTCCGTTTTTTGTCTTTTAGTAGGATGGGAATATCTGAGGTATTTAAACCCTTCAAAGGATATTCTAACAGCATTTGGAATATGCCATTTTCAAATTTTCATTTTCCATTTTAATAAAACATTTTCTAAAAAAGAAAGTTTATTAAAAAGTCTTTTGTCTTATTAGCAAAAGTGAGTTTTAAGGATTGATATGAGTGTTTTTACTCATATCATTAGTAGCTTAAAACAATGAAATTATGCATTATATTTATCATATATGCCTTGGAAATGCTTGTTTCTTGTTTGAATGTGTGTAGGTACCAAGTTCGTGAAAACTGACGAAAACCGACACGAGAATGAAGAAAAAAAAAGATCAAGAAGCCAAAATCGAGCTTGACTTTAGCGGATTTAATCATTTGTCGAGTTTACGAGCCAAGTGGGTCCCACAATAGGGTTAATGGGCTCAAAAGCCCATTATTGATTCAAGTTAATGAATTAAGGCTTTTGAAAACCCAATAGGCCCAATTGGATGAATTATATAAATCGGATGGAAAAGTTTCAATGGGCCAAAAGCCCATGACTATGAAAGAACACAAAAGAATGGAATTATGCTTTGTTTCTGTCAATACGTGTGAAAACACGTTACCCACTCACACCTTTCACAATAATAAGTATTAAACCGATCTCTCACTTTTTAATAAATAAATCGTTTCATCCACTCATTAAATAACTTCACATTTTTTTACCTATTCGTTCCTCTCATCCACTCAAATACCCACACACACTTTAATAAATATTTTTTTCGTTATGACCTATGCATTCCATCTTCTTCACCTCCAAATATTTACTATTCCTTAAACCCTAGATCCAAAATAAATCATAATTGGTGCTTCATGATTTATGCCACTCGTGTGTTGCACACGAGTTGGGAATTAATTCCCCAATGTTATCGGAAGGCATGAGTGGCAGAGATTGGGACGTGGCATCTTACTACTGGCTATGACAACGCATCACTCCTATTCCTCCAATGAAAAAGGGACACTTCAGCCTACAACAAGCACAAAGAAGCACAGAAACGCCAGGCTGGCAATCCGAGTGAAGGTGTGCTCATATCCATCCTTGGATCATAACAGAAAAGAGAGAGAAGGAGAATAAGAAGATCCAAGGGCTATTATGAAGATGGAATATTCCAAATGAGATCCGGATATCCTCTCAGCAAAGCCATTGGGAAGGCTATAAAAACCCCCAATTAGCTTGTAAAAAATCATCCCTTTTCTAGTGTAATGTTGTAATGGTAGTTTGTAGTTACGATTTATTTTCAAATATTGTAATGAATTTCTGAATTAATAAAATTTTCAATTTTTGTTCGAAATCTGTTTTATTTAATTTCTGCTTTATTGTTTAAATGATTTGATAAAACTAGCTATTATACTCTATCGTTATCATCTTTAATCGGTTAAGTTTTGTTTCATAGCTTAAGTGGTTAAGTTACCCGGTTAAGGGAAACATCTTATCTAATTGATAAGTTGAGAAAAAGCAGGTTGAAGATCTCAATTATAATTGTGTTTGAGGATGTTTAAATGGCGAGGGTTTAGTGTCGAAGGTCGACAATAGGATAGATAGTGTTGATATAAATTTGGAGTGTAGTCCGTGGCTCGTCAGCTACAGACCGAAAGAAAAAGCTCTAAAGAGCATCCACTCTCTCTGTTTCGCTGAGAGAACCCAGGTTCCATCGAATTACTCTTAGATAGATTTAGTTAGTTTTAATAGCCTTGCTTGTTGATTATTTAATTAGAGTATTGCTGTGTATTTTAGATGTTCGAATCAGCATATAAGGATGTTTTAGCTATATGGTGATTTGGTTTTTGATATAGATCTTTAATGTCTGTTATGATTTCTTTGATGATTACTAATATGATAATGAGTACTATGAAGTTTTAGGTTGTTTTCAAAGAGGGTTTATTTCCATAATTGGTTTCAAGTTTTACTTGTTATTGAGTGCTACTGCTATATCGTGTTAAACTTCTGCTTAAGTCTAGTCATGCTGCTCATTGTTACTAGGTCGTTTTAGTATACCACAATTATGCCTGAGCTGTTAGTGATTCCTTGGTTATTGTGTTATATGTTGCTGAGTTCTTTTATATAGAGGCGTTTAGGAGTTATTTTATTTCTGGCGTTGCAGAATTTATAAAGGCTGCTATAGTTGTTAACTTAGGGTTTTGAAGTTGTAGGGTGTGGATGATGAATGAGCTTGATGTTAAATGCTGCGTTAATTCGTCGTACATTTAAGTGTTGGAGTTACTTGCTGATGTTAGTCGTTCATACGTCTACTCGTTGCTTTCTCTAATTGATTAATGTGATTTGACATTAGTTTGCTGTTACTTTTAATCTGTCTATCTCATTTGATTCGCCTGGGTTTTGAATTGCTAGTTGACTTGTTTAATTAGTTATACCGATTTGGTTGTTAGAGTTCATTATAATTACTTTTTCTTTACCTGGTGATTCATATAGGATTTGTTAGGTTTTTTTTTTTTTGCTGTTAAGTTCTGAAAATGATCTGTCACCCACTGATATAGCAGTATTCTGATATTTACGAATGGTATGTTTGAGTATGATTACGAAACTTGGTATGTCAAATGATTGTGTTGAGAGTAGGATAGAATTTAGATTTGTTTATATAGACATGAGATTTGGATATGGATTTGAATTTGCTGTCATTCAGATTAATAATAGTTGCTGATAGGATTGAGTTTATTGTAAGTCTGTATCTGCGAATGGATCATAATTGTGGTGATAAAGTTTGTTTGGATGCTGATGTATGTAGCTTGGAAATTTTGTTGTGTTTATTCTAAGTCAGTTTTTCGCAACTTTATAAATTTTAGTATCCACTGATTCTCTTAGCTGCTTTGATATTTTTTGTGATTGCTAAGAGTGATTATTTTGTTGTTATTGATTAATTCGGCCAGTTAGTTTTTACTGTTGCTTTATATTACTTCCCTGTTTTTAGTAGAATTTGATTTGAGTTGCTGAGTTTTTCTGTTACTGTGTTGAATCTGTATTCAGTAGTAATATATTCTACTATAACTGAATTTAGCTGTTGGATTTATTTTACTTCTTTAGATGAGATATTGATATGCTGTGCGTTTGGGGTGTTTGTTTTGTAGTTTTTCTTATAATATTTTTCTCCAAATAATTGTTCCAAATCTGCTCAAAAACAAAAATCACAAAACCTGCTCACAGCAGGTTTCGAACCCGAGACCTCTCGGTTGCACAACCAATGTGTTAACCAAATGAGCTAACTGGCTTATTTGGTTTTACTTTCATTTATTAGATTAATATAGCTTAGTTGAATATGGCAGTATTTTACTTTCATTCGTCTAGATTAATTGTAATAAATAAATAGTTTCAATAGTAAACTAAATAATATAACAAATATAAAAAATGTTTTTATTAATTTTTAATATTAGTTTGTTATTATTTTAGGTTTAAATAAAATATAGTTTTAAATTAGATTAGGTTTAAAAGTATTTTTCAAATAAAGTTAATTAGTTTTACAAAAGTTAATTAGATTTTTTTTTAAATAGTTTAAAAGTTATTTTTATTAAATAGATTTAAAGTTATAGATTATTAAATAGTTTTATATTTTTAAATAGAGTTTTATTTTTAAGTATTTAATTGTTTGTTAAAATTTTAAATAGGCGGGTTTACGATTCATGCACTTTAGGATAATTTTAATTAGCTTAAAATTCGTAGAGTTTAATTGTAGTTTAAAAACCAACGACACGTTCAAATCAATTGTCCAAATCAAAACGAAACGTCTCAAATTCACTTGATCTTCGTGTACAACGAACTTGGTTCACTCACGTGTTTAATCGTATCCGTCTTTGACTTATTTTTGGTTAATTACTTTTTCCTAAAGGTAATTGCCTAAATTTGTCCTATAACGTATATGTGTTAATCCACGACACATCAAAAATTTTGGCGTCGCTGCCGGGGATCTTGTGTACGATTCGCTTTTGTGGAGATTTGTTGATCGTGGATTTGAAGACCCTTTATTGACAGAAACAAATCATAATTCCATTCTTTTGTGTTCTTTCATAGTCATGGGCTTTTGGCCCATTGAAACTTTTCCATCCGATTTATATAATTCATCCAATTGGGCCTATTGGGTTTTCAAAAGCCTTAATTCATTAACTTGAATCAATAATGGGCTTTTGAGCCCATTAACCCTATTGTGGGACCCACTTGGCTCGTAAACTCGACAAATGATTAAATCCGCTAAAGTCAAGCTCGATTTTGGCTTCTTGATCTTTTTTTTCTTCATTCTCGTGTCGCTTTTTGTCGATTTTCACGAACTTGGTACCTACACACATTCAAACAAGAAACAAGCATTTCCAAGGCATATATGATAAATATAATGCATAATTTCATTGTTTTAAGCTACTAATGATATGAGTAAAAACACTCATATCAAGGATAATCATTTTGATGATCACTAAGTATGATTAAGAAAGGTTAGTGATATGATTATTACCTTGATGATAGTGTTAGTTAAATAATTCATTTTGTGTTTCTACACTAAATGTGTTGTATGGTTTGTTGTGATCAAAACTAAGAAAGATTAGTTAACACTAATAATGTTTTTAGGCATTACTTGCATTAACAATCTCCCCCTTTTTGATTACGACAAACGATAAACTCATTTACTTATAAACACAAACTATGGAATTATTAACTAGTTTATCACTATCATTTCTCCCCCTTTGTCGTAGCAAAAAGGTTAGCATAAGTCTTTGAAGTGCATCGAACTTTGCTAGTAGCTCCCCCTTGGTGGTTGCTCCCCCTTGCTCGGGGCACCAAGTTTGTGAGCTAAGGTGACATGCTACACAAAGGTTAGTAGAAAGGAAAGAAACACCAACGTATATATGATCACTACCTACTAAGTAACTTGAGAGGGAGAAAGAGAAGAAATCTCAAATTAGAAGCAAGTATTTTGCTAAGTATGTCCAAAGAGGTAATTGACAAAATCAAACTTCAATAAAATGAAGATGATAGGCTTGTCAATGGGTTAAAGCTTTAGAATTGATGGAATCACCCATAAGCAATTGTAAAAATTTAACCAAGATCAACTCAAAAATAGAACTAATTAGATAGCACACAAATAACACAAAAGATAAAAAAATAATAATACAACAAAGAAGATAGTCATCACATAGTATGAGTATCTAAAAGAAATAAATACGGAAAATAAACCACTAAGCATAAGCTAGTCTAATAGTGATATTTTCCAAGATTGCTTAAAAAAATAAAACTAAAAAGACGACGATGCATCATTTGAAGTTTTGTCCACCGGAACGAAAACTTGAATAGGAGGTCGAGTGAGGAGGAATTCAAGAAAATTTAACTTCTCATACACATGAGCAAGTTCAATTTGTTGAAATCGGCAACAATCACACGAGGATCCATGATGCAACACAAAATCGTTTGATGTGGGTATGGCATCAAACTTAGGGTTTGGTGGTGGTGGGGTAAAGGGTTTGTGGTATAAGTCTCATTCCAATACTTGATTGGAGAGAAGGTAGGGTTTTTGGGTGGTTTGGACGAAGATGGTTCATTCTTCTTAACCCAAACGGGTCGAACCGAGATTTTCGGTTTCTTTGAAAGCTTGGAAGAGGAAGCTTTGGGTGAGTGGGGTTGTGACAAAGAGATGTCAAGGTTAGGAATGTAGGAGTTAGGCATTGTGAGAGTGTGAGAATGATATCTCAAGGTTATGTGAGAATGAATTCTCAAGGTTGGGAAGGTGTGAGAATGAAATCTCAAGGTTGGGGTATAAGTAAAATGTAATCAAGGTAAGAATTTGAATACAAAATGTATATTGTCAAGGAATGTTTAGTCAATTTGAGTAAACAAGGAATCTTGACTGGGAATAGGGTTTAAAGGTTTTGACCAAAAATTCGTCAAAAATCACTTTCTGGCCGCGGTACCTTATATGGTCCGGCGGTTCCATATCACTAAGGAACCGCGGGTCCTTAAGGAACCGCGTCCAGTGGACTTTAAACAATGTTTTTCCTAGGTTTTGGGAAAAACTAAGACTTTTTCAAAAAGTTGCAAATCTTGGAATTTTACCTCTATTAGAACCAAAATATGCTAGGGTTGCATAAAGCAACACATTCACAAAGAATGTCTTGACAAAGGGTGACAAAATAATTTAGATATCATTTTGAACCAATTTTAGTCAAGTTTAGGGGTTGTGATAGATTTAGGTTCAATTTTAATTTCAAATTAAAGTTGATTAGTGTGCACAAAAGGATAGAATCACACAAAGCTAAATCCATAACACAACAACATGAAACATTCATTAATGAGGAAACAAGTACAAAGATAAATAAAACTAACTAATACATAGCTAGCTTATCATAAAATCTAGATAGGTGGTTTTCTTTGGCTTGTTGTTGAAAAACTTTATTAAAAGAACTCCATCATTCATCTCCTAGGAGGAGGCATGGAGAACAAAGTAAGCAAGAAATCTTGCAAACCCCTATGTAGTCCATACATATCCATCCTTAGGTTTTGGATGAGGAAGTGGTTGTAGAGACAACATGGACATCTAGGACCATGAGTTTGTTGAAACCCAAAGTAAGGATCACCCAAGAGGAGGGAAAGAGGGACACCCAAAATTGGTATGTTTGAGTTGGGTGGAGGTGGAGGAGGCAAGTTCTCTAAGGGTGAAGTGGGTGAAAGTGGAGGCATGTTCCTCAAAGGGGAAATGGGTGAGTGTGGAGGTAAATCCTCCAAGGTTGGTGAAATGGGTGAGTTGTGAGGGGTAAATGGTGAAGTCACCAAAATGTCATCAAAGTCATTCCCAAAAGGAATGCTTTGGATTGGTTGAGGTTGTGTGGTCACTTCCAAGGGTGCACTTGGAGTGAAGGGTGAAGAAAGCTCATTCATTCTAGAATTGAATGAAGAGGAGGTAGAACCAATGGAGTGGTTAGTACCATGAGTGGAGGAGGTCTTTCAAGGTGCAAGAGGTGGGGAAGGTGATGAAGAAATGAGGATAGGAGCATTCTCATTCTTAGGTGTGTGGAAAGGTGAAGAGTTAGGCTTAGCTACCTTAACCCTTATTTTAAGTGTTTTTCTTGGGGTGGAGGTCTTGGAAGTGTTTGAGGTTTTGGTACACACCATGGTTGATTAGGGTGGTTTAAGGTTTAGGGAAGTATGTTTGATGTGTGAAGAACATGGCAAACAAGGTGGGTTTAAATGGTTGAGGGGATGATCCAAACTAGTAATGGGTTAAAATCATTTTAGGTGAATAATGAATTTAGATACCCTAGTTTAGGAAATGTGCAGTTTATTACTGAAAATCATGCAAGGTTTACACAAAATTAAGAAACAGTGTAAAGCAAAGATGTTGTCGTGCATAGTGGCCGGCGGTTCCTTATCTAGGACCGGCGGTACCTTATCGATAAGGAACCGCGGGTCGATATGGAACCGCGACCAGAAGGTTTTCAAAAATTTCCCATTTCAGTTTTTGATAAACCCAGATTTTTCCCAAAGGTTTCACAAGCCAAAGTTAACTACAGATCATAATTTGATAAGCTAACTATCATATGGCATGCACAAAGCTATGTAAAACACAAACATGAAGGCATAATTTAGCATAAAGGATCAAAGTAAATAATAATCCAAGCATAAGTTAATACATAACCAAATGAAGAGAAGAGAGTCATGAAAACATCCTAGATGAGTGTTGCAAGTCACTATGAGCATAACATCTAATTCCTTGATTCACTTCTGAGGCGTTCTCGAAGAAGATGATTGAGATAAAATTGATAGTCAGAATCAACTTCATGGGAGGACAAGATGGAGATTGAAGAGGACATGAAGTTTATGAAGTTTGAGGGAGGGTTACTAGAAGACTCTTCTTGAGAAGTATTTTCGACTTGACACGAGTTCACATTGATCTCGGGTGAAATGTTCCCTTGAATGGGAGACATGACACGATCAACGGAGTGATAGGGTGAAGATAGAAGAGACGGAAAGTCAATTAGGACTCTTCTAAGAAGACGAGAAAGAAGCATTTCGTAGGGAAGACTTGACTAAGGCTCAAGAATAACAAACCTAATTCTTCTAGCTATGAAAAATGCGAGATTGTAAGGAGTTGTGGTGGCAACACAATACAACATGTGTGCAAGACAAGCGGGTACTAAATCCCGATTCCCATCAAGACACATCGCATTTTCTCTAATGATTTCAACCCAAGGAGACATGAAATCATTAATATCACTAGATAGTAATTCCCAAGGAGAGAGAGTTCGAACAACTCCTTGAAATTTACCATGAATAGGATGCTCATGAGGTTTAGAAATGGTATGAATGATGTCCGAAGGAGTTGGAAGCACGGTCACATAATGAGCATCAATAGGGGCCGATTCTAAAGAGTCTAAACTCCAAGCATCGGTGAATCGACATTGACCATTAGATGGCACTCCAAGAATATCACCGAATTCTTCAAGAGTATAAATAATGATTTTCCCCATAATGGAAAATCGTATAGACAAACCATTATCGATGCTTATCAATGTGAATGAGCTAAAGAACTCCATGAGAAACGAGGGAAATATTGGCTCATCAATATCAAGAAGACACTCAAATCCAATAGATTTAAACATGAAGCGAATAAACTCATTTGCGAAATTGGAACAAACAATGCGTCCTTCATGGAAACAACAATGTTCGAGAGACTTAGACGAGTTTTTGTGAGAGTGAATCAAAAGAGGGTGAGAGGGCATGTATGCTCGTGTTCGTTCGTGATCTTTTTGATATCTTGAAGACATGACAAGTACCTAAACACGAAAATATCTATCCAATCACTCATATGAAAATCAAAAAGGAAAACGAAAAAATGAAAATGTGTTATATCAATTTCTTGACAAACATAGGATTGAATCCATATCATTTTCATGTTCACAATGTATCTATTCCATCATTGACCAAGAACACATGATCTATGTTAGATCAACAATGGATTAGAACATTGGTTTTTCAAAACAAGGTTTTTAGGTAAGCATTAACAATGTCATTACCTACTTGTTCATGGGTTCATCTCAAATCCATAATTCAACCAAAATCATTTAGCCTAAATTCGGATTTGTTCTATAAGTGGGTTTTAGTGAAATCTTAATGAATATCAACCTAAGGAATCATAGTAAGATTACCATGTCAACCCACATTCCCATTAAGGTTTTAATTCAATTTCAATTTTAAAAATCCCCAATTATGAAAGGATGAACCCTAGAACAAAATAGATGAAATTGAAAGAAAATACTTACAATTAATTGATGTTAGATGAAGGATGAGTGAAACCCACAACTTGGAATCAATTAATTTGAGTGATTGAAGGTTTTGGAAGCTTCAACAATGGTGGAAAAGGTAAAACCCGTCGGCTGTGTGTTTTTGGGAGAGAGAGAGTTTGGTTTGAAAAAGAATAAAAAAAAACACAAACTGGCGCTCTGACAAAAGTTACTGCCCGCGGTACCTTATTGATAAGGTACCGCGGGTTTGAGCCGTGGAGATAAGGAACCGCCTACAGAGGCAGGTTTCTATCTCTGAAAAACGCCAAATTTTGAAAATCCAGTTTTTCTAAAATACTTAAAATTAAATCATGAGCCTTTTAGAATATCATTGGATCATCATAACACTAAGCAATATGCCTTAATGAAGGATTACGAGTTAAATCAAGATCGAAAAGAACCGAAACGGACAAACGACCACTCGTAGCAAAACGACTAAGTGAAGAGAAGTCAAGAGAAGTGAATCAAGACTAGGATCAATGCTCAAGGGATTAATGACAATCTTCAAGTAGTTGAAACGAAGAGCTTGTGTCATATATAGTGGTTTAAGACGTGCCTTTCCGGCGAAACGTTAAACGGCTTTGGTAATGAATAAGCACAAAGCAATTATTCAAGTCTAAGCTAAGATCACTTTCAATAATAGTCTTAGTCTAAACCAAAATATGAGCAAAGTATTAATTCACTTTCTCTCCCACAAAGGGCCTACTAACCGTATGGGTGCAAACCATGGAAATCATGCTTGATACTTTAAGCTTCTACTAACTCACTCTACATCACCATAGTGAGTCAAGTATCCAAGCAATGAAGGGTTGAGAGGATAAAAGAAAAGAAACACAAACCACAAATAAATGTCAAGGCAAGGATGCCGAGAACAAGCACATAGTCAAGTAATGATCAAAAGAATGATCAAAGGGCGTGTGGAAGAACAAGAACGTACCTTGGCCACAAAGAGCAATCCATGAAGGAATAAGTGCTATGCCCAATCAATGACTATGATGAGTACTAAGTCTTCAAGGACTAGTATCATTTCCAATCATCTTGGTATCATCATTCAAAGATGTTAAAGATCAATGAAAATGATTCTTCTACAAGTGCAAGTAACTCAATCCGCAACCAATTAAGTGATTGATCTTCATGAGTACCTACACAAAGCAAGATGCAAACTAGTAGATACATTTCAAGAGTATATCTAAAGTGCATAAAGGCTACTAATCTTAAGTGGGATGCAATGTTATCATTTAAAAGACCTATTTTCAAAGAAAACATAGTTTTGACCAAAGAGAAACTTTAGTACAACTAGACCTTCTAATTTGAGGAGACAATGGATCGATCCAAGTTTTAAAGTACAATATACTTCAAAGATCTTGAGTGACCATCGCTCTGATACCAATTATAGAAACTAGAAGGGGGGTTGAATAGTTTCTATTCGATTGGTGACCAAATTAAAATTACTTTCAATTTGGTTTGTATCAAAACTATCTTTTACTTGATGTTAAGTTGCATAATGATTAGGTTCAATTGAAATACACTAGCAAGGATAATAAGCAAGTATAATGATAATGACATAAGTAAAGAGCAAGGAAGGAGACAACCTAGTGGGAAGACACCAAGATTTATAGTGGTTCGACAACGAGGCTCTATCCTCGTTTCTACTCCACTCCTCGAATACACCTACTCGAGATTTACACTATATCCATAAGCTCCCTTCTCGGCGGAGAAAACCTTACATCGTTGCTTACATTATTTTCTGACACTAAGCTAAATGTCGAGACCTAATCTTTAGCTAGGACCAATCTACACGACGTTGCCTACTTCACAATTTAATGACACAAGGCTAGATGTCGAGTTCTAATCGAAAGGTAGAACCAATCTTCACGACGTTGCCTACTTCACCATTTTACGACACAAGGCTAGATGTCGAGTTCTAATCAAAAGCTAGAACCAATCTTCACGACTCTTCACTTTGAAGCTAAGTGAGAACTTCACACAACACAACTACTAGTCACTTTAAAGTTTAGTGAGAACTCACAAGACACAACCACATCACTTTATAGTTTAGTGAGAACTCCTAATCAAATCTATTACAACTCAACTAGACTTATCCAAGTACACACATGTAGCTTGGATTTACACAACACAAATCCAAGCAAACACATATGCAATGGATGTACACAACAAATCCAAGTATCCACAAATAACTTGGATGAACACAACTAGTCCAAGTATTCATAAATACATTGGATTGACCTAAAACAAAAAAGGGGTATCATGATGAATATGACTAGCTCATAAATTCATCTTTATCACTACACTAGTGAGTGAGTGATCTTCTCATAAATTCATCTTTAACAAATTAAGTGATCATTTACTAATGATTATGCTATAGAAAATAGAAGAGGGGCTGAGAAAAACGTCCAAGAGGCTTGCTGGAAAATGAGATTTGACCCACTATTTAAAGGAGACAAAGTTACAACGGATATATAACGGCTATTGTGCGCGGTACCTTATCTTACCCCGCGGTACCATATCGATAAGGTACCGCGTAGGTACTTAAGGTACCGCCACTAGACTCCGCTCCGTTTTTTGTCTTTTAGTGGGGTGGGAATATCTGAGGTATTTAAACCCTTCAAAGGATATTCTAACAGCACTTGGAATATGCCATTTTCAAATTTTCATTTCCATTTTAATAAAACATTTTCTAAAAAAAAGTTTATTAAAAAGTCTTTTGTCTTATTAGCAAAAGTGAGTTTTAAGGATAATCATTTTGATGATCACTAAGTATGATTAAGAAAGGTTAGTGATATGATTATTACCTTGATGATATTGTTAGTTAAATAATTCATTTTGTGTTTCTACACTAAATGTGTTGTATGGTTTGTTGTGATCAAAACTAAGAAAGATTAGTTAACACTAATAATGTTTTTAGGCATTACTTGCATTAACATACAAGTTTTGGGGAGATAGTGGCATAAATCCACATGACTACGAGAGAGTCATTGGATTCGTGATCAGGATAGGGTGGTGTGATGCTAGAGGAAGTGGCAGTAAGGTGATGTTCAACATGATATGTTTTGCAAAATCGTTTAAACAACTCACTCCATGAGTTGTAATTGAATTTTTCCAAATCAAGTGGGGTTGGAATGCATGCCTTTATACTAGTAATCGAGTAAGCCTTGTCGATTTGCTGCTTTGGAGGATTTGAATCTCCTGCCATGGAAGTATATTAACAGCTATTGAACAAAGAAAGAAAAAAAGAGCGGCGTGATGGTTTGGTTAGGATTTTTTTAGATAGGAAAGTGATAGGCTCAATACCATATTAGTGTAAGTATTTTTGCATATCTCAGAATACATCATGACCCATCTTTATATACAAAGACCACTTAGACTATCTATAGTAACAACCGACTATTATGGGATCTGCCCATAATCACAATTACTATACAGAGAATATTATCATATACAGCTAATGAGATAAGGCATATAATCAATCAGTGACTAATGACAGCTAATACAAATTACCCAATCTAAGCTAGAATCACTATTCACCACCATTCAAAACCATCACAATCATGCATTAAAAGCATGTGGAATGCTAAAAGTGTTTAAAATTTTATTTTTAATTTATAAAGTTTTTATAAATACTTTTTATCATTGTTTAAAAAACTTTTAAGTAATGTTTTTACAAAGACTTGATAAATAATAAGCTTTTTAAAAAAATTATATTTATTAAAAATATTTAGCATTGATGACATTCAATGAATCAAATTTTCAAAAGTTGATGCATTGAAGATTTAAGATCATATCCTTGTTATTTTTATTATGAACAAAAAGAATATTTTTTTAAAGGGTAAAAGTTATAAAATATCATCTTATTTATTTATTTTTGCCGACTTTAAACATTTACTATTTAATCTCGTGACTTGTTTGTTTTGTAATAATATTACCATTATGACCGGTTACATTTACACATCAGTAAATTGATTATTAAAAAAAATCTAAAATCTATTATTATATCATACGTGGATGTTAGAGAAAAGGTTTGACCCATCCATGGGGAAAAATATTCAATTTAAAAAATATATATATAATACGAGAAAACGCGTGTTGTCCCCTAAGCGCGAGCTTGAAAACGCGAGCTGGGGTATGGCTGGTGCGTTTTCGTGTCGCGTTTTCCCCATGGCGCGAGATTTTTTCCCCCCGTACATTGTGCTCTAAAAGACAAAAATAACAAACTCCAACTCAATAAGATGCTACTCTAATTCACTTTGTACAATTGGGAAAGGTTCCCTCAACCTAAACATAATTCAATAAGATGGTATCGTTAAATTGTATATTTTCAAGGATGAAAACATTAAGATCCAATGAAAATTAAGTTACCTGCACGAAATCTAAAATGTGTGGGACTGTTGAAAACATTTATATCTTAACATGTTCACTGTTAGCTACGAAAACTTATAGCCATCAACATGAGTATGGGAAGTATATTAGACATCAGTTTGTAAACGTATTTATCCACTATTGAATATACAATTGTGTAATTTGTCAAGTACTGAGAACACTCGCTTTAAATTTTATTTGCTAAGTTCAATAGAATCACAAAGATACGATTGAACCCATGAATCTTATGATTTTTTGTTAGCAACCAATATTTTAACCATCTAAACCATATTTTTTATTTAAACCAAAAATATTCAGCATATTGTTGTTTCATATCTGAAAAACACAGTAGGTATATTAGTGATACAAGAGGGTAATATAGTCATTTCAGGCTTATATTGGTATAGTCAGAACAAATTTGAAAGTATAATAGTAAAGTCACGAGATTAATTAGTAAGTGTTTAAAGTCGGCACATTTTTATAAGTACGAAGGTATTGTATAGCTTTTACCCTAAATAGGAAAATCAGACGTGGCCATATTAAACGTAATAAAATAATGACGTGGAAATTACCGTGCCACGTTGTCGGTAACAAGTTACCAAATTGGTAACTTCGAAACGATTTTGAAAGTAGAATGGTAAAGTCCCGAGATTAAATAGTAAGTATTTAAAGCCGGCACAAATAAATAAGTAAGATGGTATTTTATTTACCTTTTACCCTTTTTTAAACTTAAGAATTAAATAATATTCTTTCATTTAAATAAAAAGAGTGATTTGAATATTTTTTTAAAATAATTTGTACACTAAAAAATATAATATGTATTGTAAGATGAAAAAGATTAAAAGTAATGTAAAGATAGATATCTTTGATAGCAAAATAAGATATATTTGATGTGCTGATGTACCTCCCTTTTATCTCTAATGCTTTTGATTCTTTTTGTATATTTGCATCCAGTTATTAAAATTTTTGGATTATTTTTTGTAAAATTTTTGTGAGTGTAGGATTTGTCCCCTTTAATTATTTTATTTTATTAGTTAATTAAAATTTAACCAAAAAACCTTAACACTTTCCCTTTCTTAAAATATAGACACTACATTCACTTAATGTTGCCACACCAAAATCCAAACTCAACAAAATGAGCCAAACCATCTAAATACAACAAGTTCACATACAATTCCCAACTCATTAACAAGAAAAAAAAAAAACCTCTTTTGTGTATCTTTGCATGGACTAAACAAGTTTCACCAGTATTCCTGCTAAATTTAACAGGGAAAATATAATCTAAAAGAATAAACAAATGAGCATTAAGCCTTCGTATTCAAAGAATTGAATTGAAGCTTTCAATTGGATCAGATTCTTCAAGCATAGAGGCAGCCTGAAAGCTGTCTATGGCATCCGATAAACGGCCATCGAGTTTATGAACAAATCCTAAGTGAAGCCAAGCCATACGGTTGGTAGGTTCCAGCCGTAATGCATCTGAGAGCATGGTTCTCGCGACTGGTAACATTGGCAAGCCACGGTTCGACATAATAGCACCAAAACTGATCTTGGAAGGGACGTAACTGGACTCTACTAGTAGAGAATTAACATAGGTGGCCATAGCTTCCTCTATTTCACCACGTCGCTGGTATATTGTTCCTAGAAGAGTTTGACAAAAAGATTGAACGTATAGTTAGTTTCATACTTGTGCATAAGACGGGCCATATCTGAACATCTAATCAAAGGCCAACACTTAAATAAATTTGAATATGTAGTGAATGTTTGGATGTCTGCTCAAATTTGGTTATGTGATGCTGCCTAATAAGAATGCAAAAAGTTGTCGTAGTAATATCGTAACAAATACAATTTGAGTGCGCTGGTTTTTATTGTTTTTAGTATTAGATACAACATCAGTAATTTTACTCTATGTTTCGATAACCATGAGCAGCAGTCAAGATACTCACATAATCGCTTTCAAACTCTGCCTCACAATTCCACAATAGAAGAAAAAGAACAATAAGAAAATTGACTATTAACAGTTAAGTTCTAATAAATGAACCAAAAGTCATTCTTAAAGAATATTATTCAAAGCATGACAAGTCATGCTTTTACATCATTGGCTTGCGTCCTACTCTCTAATGAGCGTATTCACACGCTAGATACTAATGTGTTGTATCAATCAGAAAGTTCAACCCTACCCTAGTAAGATCTCCAAATAAGCACGCGACACGTCCAACAAAGGAAAATATAAATAGCATTCAACAATCCCCGTATCGTAGAGAAAAAATTCCACTTTAAGTTTAGATATTCAAACCTAGTATTTCCAAATCTACAAACCTGACACTTATTACTGTTTCTATCCCAATAGAATTCAAGAAAATACAATGGTCCTCAGTGCGTTATTATTAGAACTCATCTGCAATTTCGATTTTAAATAGAAATTAGTCACGTAAGTGAACATGTGGGGCTATATTCCCATGACAACTCCTACAATAACACAATAGACTAATTATCATATAAACACACATGTGGATGTTGATAAAAGATAATGTTAAAGTTTGGAAGGATGCCATAAAATTGTATCATTTTGAGACCCAAAGTTTGTATACTTAACCATAAAGTCAACTTCGGCATCCAAAACTAAAGTCAAGAGTAAACTTCACTCTAAGGGTTGACGTGGAAATTTCTTTATTTTAGAGTCTTCCTTATGATCATTCCAAGAAACTTTCAGAGTGTGGAAGGGAAAGTATTAGTCTAAGTTGTTTAAAAGTACTGAATATATAAATGGAATAATGGGTATGTTCATCACTCTTTGCTCACTATATCTACACCCATAAGGCCAATTTTGTCCTAACTGTGCAAAATGATTATTCTTCACTTGTAACTAAAATGCAAATCGGTTTTAGAAAAGTTCTGAATAGGGCAAATTTACGATGATGTGACAGTTTAATGTTGCCTTAATGAATCATTAGCGTCCTCTTGGTGTAGAAATTTAAGTAGAAAAATATAAAGCATTAGAACTTACCCTCAGTATGGAGTGTCTCTGACGAGCATTCTACAATTTCTCTAGCTTTCCCAAGGCATATCTCTGCATCCTTCCAACGTCCCAGACTGGAGTATAAATTCGCTAGACCTTGCCAAACTTCATATTCATTTACTCTTTCATCTTCAATCTACAATAGTACACATACTATACATAAATTAATGGCAGCGAAATGGGTGGATGGCAAACGGATCAAGCCATATTTGGGTCAAAATGGAGAGTTATAAAGGGTGTCAAATGGGTGATATATCATAAAGATGGTATAGGTTCAGCTGACTCGCTGACTATTATATTTTTTCAGACAATTCATAATTAACCAATATATGAAAGCGAAAATAAAAAATTATAGTAGTGATAGTTAAACTATTTTAAATTATAAACTTATGGTCAACTGTATCTGCGAAAGTGATTATAACTAGTAAAACATATCAATACTATTCTACAGACTAAACTTAAGCTCGCATATAGTAAAGCTATGAAGCTAGCCATTTAGAAAACATTCATTGCATAAGAGACTTTGCAATTTTGAAATATGCCTATTCAGGTTACCCGGGAAGAGGGCAAGTCATTAACTCAAATGCATGTGGCCTAGCCAGGGAATCCCTCTTCAGACCCTTCCCTGCCCACTCGAATGTGCAAACTACAGAGTTTTGAATGCTTGACCTCTTGTGAGGAAGTCAAGTGCCTTAGCAAGAGGCCATTTGGTGGTGGTTACCTTTTCTTGTGTATGGAGTAGAAAACACATTTGTACCTGGCCATACTCATCATATAATCAACAACTTATTTGACCCATTTCTTAACCATTTGGGAACCCATTTAATTTTATGCATTCCAGTAATGAAGACCATTCCGACACGCCAATCTTTAATTTATGGTCAAGATTGGCCCACATGATCACAGAAAATTGGGCTGGTATTGCCATATGAACAAAAACAAATACGAAGAACAAAAATAAAGATGGCTAAAGCTAACCTGGTGTGTACTGTGAAGTGGCCCATAAGATTTCTTTTGAGCTTGAACTAATGCAAGTAAGTGACGAAACGTTTCAATTGCATCCAAGTGTCGTGACTGAGCTATTCTCAGTTTTGCTTTCAATCTCAAAAGCGGCCCTTGATCCCACCTGACTGTTTCATCTAAAGCAGCATCAGTTACCACCTCTGCCTCCGAAAACCGTTGTTGTGCAGATAAAATCAGGGCAAGCAGTCTCCAACCACGTAGCATGGACCCACCCGTAACATCAATATACTGTTTTGCTAACCTTAATGCATTATTTAAGTTCCTTTGCATTGCATATTGTATTGCTAGATCAAAAACAAGATCTGAGTTTTCAGGCTCTAATGAAATTGCTTCATCTAAAGATTTCAGTGCCTCAGATTGAAGATGTGAACGCTCATAATCCGATGATGAAACACTCGCTTGTTTACCATAACAAAGTCCTAAAACTCTTAGGCATACACCATTTAAATGTTTATTCCTTTTTTTACAATTATTTAATGCTCTTTGTGCATACTCGATTCCCTCTGCAGCCAGAAGCCCATCTTCACTGCATATTTTAGCAGCTAACAATAATGACATTATGTCATCAGGTTTTTCGTGTTTATGAAGTCCTTTTTTTAACAAATCAAGTGCGGTTTTTCTCTGTCCAATCCCACTACAACAAAGAGCTAATGTTTTCCAAAGATCCACACGATGAATCACCCCAGGAATTACTTCCTCAAGTTGTTTTGCTAAAATTGGTGTTTGGCTGCAAATAGATAACGCAAATGTGAGGTGTTCTATCACTGTTGGATCCCATTTTGCCTTCCCAAGTGAAAACTTTCTCATGCAAATCATTAAAAGTAAAATAGCTTCTTCGAAGTTGTTTTTTGGGACGTACGTACCCTCTCCATGTGTAGACGTAGTAGGTGGGCCAGCTTCAAAACCACTGTATAATAAGAATACTGCAAAGTTATTTTGAATTCGTGCACAACTGTCATTATCGAGGTTCCACTGAGTGAGGAGGGCGTGTCTATAAGAAGAAACAGCTTCTTCATAGTGACCGGCTTCGGCCCATAGTTGTGGGAGGAGCTCAAATACTCTGCTAATTGTTTCTTGTAATCTAGTATCTACAAAAGCATCGGGAATCCCATGTGGGAATATCTTCTCTACTGCATCCAGCACTTTCTTACACTCTTCAGCAGCATCTACAAATAATTTTAGAATGATTTGGGTCAACTTTTATTATCAGTGGCACTTTCGACCAAATTAATTATTAGAGTCCATTCAGGTTATGTTTTATCTCCACTTTCAGACCATCAATATTAGCTGAAACAACTAAATGGGTCCTATCGTTCAAACGGGCTGAATGGCACACATAAGTGCATTATTAGAGCATTAAACCTCCCAAGCCATTTTATTCAAGAATTTACATAATATATCATGTAACTCCTACAATCATATCAGACACACAGATTCCATATAAAAATTTTGAAAATTTGGACAAAATTGTTTCAGGTAAACCTAACCCAACCTATTAAAAATCTGTACTAAGAAATGACCCATTATGAGAAGTTACCCGGCTAGTCAATCACAGAATTGATCTCCATAACTAAATTTGAAATATACAATGGTTGTTGTAACGAATTATAAAGGCCAAGTGACAAGAATAGAAATGCAGGTAAGATACAGAAAATCTTCTTTCAAATGCACTATATACTGCTCAAGAGCTCATACCATTGATCCTGTCAAGTTTCTGAAGTGACTTGGTTTTCAAGTATATGGCTTCAAGCACAAGATTGGCACCCTGCTGAGGGCCCGACAGCCCTGACTCAGTGTGAGAGCGCGGTTTTTTAGGTATCTTCTCTGTAGAAATCGATTGCAGCCGCTGTATAGCAGCTTGAACATCAATACCTTCAAAAACCCGAAAAGCTGATTCCACATTTCCTCTTTGATATTCCAGTCTTCCAAGAAGAGCTCGTGCTTCCTGTAGTTTGTTTCGTACAAAAAATAAGCATTACGTGCTTAATGTGCAGAATCATGATCACACATTAATTTACTTGTTTGTTGGTACTGTTTAACGATAGTGAACGACCAAGAAAATTATCAAACAATATTTAATTTTATTCCCAAGTATACTGATATAGTTGCCGTGAAATCTTACTAAAAAGGAATAGCTATCAATGGATCCTTAATCCACAGATAGAACTAAAGTGTCCGTGCTTTTGTTACAATAGAAAAGACAAAATTGAGATATAGTTTCTAATAGATGAATGAGAATGGATAGAACCTATAAAACAATGGATTTGTGTTCCAAGAAGTTCGAATTTCATCTGGTACATGTCTTTGAAATAGACGATGTATTAAACATAAAAAAGCTATAAGTTTTGTATCTAACCTCCGGAATATAAGCTTATACACCCCAACATATAAAGCCTTTTCAATGAAATTTTCTTTGAACTCCATTTTCTTTAGGTAACAATTCCTTAGACTAATTACAATTCCATGTAAAAACAGACCCTAAAGTGTCATACTTAAATTCCAAGTGAATTACACTTTAGCTGAATGAACTCCACGCCCCATTATCTCTGCGTCCAATTACAATTTTAACTTCGCGTAAAACTGTCATTATATTGCCTAAACTTATATCATCTAACTTTTTCGGATAAAAGTAACTACTCCGGAGCTTAACACATTCAAATATGTACCTTAAACAATATATTACAAATCGCATTCGTATGAAACAAATCCTGAAAATGGTAGGAAACAAATACCTCAGAATTGAGTGATAAGCCTTCGCGCAAATCGGATTCAGCTTCATGAATATCACCCGAATCAAGCTTAGCTTCAATGGCATCCGTTTGCACACAGCTCCCATTCGCGCATATTTTACGTTCATCCTTATTCGTTAATGATGACGATGATGATGTTTCACCCGACATTGTTTGTTAAATAAATTCTGTTTATCCCAACAATTCAAACATGATCAAATAAATAAAATCTTGAAACACTGTTTTATTGACAACAATTGATGATCAAGAAAACCTCAGCATTGATGATGAAAAAACAAATGTTTGACAGATTTGGTGTTGAAAACATGATCCGGATCTAATGGTGTTTTGTTTTATGTTTTTTTTTTTTTTGAAGGAGTTCATGTTTGAAATGGACGGGTCAGATTGTGGGTTATCACATTGACATGTTGTGGCGCCAAATTAGGAATAAGGTCAACACCCTTCATGCTCAATGGTTTTTTTTTTTTTTTTTTCTGGAGTTATTATTATGATGAAAAAAAAAGAATTAAAAAACAAAAGAAGAGAAAAGAAAAAGAATCATCCAAAAATAAGAAAAAGATTTTATGACTAAAATAACGTGTATTTTTTTTCTTTTACTTTCTTTTCTTTTGTTAAAACATCTTGAAAATACAACTAAGAGGGTTGGGAGTGGTGGCGTCGTGGGGTGTTAAACCGACGACATGGGCTACATTGTGACTCCGAGCGAGGAGAAAACCCACGGCGCGGGAACCCTGCGTGGGTAAACCCACGTCGCGTGGGTGTTGTTTTTTAAAAAAAAAATTCATTTTACCCCCCAACGTATATAAATTTGAAAAAATTTCATTTCACCCCCCGCTAGTTTTTTGAAAATGCTTCATTTCACCCCCCCCCAACGGCTAGTTTTTTGAAATTCGGATTCTAACGACTATATTTTTCGATCCGTCTATAAATGTAACTCAAAATCAACCATTTCTTACACACCAAAACACAAACACTCTCTACAAACAAATATGAATCCCAATCACGTTCCGTCAGTTTTTGAAATCGATGAGGAATTCGATGCTTACTTCTTGCCACTAGCACACGATCATTATCAACAGTTGCTTGAAGAAGAGAATCGTCCAACACTATCTCGGACCACAGTCAACCGTGACCGAGAAGGTGCTGAGGAACGGCTCATGAACGATTATTTCGTTGATAATTGCAGGTATTCTTTGGTTAAATTTCGTGAAAGATTTCAAATGAGCCGAAGACTATTTTTAAAAATAGTTAACAGCATAAGAAATTATCAGGCCGATCCTCTTCCTGCGCATTTTCATTATTTTACTTCGCGACCCGATGCTACGGGTCGAATGAGTATTAATGCTATTATGAAGTGCACAATGGCTATACGTCAATTGGCATACGGCAACACGCCGAATGCATTTTATGAATATTCACAATTGTTGATCGAACCGGACGTGAGTGTCTAATGTATTTTAATATGTGTGTTATTGACTTGTATATGGCCAAGTATTTAAGAAAACCAACTCCTGTCGATGTTGATCACATATATGATCTACATCTTACGAAATATGGTTTTCCGGGGATGCTTGGCAGCATTGATTGTATGCACTGGGAATGGAAAAATTGTCTAGTTGCGTGGCATGGACAATACGCTGGTGGTTATAAAAGATGCCCTACTTTGATGCTTGAAGTTGTTGCTTCGCAAGATCTGTGGATTTGGCATGCGTTTTTTGGGATGGCAGGTGCGAATAACGATATTAATGTTTTAGATAATTCTCCGTTATTTGATGACCTTCTGAATGACGAAGCACCGGTAAAACCGTATACAGTTAACGGAGTTGAGTATCAAAATGGGTATTACTTAGCAGATGGTATTTACCCACAATGGGCGAGTTTCGTGAAGTCTTTCACGGTTGCAACTGACGCCAAACATGCTCACTTCAAAAGGCGTCAAGAAGGTGCACGGAAAGATGTTGAACGTGCATTTGGTGTTCTCCAAGGACGTTGGGGAATACTATGTCAACCAGCATGCGCGTATGAAGTAAACACCTTACGGAGAATCATGTATACCTGCATCATACTTCATAACATGATTTTGAAAGATCACGTATGGAGGTTTTAGATTGGAACCAAAATTACGTTAACCCGTCAAGAAATATGCAACGAACATGGGTTGATCGGTGTGAGGTTTACCGCCAAAAAACAAAGAACTACGCGACCGAGAAACCCATCAAAGTCTTCAACAAAACCTTATGGATCATATCTGGAATCAAATTGACCACGGACATGAAGATGCATATGAAGATGAAGAAAACTAAACGGCGGGTCGTATGATTTTTAATTTTCGTATGTCTTTTTTAATTTTCGTATGTTTTTTTAATTTTCGTATGTCTTTTTTATTATGTTCGTTTTATTTTAAAAGTATTGTAATGTTGGTTATGTTTAATGAAATAAATAAGTTTGTTTAGGGGGTGTTTTGTAAAATTCTGAAAAACTGGAAATCACTTGGAGTGATGACTGCCCTGTTCTTTTCATGTGAGTGAGTGAGTGAGTTTCGCTGACGTGGCACCCAAAAAACTCATCACTTGGAGTGATGGTTCCTTGTGCTCTAACTTCTACTAGTTTTTTTTCTAATCTTTTTTTCTTTCAAAAATAAATCTCGAGAACATAGTGTTAATGGACCATTAGATATACTACGGTATTATTTAAGTGGCGTTTGATTACAAGTCAGCTGAGTTAATATGAAAAAACTTAACTTAACTTATTAAATTATGTGAAAAGTTGTTTGTTCCCTTATATAATTACAAAATTCATCATTTGTTTATTTTAAATTATTTGTTAACTAAGACGATTTAATGAGAAAGTTAAAAAAAAAGCACGCCCTTAGTCGGCTCAAGCCCTATCGTAGACGTTTTGTTCATTATGTATGTTTGATTGCCCAAGCCCTATTATCATAGTCCTTTTGTTCACTATGTGTGTTTGACTGAATCTTTATACAATAAGAGAGTTGTTTTTTTGGCGAATCATGGTTGAATGTCAAACATGAGGTTGGGCATTTGCATTTCGTTACGCATGATTTGTTGTAAACTTGTGGGAACAATCTCTAAGATTATTGGTTTGTTGCAAAGTTATTTCTTAAGTAACAATTGTTAAGCAAAAATACTAACTTTGCAACGAACCAATAAGCTTAGGGACTCTTTCCGTAACTAATTTGTACGGAAACAGTCCATGATGTTATCATTCCGTTGCAAAGGGACTAACTTTGCAACGGATCCCTAACATCATACTATTTTCGTAAAATCTGAGTTGGAGTTTTTTTTAATATCAAAGTTTAAAAAATAATTAACGGTTATTAAGTAACGATTGTTAATTACTGTACATTTTACTGTTCACTTCAAGCCCATTAGTCAATTGTGGTTTTTATTTTATTTTTTGTTGCTGCTACCCACGACTAAAATATATCTTTACATTATATATAAGAGGAGGGATATGCCACATAAGCATGTTTTAATCCACGTCATCATTTTTTTACATAATTTTTGGAATTGATTTTTTAATATTTTATTTTCAAAATTAATTTTTTTTAAACAAATTTTTAAAAATCATGAAACTCACAGGATTTGAACTCGGGTCAAGAAGTACGGACACAAACACCTAAACCAGAGAAGCAAGCTACCTTTTTGTGATTGAGAATTACAAACAACGTAATTAACTAATGAACAAAATCAGAAAGCAGATTTTAAATTAAGTACCGAATATACAAAAATCCAAACTGTGATGTTTAAACCCACATCTCAACGATCTTCTTTCAAACCCTAATTTTGTGCAAAACCGTCATTCTTATTTGATAAACCTTATTCGTTATCACCGATAATTTCACCTCCATCACACCATGATCGCAATTAGATTATCTCAAGTTGCACATAATTCACGCTTCCAATCCTATGTCAGGTATTATACGTCATTCGATTTGATTGAAAATTGATTTTTTTTAGTTTCGTTATTGCTAATCAAATAGTTATAATCCCGTTTGCACACAAAGAATCAACTGAGTTATACGAATAGCTGTATGATTTATCCTACACATATGTTTGTTTCGTGATATGAATTGTTCTTTCGATTATGTTGATAGTGATGATTGATTCTATCAACGTGCTGATGCAGGTTCCTTGATACATCATAATGAAATTCTAGCATTCGGTTAGCTAATGGTAGTTCGATACATCTGAAACTTGACTCCATCACAAGGTGGTAATAGAACAATTCAAGTGTCAACTTTGATATGGTATCCTACAGTAACCTTTTGTTTGTTTTATGTTGTCTTTGGTGTAGCTGATTGAACATGTTATGATAATATTCAGTGAAGTTTCTCTAAAAAAATGGTAATACAAAGCTAAAACTGTCATATGATTCGTCTCTCAACTGATGTGGGTTCACTGGAATGATCACCAATTGATGGACGAACTCTTACAGATTTTATGCCACACATGGTCTGCACATGCATTATATGGGACAATTGGTTAGTGCCTCGATACAACTTTTTGGGAAATCTATATGTTGGTCTATCTTAATTAAGTATTATTTTATACATTGCGGCAAGTGTTCCAGAAAGTCATACTGAAGTTATTCAACTTTTTACTATACCATTTGACTCATTAATTATACACATTCCCTTTGCTTGCAATATTGAGCTTGTCAAGGAGTTTTTTTATTTAGTGTTTTTTGTCATTTTTATTTCATCCATGCCTAAACCTTTGGTAAGATATTTGTCCCTCATTATAATTTTGCAACATGTCTACTTTATTTTATCAGAGGGTGGTTTGTAGGAGGCTAAAGTGGCAGCTTCGACCATTTTTGCAACAACAGTTGAGGATCAAGTCCTGCAACTTTGAGGTCAATCAAAAGGTATTGACTTACCCTTGACTTTTTTGTGTTGTTTATAAATTATAATCTTTAAAAAGTCAGCCATTAATAATTCTAAGCTCCTTTTTGTCAAAGTCTTTGGCTGTCTTGGAGTGGGTTGCTTAGCCTTGGTAATCTGGTCACCTAAACAATCAATAGCTTCAAATAAGAAATACAGGTAGAGGTTCATTGACAAAATGGGATATCATTATTCCATTTCTTTTCTTCTTTCGCCATAGTATGAATTAACTCTTACGAGTTGGATTTGGGGAATTTAAAATATTTTGTACGACTTATAGTTCTGCTGCCGATGTCAATGGTAAACCAGCTATATCCAATAGGAGTCACAACCATAAGCTTGCACCCGAACTATCATCAGGTAATCTCAATTAGCTAGATTAATTTAAACATCTATTGATAGCTCATTGCTGCTGTGTGTTATCATATTCCTTTTGTTTATCTAACTTGGATATAATGACTATCTCTAAGCATATGACTGCATTCTCCATCAATACTCATTCTGCTTCTAATGAGTTAAAACATCAGGTACACTACATAGCCTTTTTCAGTCCTTAAGAAAAATTATAGGCTTACGTCTACTATCAGAAGATAGTAATTAGTCAAGTGCGTTCATTATTTTCATATATATATTTCCAGAAACTGGTGTTCCTAATTTTTGGCTAACTTTCAATGAAAACAAGTAGTGGAAATATGATATATCATTCTATCAGTCATCTATTAGCAACACAAATGTGAAGGTATAGCCACTGAATAATGAGATCTTAAATGGTTTATTTGATACTGCAATATATGTGCTACATAATGTTACTATATGTTGTTATTTTGGCTAAGATTATTTGAGGTGCTTATATGTTATTGTATTATTCAGACACTTATTGAGCATAGCTTAATAGCTTATTGATGAGGGAAAAAAATGACAACAGTTAGAACTCGCTATTTTTTAAAAGTTCTAAAGTTTGTTGTTAAGCTTGACTAAACACCCCCTTATGGACCCATCATCATATATCTGCAATAACCACAACACAATCTGGTGATTTTTATTATGAGTAAATTACTTGAAGCAAATTTCATTATGTAACATAAATGTATAGTTCAAATTTTATATCATAGTAAAATATTTTATCCCAACCAATTACTATCTTTTGATAATAGGTGTAATTGCCAAGTTGGATTATCTTGCAGCTCAGCATAATTTTCCCTCCTAATCGTTGTGTAGTTTTATCTAAGTTATTTAAGTTATTGCTTATTTGTTTAAAAGCCTTAAATGCCAAGAAGGTACCAAACAACTGATTTAAAGGTGCTTATTTGCTCGAGTATAAGTATAGATAAGTAGATGAGCAATCCCAAACACCTATTTTTAGGTCATGTTAAGTTTAACCGCAGCTTATGGCCAAACTAATATTATCTATTTCCGTTTGTTGATAAAAAAACTATGCTAATTAATCAACTGTTGTATGGACAGTTTTAGGTTCGCTTTGGTGATTAGACATGCTATCCATGATTGTATTATGTTAGATTATTGTGGCTCATGAACCTGCAAATACAGAATTTATTAGTTGAGCAAGATCCAATCTAGCAGGAACCAATAACTCACAACCATGGGCATGAGCCACACTATACATTTCTAATGTTGAAATAGACACCTTCTAGGGTGGTCGTGAAGGTTAAAAGACTCTTCTGACCAATGTAGAAAAAGAGCTTGATCATATGGTATGATTTCGAGAAAAAAAAACTTTATAAATTTCCTTTTATCAACATAGATTAAATGTGAACGCTATCATATCACTTTCAAAGTATATTTCCAAATACCCCCTAAGTTTATATAGTATGTCCATCCTAATACTACTGAATAGATAAAGATAGGTGTCAAAGTGAAGACACGACCCCAAAACATAATAAATAGAAGAATACCTCAAGATTGATGGTGGATTTTGTGCTGACAGGGAGGAGGGTCATAAGAAGCCAGGTTTGCAGCCCACTAGCTCAAGAGTTGACTTAAGCATCACATCTTTAGGGTTGCTGAACTTAGCAAAGTAAGTCGTCTCTAATTATGTATCAGAACAATTATACATGAATGACAAGTCAGGATGCTGAACGAACACACGCAAATCACACACACTAAACGAATATTGATGAGCAGAGTAAGTCAAGGAGTAGCATTGTAACTACCCAGATTCAACAGCTTGGAACATTTTTTTTTGGCAGAGCCTGAACACCAGGCATGTTTTCTTCTTGATTCTATTGACTTATGAATAAAGTTAACCCCCTCTCCTCTTCCTCTTATGACTATTTGAGTATCTAAGAAATCACCAACGGCCTTTGGCCCAGAGCCCAACGGTATGTGAGTGGCCCATCCACTAAGAGGTTGCGGGTTCAAGTATCATTAAGACATATTTGAGATAGTATTAGTGGAGATGTGGTGTTGGTTGTAATACTTTGCCGTTGCAAAAAAAAGTATCTAAGAAATCACATGTGAATGTGAACATATGTTGTCCACTTATTAACGAATTGAGGCAATCTATTAGGCAACGTGTTAACCTTTAGTCTGTAACTTCCCTTGGAGCCATATTTTCCGTACACATATATACGCTTACTTTTATCTCTGCTCTATACCCTCCACACACACACACACACGACCACACTCAGAAATATATATTTTAATTATCGATAATTATATAGACTTTGTTTTATGGCTTGCTAAGAGCTTACTGTTTAACCTTTACTATGGTATTCTTGAGCAAACTTTCGTGATCACTATCGTTATTCTACATTGTTGAAAAGGTTAGCATCCAAAAACAGCATTATCTTAAATTGATATTATAAAAAAGGAAATGTTTAATTACCCTCTGATGTTTATCCGCTTGACTCCACATGGAGAGTGATCTAGGATGTAAGATCATGTAGTTATTGATAACCAAGTTTTTAATTTTATCTCAGTTATGGAAATTTTCAAACTACCACTGTCTTATGTATTACTGATATATTTAAAAACATTCAAATTACCTATGTCTTATGTATTACTAATATATACGAAATTTAGTATATGCTTAAACAAGCTGCCAAGAGTGATCATAAAATGCCAAGAAGTAAAGCGTAGAAGAGGAGCAGACACGAGGTGCCAGGGAGCGACAACAAGCTGAGGAATGGGAAATCTTAAACTGGTGCCGACTATGGTCCTTGCTGGCTTCTCTTCTGTCAAGTTCCTCAGGTTTCTGTATCACTGAATATGCTCAGATAATTTCTTTAAGGGGTTGTAACTGCTTATCTGCGAATAAAAAGTATATATAACATATCTCAATCACCCTCTAAGTGATAGTTATATTATTTATAGACCCTCTTCGATTTAGTAGGCCAATCATCTGAATAGCTCTGCAAATTTCAATCCATTTGGCCTATTGGAGTTGAGAATAATCATCTATAATAATACCCGATGCTCATTCGGTGTTACCTTTTTGTGTCCTAATCATTCTATTCATGTATGAATTGCATAAACAGAAAATGAATTTTTATCAACTTTAGTCTTTTGCACATGAGGTAGGGGTTGTTTGGATAATTGGATTAGCTTTTTCAAAGCCCAAAATTGTGTTCTTGTCACTATCAAGCTAATAAGGTCCCTTTCTCGAGATTAATTTTCCAAACAACCCCATAATACAGCATAGTACTCATCAGTTTACAATATCTCCATCCATCAAAAGTTTTGGACTCCTTTTATTGAAAGTTTGTTATGATCATTACTTCATTAGTTATTCTACAATTTATAGAAACTTTATTATTTTAGCGTTAGTATTGGGTCTAATACAGATATGATTTGTAGTGTCAGGCAAAATGAAAGAAAGAATAGAGTGGATATTCGAGCAGCAGTTGCTTCAAGTGTCGAGGTTGTACCCTTAAAGTTCCGCAACCCAAATAAATATTTCGCAGCAACAAGGAGGGATGCTTCTATGGATTGGTGGCTACCGCCTGCGGTTTGAGCTACATCCAATCCAACTCTGCTGCCCATCTGCTTTGTGCTAGCCAACTCTGCTGCCCAAAAATCAAATGCACGGCCTCACAGCCAATCCGACTACAGCAAACATGGTTGAAAAGTATCCCAAAGTAAGAAAATTTCAAAATTCTTTTTGGGCTATCTGATGACGGCAATTAACCCTTTCGTTTGTATCCTTCCATATTATTCAACTTATCTACTATTAGTATTATGGAGTACCTTACCCTTATAGGGTCCTTTAGATTACTTCCTGTGTAACAGATGTGTTCAAATCGCAACAACACCAATCGAAGAAAAAAGTAAGCATAAAATTCTTTACTTTCGTTTCACTTTCAGTGGCTTATTTAATAACTGATATCCACGTTTCTGTATATTTGATTTTGAATATACGAGAATCATGAAGACCATAGATGTTAAATACTATTTAACGTAATAATGAAAGAAAGACCTGAAAGAATTTTTTCATATAAGAAGCTATGTCATCTACCATTGGTTTATGAAATGCTTTTGGAGCTTATGAAACATAAGCTGAAAATAGTTAAACTCATAACTCTATAAAAAAGCTTAAACAAACACTCTTGCAGCTATACAAGTTTTTAAGTTAAAAATTTAGCCACTTCAGCATCTTATATGCATGTTGTCACGAGCCAAATTCTGAAGGTCGGGTTCTGCTTGGAAGGCGTACATGAATGCGAGGGTTCCTGGTCTATTCTTGTTGGTCTCGTTGGAGTACCCCAACGATAAGGGTGTAGTACGTGCCACGAGTAGAGACTCGATATGGCACTACACTGGTCGGGAGTTGGGGCCGCTCCCCTGATGAGTCCAAGGCAGGACGAAACCAGTGAACCTCTATTATACGCGGGATGGATGGCTGGTCCTTATCGGTGTAAGGACGCCACGCGGGGTCTAAAGGATGACTCCGTGACAAGTGGTATCAGAGCCAAGTCGGACCGAGGCGGACCGAAGCAGAATCGTTCAAGATTGTTCTCCCAATAAGTTCTTAAAGTGTTTGGCTGCGCAAAGGTGGTGGGAGTGTGCTCCCGGGATATTGAAGAGTCAATATGATGTTGCGTGGAGTTCGTAATATCGCATTCGATGGAAGCCAGAGAGAGTAATGGACTAATCCAAAAGGGTGGATGTCAGTCGCTGCACGCTGGATCTTAAGTCGCCAGAAAGGGTAATGGACTAATGTGTAGTCGCTGCACGCTGGGACCCAAAGAGTTGAAAGTCGAATGTCCCTTTAAACCATGAAGCCGGAGTAAAGCCAAAGTCATTTGAGGGTAGTCGTTCGTTGGCGCGAATGACCATGCACGAGGTCGTGCATGAATTGGTGGTGGGAGAATGTCACGAGCCAAATTCTGAAGGTCGGGTTCTGCTTGGAAGGCGTACATGAATGCGAGGGTTCCTGGTCTATTCTTGTTGGTCTCGTTGGAGTACCCCAACGATAAGGGTGTAGTACGTGCCACGAGTAGAGACTCGATATGGCACTACACTGGTCGGGAGTTGGGGCCGCTCCCCTGATGAGTCCAAGGCAGGACGAAACCAGTGAACCTCTATTATACGCGGGATGGATGGCTGGTCCTTATCGGTGTAAGGACGCCACGCGGGGTCTAAAGGATGACTCCGTGACAATGTGCTCCAAAAAAGTTAAACCAAGTTTGGTTCTGGTTTAGGTCAACACTCAAGCAAATGTGAGCTCCCTTTTTTTTTGAAAAACTTGGAAACAGACACCTCATGATGAAAATATAGTGTCCATCTTATAAGCGTTTATTTGATTATTTTATCGGTCGGATGACTGTTAATGGAAGTAAGGGTGTGGAGTGAGCTCTGAAAGGCCCGCTTTGCTCTAGACACTTTGTATGGTAGAGCATAATTTAGGTACTCATTTATATGGTAAGTTTGCGTTTTCTCTCTTTTATCAAAGTTTAATTCGAGTAAGGTCCAAACTGTGGTCATATATGTATTTAGATACTAGAAGAGGGTTGATATAGCTTCACAGTCAAGAGCTTCCTATCAATCATAGAGACTTGAAGCGTGATAACATATTGGTGCCCTACAAACGCATAGAGGACGCACTTATCCAACCTGGCAACAAAGGTGGCTAATTATACGTTGTGTGGATTTATTTGGACCTTTAAGGTAATGATCGTTTGCTTTTTTCATACTTCAAAATATATTGTTTGATTGTAGTTTTGTTGGGTTAAATTTCTTTAATTATAGTTTTCTTAGATATGCATATTCGAGGTGTTCCCTTTTGCGAAGAAGTTTGTTGTAGGGGGACCCTGGTGTAATCCCGAGGGCCATTGCCTGGCGGTGTACTGTAATATGTTAAAAGAAACTTTAATTTACGGGTATTTACACCATTGATTAAGCTAGAAGGGATACTTTTTTGTTGTAGTTCGTGAATAGGGGTCAAATATTATCATTTTATGTGGTCGGGTTAGTCTTTGTCAGAGATGGCAGAATGGCTGGTGTAATGGCTACTGTAATAGAGCGACCAATATATTAATCAAGGGGTGGGATGTTACAAGCGTTTTTTAAGGCTCCCTTGATCAGATCTCAGACCTTGACGTAGTTCAAATTTGTCTATTGATGTTGCTAAAGATCAGGTTCATTGGTTGCGAGCCAAAGTTTCTGATTGACGAGAAGCTTCTGCGACTGGTGGAGATCTGAACTCATGGAACACATTTCCATGAGAGTTCATACGTATGGAATGCGACATACCCACAACTGGTTGGTGCCCTACAAACGCGTAGAGAGCATCACTTATCCAACCTGGAAACAAATAAAGGTGGCTAATTATACGTTGTGTAGTTTAGAAATCTCTTTTGGGTTATGCAAATATGTTCATTGTACACATGAGTATTTTATTTAGGCTTGAAATTTTACATCACTGTTTCCCTCCGTTAAATGAGTCCTGAGGTAAAAATAATCTAAAGTTTTTTCTATGTAGGTGGCGGCATCAAAAATAAATGTGTACACTCCAATTGGTTTTGCATTGATAAGACCTAGAAATCCTGCTGCTCCGAATGGGCTGTTCCCCATGGGTTTTTGTGTCTTCAATAATATAGTTATTGCATCTCGATATGCTTAATGTGTTCATGGACTAAAGCGCGTTTTTATCATTGACTTTGATATTTTTCATAGGAATTGGACTAATGATGGCTGGATGGTTTGGAAAAAATAATCCTCACCATTCTGTGTTTGCAGGTGTGAGGAGTATTATGCTTAAAGGTAGGAGCAGATGAGAACTACGGTAGGTCCATGTTGTCTAATGCTTAATGGGTCTAGGGGGTCAAGTGTCAATACTCAATATGCTTGTGGATAAGAACATCCAAAAGGAATCAACCTTCACTTAAAGTTTTATTCAGGCATAGCTTCAGGAAATAATTCATGTTATCATGCCACTGACGCTGCACCAAAGGACACACTGGCTGTAGTCATCCAACCTATTGCCGTCCACGCTCTTCAACTGATGATTGATTTTTGTAATATTTGAAGTATCGTTATCATATACATAGACATCTTTTTTTTGCATCCCCTTTACATTTTCTTGGTTTATTTATTAGTTTTCTGTCTTCGTAAAAGGTAATGTACAAGTATGATCATAGTGATTATTTACGGTATCCTTGAAGGTCAAAAAACTTTCTGCTTTGGCTTATGCAAAGGATTCAAACATGGCGACTTATTCAAATCTAAAGATTGTCTCATGCTTATTATAACACCGACATTAAAGGCAATGAGTCATTTCTAAATGATGCATCTCAAACAGTATTTCATGTGAAATCACTTGGTCATGTTCTTCTTTTAAGAATAAAATTGAGAACCTATTTCATTTGTTTCTGATGGTTTACGTGCTAATCCATCTTAGTCGTGTTCTTCATTTGACGTTCTTTTCTCATCTTTATTGTGTAAATGTGGACGATGATTCTGCAGCGCAAAGATCCAGTAAGATATATATAAAAGTCATGAACAAGTTTGTTTTTAATGACAAACAACAAAGCAAACATAACATGTATATCAAAGAAAGATGACTAAACATAATTTGTAGCAGCTACTAGATGATAAAAATGAAACCACTCCGTATAACTGATACCCACTTTCAACCACTTTCAAGATGCCCACGTGAATCATAAAATAGATAAACCTAAATCAGTAAATAAGCCAAGCTAGATATGCTGAAATTATTTTGTCATCTACATTATTTTACGCCTATATTTTCTGAAACACGTAAAACAAATAATAATTTCGTTACAACTTCTTTAGTATTAATAAATTTTTACAATTTAATTCCATAATGTCATTTTATAATTATCAATTTACTTATAATAATTAAGTTATGTGTCTTTTTTAGTTACGTATTAACTTCTATTTACATTTCTTTTAGTTATATACAGGGGCGTACCTACATGAGAGCCGGGTGTAGCAGGGCTACACCCGATTTTAGGCTATGAAAGTTAAATTTGTAAAAAAAAGCCTTTTTATGATACGTGCAACACCTATTTTTGCGTAATGTAAGGTATTTTTAGTACTAATAATCATAAAAAAATTATGCAACACCCAATTGTATATTCTAGGTCCGCTTGTGGTTATATATACATTATATTTTCGCAAGCACTACATGTTTGCTTATAACCATCTAAAGCAAGAACCCCAGATCATTAATATTAAATAAATAATACAATGAAAGTAAAGCAAATCAGGTATCAAGCCTATCTAATGATGTGGAAGGACAAGATTGATTATAAACTACCGCATGCATAAAACTTCTAATGATTAGTTACGAAAATAAGGAAAAGCAAATGCATTGTCTAATTGATTAAAGATGATGAACTATAACACAGTTTTCCCGATCACTTTGATGTTATATTTGAACTTTACAACGTATATCTTACTTTTTCAATCAATTTAGAGAGAACTCGGAGAAGTGTAATCACAATACTATACAAGCTAATTAAATGTTTGTCAAGTTACCGCTAATCATATCGTTTTTTCATCTATATATACCTTCAACTATTAAAAACCTATAAAATACATCCTCTTATTTATAATTAAAAAAAACTTTTTTCAAAACAAAAAATAAATAAACAAATAAAAACAAGTTTTGAAAAATGATAACTTCTTAAGTCTTTAGATATTTTATCGCGTATAAATTTCAAAACAGTTAGTAATACAGATTATATACGATTACTTTAAAAACCATAAAGTATACGTAATAGTAACAGAAACATAAACAATTTGACAAATATTGCCACTATTCTTAAAAGTCTTTGTAGCATATACAATTTTCAAACATTCAATATTCAACTAAACAAAAAATGTAAACGGTTCATACCCGTCAAATGGATAATACAAACAAATATATATCAAATAAAAAAAGTTAAACAACAATCAGAAGTCATACCCGTCCATCGGACGGGTTTTGCCACTAGTGTATATATATATATATATATATATATATATATATATATATATATATATATATATATATATATATATATATATATATATATATATATATATATATATATATATATATATAGTATGACTGTTATTCTATTTTGCGGATTTTTTGAATATTGTATGGGCAATGATGATAAATTTGTATATGTTGTTTGATTTCTATTAGTGACAATCTTTGAATGACTTTATCTGTTGAGGTGTAGGCTTTCGATTAGTGGCAGCAGCCATCTGGTCTTAATCCTATTTTTGGCAAAGATAGGTGGTTTTCCTAATTATGTTAAGTCTATAAATATACCTCATTGTACTTGTAATTTTCTGAGCACCATAATATAATACAAACCCTAGTTGCCACCCGTAGACGTAGGTTAATAGCAATATTAACTGAACCACGTAAATATTTTGTGTTCTTTAATCTTGCTTTTGGTTTTACTCTTGTGTGTGTAACGTTAAACCCTAACAAGTTGTATCAGAGCTTTAGGCTCTTGATTCGTTACACCAGTCGCCATCGCCAAAACAACCATCAATTTTGTAGATCGCCAAAACAACCGTTTAGAGATCTTCATCGCTAACAACCGATATGTGTTAGTCACATCTCTATTGTCAGACCGCTAACAGAAAGTGACACAGCCGACAGATAGTCAGATATGTGTTAGCACAGATCTGTTCTTTGTTTTTTCAGATCGCTAACGCAGCCGACAGGAAGGTTTTCTGCCAGAAAGTGATCTGGGCAGATTCATCAGTTTGGGATAATGGCAGAGGAAGGAAAACTCAGAATTAAGAAGTTCGGTAGGCAAGATTTTGGATGGTGGAAGATTCAAATCGAGGACTTGTTGTGTCAGAAAGACCTAGATCAAGCCTTGACTGGAAAAAAAAACCCAAGAAATTGAAAGATGAAGAATGGACTTCTCTTAATAGAAAAGCCCTAGCTGTTATTAGATTTTCGCTAGCTAAGAGTGTGGCGTTTAATATCGTGAAAGAGACTACTGCATATGGTTTGATGAAAGCTTTGTCAAACATGTACGAGAAACCTTCTGCTTTGAATAAGGTATTTCTGATTAGACAGCTAGTAAACAAAAAGATGAAGGAAGGTGTGTCTATTACCTCTCACATTAATGACTTTAATACCATTATTTCCCGTTTGCTATATGTTGATATCAAGTTTGAAGATGAAGTTCAAGCTTTACTTTTATTATCCTCATTACCGGAAAGTTGGTCAGGAACAGTCAAAACTATTAGTAGTTTAGTTGAAACCTCTAAACTCACTTTTGAGGGCATTCGTGATTTCATCCTAAGAGAGGATATAAGGAGACGGAGTTCTGTAGAATCATCAAGTGCTTTGCTTAGCACTGAGGGGAGAGGTAGAAAGAAACAAAGGGATAATGGAAGGGGTAGATAAAAATCTAGAAAAAGAGGTCAGTCCAAACCTAGGAACTCTAGTGCTGGAACTACAAAGAAATGGGGCATTTTAGAAATCAATGCCCTAAACCATCAAATGATAAAAAAAAAGAGGTGAATGCAGCAACTGACGATTTAGATGCTCTTATTTGTTGTGTTGAGAATTCAACAGAGTCGTGGATTATGGATTTTGGTGCATCATTTCATGCCACTTACAACACGAAGATGATGAAAAATCTACGAACATGTAACTTTGGTAAAGTTCGTTTAGCTAATAATCACACTCTTAACATCACAGGTATGGGCGACATAGACTTGAAAACTTCATTGGGCTCCACATGGACATTGAAGAACGTTTGTGTTATTTCTGGCCTAAAGAAAAGGTTGATTTCTATCTAGCAATTGGATGACGAGGGGTTTGATGTCAATTTTGGTAGGGGACAATGGAAAGTTGTTAGAGGTAATCTTGTAATCGCCAGGGGAAATAAGCGATGTACTTTATACATGGTTGAAGTCCCTGAAAAGGGGATAAATGCAGTGACAAGCAGGTTAAAACCATCCAGGTTGTGGCATCAACGACTTGGTCACATGAGTGAAAAGGGTATGAAAATGCTCGTTGCTAAGGGAAAGCTTCCAGATCTAAAAAAGTGGATTCCGAGTTTTATGAACCATGCGTGCTTGGCAAGAAAAAGAAGGTATCCTTTGTGAAGACGATAGAGGCACCGACAGCTCAAAAACTGGATCTTGTTCACACGGACGTTTATGGACCGACATCGGTCTCTTCTTTTGGAGGATAAAACTACTACGTGACCTTCATCGATGATTCAACATGCAAGATATGGGTTTACTTTCTTAAAAACAAGTTTGAAGTTTTTAATACTTTTAAGAAATAGAAAGTTGATGTTGAATTGGAAATCAACTTGAAGGTAAAATGCTTGATGTCGGATAATGGTGGAGAATACATTAGCACAGAGTTCATTAACTATTGTGTTGAACATGGCATTCAGATGATAAATACAGTTCCAGGCACTCCTCAACAGAACAGAGTGGCGGAAAGGATGAACAAAACCTTGAATGAGAGAGCCAGAAGTATGAGAGTTAATGGCGGGCTTCCAAAGACATATTAGGTTGATGCAGTTAACCTACAACTTATCTTATCAAATGAGGGATATCAGTACCATTGGGCTTCAAGATACTAGAGGAAGAGTGGAAAGAGGAATCAGTAAAGTATGAGCATTTAAAGGTGTTCGGGTGCAGTGCTTATGATCTAATGAAAGATGCTGACAAGCTAGATGCAAAAGCCAAGAAATATACTTTCATCGGATATGGGACAGATAGTATGGGCTACAGGCTTTGGGATTTTGAAAGCAGAAAGGTAGACAAAAGTAAACATGCAACTTTCAATGAAGCAGAGCTTTATAAAGATTGGAGCACAGTTCACTCAAAGGGTCAGAAAGAACAGGTTGAGTTCGAAAGTGATGTCATCAAAACGAGAGAATCAGTTGATACTCAGGATAGTGGGAGTAGTGAGGATGATTTTCAATATGAATCATCAAAGACTGATGAGTCTCAAGATGATCAAGAAGACATTCCCATCAGTGAAATCTCAGAGGACGAAGAAGGATCACCTTCTCAGCTAGTTGCATCACATTGGGTTAGTAGATCTACTAGAGTCTCTAAACCACCTAAAAAGTATAATCCATTGGTCAATTATCTTCTTTTGACTGAAAATGGTGAACTAGAAAGCTACTTTGAGGCACGTAAGCAGAAAGATTCGCTTCGGTGGGAGTATGCAATGAAAGAAGAAATGAGCTCTTTAAACAAGAACAAAACATGGGTCTTAACCGAGCTTCTGCGAGATAAAATAGCCTTACATAATAAATGGGTATTCAGAATAAAGGAAGAGCATGATGGGTCTAAACGATACAAAGCTCGTTAAGTGGTAAAGGTTTTCAACAGAAAAAGGGGATCGATTATAATGAGATATTTTCTCCAGTAGTGAAAATGACCACCATCATATTGGTCTTACGTATTGTAGTTGCAGAGGGCTTACATCTAGAGCAACTAGATGTTAAGAAAAATTTCTACACGACGATCTTGATGAAGATATCTACATGGCACAAACTGACGTTTTCAAGTTGCGGGCAAGGAAAATTGGGTCTGTAAACTTAAAAGGAACTTGTATTGTCTAAAACAAGCACCCAGACAATGGTACTTGAAGTTTGATAACTTCATGGATAAAACCAGGTACAGAAAATGTGAGATAGACCATTGATGTTATGTGAAGAAATTTAAGGGCTCCTATATCATTCTACTTCTCTATGTAGATGATATGTTAATTGTAGGTGCAAACATGAAAGAGATCAACAAGTTAAAGAAACATATGTATGAAGAATTCGAGATGAAAGACATGGGTCGAGCCAAACAGATACTCAGAATGAGTATTGTCAGAAACAAGAAAGATGGCTCTTTAACACTATCCTATGAGAAATACATCGGGAAAGTGTTAGAAAGATTCAGGATGAATAATAAGAAGACTAAACCTGGAAACACACCTTTAAGAAGTCATTTCAAGCTTACCAAAGACCAATCTCCTATATCAGAAGAAGAGAAAACATATATGGCTAAAGTTCCTTATGCATCTACCGTTGGTAGTCTCATGTATGCTATGGTTAGCACGAGACCAGATATCGCTCATGTTGTCGGTGTTGTTAGTCGCTTTATGTCACATCCGGGGAGAGAACATTGGGAAGATGTTAACTGGTTACTCAGATACCTGAAGGGTACTTCAAAGTTGGGATTATGTTTTAGAGGTAAAGATACATTTCTTAGAGGATACACATATGCTGATTTGGGTGGATGTAAATAGACATTCAAAAGCACTACCGGGTACATTTTTATAGTAGGAGGAACAACAGTCAGTTGGATATCCAGACTTCAGAAAAGTGTATATGTGTCTACAACAAAAGCAGAATACATGGCAGTTGCTGAAGCTAGTAAAGAGCTAGTATGGTTGAAGATTTTTCTTGAAGATCTAGACAAGAGACAAGATGATTAGTCATTATATTGTGATAATGAAAGTGTTGTGAAACTGGCCAAGAATCTGGTCTATCATGCCAAAACAAAGCACATTGGGATGAGGTATCATTTTTTCAGAGGGTTGATTTGTGATGGCACGATGAACTTAAAGAACATCTCAGGTGCAAAGAATCTAGTAGATATGTTCACTAAGTTTGTGACGCTGGATAAGCTGAAGTTCTGTGTAACTTCAGCTGGCCTTCAAAAATAGTTGAGAAGGCAGGTGGTAACTAGGAGAGCTTAAGATTCATTGATACTTACATAATTACAACGGAGTGTAGGTGAACGGAGGTGAATGTGTTTCGAAGCCTCCAAGTGGGAGATTGTTGAGGTGTAGGCTTTCGATTAGTGGCAGCACCCAGATGGTCCTAATCTTATTTTTGGCAAAGATATGAGTTATTTAATTAGTTTATCACGACTTCTATAATTAGGAGGTTTCTCTAATTATGTTAAGTTTATAAATATACCTCATTGTATCTGTAATTTTCTGAGCCCCATAATATAATACAAACCCTAGTTGTCACTCGTGGACGTAGGTTAATAACAATATTAATTGAACCACGTAAATATTTTGTGTTCTTTATTCTTGCTTTTGGTTTTACTTTGTGAGTGTAACGTTAAACCCTAACACTATCTTGGCGAAGCATTTATATTAATGCAGCCACGAGGGTTTTCCTTTTTTCTACTGATGCGTAATGACAAATATGAGCCGTCTTTTTAATATAGTATATCAACCTTCTAACCCGTAAAAAACACGCCTAATGTATAGTAATTAGAGGTGGCTAAATAGGTGGGTAGGGCGGGTATGGGCAATGGGCCAAACGGGCGTTGTTCCATGGACGCGGACTAAATGTCAATTATTAATATTTGGACAAAACCGCGCGGACCAAATGGACATGGGTCAAACGGTCTTGGGTCAAATGGGAAAATGATCCAAATTTTTGGTTTATATTCAAAGAGAAACAAATAGACTCAAGATTAGTTAATGGGTAAAAAGTACCCATCATATGTTGTCCATAATACCCATTTATTCAACCCAATGATTTTGCATTGTCCAAATAATCCAACTAAAATAGAAGACAATACCCATTTAATCCATTAGTTAAAAAAAGGGTTCAAATAGCCTAAATTTAGACATATGGACATGGTTTGCCACTTCTAATAGCAATGTATAGTAGCTAATCAATATTTAGGCATTCTGAATCGGATAGGTGGTGATGATAAATTTGTGATTGAATTGTTTCGCTTGAATTGGTTAAATATTGAAAATAAGCGTATCTTGGCAAGATATGTATAGTAATGCATCCATGAAGGTTGTTCCTTGTTTTCTAATTAAGGGCCCGTTTGTTTGTGGGGGGCTTACTTTAAAAGTTGGGTTTTGAGTTAATATACAACGTTTGGTGTCACTGCATGGGATATAACATTGGGGTTCATCTCCTAATTTAAGGGAATTCACAAAAACAGCTTAGTGGGTGTGGTTTATGTATAAATCTCTGACAGGCCCCACTCATTTCTTTTTTCTAACTTTGAGAATTGTGTGACTAATAAAATGACCATATATTATTTTTTTATTCAATTTATATATAATTTATTCTTTATTATTTTCATATTTAATTACTAAAAACAAATACATAAATTAAAATTTCTAATCCTAACCCATCTTAAAATAAACAACTATTATCATAGTTGTTCCGTTACTCCAATATATTTTCTTTTTAGCCTAAACCAAACTTTAATTTTATCCCAAACACACCCTAAAAGTCGTACATATGTGAGCTTCCTTCCTAACTAACTGCCTTAGAGCAGTTGGCCACCAACTACCGTAAAAGCACGCAGTTGACCAAGTCAAGTGAAAGGGCGGAGGTTCGAATATGGGCCCCGGCTTGGTCAGTCAGTGTTGCTTACGTAATTTACCGGAATTCACAAAACAACTTAGTGGGTGTGGTTTATGTATAAACCTCTGACAGGCCCCACTCATTTCTTTTTTCTAACTTTAAGAATTGTGTGACTAATAAAATGACCATATATTATTTTTTATTTAATTTATATATAATTTATTCTTTATTATTTTCATATTTAATTACTAAAAAAATACATAAATTAAAAATTTCTAATCCTAACCCATCTTAAAATAAACAACTATTATCATAGTTGTTCCGTTACTCCAATATATTTTCTTTTTAGCCTAAACCAAACTTTAATTTTATCCCAAACCAACAAACAAACCAAACACACCCTAAAAGTCGTACATATGTGAGCTTCCTTCCTAACTAACTGCCTTAGAGCAGTTGGCCACCAACTACCGCAAAAGCACGCAATTGACCAGGTCAAGCGAAAGGGCGGGGGTTCGAATATGGGCCCCGACTTGGTCAGTCAGTGTTGCTTACGTAATTTACCGGGATATGCCTTCCTTGTTGGGTGGGGGGCTCGGTACCAAAAAGGTACACGAACTTAAGATGGTTCCGCTAAATACCATTTTTTTATATGAGTTTCCTTAACCTTTTTCACTTAAATTAGTTGATGTATACATTAGGCGTGCATAAGACAATGTTTTGGAGCTGAAACCCATGAAACGACGTCATTTTGCGATTAATGTTAGTCGTTTTATTTATTGAAATTTTTTTTTTGTTTTGTTGTTCAGCCTATGCCGTCTGATGATATATTTAGAGTTGAACTAGTGGATGATATTGATTCTAAACCGTTACCTTTGTGCCGGATCATAGTATTTAAACGCATGCAACACACGATTCGTTTTTTGGGTAATATCTAAGTCTTCGACTTGACATTACGAGCCGCTTAATCCCAAGACGGCTACTCTTTTGGATAGCCGAGATTCTCATATCTTAGTCATAAATAGAATGACACCATTCTATAAATTTTGCTAAATTATTAGTGGAATCAATTAGGCAAAGATGATTTTTTTTAATGATTTTAGATGGATTTGGATAAAATTCAGATTAATATGTTGTATCATGGCACAACAAGTGTATTACGTTTGCAACCATCACATGTATCTCCTTTTTTCTCAATTGTATACCGATCTAAGCCTCATAATAAAAAAAGTAGAATTATTTAGATTCTCACTGGCTTCCTTACAATTGATTTATAGGTTATGTTACATTTACTACAGGTAAGGTGGAAACAATTCCATCAGTTTATTGTGTAGCATGTCTTTTTTAGTTTTTATATATGTCATTTAGTAACCGATCCATTAGGATACCTCCTCTCCAAAGATAACGTATCATTCATAACATCAAATATCTAAATGTTTTTAGTGTCAAATTTCCTATAATATTTATTTCGAATGTTACGAAAATGATTTAAAACAGCATATATTCGCTAAATATATATTTTGCAGGTAAATACGATCAAGTAACGGAAAAACACAAAAAGAAGATAAAAAGTTTTCTAAGTTATGTTCCAAAAGTGTAACTTCAAGCCTCAACTATGATGTAGCTATCTTACCAAACTACGTCGTAGTTCCAATATGGAAACAATATTTGCTAATATTAACTACGACGTAGCTCACCTACAACACTGCGATGTAGTACTGATGACTTCGCTTGCAGACATGTATTGAAGCTAAACTATAGGGTAACCTTATGATCGGACTATGCCGTAGTCACCAAATATCTTATAAAAGAAATGTATATCAAGCCAACTAAGGTGTAGCTCACCGAATACACGACGCCGTAGTTATCGTACCACCTATATTTGGAAGGCGTATAATAGAAAACTAAGGTGTTATTCCTATTTATAATTACATCGTAGTCAAGCTGAAACCTATAGAAAGATGGCCTAAACACAAAAAGCGTATCATTCTTCCACCAGAGGTTTAGGAGTGCGATTGTGGAGGCTTGGAATATCATAATTCGTTTACCAGCCTACCATTACCATCTTTTCTAGGGGGAAATTAGTTTATCTTATTTGTATTCAATCATTCATCACAAATCTTGTAAGATTACTATCATGAATTGATCAATGATCATCAGTGTTACTGATGTGTACGAAAGCTTTAAATTTATGATAACCAGTTTTAAGCAATTAATTACTAACACACGAGAAACAATATACCCTTTCGTTTGTAAAATGGTAAGACCAAGTTGTTCCACGAGAATTGAAGTTTTCACATATTGAAATTATGGTAATAAGGTCAATAAGATTGTCACGTATCAAATTAACCCCAAACGTTTATATAACCAAGAGTATAATAAAAGCAATGAAATATGAAGATCCAAGCAAAGATTAAGGAATGTTTGTCTAAGCAATGATCACGAAGACATGGCGAGTTTTAGATAATGTTTATGAGTTTGTAGATAAAGATATTACAAGTCACGAATCCTCTCGGCCTTTTAATGTAACAAGTGTTATATCAAGAAATAACAACGAATTCTTTCGAACTATATATGTTATTACAACCAATATATTAAATGGAATGATTAAGCACAAGTTTATAAGTATTCTTTCAGCCAATACACTTAATTGAATTATGTTTTATCATTTCAATAAACACATATCTAAACGGTCCCTATCAAAGATCACATAACGCCAAAAAAAAGAGACTACTACTACATATTCAACATCATGACAAACATATTATGAAGTCAAACTCAACAAGTTAAGTTTCATCATAAATAAAAATAAGAAGTTACCAAGATTCGTGGAAACAAGTGTTCATAAGATCAATAGATCAAATAACCAGATATCCGAGTAAACAACCAATACTAACAGCTACATAAGATTCTAATAACAAGCATATACCCAATACTTTGTAACCAACTAATATACATCACCAAACTTTTGGAAATTCGGCAATTTGAGCAATGGTATACGAATAAGAGGTGTTTGGCAATGGGTTTTATGATGAGTTTTAGAGAGAATTATGGTGATTCTTCAAGTGTATATGTTTATATTTACTAGGCATATGATCTAAGGTCTGGAAATGGTGGTTTATCACTATAAATCGTGGTGGTAAGTGGTGGTGTGTTTTGAGCCTTGGGTTGTCATGCCAAGATCACCAATTCTATTCTCTAAGTGGTGTTCTTAAGAGAGAATGAAATAGATTAAAAAGTGCATTTTCCAATGGCCAAATGAGGGGTATTCATAGGCTATGCAACTTTGGGGATGTTAATGATCAGAGCTGGAGTTAATAGGAGTTATAAATATGAATTTCTAGCTTTTCAAAGGCAAAGTGCATCACACTTTAGGGGGTTGTGCGCTGCACATTTTATGCGAAAGTGTGCTGCATAAAATGGTAAAACATACGTACTTCTCTTTGTTTTCAGCTTTTCTACCATACTTGAAAGTTGTAGATAAATCTCTACCGGACACGTGAGCGCCTGAACCAAGTCAAACGGAGTTCATATGCTTAAGTTATGACCAAAACAATGAACATGTGTCAAGAGATATGTTACTATTTCATTTTACGTGACGACATACGGAGTTACCATAGATTTATAATAGTCACTTACACATAGACTAGAATAGGCTTTCTAGTAAACATGTAAGTGTATGGGACTATTTATACCCTTCATGGCTTCCTTGGAAGTTGAGACTCTTGTTATTATATTCGCATAGTACATATACTTTCTCTCACTAATCTCTCTCTCTACACTAGAAAACATATAGAGGGTCGAGTTATGGAGTCTTGTATCGTAGTTACTAGCCGAGATGGTCTCAGAAAACGCGACTCAAAAACACGAGAGCTATAATAAGATCTGCATGATTGGAGACAGAGTAAAGATTGGATTTTGGAGGTGGGTTTTGAAGGTTTGATCGATTGGTGATTGTGTAAGTGTCCATAAATAGAAGTGTTCTTTTGTTTGTGTACTTTTATGAGAAAGATGAAGAAAACGTATGAAGTATTTACGTGCATATTTTCAGATAAAATACATTAATCTAAATTAAAATAATGAATCTGTTTGAACATATTTTTTATAAGTTGATAATTATCAAAATTCTTTTTCTTAGTTTTTACATAATCACAAATTCACACTAATTTTTATTTTTATATGTTTAGTAAGTTATTTTAATTTGTAACATTTTTTTTAATTAATAAAATTTAAATTTAAATTTAATAGTTTGTTATATAAAAAGAAAGGTTTTACTAACTAATGCTCATTGGACAGAGGTTATGATGCAACCACAAAAGGCTACAGACCACAACGGACCATCAAGTTACCATCACATCTACAAGATTATGCCATGTGAGATCACTAGGCGTTATGGGCCAACTGTCCATTCAGTTATGTTATTGATGTCATTTCTTTTTTTTCTGTTATAAGTATTGTAATGCTTTCACAAAGAAGGATAAGAATAAAATAGTACTCTTTTCCTTATCACTCTTTCTCTTTCCTTTTATTTTACATTTTAGGAGTTTACCTCTACTCAAAAGAGGATCATAGCCTATCATTGGTGCTTTCATTAATCAAAACAATCATGCTCACTAGAGCTCAAAATACATAAGATAACCTCACATCTTTTAATTCAGTCACAAACCAAATACAAACAACGATTTCTAGTCACGATGCCAGTATTGCAAAATTGTTGCAATCATCTCAAAATACAAACAACCAGTTACAATCCACCCAAACACAATTAGCATCTCTCACATCTAAAATACCAAGTTTGCTAGATTTCAAACCACATATTTTGCTTTTACATCAACAAATTAATCACCACTTCTTCATCAAACCACACCTTCTCCGTACCAATCCTCCAAAACCCACCTCTTCCGTTCACACCAATCCTTCAAAACCCACCTCCCATCAGACCAAATTTAAACCTAGGTAGATTTTCTTTTGAACTACGTCCAATCCATCTCGAGATCGTAACCTTTGATGGATCCAACCCGGCGGGCTGGATCTTACAAGCGGAAAGATATTTCACCATCCACAATACTCCGTTAGAACATGGAATTCAAGTGGCTTCTTTCTTTTTCAGAAGTGATGTACTCGGTTAGTTTAATTGGCTGTATCAAAATTAGCAACTCACAACATGGGGGGGGGGGAGTTTTGTAGAGCTCTTGAACTCCGTTTTGGCCCCTCGTCTTTCATTAATCATGAAGCTGCCTTGTACAAGCTCTATCAACATTCAACAACATCGATTTACCAAACTAAATTTGAAGCTCTATCAAATCGGGTATTTGGTCTATCTCCTAGAGCTCTTCTTAATTGTTTTCTTTCTGGTTTAAAACCTGAAATTCATCTAGAATTGAAAATTTTAAAACCCACTTGCGTCTCTGAAGCCATGGGTCTCGCGAGATTGATAGAAGAAAATTTTTATTCACAACAAATGTATCCACTTTCACAAAAACCAAACTATGGACCTATCACCAACCAAACTGTGAGACCCCCAAAATCAGGCAAAGAAACATGTAGGCAGCATGGGGGCGCCACGTCATGGTACAAGAATCAATAAAATACAGTTGACACAAAATTGACGTAATAAAACATTTATATTACATCATAAAAGATCAGAGTTTTTAAACAAAGGTCCCAGAGTTTTATAAGCGAAAAAATCTATTATTTAAACATGGTTTTGTAACATATAGTTACTAAGAATATAGGATAAACCTCTGACAGTTTGTACCAAAACCAAAGTTTTAATATAACACAGAATTCTCCAAGCTGCGATAATATCCTACGGGCTCCCATCCAAGCAAAATTAAGTATTATTACCTAAGATTAAACATGTAAAATTGTCAACACAAAATTGAGTGATATTCATATGTTTAGCAGTAAAGGTGTGGAACACAAGCATTCATTTGTAAAACAAGAAATAGGGAAATTTGTTACGTATGATAACCATAGTCCGAAACCATTATTATTGCTATTTAGCTCATGACACCGAAGCTTAAAAAATGTAAGTTCCCCTAGTGAGTATTTAGCCTAAATACTCAAGTATTAACAAATGTATGTGCGTCAAAATATTACGGGATGAGGATTGTCAATCCCGATGGATCCATCCACAACATTCACGCTTGGTACTCTATAAATAACGGTTCATTGATATTGAGGGGAAACTTAGTGGCTATGGAAACTAAAAGCAGTAATAATATGGAAAACATTTGAAAAGCATACAAGATCTAGTCAAAATCTCCAATTCTAGTTTGAGACCTATAGGTATTATCTTTAAAAAGTATGGCTCAATATAAAAGTTTGAGACTTATACCTCTTTTAAAATCTAGTCAAAATCTCCAATTCTAAAACTCGTTTTGGTTATATATCAGTCATCCGGATGAGTTACGGAACCACCCGAATCGCCAACTAGACCTGAGAGAATAACCTATCTATGTATGAAAATATAGAGTAGGATTTAGTCCAAAATTATCTCGTGAAAACACAAACTATCTGCAGGTCACCAATTTGAACTAGTTTCAATGATTTCATCATATTTCGACTATCCGGATGAATTGGTGAACCATCCGACTCGCCCAATTAACCTTAGGGTTTTATATACTCATTTATGAATTTTTTTCACAGGTTCATTACCAATATTAATTCGTGAGAAACTCGTCTATATGTTGTCCTACATTCTAAACGCTTTTTGACTAGTTTTAGAAAGTAGGTTGTATATAACTCATTCGGAGGAGTTACGGCTCCATCTAACTCGCCACATACATCTATGTATCTTTATCTTCACAAAAATGTTATAATATCACAGACCTATGACCGAAAATAATCTGACATCGCAGCATATACCTGTTGTCTTATATTTCTATTTTTAAAATCAACAAATCAAACAACTAAACATATTCCCCATTACACTAACTTAAAGTATAAGCCATATCAATAATCATGAGTCTCTAAAGAACATAAAAATCATCAATCTCAGAAAATACATCAAAACACATGAAGTGATTATAAAAAAATAAAATAAAATCAAAATATTGAAGATGCTTACAATAGAAGATGATGAGCTTGGTGCTAGCTTATGATGTTATAGATAAGGATGATTGTGGGTACATAAAACCTTTAAACCTTGAACTATAAAAAGTATATTTATTTCATTATAAAGATGGTGTTGATGTTGAAGACTCACGACAGAAACGGAAGGCAAGTAGTCGGTGTATCATTTTTATTTAGATGCATATAGGAGATAGGGATAGATATATTAGAATGTAAACATTCATTTGAAGGAAAAGTACAAGCCACCACGTGTATATCTTGTAACATACATATGACACGCCACATAGAGATAAATGAGAATTTTATTTGTTAATTTTGTATCCAACAGTTTGATATAGCGGTATTATCCATACCTGATATTTTAAAGGTTACGCGATTTAAAAGTGACACGTAAAACACGAAAAGTAAACGCTTAATATGGAATTAAAACGTTGAGATTTTGAGAACATTGATATTTTGAGAACATTGATATTAAAACGTTGTGTATTTTAGGTACGGATATTGAGGAAATGGCAAAAGATCACAAGAATCATTCAAAAATGAACCCGGGAAACGAAGCCGCACAATGAACCGGGCCCGAATCTGGAATTTCCAAAATGGACCTTGAAGAATTGAAGATTGGCAACTTTAGTCCCTCATTTTTAAAGACTTGGCAATTTATACCCTTGCAAAACTCATAAAAAGCATTTGAGTCCCTAAAGTTTGAAGATATTACAAGATCAGTCCTTGAAGAATGAAGAATTGGCATAAGAAGTCCTTGTTTCAAGTTTAATAAATTGATGTGCCAAAAATGACAAGATGGCAAACTTGTTATAAAGGGATTTGAAGTTTGTTTGCTGTTTATACAAAATGAAAGAAACAAGTAACTTGGGGGGGCAATACTGCCAAACAACCAATCCCACACAACCAATACATTACTGACACCTCAGCTTGACCCACCCATCTACCCATAAACCAACCCAAACCCGTAGCCCATAACCCACAACCCACCCAGGTTTATTAATTAAACCAGTCAAACACTCAGTCAAAACCCCCCCTAATCCCTTCCCTCCAAACAGATTTTTAAAAATTTAATTTACCCAAAATAGATTAAACACCCTTCTTAATCCCCCACGAACCCTAATCTATCCCAGGTCCAATTACCTCAAACCAAAGGGTTTTTGATCTAAATTTTCCAGATTACAAATTGAACTCACCCTCACCTAATCCCACATCCCAAATCCACACAAGACACACCCATGTGTCTTGTGGGACCCTCCCCTGCCCCGTCCCTTTCCCTCAAAACCCTACACCCGACCAAACCAACGTCCCACAAGTTCTCCTTGGTCCCCAAGTTCAAAATAGACGTCCAAGATCAAAGTTGCAAGCTGGCACATCACCATCACTCACGTGAAGCCTCAAGACCAGGAATCAAGACTTTTTGACCAAGGGCATTGTAGGAAATTCTAGCATTAGGGTTTATTTTTCTAGACTCTTCTTTTAGTTGTATAAATAGGGACGACATGTGTTCCTATTACTTTGTTCCAGTTTTTGGCTTTCACATTGTAATTCCTTTTTAAGTAATATAAAAGTTTGGTGTTTGTTAAATCAATTGTAATTCCTTTTTATAATTATTAAAAGTTGTGTGTGTGTTGAAAGCCTAGCTGAGTTCCAATTTTTCAAATTGTGAAAACACTTTGTGTTTTCTGAGTTTTCAAAAAGGTTTTTAAAAGGTTTTTAATTTTCATAAATCTAAGGTCCAAGAAAGTGAAAGTAGACTTGGACCATTGGATTTCTGAGTTTGGACTTGATTTAAAAACATTTTATAGGTTCCAAGGTTTGTTGGAGTCTAAGGTTTAAAAAAGTTTGGTAAAATTAGAAAGATCCTATTGTGTGTTCATTTTTCTTAGCAGGTTTGTTGAAGGTTTGTTGTCAAAGGTTCAACATAGACCCGAGTCTATTTGGAGGTGACATACAGTCACTGTTGGGCCTGGATGTAGGCCCAACAAGGTAAAATCCTTGTTTCATTTTCATTTTTCAGTCAGTTTTGATTTTGCATGCTATTTGTGAGAAGTTGTTCTAGTGTTGTTTATACGGGTTTATTTAAGTTTAACTGGTATGATATGCATGTTAGGATTGATTTGAATCAGTTTGGGTGAATTTAGTTAAGATTTTGTTTGAAAATTTGGTTTCTGAAACTTTAAAGGGGTGTTTGGATTTGCATATTTATTTGAGCTTCTTTGGAAATTTATGTGTTAAATCCTGTTATAATCACTCACTAGTTAGTTGTTGGGTAATTTTAGTGCTTGGGTTTCAGTTTGGATAGGTTTTAAACAGATTTGTATGCTAAAAAATTGACAACTTAGCCTAAATCAGTAACTGCATTTAGGGATTGTTTTTGTGAGAATTTGTGCTTGAAATCTTGTTCATTGCTGGATAATAGGTTGTTAAGGTTTATGTGTTGCTTGTATGCCATGACATTACTTTGTGTGCAAGTTATTAGGATTTGAAATTCAGATTTGTGCAAGTAAAATAGTTCATTGTTCATCAGACAACCACATAGGCTTAATCAGTCATCTTTGTGTGCATTTTGTGCTTGTTTCTTGTTTAGACCTTGTTGTTTTTGTGTTTTTCCTGACTCCCTATACTCAACTGAGTATAGGGGTTCCTTCTTATCCAACAAACATCCACAAAAACTCAGAATCAAGTCCTCTTGATTCTTTCTTCACAAGTGAAGAATACACTTTATGTTCATCAGAAACAAAGACCAACCTGAGCACGTTTTTTATTCCAGATTGTTTTAATCTTGATAACTTGAGTCTGATTTTGTGTTTTTGTGATTAAAGTGACATAAGGATTGAGTTTTAAAAGTTTAAAAAAAGAAAAAAAAAAGTTTTTTTTTCAAAAAGGACTGGCCAGGACTCGAACCTGCGCCATCCTTCTCACAACACATACTCACTACCATTGCGCCCTTGGGTCTTTTACTGACCAAGGTTGGTTTCAAATTGTACTTAAGGAGTTGTTGTTTGGGCTTTTCAAATATAAGCCGTAGCTAAATAAGCCCATAACTGCTCATTGGCTTAGCTTATTAGTTAGTTTTCATTTTTCCTAAGTTTGTAACTTAGTTTAGGATTTTTCTAGCCTAAGTTTGGAATTTTCTCTTTCTTTATTTATTTTTATTGCATTTTTCTTTGGCCGTATTTAGATAATTAGATAAAAAATAGCTAAAATAGTTTTTAAATTTTATAAAAAATGTTTTTAGGTTTTATTAAAGTATTTTGAGGTTTACATCCCAAAAAGTTTTTAAAAAGTCTTATTTTTAATTTTATTTGATTTTAGGGTTTTTTAACAACTTTAAAATTTAATATAAAATTATTAAATAGGTTTTAGAATCTTTTATTTTCATTTCTTTCTTAGTTACATTATTTAGGATTTTTGGTAATTTTTTAGAATTTTTTAGTAAACTTTGAATTTTTTTGATTATTTTATTATTATTTTATTATTAAAAATTGAAAGTTTGTTTTTTCTACTTTTTTCATTTTTCCTAGATTGTAGACACTAAATTAGGAATTTTGTAACTTTCCAAATATTTTTAGGACTTTTCATTTATTTTCTAGAATTAATTTAAGTTTTAATTGATTTTTATAGTTTTTAAGTGTTTAAAAATAGTTTTATTTGGTTTTAAAATTTTAAAAAATACTTTTTAGCTTAATTAGGTTATTTTTGAGGTTTACAAACTTTGAAATCTTGTTTGGGAGTTTTTAATAATTAATTGTGATTTTTAGGGCTTTAATTAGCATTAAAAAGTCATTATCTAATTAATTAAAAGGTTTTAGCAAGTTTGGATATTTTGTAAACTCTTAGAATATTATTGTGGATTTTTAGTAATTTTTAGGAATTTTTAGGTGAAAATTTTTTATTTTGCACTATTTATGGTTTTACGTGAACGCGTTTTCGTCTTAGCTCGATCCGTCTTCGTAACCGTCTTTCTTTCTCATTTCTATTTTCTTTTCTTTTCTTCTTAATAAAATCATCAATCAAAATCAATTCAATTCACAACACACTAGCCTCCTCGAGAACGAACTCACTCTTAGGGTCATTTACACACGGTTTTCCTAAACCGTCGTGCTTGCCCTATTTTATTGCTCTTTTCCTAAAGGGTAGTAAAAACTGCTACATCAATTTTTGGCGCCGCTGCCGGGGAGGCGTGTTGTGTTTTGATTGAAACAATTGTTGTTTTTATACTAGCCATAATTAGTATTTGTATTAGTAGCACTCTACTAATACGTATTATCGTTTTTCGGTTTTTTTGTGAATACTAGTGCTATATTGTATACGTAGAACAATAAATTCACAAGTACTCCAAATACGTGAGAAATCACAACCTTGACTTGGGAGGTCATTACCCAATCATTGTATTCGAATCTCAAACCAAAGAAAAAAGGCAAAAATAGATAAATACTTTTGTGAAGCTCGATTTTGAAAAATACAAACTATAAGGTGGGTATAAGGCGGTTGTATTTCACGACCTAAAGGAAAAAGGCTCTTAAGTGCTTCGCGCCGCCTCGTTTCCTCCGCTTGCTTGTGCGTATTTGATTTTGAGAGTGAATCGAGGGTTTTGCCGCCCAAAGTATTATTACATATCATATATATTTTCTTGGTTTCTATTGATTAAACCCTCTTGAACGATTTGGTGTTCCACCATCGTTCTAAAGTCATCGAAGGCGTTCACTCCACGTGATCGTTTTCATTCCTCGAGGCTTCTTTAATCGAGAGATTTGATTAAGGAGGAGATTTGTAGATTTGTGTCTACTTAATACATTCACCAATTTCCAAAAAAAGTTAATACCATCAAAAACCACAAAAAATTTGAAAAATACAAAACACCAAAAAGAATCTTCTTTGCTCGTCTCCTCGTTGTACATGACGTTTATGCTAACTCGTAATCAAGCAAAACGTGCACGTAGACGAAAGAACAAAACTCCCACTCCAACTCATTCTAGTGAGGAGTCTCCTATTGACGAACCCATTGTACGAGAAGCACCAACCATGGCGAATCGAACTATGATGGAGTTACTTCAAGCACCCACCGAGGGTTATGGAGAAGCTGTTGTAATTCCCGCTATCCTTGCGGAGAATTTTGAGGTGAAAACAGGTTTGTTGTCGATGATCCAAAACAACAAATTCCGTGGTGATGAGAAGGACAATCCCCACAACCATATCCGCCAATTCAATCGTCTTACCGCCACTTGCAAATTCAAGGATGTCTCGAATGACTCGATTAAGATGATGCTTTTTCCGTATTCTTTAGCGGGGCCCGCTAAAATTTGGTTAGAGAAAGAGCCACCCAATTCTATATTGACGTGGAAGGATCTCGTTTCGAAATTTGTGAACCAATTTTTTCCGCCCTCTAAGACTACGCATTTGAAAAATGAGATTTCTAAATTTTCACAAGAATCAAATGAAAGTTTTTCAACGGCTTGGAATAGGTTTAAGGAGATGTTACATGAATGTCCTCATCACGGTTTTTCCGATTTACACCAAATAGACACGTTTTACAATGGACTTAACGATCATGAAAGAGATTATTTGAATGCCGCCGCGGGTGGTAATTTTTTGTGTAAAACGGTTGAAGAAGATTTGGTCATAATTGAGAATAGGTCTAAGGTTTATAGCCCTCGTAACACACCGAGTGTTGCCAAATTGGGCTCGTCATCGTCTCGTAGCATTAATGCTTTACATGATGAAGCAAATGAAGAAAATCGATTTTTTGATAGATTTGCTAGCCTTATGTCCCATTGGAAAGCTCAAGAAGCTTCAAATTCCGCTTCGGTTAAAGCGGTTTCTAAGAGTTGTTTTTCGTGTGGTGGAGCTCATGATCTTTCCGAGTGCATTACCGCGGATGGTAACACTTCGAGTGCTTATGTAGCCCCGGGAACTTACAACCAAAACGGTCAAGGTTCCCGCCAAAATCAAGCTCCACAAAATCAAAATGCTAATAACTATCGCAACAACAACCAAGGAAATTACCAAGGAAATCAAAGGAACTATAATAAGGGTAATTATCAAAGTTGAAATGGGCAAATTTCAAACCAAAACCAAAACCGTGATTTTCAAACTTCTACTCAAGGTTTTCAAAATGATCACACCAAAAATCTTCAAGGAGAATTTTTGAATTATGCTAAGGCAAACGATGCTAAGTTTGATAATATGCAACGTGAAATGGTTAGCTTAAGGTCCGAGTTGAAAAACGAGCTTAAAAACGAACTTGCTAATGAACTTAAAACTCATGCTAATAAAATGGAAGGAAATGTCCAACGTCTCCAACAAAACCAACAAAAAATGGAGCAAGGTCAACATGAGATTAAGCAAGAATTGTTAAAAGCGGATGCTAGGCAATCTAAGTTTAAAGACCGTATGGGAAAAATGTTTGAAGCTATCATGTGTAAGCCCTCTTCTTCGGGTGGTCTTCCTAGTGATACCATCGTGAACCCGAAAGGAGAATTGAAGGTTGTTACTACTCGTAGTGGTAAAACTTTCAAAGAACCCATTTCTCGTCCAAGTACTTCTATGGAGAAGGAAAAAGAGAAAGAACCCGAGGTGGTGGTAGAAAAGGAGCAAATTACAAGCCCACGAAGTACCGCTCAAACCACACCTACGGTTGATCCCACACCAATCATGGAACCCGAGATTCCAAGGCCGATGCCTATGCCTATGCCCCAACCCACACCACCCTTACCCTACCCTTCAAGACGAGACAAGGAAAAGGCACAAGAACGAAATAATTATCAATTTGAACTCTTTATGAAAATGTTTCGTGACTTACATTTCAATATAAGTTTTGCCGACGCCTTAGTCATGATGCCTCGATTTGCCGCGAACTTCAAAAGTATGTTGAATAACAAAGCAAAATTGCAAAAATCGTCTAGTTGTTCATCGGGTTTTCTAAGCCGCATACCTCAAAAAGTCGGTGATCCTGGAAAGTTTTTAATCCCATGTGCAATACAAGACATGGAAGAATGCTACGCCTTGGCCGATCTTGGTGATAGTATTAATTTGATGCCTCTTGAGATTTTTAAATCGCTCAATCTTCCAAATCTCACTCCTTCAAGAATGTCAATCAAAATGGCCGATCATTCTACGATTCTAGCTTGTGGAGTTGCCGAGGACGTCTTTGTGAAAGTTGGAAAGTTATACTATCCCGTAGACTTTATTGTTGTTGACATTCCCATCGATCCTAAAGTTCCGTTAATTTTAGGTCGATCTTTTTTGGATACCTCGAGAGCACTTATCGATGTGCATGCAAGGAAAATCACTCTTCGTTTCAATGAGGAAGAACTCCTCATTAATGCAACCCAAAACTCCACTCTTTCTCATGTGTATTCGATCACGTCTTTGTACAATGTTAATCCTATCAAAAACATTTGCAAAAAGATTTCAAATAGAGTTTTAGGAGTTGTTGAGAAAAATGAAGTTCCGTCCCCTCCGCCGGTGGAGGTTAAGAGTGTTAAGCCTACGATTCCAATATCGAGTGATTCTTCGGATGATGAATACGTTGATCCCGATGGGGAAGTTTTCTTTGTTGACAAAAGATTTGAAAACTTACCACCACCTTTACCAAAACGGTTTCAAAATGTGAGAATTTTTAGTGTGACTAATATTGCTTTAGATACACCAAATATTTTTGACATAATTGAATCGGGTTTTCACAAGGAGAGTTTAAAAGATGAAAAAGGGAAAGATTTTTAATTGAATTTAAAAGATTTTTCTACAACTCTAACTCCGTCATCACCACGTGTATTGAGTACTACAAGCTCGTCTTCTCCTTTTGACGATGCTTTGTGTGGACTTAGTGTGGGGGAAGCCCCTTATGTTCCCTCCCCTTTCTCCACCGAGGACGAGATATTTGATCCTGGAATTGCTTATAAAGGGAAATCTCGGTCTTCCACCGATGCAATAAATGGAAAATCTTTTCATTTGATTGGTGCGAGTCTACCTCGAGTAGCTCAATGTTTCTATGACTTACCCATTGTCCCACCCTTCTATTTCTTCTCTCCTATTTTCTTGAAACTCTTTGAGTTTTTGTTGGCACATGATGAAGTGGCATTGGTTTGTTTTTCCAATGAAAACGAGAACGCCATCTTCGATCCCGGTATTTTGCACCATCAAAGGACTTAGTCCTTAATACCGGTTGTTTTTGGGCCTTGTTTATCATGTAAGCCCCACTAAAAATTGACCATACCATGATAATCCCTAAATGATCACATTTATGGGGATTCGAGTCGAGCTTTTGACTCGGTTATCAAAAACAAGGTGCCTCGTGGGGGAGACCCATGCTTATCCATGTACATATTATTGCTTTTTAATTAGTTAATGTGAGGGGATTTGTGCCCTTCCAACCTTTGTTCCGTGGTTGTTTGTGCATTGTGGTTTTTAGATCTTCACGATTGGAGCCTCTCGTGTTCGTTTTATGGGAGCACTCGATCGTTTGCTTTGAAGACTTTCTCAATATCCAAATGATATATCCTTGATTGTTCTAACCTTAGGTTATTAGCACACTTCATAAACGGCTATTAATTTAACGGTTACACCCTTTCCATGCTAGATTAGGCATTCGACTACGTCTCTAGTATGGGGGTGTTTGCACCCCTAGACTCGAAACATTGAGGACAATGTTTAACTTTAGTATGGGGGGGGGGGGGTGAATAGACACTTGCCTTGCCAAACCTTCACGCTTTCCAAAGTTTATCTTTTTGTTATCGTTTTTGTTGCAAAATAAGGCTAAAAATGGCCAAATTTTAAAATTTTTCTCATGTTTTATAAGTGTTTGAAGACACGAATGTAGGTTTTCCGATGGCGAGAATAAGAGTAATTTTTGACTCGACCGTGCGTGTTGAGCACTTAGCTTTGATTCCTTAACTACACATTAGGCTAAGTCTCTTAAATGAGGACGAGAAATGATAGAGTTAATTATAAGTTACTATGCTAAACGTAGAGTACTCGTATTCTTTCAAAAACTCATGTGTTCTCGTTGTTTGCTTATTCTCCCTTCGCATGTAAATATTTTTTGCTTAATAAATATTGACTTAGCGGTTTAGTTAGGATTGTTGGGTTTCTAGTCTTTTCTAGTAGCTTCCGTGTAATTAAATTTGGAAGACATTAAGGTATCGCCAGCGTCACGGTTTTGAAGTATTGGCACCCGAATAATCGAAAGCTTCACCCAATAATAAGATTTCAAGTGCTCACCTAAATGAAGCAAACAATTTGACGCCCCACAAGGCCTAAAATCTATGCAAAATTGAAAGTGAATCAAGCCTTAATCTTCGAAGCTTTAAAGATCCAAAATTCGCTTTAGCGTGAGGATATACGTCTTTGGATAATAAAACCACCGATGAGGCGGATAATAAAAGGCAAGGCAAGACCGAAGTCATAATAAAAGCTTCATGGCGAAGTTGAATAAAAGATGGAGGTAAACCAAAGATAATAAGTCCCTTCCGTTAGGGGGCGTATAAAAGTCTTGGTAATAATTCTCATGTTCAAAACCGTTATAAAACCGTGTTTATCGATTCTTCTTGTCAACTTAATTTTTTGACATCGTTGTCTATTAGGAAGGGTTATGGATTTGATGGTATTAGTTACACCGTTAGGACTCTATTTTTAGACCTAAATCTCTATTATCGCATAAGTCAATGATGTATCCTCGTGAACATTCAAGACAAAATAAAATATAAGAGATATAACTTAGGAATAATGGGAGAATAAGTACGTGATTAGGGCATATGAGTAGTGTTAGCATTACTAACTTATAATGACAATGATCTCGTTGCACGCTTGGTATGGAATTAGGGTGAAAATCGAGGACAACAAAATTATTTCTAACGAAGCACTCACGTGTTCTTATTCTATGAACCTAAACGTCCCATTTTGCGATGAAAATCGTACATTATGTCTAAAACAGAAGTAGTAGTAATAGTAGTAGTATAGCTAGTTTATCATTTCAATAAAGTGATAAAAATGAATTTTGGAGGTGCTACGATACCTTATTCTAGCATTGCGTGAGGGCACGGCAATGGTTTAGTATGGGGGAGTGATGAGACTGCTTTTATACATAGTCTCATCGTCCAAATCGGGCTTAAAATGCATAAAATATCATTAAAACTGCCAAATATATGCTCGTGTTTGTTGCTTGTGTATTTTAGGTACGGATATTGAGGAAATGGCAAAAGATCACAAGAATCATTCAAAAACGAACCCGCACAATGAACCGGGCCCGAATCTGGAATTTCCAAAATGGACCTTGAAGAATTGAAGATTGGCAACTTTAGTCCCTCATTTTTGAAGACTTGGCAATTTATACCCTTGCAAAACTCATAAAAAGCATTTGGGTCCCTAAAGTTTGAAGATATTACAAGATCAGTCCTTGAAGAATGAAGAATTTGCATAAGAAGTCCTTGTTTCAAGTTTAATAAATTGATGTGCCAAAAATGACAAGATGGCAAACTTGTTATAAAAGGATTTGAAGTTTGTTTGCTGTTTATACAAAATGAAAGAAACAAGTAACTTGGGGGGCCAATACTGCCAAACAACCAATCCCACACAACCAATACATTACTGACACCTCAGCTTGACCCACCCATCTACCCATAAACCAACCCAAACCCGTAGCCCATAACCCACAACCTACCCAGGTTTATTAATTAAACCAGTCAAACACTCAGTCAAAACCCCCCCTAATCCCTTCCCTCCAAACAGATTTTTAAAAATTTAATTTACCCAAAATAGATTAAACACCCTTCTTAATCCCCTACGAACCCTAATCTATCCCAGGTCCAATTAACCTCAAACCAAAGGGTTTTTGATCTAAATTTTCCAGATTACAAATTGAACTCACCCTCACCTAATCCCACATCCTAAATCCACACAAGACACACCCATGTGTCTTGTGGGACCCTCCCCTGCCCCGTCCCTTTCCCTCAAAACCCTACACCCGACCAAACCAACGTCCCACAAGTTCTCCTTGGTCCCCAAGTTCAAAATAGACGTCCAAGATCAAAGTTGCAAGCTGGCACATCACCATCACTCACGTGAAGCCTCAAGACCAGGAATCAAGACTTTTTGACCAAGGGCATTGTAGGAAATTCTAGCATTAGGGTTTATTTTTCTAGACTCTTCTTTTAGTTGTATAAATAGGGACGACATGTGTTCCTATTACTTTGTTCCAGTTTCTGGCTTTCACATTGTAATTCCTTTTTAAGTAATATAAAAGTTTGGTGTTTGTTAAATCAATTGTAATTCCTTTTTATAATTATTAAAAGTTGTGTGTGTGTTGAAAGCCTAGCTGAGTTCCAATTTTTCAAATTGTGAAAACACTTTGTGTTTTCTGAGTTTTCAAAAAGGTTTTTAAAAGGTTTTTAATTTTCAGAAATCTAAGGTCCAAGAAAGTGAAAGTGGACTTGGACCATTGGATTTCTGAGTTTGGACTTGATTTAAAAACATTTTATAGGTTCCAAGGTTTGTTAGAGTCTAAGGTTTCAAAAAGTTTGGTAAAATCAGAAAGATCCTATTGTGTGTTCATTTTTCTTAGCAGGTTTGTTGAAGGTTTGTTGTCAAAGGTTCAGCATAGACCCGGGTCTATTTGGAGGTGATATACAGTCACTGTTGGGCCTGGATGTAGGCCCAACAAGGTAAAATCCTTGTTTCATTTTTCATTTTTCAGTCAGTTTTGATTTTGCATGCTATTTGTGAGAAGTTGTTCTAGTGTTGTTTATATGGGTTTATTTAAGTTTAACTGGTATGATATGCATGTTAGGATTGATTTGAATCAGTTTGGGTGAATTTAGTTAAGATTTTGTTTGAAAATTTGGTTTCTGAAACTTTAAAGGGGTGTTTGGATTTGCATATTTATTTGAGCTTCTTTGGAATTTTATGTGTAAAATCCTGTTATAATCACTCACTAGTTAGTTGTTAGGTAATTTTAGTGCTTGGGTTTCAGTTTGGATAGGTTTTAAACAGATTTGTATGCTAAAAAATTGAAAACTTAGCCTAAATCAGTAACTGCATTTAGGGATTGTTTTTGTGAGAATTTGTGCTTGAAATCTTGTTCATTGCTGGATAATAGGTTGTTAAGGTTTATGTGTTGCTTGTATGCCATGACATTACTTTGTGTGCAAGTTATTAGGATTTGAAATTCAGATTTGTGCAAGTAAAATAGTTCATTGTTCATCAGACAACCACATAGGATTAATCAGTCATCTTTGTGTGCATTTTGTGCTTGTTTCTTGTTTAGACCTTGTTGTTTTTGTGTTTTTCCTGACTCCCTATACTCAACTGAGTATAGGGGTGCCTTCTTATCCAACAAACATCCACAAAAACTCAGAATCAAGTCCTCTTGATTCTTTCTTCACAAGTGAAGAATACACTTTATGTTCATCAGAAACAAAGACCAACCTAAGCACGTTTTTTATTCCAGATTGTTTTAATCTTGATAACTTGAGTCTGATTTTGTGTTTTTGTGATTAAAGTGACATAAGGATTGAGTTTTAAAAGTTTTAAAAAAGAAAAAAAAAGTTTTTTTTTCAAAAAGGACTGGCCAGGACTCGAACCTGCGCCATCCTTCTCACAACACACACTCACTACCATTGCGCCCTTGGGTCTTTTACTGACCAAGGTTGGTTTCAAATTGTACTTAAGGAGTTGTTGTTTGGGCTTTTCAAATATAAGCCGTAGCTAAATAAGCCCATAACTGCTTATTGGCTTAGTTTATTAGTTAGTTTTCATTTTCCTAAGTTTGTAACTTAGTTTAGGATTTTTCTAGCCTAAGTTTGGAATTTTCTCTTTCTTTATTTATTTTTATTGCATTTTTCTTTGGCCGTATTTAGATAATTAGATAAAAAATAGCTAAAATAGTTTTTAAATTTTATAAAAAATGTTTTTAGGTTTTATTAAAGTATTTTGAGGTTTACATCTCAAAAAGTTTTAAAAAAGTCTTATTTTTAATTTTATTTGAGTTTAGGGGTTTTTAACAACTTTAAAATTTAATATAAAATTATTAAATAGGTTTTAGAAACTTTTATTTGCATTTATTTCTTAGTTACATTATTTAGGATTTTTGGTAATTTTTTAGAATTTTTTAGTAAACTTTGAATTTTTTTGATTATTTTATTATTATTTTGTTATCAAAAATTGAAAGTTTGTTTTTTCTACTTTTTTCATTTTTCCTAGATTGTAGACACTAAATTAGGAATTTTGTAACTTTCCAAATATTTTTAGGACTTTTCATTTATTTTCTAGAATTAATTTAAGTTTTAATTGATTTTTATAGTTTTTAAGTGTTTAAAAATAGTTTTATTTGGTTTTAAAATTTAAAAAAAAAATACTTTTTAGCTTAATTAGGTTATTTTTGAGGTTTACAAACTTTGAAATCTTGTTTGGGGCTTTTTAATAATTAATTGTGATTTTTAGGGCTTTAATTAGCATTAAAAAGTCATTATCTAATTAATTAAAAGGTTTTAGCAAGTTTGGATTTTTTGTAAACTCTTAGAATATTATTGTGGATTTTTAGTAATTTTTAGGAATTTTTAGGTTAAAATTTTTTATTTTGCACTATTTACGGTTTTACGTGAACGCGTTTTCGTCTTAGCTCGATCCGTCTTCGTAACCGTCTTTCTTTCTCATTTCTATTTTCTTTTCTTTTCTTTTTAATAAAATCATCAATCAAAATCAATTCAATTCACAACACACTAGCCTCCTCGAGAACGAACTCACTCTTAGGGTCATTTACACACGGTTTTCCTAAACCGTCGTGCTTGCCCTTGTGGAGTCCATTGATCGTTAGACTCAATGGTTATGAACCATTATATCTAGGTTGATCATCGTTCATATGATAACATAGCGGAATAGAACAATGATCATAACAAGGTGTTTGCACACAAAGAACACGAATTAAAACAAATGGATTGCTAATTATATTAATAATCAACAATCACTAGGTGTGTATACATTGAATCCCACACATAGTCAACACACACTTTAGGTTTACATTGTATATGAAAGATATGAATAAAACCTAAGACTCTTGTTCCTTTTATAGTGGAAGGAACAGAATCTACAAGAGATAATATCAAATAAACATCTAAATCTTCTATTTAGATAAACTATATATTGTGTATATCATAAATAATATACTCAATATATTCCCTAAATAGAATTCTCCATCAAATCTTCAACATCCATCAGCGTTTGACTTTGTTGACTGCGTTTGACTTTTGTTGACTTCTGTCAACGCCCAATTTGCTCTTGTCAACGCTGGAATTACTCTTGTCAACGCTTGAACAAATGTCTTGATATTTTCTTCGATTTTGAGTTTCTGCCACATCAAATTTTTGACCCAACAATCTTCCCCTAGTTGATAGTGGCAAAACTCTATATGTATCTCTTGTAAGTTGTACATGATCTTCAAATTGCTTCCCCTCAAGTGTAGCATGTATTTTCTTCCCCTTTTTGTCACATCAACAAGGAACTAAACAATGTATGCAATGTTGAAGATTCTCCAAATGTAGGCTCTATGTAATGATCTTGAAGAACAATTAATAAAGTATTCTTGATGTAGAAGTAGAGTAACCCAAACCTATGTTCCATATCTTGTAGAATGTAATGAAGTGTGTAGTTGATACAAAAATCCTCATCCTTTGTGAGACACTGAGCACGATAATGTAACTCCTTCAAGTGATAGAAAATATGTGCATAGAGAACCATAAGAAAAATCACATATTCCTAGATCTTGTATCACTTCATCAGTAACCATGTAAGCATAAACAAGTTACCTTAAAAGTCCATGACTGGAAGTGCATGACTTTAAGATATGATAGAACACAAACTCGCGAAAATCTTCTTCAATCATCAAACTTACCATAAGAATTCTTCCCCTTAAGCTAACACCTCTTCATGACAAGTCTTAATGAACCAATATCTTCATATGTAAAAGTTAGATGTCGAATAACTCTTTCACAAGGCTATCCCGATTACATAATCTAATATCAATCAAAGTCTTCATGAATTATTGCTAACTTACTTAAAAACCATTTACTCCATGTAAAAATATCCGAGCCATAAATATCATCATGATATTCTATATTAAAACGGAGATTCCATGTACCTTCGTGTGTATAATCCTCCTTTTTGTATGCTTAAAACGTACCAGTTTTCTCAACAGCAGCAAACCCTGTGTTGTCCAATATCCTCTTCTGTCCAATATCTTGGTCAGATGTATTGTCCAATATCGGACAATACTTATCAGCGTTGAAGTACATATATCGGACAACACTGTCAACTCTATCAGCGTTGACTTATTCTGTCAGCGTCAAAATCCTTTCTGTCAGCGTCTGAATTACAAACGTCAGCGCCAACCATAAACCTTGTCAGCGTCCATTCTCATCAGCGTCAAACCATACTCTGTCAGCGTTGCGTTCACTCTTTCTTGTCAACGTTTACATTACAAAGATAAGAATAAATCTTTTCTAAGTAAACATTTAAAAGATTCACGTCTTAAAATAGGAGCCACGTTCTTCGCATGTTGACTTTTTCTCAATCGTATCATCCAATCACAATCGTAGAATCGTGTGAACACAGAATAAATGTAACGTCACTCTGTGTTTCTTTGATCATGTGAACACAAGTTGCTTAACCAATCAGAAACATTGTCCCGTGTGAACACAAATCTTTTCCTCCAATCAGAATCGAGCAACCGTGTGAACACTCAATTTCTTTCATTATACGCATGACCAATTTATTCGTGTGAAACATAAACAATTCATGTAACCGTGTGAATGCAATTGTTTTCCAAACAGCTTACCATGGAATAGCATGTATAAGTCTTCACACCCGGACATTACACGTCTCATCTCGCACTTTGCATCTGTTTTTTATATTCCCTCCAAACTACCACCACAAATTAACACCCCCAAGTTGGTCAAATGCAGCGGAATAGTAGTTGGGGTGTTACTTGGGTGGATCGATAGCACATAGCATATAGAGCAATGATCATAATATCATTTGAAAACATATTACATGAATTAATCGTACACATTTAGTATCTTGTCCGAAAGTAAACCACATTTATTATAAAACAGAAATGAATATCCCAGCCCAATGGTCAACATGATGCTTTCCTATAATGCTGGAATACAATGCATGAACCTGCTTACTTTCCTGAGAAAACATAAAAGTAAAATGTGGGGGTCAACACGAGGTTGGTGAATTCACAAGTTTAATTAATTAAATATAGTATCAATATGCAAAGCACCACGAAGGTAGCAAGACATCACAGCCCAATACTACAGTAGTTCCTACTGCCCTGTAATAGAAGCTAGACATGATTCTCAGTACGCCCATTGGGTCTATCCTGATGAGGTTTCCCTTAATCCGACAATGACATAAACCTGCTGCTCGGCCTAAGCAATACGTGACAGCTGATCACGACAGGCCGGGTGTTGTCAATACCCCAATAGATCTATCCATACATTTCGCGCTACACTATTAACTATTACAGTCCACGGGAATGGGGCAAACAGTAGGCAATAAATTGTTGTTGTCTGTGCATGCTTGCATATAAATAATTTTGTATGTTTTCTCCCCCAGTTATAAAACAGTAAAGATGGGGCCATGAACTCACCTTAGTGATAATGAGGTAGTGAGGATGATGTCACAATATAGTCACGAACTGGAGAAATTACCTAAGTAATTTAAATGTCTCAGTGAATGCAACAATAATTATGCATGATGAATGGTACATATGAAAAATGCATGATCACAATTTATGGATTGTTACGTTGGCTTAAGTGTTTGTTCTAATAGTGAATTAAAGGTATGTATATATATTTTTGTTCAAGAAATATATATATATATAAGTGTATATAAATTTGTTTTAAGAAAAATGGGTCGTAAATTAAATAAGTACCTATATCTTATTTAATTTATTATAAAGAAGTAAATTATACCTTATTAAGTTTTAAGGTTTCAAAGGGAAATGGTTAACGAGTTTTGTCAATATCGTTTAGTTTGTAAATAACTAAAATAATTCATTTTACAAATGACAAGTTTTATTATTTCTTTTAATTAAATAAAACTATGATAATTCTTTGTAAATATAATTGTTTAGAAAATTATCCTTAAGTTTTCATCCGTTAAATTTAAAACACCGTTAGTCCTTGTCGGTTATCCCATTTTTATGAAAATGCCCCCTAGGGCTTGATAAACTTTCGGGAAATGGCAAAATGCCCCCTTCCGATCCCACGACATATATATAAGTGGGATTAGGGCTTGCTTTAAGTTTCAAAAATGGCATAAAAGGTCCTTGTGGTTTATTTAAGGCTCACGGTTGACTTTTGTTTACCCTATAGTTTCAAAAATGACACAAACGCCCCTTGGACTATATAATAGTCACGAAATGCATTACATAGTTTTTACTAGTTTCACTTTTGGGCCCAACTTTCACCATGTAACACTTTTGGCACAAAAAGTAACTAGTTGATTTTTAATATTGGGCTATGCGGCCCATTAAGGTCCGGTTAGGGTAAAAAGGGTTATTGGGCTTAGTTAAAGTTTAGGGTAATTAGTAAATGGTAATTTTTACTATTGGGCCTTAACTAGTGGGCTTGTATTAAGTTTTATTTACAAACACTAGTTTAGTTTTTAAGCTTATATTATTTCGGCTTATATATGTGGCTTATATAAGTTCATCATTTTTTACTAAGGCTTATATTTTCCTACTAGTAAGTCATAAGCTTATATTTTGAAGGCTTTTGGGCTTATATTAAGGCTTATAGTATTCGGCTTATATATATGCATAGCTTATATTTTTAGGCTTAAATTCCTAAGAGTTTAAATAAGCTTATCTATGTCTCGGCTTATATAATTTTATTGTCAAGCTAGCTTATTTTAGTAGTACTTCGGCTTATATGGATTTTAAGGCTTTTATGACGCGGCTTATATAACAATATGGGCTTATATATGTTAAGTGGTTCGGCTTATTTTACAACACACACCTTTTTTTATGGTACACATCTATAACTAGTTCTTTCCTAGGGTTTTTAAGCAAGGTGTCCAACATGCTAGTACGTGAATAAGGATTCTAGGGCACGAAATGCTCACTCATTGTATAAGCCGTGGCTTATATATAACATGGGTGGCATTTCATGGAGGTTTTACGTATGCATGGCAACCTAGGTTCATTCCCTAAGCTCATACATGCATGATATGAGATGGAAAGTAAAAGAAATATGGAAATAGGTCTAGTGTAGTCTTTACTTACTTGTTTGATCAAGATGGTGACAAAGAGAGTAGTGATGACGTCGGCTTGTTATTACACGAGTCCTAGGAGCTTTGAATGCTTAGACTTCAATGCTTGGAGTTCATAGATTTTGTAGTAAATGAGATGGAGTATATTCGGTTAACTCTAGGTGATATGTGGGAGTGTTTCTTTGATCCGAATTTGTGGTGTGAGGGTGAGTGAATGTGTAGCTTAGCTCATAAATATCCAAGAGTGAAGATGAGTTGTGGCTTAGGGGTGAGACACGACAAGAGAGGAAGAGGAGATTGAGTGAATTTTGCATTGTACTAGGTGAGTACACTTCCATAAATGATCAAGTTGTACAAGGTTGCTAGGGGTGTTCTTTGTAGCCGTCGCATGTAAGATTCAAAAGGCAAGTGGTAACCTCTGAGTGCTTCCATTTATTGTTATGTTTGTACAAGGTTTGATGTGTGGTGGTGTGGGTATACACGGCTAAGGCAACAAACAAGAGTGATGTGTGACTTAGCTCCTCAAATAGTGTTCCTATTACTATCCTTAATTGTCCAAGTATGCACAAGTTTTCCATGGTTTTCAAAGGGAAACCGGCGGTTTTATGGGTTCAAGTAAAAAGGGAAAATGAAATTTGTGTATTGTGTATATATATTAGTGTATAGTTAGAAAATTGGTAAGGAGGGTAAGGGTTTTGGTATTAAAGGTTATGGTTAAGTATATATATAAATATATACGGTTTAGTATAAGTCTAGGTTCGGCTTGTGTTTAATTTTTGTGTCTAATTGAGTGTTAAATAAGTTAAGGTTATAATAACGTGTGAGTACGTTTGAGTTTAAGTAATTTTGGTTACGTTTAGAGCCTTTTGGTGAAAGTATGGTCCTTAGGTGATTTTATTATTACAAAATATATAAAAGAAATATAACATGATTTATTGTAGTGTTCATGTGTATAAGTAATTGTCATCGTAGTTTAAAGCCATTTATAGTGTGAAAATATATATAAACTATCCAATTCAAAAATATTTATATATATAAATAGCCAGTTATTAATTGTGATCATGACGTTGGATTTTTTAGAAAATCAATGGGATGTATGCAAGTGATCTTATGTTCAGATGACTTAAAGTCCTTTACAATAGATCATTTGTTGTCCAGTATGCTATTGAAATATAGCCATACAAATGTGGTCATGCTTTTATGATTAAAAATACTCATAGTCACAATAAAAATTGTGATATAGTTGTTTTCCTGTTTAGATAATTAGAATGATGTATGCTCATGTGATGCATATGATTGTTCAAAGGATTTCATGCGAAGAAAATATAATAAAATATATAGATATCATGGGGTGACGTACACAATGTTGACAGAGTCAAAACCTGAAATTTACAGGTTTTACAGCATAAACCCGTTATTTAGCTTTGTCCTCAAAGCTTAAGATGACGTTACTGCTTAGGTAAAAAGGTGCGGGTACTTGGCTCTAAACGAGTCTTCGCGTTCCCAAGTAAATTCGGGACCTTTCCTAGAGTTCCATCGTATTTTAACTAACGGGATTTTGCTTCGTTTCAACTTCTTAACTTCTCTCTCCACGACTTCCACTGGTTCTTCTATAAATTGAAGTTTGTCGTCAAAATGGACTCCCTCCAATGGCATTGCTAATGGTTCATCTGCGTAGCACTTCTTCAAGTTTGAGACGTGGAATGTAGGGTGTACTCGGCTCAACTGTTGGGGCAACTCTAAGCGATAGGCGACCTCTCCAATTCTGGCAATCACTTTGAAAGGTCCTACGTAACGTGGATTTAGCTTTCCCCGTTTCCCAAACCGTACAACACCCTTCCAAGGTGATACCTTTAGCATGACACGATCACCTACAGCAAACTCCATAGGTTTACGTTTCCTATCGGCATAACTCTTCTGTCTATCCTGGGCAGCTTGAATTCGTTGCTTGATGAGGGTGGTCTTCTCAGTAGTCTCTTGGATCAGTTCGGGTCCTGTCAGTTGAAATTCTCCCACTTCTACCCAGCATACTGGCGAACGACATTTGCGGCCATAGAGAGCCTCAAATGGTGCTGCCTTAATACTGGCATGGTAGCTGTTATTGTAGGAGAACTCCACTAATGGAATGTGTTCGACCCATCCCTTTCCAAAGTCGATCACACATGCCCTCAGCATGTCTTCTAGTGTTTGGATTGTTCGTTCACTCTAACCGTCTGTCTGTGGATGGTATGCGGTACTCATATCCAGGTTTGTCCCTAAAGCTTTTTGAAAAGCTTTCCAAAAGTTTGATGTAAATCTGCCATCTCTATCGCAGATGATTGAGACTGGTATCCCATGTCTCGTCACAACTTCCTTTAAGTATGTTTTGGCTAATTTGCTCAGAGAATCGTTTTCTTTGATAGGTAGGAAGTGAGCTGATTTTTTGAGGCGGTCTATGATTACCCAAATTGTATCGTAACCGTGGGACGATGTAGGGAGTTTGGTGATGAAATCCATGGTGTTATTGTCCCATTTCCATTTTGGTATTTCAGGTTGAACCAGCAAACCTGATGGTCGCTGATGTTCTATTTTAACTCTAGCACAAGTCAAACATTTCTTCACGTAGGTGGCAATGTCTGCTTTCATGTTCGGCCACCAGTATAATTTCTTCACGTCTTGATACATCTTTTCGGATCCGGGATGTATGGAGTACTTGGATTTATGGGACTCGTACATGATCACGTTCCTCAAGTCTCCGTAACATGGTAGCCAGCTTCTTCCGTGTAGACACAACGTTCCATCCGTTCTAGCTTCTAACTTCTCCTTGCTTAGGTCCGTCCTAAGCATTCCTCCTATGTCTTCCTTCCCGATATTCTCAGGCTTCTGTGCTTGGAGTTGGGCCTCTAATATCTGTTTGGGTAGGTCCAAATTAATGGTCATGACTAAGGCTCGAACTCTTATGGGAGGATCAGTTCCCTTTCGGCTTAGTTCATCTGCAACTACGTTTGCTTTTCCTGGGTGGAATTTGATGTCACAGTCGTAGTCGCTGAGTAATTCTATCCAACGACGTTGTCTCATGTTTAATTCTTTCTGATCTAGAATGTGTTGTAAGCTCTTGTGATCAGTATGAACTGTGCATTTGGTCCCGTACAGGTAGTGCCTCCAGATTTTTAAGGCAAAAACTACGGATCCAAGTTCTAGATCATGGGTGGAGTAATTCTGCTCGTGCTTCTTCAGTTGTCTTGAAGCATAAGCAATCACTTTCTGTCTCTGCATCAACACAGCTCCCAACCCTTTGTGCGAGGCGTCACAGTAGACAACGAAGTCTTCGTTACCTTCTGGTAAGGCTAAAATAGGTGCACTGCATAACTTTTGTTTGATGGTCTGGAATGCAGCTTCTTCTTTTTCTTCCCACACGAACTTTATACCTTTTTGGGTGAGCTTGGTCATTGGTTTGGCAATCTTAGAGAAACCTTCGATAAATCGTCGGTAGTAACCGGCAAGACCTAAGAATTGACGAATTTCCTTCGGCGATGTGGGAGATGCCCAATCTTTCACGGATTCGACTTTCGCGGGGTCAACTTGGATTCCCTTGTCGTCAATCACATGACCGAGAAAGTGTACTTTAGGGATCCAAAAATCACACTTTGAGAATTTTGCGTACAGCTTTTCTTCCTTAAGCAGTTTTAGTACTTGAGCCAGATGTTCTCCGTGTTCTCGCTCGTTCTTGGAATAGATGAGGATGTCATCAATAAACACTATCACGAACTTAATAGGGTCTGCATACTCGATTCATGAGATCCATGAATATGGCTGGTGCATTGGTCAGTCCAAACGGCATGACTTGGAACTCATAATGACCGTATCGTGTTCTGAAAGCTGTCTTTGGTATGTCCTCTTCTCTGACCTTCAATTGGTGATACCTGGATCGTAAGTCGATCTTGGAGTACACACTTGATCCTTGTAGCTGATCAAATAGGTCGTCGATTCGTGGTAACGGGTAGCGGTTTTTCACAGTTAACTTATTCAGTTCTCTGTAATCGATACACATTCGAAATGAACCGTCTTTCTTTTTGACAAACAATACTGGGGCTCCCCAAGGTGAGGAACTGGGCCTGATAAAGCCTTTGTCTGACAGTTCTTTGAGTTGTTCTGCAAGTTCTTTCATCTCGGTAGGTGCTAAACGGTAGGGTGCTTTAGCTACAGGTGCCGCTCCTGGCACCAAGTCTATTTGAAATTCAACTTGACGAGTCGGAGGTAATCCTGGCAAGTCGTCTGGAAAGACTTCAGGATAATCACGGACGATGGGTACATCCTTGATCTGTTTCTCCTTAGATTCTTCTTCTTTGTCTGTTTTAGAAATATGCGCTAAAAAGATAGGGCATCCTTTTAGTAGATATTTCTGGGCTTGGGTGCACGAGATCACACTTAACCTAGTGTCTGTTTTATCCGAATTTCCGTCTCCTTGGATAATTAGATCTGCGTTTCCCGATGGTATACGGACTAGTTTCTCGTCACACACAATAGTTACATGATACTTGGCTAACCAGTCCATACCAATGATGACATCGAAACTACTTAGTTCTATGGGTATTAATTGAATATAAAATGGGTGGTTCTGAAGGTTTAAGGTACAACCTCTTATGATGGTATTAGTTTCAATGATCTTTCCGTCTGCTAATTCGACTCTGTAACAGTTATCTAACGGGGTTGGTAAAATGCCTAGTAAGCTACTAAACTCTGTGGATACGAAACTCCTATCGGCTCCCGTATCGAATAAAATATTTGCATAGCGATTATTCAGAAGGAACGTACTAGTAACTACATTGGAGTCGGGGTTGGTCCTGTTCTCTCCTATGACATAAACTCTGGCGGATGCTCCGCTTTGGCCTTCATTCTTACGCTTTGGGCAGTCAGGTCTGATGTGTCCAATCTCTCCACAACCAAAGCAACGGATCTCCTTACGAGCCATGTTTCCACTGCCAGTGATCTGGCGGCTTCCTTGGTATCCACTTCCACGGGAATTCTGCCTGTTGCCGTTGTGGGGCTTATTGTTGGCACTGAAGTTGTTCCTATTGGTCGGAACATACGCACTGCCCTGCTCTAGTCTTCTGCATTCAACAATATGGTAGTGATGGAAGTTACACTTTGAGCATTTTGGTTTGTTCCCCACGTATGGTGGTGATCCTGAGGAAACAACACTGCAGACTTGACCTAAGCCCTGCCTCTTGGGCTGTTGAGTCTGTGGATGATGACGGTAGTTATCATCAACTTTCCTCTTGTGCTCTGCTTGTCTAATCATATGATCACGACCACGTTTGTCCACTAATTCTGTGGCAAACTCAATGGCACTCTCGATGGTAGTAGGTCGAGATGCAACAGCGTCTGGAAGTCCACTAACGTACTTCTCTATCATATCCGACACCTTTGGGTACATACGGGTACACATCAAGGTTAGTTCCTGGAACTTCTTATTGTAACCCGTAATATTGAAGTTGGTGCATTTGAGGTTCCATAATTCATTCTCCAGCTTTTTGATTTCACTACGTGGGCAGTATTTCATGGTAAGCTTTCCTTCAATGCAACCCATGTCATCCCATAGGCTCCATCGTGTCCGAGGGTAGCAACTTGTGAATTCCACCACGTGAGTGCATGTTCCAAAAGTGTACAAGTGGCGAATTTCACCTTGTTCTCTTCAGTACAGTCGCTAATACGAAACACGGTCTCAGTCCTCTCAAACCATTGCATGAGCTCGACTACCCCTTCCTTGCCCTTGTAATAGCTGGGCTTGCACTTTAGGAAGTCAGGGTAAGTACATCCTCGAGCTTCGCGGTTTCGGTTATTAGAGTTTTCACTGTCTCCATGGGTTCCGCTGGGGCGGTTTTCCCTGGCAGCTAAGGCGTCAGTGATGCCTTGCTCAATTAGTACTCTAAGTTGTGCATCGGATATAGTCGTCGCAGGTGTTTCTGCGGGGTTTAGGCGTGCGCGTCTTGGTGGCATTTTTTCTATAAGAAAAACTGAGATTTGTTAGCTGATAAAAGATGGTTATATTAAACTGCATGGGTAATGTTTATGCATAGAATTCACAACAAATTTGATAATCCGTTAAGAGTTCATAATAATATAAATGTAAACAAACAAGTGAACGGTAACATGCTATTTCTGGCAAACAACAGTATAGTACAAGTACAACCGATCTAAGACAGAGTCATAGCAACCTGTCTGAAATAGTGGTACATATGTTTGTAATACAACCAAAAGATATCCTACCTACTAAGGTTAGGTACTACGAATACAACTGAAAGGAATACAACTACAAAAGAAATAAATCATGCGAGCTGAGATGCAACTCAGTGCTTGTCATGATGTACAACTAAAAATCTACCCTACACTAGTTGGCTGCCTGCAGGTGCAGGTGGTCCAGCTGTTGGTGCACGCTCGTCCTGCATACGGATCACGGCACTCCGGGTCTCTCTGGTGTATCTCAAGGCCTCTAGTAGCTGCTGCTGACGTGCAGTGTCGGCACTCCGTAACTGCTCTGTCTCTGTAGTGATCCCCTGATGACGGAGATCTGTCAAATCCACGAAGGTCCTAAAAGTATCCTCCTGTGTGTAGATGGCGGCTCGAGTCTCGTAGGAATGACTCTCCAATGAAGCTAAGCGGTAACGGAGGTAAGCTACCTCATCCAATAGCCAGTGTATGGTCTCCCGGGTGGTGTATGACTCCCCGGCTATAGCCCAATAGAGAGTGTCTAGTCTCTCCTGGAGCATGGCGCGACCCTGCTGGTCCGCCTGTAGTAGAGAGTGGATAAGGGTGGTATCTTGTGCCTGTCAGGCCGTGAGTGCATCAACCTGTGCCTGAAGGGCACTAAGTCTAGCCTGCCCGGCTCCTGATCCCTCTCCAACCTCATAGGTCGAGTCAGGGATAGTGTCATGTCTCCTCTTACGAGGTGGCAAGACACTGGTGGGGTAAGGGCTAGGTACGGAAGGTGGTGGTAAGGATGGTAGAGAAGGTACGACCTGGTCCACCTCTCTAGAAGGGGATGCAGGTACTACAAGAAGTGGTGTAGTAGGAGATGCAGTGGGTGGTGAAGGAGTAGGTGAATCTGTGAGTACGATGACCCCGTCCTGCTGGTCATCTCTGGACTCTGTATCAGAAGCAGGTCCAGCTAATACTGACGTCGGTGACAAAGGTGTAATGGTAGGAACCATAAGCTCCTCGAAGGTAGTAACAATAGTGGGCGTCGTCATGATATCTGAAAGTAACATTTTAAAGTTGAGCAAGTTTTCAACTTACACAATTTAAAAAGTTTTTATGATGCATATGCGATGTGGTTTTAAAGCTTTTAACCATGATGTCAAAAGTATAAATAGGTACTTATGTGATTTATTTACCATGAGGGAATAAATCAATGTGAAGTTAGTTCACATAATATGCATGCTCTATAATGCCATATGCCTAACTTATAGGTTCCCCAAAAATCAATTTTTCTTTAGACTGATTTTTATGTTCAATTATAGTCCAGTTTAAAATTTTTATTATTTAGAAACTTTTAAGTTTTTGATCTGGTTCTCTATAACTATGCGCTCTGATACCATTCTCTGTAACACCCCCAAGTTGGCCAAATGCAGCGGAATAGTAGTTGGGGTGTTACTTGGGTGGATCGATAGCACATAGCATATAGAGCAATGATCATAATATCATTTGAAAACATATTACATGAATTAATCGTACACATTTAGTATCTTGTCCAAAAGTAAACCACATTTATTATAAAACAGAAATGAATATCCCAGCCCAATGGTCAACATGATGCTTTCCTATAATGCTGGAATCCAATGCATGAACCTGCTTACTTTCCTGAGAAAACATAAAAGTAAAATGTGGGGGTCAACACGAGGTTGGTGTTGATCCCAAACTTAGATCGATTAAGCTTTGTGTATACGAGATTAGATCAAGTACTACACGTAGAGAAACCTTTGCTTATGAATAAAGTAACAAAGTGTTATGCGGAATTAACACTTGATCTAAAACACAAAAGGTTAAACAAACTTTCACTTGTATTAGAATGATTCTTGTTGATTACAATGAAAGAGTTTTAACTTGCGAATACTTATGAAAACTAATATATGACTTTAACCTAAAAGACCTTCTTTTATAGAACAAGAAGTCTTGAACAATAAGCTACGAATCAACTATTCTAGGTAAAGATAATAATAGAAAATACAATGTTGTGCTTATCTTTACCATACATAAATAAAGAAACAAATAAACAAAAGATACGTATGAAGATATTCCATCAGTGTCAATCTTCAAGGCTATCAGCGTTGACTTCTTCAATGTCAATGCTTGGCTGTCAGCGTCCAATGTCTTCTTATCAGCGTTGACATTCTTCTTATCAGCGTCTAGTGAACTGACCCATATTTTATTCCCAACAATCCTCCCCTAAACTTGATATCCATTCCAATGATCAAGTTTCTGAATAAACATTTAAGACTTAGGAGGAATCTTGCAAAAACTTCTTATGTTGGTGATAAACATATCTGATCAAGTCTTTGGCCACGTCACTAGTATAATCAATTTCCAAGGGTGTCTCTAGCATCTTCTCCAACACTTCCTTGGACAAGAAATAGTCAGCATCCACAAGTAAATACTCTGAAAACTTTGTAGAGCTCATATGAAATACACCACAAGTAGAATAAAGCCTCCAATGAAGATTACTGAGATCATCTTCAAGATCCTTCCATATGGCAGGATCTGCTTCTTTTGGACCACACAAAGTCATAAATGTGTTCCAAAGTCTTATTCCATTTGCTGAAGTAGGTGCTTCAGCAGTATACTTGGCCTCTATTAACCTCCATAGATGCACCAAGTCTTCCCTGTCTATGCTTGCAAATATAGAAATAACTGAAGTGAAAGTATGTACCTCCTTTCCAAATCTGCCAATCTTCCAAAATCCACACTCATCTTCATCAAAACTGATGATTGGATTTCTGTCATCTAGAGGTACTACATTTACCAAATCTGAAGCTTCCAATGGAGAAAGCTTAAGATGCTTCCTTATAACACCTTCAGTTGGAAAATACACATCCATGTCTTTAGGAAATTGGAAAGGATCTCCTTTCTTTACTGGTCTTTGAGCAATCCTCATTTCCTTTTGAATCTGCATTTCCTCAGCAAGCTCTTGTTTCCTTTCTTCTGAAAGAAACTTGTAGACATTCTGTTCTTGCACCTTCCTCCAAATAGGATGTGCCCTATACTCTAGCTCCTCAAAAGATAAGGCCAGCAACTTCTTGGATGTCCAATTAGGCTGATGACATCTAAGCAACTTATAGTACAACTGCCTTCTATCTCTTTTGAGCCAGGTCTTGACTTCTTGTGCATTAAACCTCATAATCACCTTTATGTCTTCTTGTACCCTAAGAAGAACTTCCAACCCCCAAATTTGATCTGATAAACTCATACCTGGGTTGTCCATCACCTTGTCTTCCCAAGCATGGTACATTCTGGTGATTTCTGGTAGGTCCCAATCAATCTGATTCTTCAACTCACTCAACCTTTCCTTTGCAAGCTCATCCCCATATTCAAGCCTTTCTGGATCTTCAATAATTTGAATACTTGAATCTGAGCTATCACCTTCTTTATCATCACCACTTTCTTCCTCACTCTCAGAAACAACAAATGGTGATCTTCTACTCCTCTTCAAATCTCTTTCCACAAGTTGTGCAGCCAACTGTTCATCAAATGCTATTTGTGCTGCATCTTTCTTTGGAACATCTTCTTCAATCAAAATACCTTTACCTTTGTCTTTTGGGTCAATAATAGGTAAAATAGAAGAAGAAACCTGTGTGGACACATCTTTGATGATTGTTGATGGCTGGAATACATCAACACCACCTGCAACTTTATCAGCGTTCAAGTTACTCCTATCAGCGCCACGATTACCTTTGTCAGCGCTGGATGTGTCAGCGTTCAAACCTATATCAGCGCCCAATGTTTCTTTGAAAGTTCCTTCCAAGTTTAATGGTGTCACCTTGGATGTATCAATAACTGGGTACTTCTTCAAGTTTGTGAGAGCTTCAGCAACCTGTAAAGACTCACTAAATTGTGAACTCTTCTCTGAACTCTTCTCACTAGCTGTATGAATCAGCTCATCCTCCTCATCCTCTTCATCCTCCCCTTTGGAAGATTCCTCCATTAGACTCCTGCTACTTGGATTCTCCAAAACAGTCACACGCTCCCTCAAAGCTTGGAGTTCACGTCCCTGGGTGTTGACAATTTGTACAAGGCTGACATTTTGCTTTTGCAAGCTAATGACAGCAGCCGTCAATTCAATTATTGTCATAGGTTCCAATCTGCCCTCAGCTAGAATGGGGATTTGACCTCCCAAAATAGAATCATGGGGCATGGATGAGGTCTTAATGATGTTGGGACTGTCTTGACCAGCTTCTAAGCCTGTATCAATAGCCCCAGCCTCACCCATTTCACCAGCCACACTTGTGGAGGTGGTTCTCTCTGCTACAAGGCTAGGATCACTAGAGGAGAACACTCAAGTAACCCTTTGGCGTTTAGTCAACCTAGATTGTAATAGGGTGGAAGATGAAGTAGATTGTGTGGGTGTTGGTTGGTTAAGGGGTGTTTGGGATTGTTCAGGGATTGTATCAGTGTTGGGATTGGCTGTGTCAGCGCCCACATTGTGAGTGTCAGCGCTGGGTTGGTCAATGTCCATGTTTTCTGGTGAAGGTAATGGTTCATGAATAGGCTCAAGTTGGGGTTCAGGTTCTGGTTGTGGTGGTGGCTGAGCAGCCTGAATTACTTCAAGCATGGGTTGGGTAAGAGGTATGGAGTCGTTTGTGGAGCTCATTTTAGCAAAAATAGTTTTCTGTTGTTTAGGGATCTCATAAAAAGTGTCATGATCCCTAGAACAATATTCTTGTAAATCAAAGACCATTTGCAAAAATCGAGGGTAAGCCAAAGTCATTTTACTTCCCTTGTTTTTACACATCCCTTCAAAAATCATTTTTGAAAAATTATACTTAAGCCCACGTGTTATACAAACCAAAGCACTTGCTATTGACCTGTTTATTTCATTAAAAGAAGTACATTTTGGACTTAAGCATTGTAAAAGGACATGTATCAAATATTTCCAGTCAGAGGGAAATTCCTGCTTATGATATTTATTTAAAGTGACATCAGCAGGAATAGGATAACCCAATTCCCTAAGACCTTGTTCTATTGTTGCAATGGCAAGGGTAGTCACACCATCAGCATCATCAAGACGCAAAGCTTGGCGAACCAAGGCTTCAGTGACCACCTATGTTCTTCCATGAACAGTAGATGTTAATGTGGTCACTCCATTAGTTGTTGTGGAACTAACATTGTTCCAAAACTGTCTAATGTGTGCGACAGGGACTAATGGTGTATGAGAAAGTGCATACCTCAATGAAGATGCATTTAAAAATGCCACCATCTGTGAATACTGAGGAAACAAATCATCATCAGCAGTCAAGTAAGCTACCATATTGAGTTGGCTCTTGAACTCCAATGTTAAATTCTTTGAGTTGAATTTGGGTGCCATGTTTGAAAGCTGTTTAGGTTATGTGAGATGGGAAAAATCTAGGAGAAAAATGTTAGACAAGAAAATATGAATACCCAGAATAAAAAGATTAGCCAAATTTATAGGAGAGAAGCATGATTTTGATTGGTAAAAAATGAGGCGGTTATATTCAAAGAGCAATCATGAAAATATTGAATCAAATATAACTTATCTCATGCATTAATTAAAAGTAACTTCTCCCCAAAATTACGGCCAAAGATTAGTCAAAAATAACAACTGGGTAGGGCCCACTAGGTGTCAACGGTCAAAAGTAGCCCATCAGCGCCCAACGGCTATATTTTCTTGTCAGCGTTTGCCTAAAGCCTTGTCAGCGTCACAATTGGACGTAACAACGTTTGGAGAAAAACTTGTCAGCGTCTAAAAATAAAAATATTTAAAAAGAAAAAGACCTTAACAAAGTAATTTATCCTAAGGGAAATATCTTATAAGTTGATAATAATTACTGGGCGGCAAGCACTGTCCATTTATGCACACTTGCATAAGCAAGATAGACACAAATGTCCTCTAGAGTCCCTTGCTAACCAAAATACTTACCAACAAAGTTATTTCACAAAATTCTTTGTAACTCCCAGGTAAACCCATATCCAAAGTATTCCCAAGTCTCCCATCAGACCACAACCAAGTCTAGGCCAAAAATGTCTTGGCAGCATGCATAGATTGTCACCTTTGCATGCTACAGTGCCTCATGGTTTAGTAAAACTAACCCATACTCACCTGTGGACACAATCTATAATTGTGATGAGAGTATTATAAGAATACCCAAGAGTCCTAAAGGTTCCTTAAACCTCCCCTTAAACTATGATACATGAGTTCTCAAAATATATATATGAACATTAAAAATTTATGTCAAGATAGGAATATAAATATTCCAACCATCATCCATAAACAAAACATGTCCAAATAGCTCTTCAAAGATCCATAAGCAACTCTGTATCCAATGGCATAAAGCTACCATTACCTGCACATTTAGATGAAAACCACAAAACTAACATTTGTTGCTGACAGCGTCCCGACAACACTTGTCAGCGTTGAAGGAACTCTTGTCAGCGTTAGACAATAATATCTCCAACAACGGCAAAATAACACTTGACAGCGTTACAGTTACCTTTGTCAGTGTTAGAAAAATAAAGTGGAAATCTAAATCATCACAAAGACCAATAACAATGCATTATCCTGTACATACTTTTACAAAAAGGTTCCAAAACACATATTAAGTGAGATTAACCATTCCAATATTTGTTACCAAATATTGAAATCTTCCAGCATCAAAAGGTTTAGTTAATAAATCAGCCACATTATCTTCTGTATCTACCCTATCTGGTTGTATTAAACCTTTCTCAAAGCAATCTCTTATAAAATGATGTCTAATTTCTATGTGTTTGGTTTTAGAATGATGTACAGGATTTTTAATAATGCATAAAGTACTGTTATTGTCTACAAAAATCTTGGTATGCATAAAATTATACCCATAATCCAACAGCTGGTTCTGAATCCATAAGACTTGTCCACAACAAGCAGCTGCAGCCACATATTCTGCTTCAGTTGTAGAGTTTGCCACCACTGTTTGTTTCTTGCATTGCCAAGATATTAATCTGCTCCCAAGAAATTGGCATCCACCAGTTGTGGATTTCCTATCAAACTTGTCACCACCATAGTCACTGTCTGAATATGCAATAAGGTCCAATGGAGAATCTTTTGGGTACCATAATCCAAGATCTGGATAACACCTTAGGTACCTAAAAATTCTCTTCACAGCAAAAAGGTGACATTCTTTGGGAGTCACTTGATGGCGTGCACATGCACACACAGCAAACATGATGTCAGGTCTTGAGGCTGTAAGATACATCAATGAGCCAATCATTGATCTATAGTGCCTAACATCCACATCCTTTCCAGCTCCAATTTTTCCCCAAGGGTGTTGTCTATCCATAGGAGTGGAAGCCTCCTTTTCATGTGGAGAAAAACCATATTTCTTCAAGATTTCAGCTACATACTTGTCTTGGGAGATGAAGATACCATCTTCTTTCTGCTGAACTTGTAACCCTAGAAAGAAGTTCATCTCACCCATTGCACTCATCTTGAATTTATCTGTCATGAGCTTGGAAAAATCCTCACTCATTTTTGGATCAGTAGACCCAAAAATGATGTCATCAACATAGACCTGCACAAGCAACACATGTTTTCCTTTCTTCTTTGTAAACAAGGTCTGATCTATGGTGCCCCTTTTGAAACCATTTTCCACCAAATAGGTGGACAATGTACCATACCATGCTCTTGGGGCTTGATGAAGTCCATACATTGCTTTCTTCACTCTATAAACCTTGTCTGGATTTTCAGGATCTTCAAAACCAGGAGGTTGCATGACATATACTTCCTCAACAATTGTTCCATAGAGGAAAGCACTCTTCACATCCATTTGGTAAACAGTAAAATTCATACAAGAGGCATAAGCTAGAAAAATTCTTATAGCTTCAATTCTTGCAACTGGTGCAAAAACTTCTTCATAATCAATTCCTTCCTCTTGTGTATATCCCTGAGCTACCAAACGTGCCTTGTTTCTGACCACAATACCTCTTTCATCTTTCTTGTTCCTTAGAACCCATCTTGTCCCAATTGGTCTCACATATCTAGGACAATCAACCAGCTCCCAAACATCCTGTATAGCAAATTGGTGAAGCTCATCCTGCATTGCTTCCACCCAACTTGGTTCCTTGAGAGCATCAAAAATTTTCTTGGGTTCTTCCTGTGACAGAAAACAGGCAAACAAACATGCTTGTACAAGAGGGGTATCAACCTTCTTGTGTATATTGGCAATAAATCCACCAAGACCTTGATGGGATCTTCTTGTCTGAACTGGAGCCATAACATCACCAATGATTTGAGATGTGGGGTGATCCTTCGTTGTGGAAGTGAGAACTCCTCCTTCAAAAAGTCTGGTGTCCTCAACTTCACGCTCCATGTTGCCAATATCTTCTTCAGATTCTTCTTGATCAACAGAAATCTCTTCATGGACATTAGAAGGTCCACCCTGTTCAAAATGGGAAGAGAAAAGATGTGCAAAGGTGTCATCAAACTCTGAACCTTGCTTGTCAGCGTTTGGGCTAACAGTGCTTGAACTATTGTTGTCAGTGTTTGATCCATCAGCGTCTGAATTGCTCTTGTCAGCGCTTGATTTCCCTTTGTCAGCGCCTGAAGAAGTATGCATGTTTGTATTTGGTGGTATTTGAACACCACCATTATCTTTCCTAGCAGCAGCATAATACTCATCTGTCCATATAGGAAGTGTAACAAATTCTTATGTGGGAGATGATTTAACTGCTGGTGGTCCATCCTCCTTAGCAACCTGTATACGTGAAACATTACCAATTCTCTTTTCCAAAACACTTGAAGTTACCTTCACAATGTCTGGATCAGTAACAGGCATATAATTTAAAGCTCTAGACAAAGGTTCTAAGTCAAACAACCAATTTGGACCACTCTCAGGATCACTAGGTTTACTCTCTAAAAACCTAACATGTACTTTTTCAAGTATACGTTTTTCCTTTTTAATGTAAACCCTATATCCTTTACTCTGCACTGAATAACCCATGAAGTAGCCTTCATCACCTTTTGAATCAAATTTACCTAGGGCCTCACTAGTTTCTAAAACAACTACATGACAACCAAATGGCTTGAGAAAGCCAATATTGGGCTTCCTTCCCCAAAGTAATTCATAAGGTGTCTTATTATGTATCTTGTTGACCAATGCCCTATTTTGAACATAACAAGCTGTGTTAACAGCTTCAGCCCAAAAGGCTATAGGAAAGTGGGCATCAGCCAACATGGTTCTGGCTGCTTCAATAAGGGTCCTATCCTTCCTTTCAGCAACCCCATTTTGCTGTGGGGTTCTAGCTATGCTAAACTGCCTAGTAATCCCTTTCTTGGCACAAAAATCATCTAACAACTGATTTCTAAACTCACCCCCATTGTCACTTCTAATAATTTTGACCTCATTACCATTCTTCTTTTCAATCTGGGTAATGAAATTAATCAGACTTTGGGCAGTTTCACTTTTCTTGGCTAAAAAGAAAGTCCATGTAAACCTGGAATAATCATCAGTGATAACAAAACAATATGATTTACCCTTCAAACTTTCTATATTAGTTGGACCAAAGAGGTCCATATGCAATAAGTGAAGTGGTTTAGAACTAGAGTGCACCTGTTTAGACCTAAATGAGACCTTGTGCTGCTTGCCCTTAAGACATGCAACACAAGAGTGGTCATTGTGGAAAGCCTTTTCAGGCAAACCATCAACTAAACCAAGCCTCACAAGTCTATTGATATTCTTAAAGTTTATGTGCCCTAATCTCCTGTGCCAAAGATTACTTTCATCTACTGAGGCTTTAGCATACAGACATGACATTTTATTATTTATCTTAATTCCATTAAGATTCACATTATATATGTCTTTATGCCTTGGTGTTCTAAAATCTATGTATTTTTCCTCTGGGAGCTTATAATCTTTGCTTAACACCAAGCACTCAGTATCTGTGAAAAGAACCTTATTTTTGTTATCACACACTTGTGATACACTAAACAAATTATAATCCAGTTCTTTTACCAGGAAGACATTCTCAAATCTTAGATTGTTGGTGACAAGGGTTCCTTTTCCTGTGATTGTACCATAGCCCCCTCCAAAGTATACCTTATCACCATCTTGAATAGGAGAGAAATTGGTCAGATAGTCTTCCTTTCCTGTCATGTGCCTTGAGCATCCACTATCCCAGTATCCATAATCATTGATCTTCTTTTGAATGCCCTGCACATAAAGAAAACACATTAGTTTTCTTTGGGAACCCAAGCCTTGGAAGACTTGGATTCATTTGGTTGTTCAACAAGAACAGACTTGGTTCTCATAACAACCCCATTTTCATCCCTGTTTGAATGAAATTCCCAGTTAACCCCAATTGGTGTTGACAATGCCTTTGAGATATAATGAAACCTGTTGCATGTCATAGAAATACCAGTATTATTAGGGTTTTGGTCTTGTTTTGGTCTCCATGTTAAGCTAGTAGAAGCTTTAGACCTATTTCCCTGTGGTTGCAAATACCTAGGTTTAGCAGTGTGTCTGTCAGTGCTGAAATTTCTCTTGTCAGCGCCCCGATTGCTCTTATCAGCGTTGAACCTAGGGTTTGCTACAGGAACCCATTGCCTATTTGACCAAGTGTTTGACTTTTGAAAAGGTCTTAGGCCTTGTGTGTTAGACCCTCTAGAAAAGAATGGGGCTGGTCTAACAACTTGTGAACTTTTGTTCACAAAGGTATTGGGTCTGACAGTGTTTGACCTATGTTGACTTTTGTCAGCGCTGAAATGGTTCCTATCAGCGTTGACATTGGAAGCGTTGACACATCTGTATGCCAAATGTGAGAAGCTACCACATGTGTAACAAGCTTTTCTAGACATAGTCTTAGGTCTAGAAGCAAAGAAGCCTGTTCCATGATTACTAACTTGGCTTTTTGGTGACCTAGTATTTCTATACATCTCAGCATACTTAACACTAGGTTTTCTAACAGTTTGTGGGCCAAGGTTAACAGCTTTGCCAGTGGTAGGGTGTGTGATCTTAATAGGTTTAGGATCATAGAACTCCACAATTGGTATCATGTTTGGTGTGGGCTCATTTGGACTTTCACACAGCAACCCTCCCTTAACAAACAAGGTGTGATTAGCTTTCTTCCACTCATCTAGGTCAGTCAGTTTTTGATTGTATTCCTCAACTAGGGAAGTCACTCTAGGTGGAGGAATGAATTCCTCCTCTTGGCATTCTGGTAAGCCAGTCCAAGATAAGTCCTTTGATTGGACACCATAGAAATCCCCAGCTGGTGGTGGAACACCAGTATAATTATTCATCCCAATCCCACTCATATCCTTAGAGTCTCTTTGTTTACTAACACACTCTCTTAGGGATTGTGTGGCCTTATCAAATCTCTGGATTTTAAGACTCACATTATCTTTATTTTTGTTAGCCTCCTCTAACTGAGCTATCAAATCAAGATTAACCCTATTTACTATATCTTGAACATCCTTACTCTGATGTAACTCATGTTTTAAGATATTTATTTGATCCTTTAAATCAAACTCCATTTTCTTATACTCAGCTACTGTCTTTTCTGTTTGGGTAAGAGCAATTTGATAATTAGATACTTTGCATCTTTCAGTACTTGCCTCATCTAATAATTTAACTATCTCTTGTTTTAATTTTTCAGTATTTAAACGACATCCCTTAGAACAGAAAGCATCATCATATACCTCATTATCTGATGAAGAGGAGGAGTGTGCCATGAGAGCATATTCAACATGCTCTTCTTTAACTTCAGCAACCAAAGCTCTGTCCTCTTCCTCATTCTTAGCCATCCAGCTCCAATCCCATTCTCCAACACCATCAATTTGTTGAACAGCAACCATGGCCTTGGGATCTGGGCTCTTAATCATTTGGCTTGAAGGCTTCCCAGCATCAGATCTTCTTGGAGATCTACATTCCCTCATAAAGTGCCCCATCCTATGACAGTTGTAGCACTCAACCTTGGACTTGTCAAATCCAGCAACATCCTTAGCATTAAAGGTCATCTTCTTCTTGAACCTTTTATTGAACCTGTTTGCTCTTAAACTTACAAGAGCCATAGTCCACTTGATGTCCATTTCTTCCAATTGTTCATCACTTATCTGCTCAAGATCTTCATATGTAATCCTTGAATCACTGGGCAAAGAAGCAATGAATGCACACACAGTATCTAGATTAAAACCAGCAGGTTTAATTCTATCAGCGCCATGATTGTGTGTGTCAGCGCTTGAGTATAAAGCGTTGACAGGATATGATCCAGCGCTGACAGATTGACATCCAACGCTGACACCATGAGATCCAGAGGCTGAATGTCCATAGAAGTTCATGGAATCAAATTGGCCTTCACTTTGTGAAAAGAAGGCCATGTTGCTGCTGGAAGATTTATTATCACTCTCCAATTGCCATTCATTCTCCAACAGTCTTAGTTTGTTGAAGATGTCATCAAATCTGGAAGTCTTGTGGGTATTATTGACAAGAATGGATCTTGTCTCAATCTTCCATACATCACCAAGGCTTTTGAGAAAAGTAGCATTCAATTCAGGGTCATCAATCTGTTTTCCCATGAAGGAGAGTTGACTTGTGATGTCAAGAAGTCTACTTCTCACACTGCTGAGATTCTCATTAGGTTGAGCTTTAAAGACAGCATACTCATGCAAGAGTTGCTTCTTCTTCTCTTCTTTTGTGTCAGCATTGCCACCATGTGCTACTTCAAGAGCTTCCCAAAGCTCTTTTGCAGACTCAAAGCGTTTGTACTTGTGCTGATTCTCATGACCTAGGGCATGTTTCAAGATGTTCAAAATTTTCATGTCCACTCTCTTCTTGGCTATATCTTCAACAGCTACAGCTCTCCCATCTCTAGGCTTTTCCACCTTATCAGCTTCAGGACAATTAGGAACAGCTGTCGTTGTGGCAATTGCAGCCGTAATCTTTGCTGCTTTATCGAATGTGTTCCCATATTCGATAATCTCCCAAAGAGTGTAGTCATGAATAGCTATGTATTGCTCAAAATTGGACTTCCAAAGCTCAAAGTTCCTGGCATCAAACATGGGAATTTTGATACTAGGGTTTGAGAAGTTGTTTTGTAGCAAAGAAGCAGGTTGATCTGTGCCAGACATGATGTTTTTAGGGTTTTGAGATTTTAGGGTTTTTAGGGTTTGGTGTTTTAGGGTTCTTGCGTTACTTACAGATCAAAAGTTTCTCAACAAGCTCTGATACCACTTGTTGATCCCAAACTTAGATCGATTAAGCTTTGTGTATACGAGATTAGATCAAGTACTACACGTAGAGAAACCTTTGCTTATGAATAAAGTAACAAAGTGTTATGCGGAATTAACACTTGATCTAAAACACAAAAGGTTAAACAAACTTTCACTTGTATTAGAATGATTCTTGTTGATTACAATGAAAGAGTTTTAACTTGCGAATACTTATGAAAACTAATATATGACTTTAACCTAAAAGACCTTCTTTTATAGAACAAGAAGTCTTGAACAATAAGCTACGAATCAACTATTCTAGGTAAAGATAATAATAGAAAATACAATGTTGTGCTTATCTTTACCATACATAAATAAAGAAACAAATAAACAAAAGATACGTATGAAGATATTCCATCAGTGTCAATCTTCAAGGCTATCAGCGTTGACTTCTTCAATGTCAATGCTTGGCTGTCAGCGTCCAATGTCTTCTTATCAGCGTTGACATTCTTCTTATCAGCGTCTAGTGAACTGACCCATATTTTATTCCCAACAGTTGGTGAATTCACAGGTTTAATTAATTAAATATAGTATCAATATGCAAAGCACCACGAAGGTAGCAGGACATCACAGCCCAATACTACAGTAGTTCCTACTGCCCTGTAATAGAAGCTAGACATGATTCTCAGTACGCCCATTGGGTCTATCCTGATGAGGTTTCCCTTAATCCGACAATGACATAAACCTGCTGCTCGGCCTAAGCAATACGTGACAGCTGATCACGACAGGCCGGGTGCTGTCAATACCCGAATAGATCTATCCATACATTTCGCGCTACACTATTAACTATTACAGTCCACGGGAATGGGGCAAACAGTAGGCAATAAATTGTTGTTGTCTGTGCATGCTTGCATATAAATAATTTTGTATGTTTTCTCCCCCAGTTATAAAACAGTAAAGATGGGGCCATGAACTCACCTTAGTGATAATGAGGTAGTGAGGATGATGTCACAGTATAGTCACGAACTGGAGAAATTACCTAAGTAATTTAAATGTCTCAGTGAATGCAACAATAATTATGCATGATGAATGGTACATATGAAAAATGCATGATCACAATTTATGGATTGTTACGTTGGCTTAAGTGTTTGTTGTAATAGTGAATTAAATGTATGTATATATATTTTTGTCCAAGAAATATATATATATAAGTGTATATAAATTTGTTTTAAGAAAAAGGGGTCGTAAATTAAATAAGTACATATATCTTATTTAATTTATTATAAAGAAGTAAATTATACCTTATTAAGTTTTAAGGTTTCAAAGGGAAATGGTTAACGAGTTTTGTCAATATCGTTTAGTTTGTAAATAACTAAAATAATTCATTTTACAAATGACAAGTTTTATTATTTCTTTTAATTAAATAAAACTATGATAATTCTTTGTAAATATAATTGTTTAGAAAATTATCCTTAAGTTTTCATCCGTTAAATTTATTACACCGTTAGTCCTTGTCGGTTATCCCATTTTTATGAAAATGCCCCCTAGGGCTTGATAAACTTTCGGGAAATGGCAAAATGCCCCCTTCCAATCCCACGGCATATATATAAGTGGGATTAGGGCTTGCTTTAAGTTTTAAAAATGGCATAAAAGGTCCTTGTGGTTTATTTAAGGCTCACGGTTGACTTTTGTTTACCCTATAGTTTCAAAAATGACACAAACGCCCCTTGGACTATATAATAGTCACGAAATGGATTACATAGTTTTTACTAGTTTCACTTTCGGGCCCAACTTTCACCATGTAACACTTTTGGCACAAAAAGTAACTAGTTGATTTTTAATATTGGGCTATGCGGCCTATTAAGGTCTGGTTAGGGTAAAAAGGGTTATTGGGCTTAGTTAAACTTTAGGGTAATTAGTAAATGGTAATTTTTACTATTGGGCCTTAACTAGTGGGCTTGTATTAAGTTTTATTTACAAACACTAGTTTAGTTTTTAAGCTTATATTATTTCGGCTTATATATGTGGCTTATATAAGTTCATCATTTTTTACTAAGGCTTATATTTTCCTACTAGTAAGTCATAAGCTTATATTTTGAAGGCTTTTGGGCTTATATTAAGGCTTATAGTATTCGGCTTATATATATGCATAGCTTATATTTTTAGGCTTAAATTCCTAAGAGTTTAAATAAGCTTATCTATGTCTCGGCTTATATAATTTTATTGTCAAGCTAGCTTATTTTAGTAGTACTTCGGCTTATATGGATTTTTAAGGCTTTTATGACGCGGCTTATATAACAATATGGGCTTATATAGGTTAAGTGGTTCGGCTTATTTTACAACACACACCTTTTTTTATGGTACACATCTATAACTAGTTCTTTCCTAGGGTTTTTAAGCAAGGTGTCCAACATGCTAGTACGTGAATAAGGATTCTAGGGCACGAAATGCTCACTCATTGTATAAGCCGTGGCTTATATATCACATGGGTGGCATTTCATGGAGGTTTTACGTATGCATGGCAACCTAGGTTCATTCCCTAAGCTCATACATGCATGATATGAGATGGAAAGTAAAAGAAATATGGAAATAGGTCTAGTGTAGTCTTTACTTACTTGTTTGATCAAGATGGTGACAAAGAGAGTAGTGATGACGTCGGCTTGTTATTACACGAGTCCTAGGAGCTTTGAATGCTTAGACTTCAATGCTTGGAGTTCATAGATTTTGTAGTAAATGAGATGGAGTATATTCGGTTAACTCTAGGTGATATGTGGGAGTGTTTCTTTGATCCGAATTTGTGGTGTGAGGGTGAGTGAATCTGTAGCTTAGCTCATAAATATCCAAGAGTGAAGATGAGTTGTGGCTTAGGGGTGAGACACGGCAAGAGAGAGGAAGAGGAGATTGAGTGAATTTTGCATTGTACTAGGTGAGTACACTTCCATAAATGATCAAGTTGTACAAGGTTGCTAGGGGTGTTCTTTGTAGCCGTCGCATGTAAGATTCAAAAGGCAAGTGGTAACCTTTGAGTGCTTCCATTTATTGTTATGTTTGTACAAGGTTTGATGTGTGGTGGTGTGGGTATACACGGCTAAGGCAACAAACAAGAGTGATGTGTGACTTAGCTCCTCAAATAGTGTTCCTAGTACTATCCTTAATTGTCCAAGTATGTACAAGTTTTCCATGGTTTTCAAAGGGAAACCGGCGGTTTTATGGGTTCAAGTAAAAAGGGAAAATGAAATTTTTGTATTGTGTATATATATTAGTGTATAGTTAGAAAATTGGTAAGGAGGGTAAGGGTTTTGGTATTAAAGGTTATGGTTAAGTATATATATATAAATATATACGGTTTAGTATAAGTCTAGGTTCGGCTTGTGTTTAATTTTTGTGTCTAAGTGAGTGTTAAATAAGTTAAGGTTATAATAACGTGTGAGTACGTTTGAGTTTAAGTAATTTTGGTTACGTTTAGAGCCTTTTGGTGAAAGTATGGTCCTTAGGTGATTTTATTATTACAAAATATATAAAAGAAATATAAAATGATTTATTATAGTGTTCATGTGTATAAGTAATTGTCATCGTGGTTTAAAGCCATTTATAGTGTAAAAATATATATAAACTATCCAATTCAAAAATATTTATATATATAAATAGCCAGTTATTAATTGTGATCATGACGTTGGATTTTTTAGAAAATCAATGGGATGTATGCAAGTGATCTTATGTTCAGATGACTTAAAGTCCTTTACAATAGATCATTTGTTGTCCAGTATGCTATTGAAATATAGCCATACAAATGTGGTCATGCTTTTATGATTAAAAATACTCATAATCACAATAAAAATTGTGATATAGTTGTTTTCCTGTTCAGATAATTAGAATGATGTATGCTCATGTGATGCATATGATTGTTCAAAGGATTTCATGCAAAGGAAATATAATAAAATATATAGATATCATGGGGTGACGTACACAATGTTGACAGAGTCAAAACCTGAAATTTACAGGTTTTACACACATCGTGTTCATGATTACCACATACACCTTCTACCAAACTCCAAACCAGTGAACGTTATACCTTACCGATATCCATAATTTCAAAGAGCCGAAATCACTCGATTAATATATGAGATTCTTGAGGAAGGGATAATTCAACCTAGCACGAGTCTTTTCTCTTCGTTGGTCCTCTTAGTGAAAAATAAGGATGGAACTTGGCGTTTTTGTGTTGACTACAGAGCCCTCAATTCAATTACTATCAAAGATAGATTTCCTATTCCTATAGTTGATGAGTTATTGGTTGAAATTCATGGAGCTCAATACTTTTCAAAACTGGATTTGCGTCAAGGGTATTTTCAGATTCGGTTGAGCTCTAAGGCAATCCTGAAAACTGCTTTTCGTACTACTGATGGTCACTTTGAATTCACTGTCATGCCATTTGCGTTGTCAAATGCTCCATCAACTTTCAAGCCACTGTGAACACACTCTTCAAGAATGAGTTGCATAAGTTCATATATAGTTGTTCATTCTTATATTACTTAGAACACTTATCACATGTTATGTCATTGCTTCAAAAGAATCAATTTTTTTTGTGAAAGAATCTAAATTCTCGTTTGGAAACACCTCAACGGCATTCTTGGGGCATATTATATCTGCACAAGGGGTAGCTACGGATCCAGAAAAGATTGAGGCTGTTTTAGGTTGGCCAATCCCTACAAACATTCGTTAATTACGTAGATTTCTAGGCTTGATTGGCTACTATAAGAAATTCATTCAGAACTATGCTACTATCGCTTCACCTCTAACAAAATTACTAAAAAAAGACAACTTTAAGTGGGGAATAGTGCAAAGTCAAGCTTTCAAGAAACTTTAGAAAGTAATGACTACCTTTCTTGTCTTGGCTATCCCATACTTGGATCAACCATTCACATTCACAGTTGAAACAGATGCCTCGGGTCTAGCTATGGGTGTTATACTAAGTCAAAATCGTCATCCAGTTGCATTCTTTAGCCGTAAGTTCTCATCGAGATTGCAAAGCTCGTCAACTTATGTACGAGAGATGCACGCGATCACTGTTGCAGTGGTAAAATGGCGTCATTATTTGTTAGTTCATCGGTTCGACATTGTTACAGATCATAAGAGTCTTAAAGATTTGTTAACACAGACTATTCAAAATCCTGAGCAACAAAAATGACTCACTAAGCTTTTAGGATATGACTATAGTATTCTTTACTGCCCTGGTTCTAGTAATGGAGGTGCAGATGCTCTTTCCCGCCAAGAATTCATTTCAATTACCAATGTTTCATCACCTAAGTTCACATTTTTGGATGAGTTTCGTGTGTTTTGGCAATCATCAGAAGTTCAACCAATCGTGGCTAATGCACTCCAAAGTGATTCTGTAACACCCCACTTTGGTAAGTGGACCGTTACGCGTAATTATGGCGTGTCATCAAAGCATGCAATGTAATATGTACTAAAACATACATGACCATAGGGAAGACCGGAATCAAACATCGGTCCCGAAACATAAGCCCAGAACATAAATAAGTAAATGAACTAGGAGGACAAGCAAGTGTCCAAACAAGCATAATTATGAAGGCACAAGGAGAAGAAGTCTAAGGCAACTTCCATCCTATGCACTTCCTCTAAATGCTCTAGTCTGTCCATGGGTACCTGCCGTTTTGGGACATGGAAAGAAAAGTAACGGCTGAGCAATACGCTCAATGAACAGATAAATGACATAGTATGAATGGCTGAAACATAAATGAAACTAACGGCAGCGGAAATGTATAAGTCCTGGAAAACCTGGAACATGTTCCTAAAACTGGTTTTATAGTTTGAAAAGACTTATGTTTTTATATGAAAACCGTATTAATTATCCAATAGCCCATATAGGTCATGAGGTTCCACCGTGCATGAATACTTGGAGGGGAGACCTCGTCATGCAATTAGAGGGGTTGCCTCTAATTAAATAGTCTGGGTAGGAGGTATTAGCTCCTAGTGAAGGATGCAAGGCACACATCGCATTCACTCTGATAATACTGATAAACATGTAACTAGGATGCACCCATACGCCCCACATGATAATATAATATAATGGCCAAAACTGAAAAGGGACGCCACGAGGAATCACTTCGCCGTGGGGAAGTCATAACACTGGTTCCTCTAGTGTTATGTGTTAACTTGGATTTACTAAGAACACGAGTAAAATATCCGGAGGTCGGGGAGGATAGAAGTGGTGTTTAGCCATGGTAGAGAGAGAAGCAAGAGATACTAGAAACAAAGAATTTATTTCTAGTGAGAGAAATGAAAACAAGTAAAATGATTATCCTCACCCCTCCATGGAAGTATGGAGGGGTATATATAGCACGGGACTTGGACTATTACATATGACAATATTAGTCCCTGCAAGTCCCGGCTATGAAACTAATGTAATTCCGTTAGTCGCACACATTTTAAGGCTAACAATCTTCCCCGAATGTGGAGACATACGGAATTACTTACAATGTTCCTAACGAATAAAAATACAACAAAAATATGACAGTATTAATTTTGCTTCCAGTGCTGAGACGTCGTTGTCTTCAAGTCTTCTAGAAAAATTTATACCCCAGTTTGAATCCTCTTTGTCTTTGCTTGTTAAGGAACCATTGTATCATGTATGAACTGGATTAACTTCCCCCTAATTCATACCACATGTCTTGAAAAGCTTTCTTCATAGACTTCTTTTTGACGAAGTAATAAGTGTGAAAACACTTATCCTTTTACCACTTATTTCCAATAATAACAAGACCAAAACGTGTATTTTATGTCGTAAAAGTCGGAATTATGCGTGGTTTGTGTTTTTATTATGTTTTAGGACCAAAAGATGCAAAAGGAATAAAACATGGGCTATCACGGGCTTTTATCAAAGAAAAAGACTAAAGACGAAGTCAAAAGATCGACAATGCAAAAAGAACAGAAGTCCAAGGCCAATTCTGAAGATTTATCGAGGAAAAAGTCTAAAGACAGAAGTTTATTGAAGTCAAAGAACTCAAGTCTAATTATAGAAGAAAATTACTAGACAAGTTCAACTTATATCGACAAATCCCGAGATGACGTCGAGAAAGACAAAGATTAAGTCGAGTCGAGTCGAGAAGAAAGAAACTAGATAGCTTAAGCATGTAGTCTCCTCACCTCCTATAAATACCATCCTAATATGTCATTAGGAGGGTGTTAGGTGTTTTAGTTTTCAATAGTTGTAGTTTAATTTATATATGCTTTTTATTTCTTCTCTCTAGTTTTTCCTTCCAAACTTATTAATCTTTCCATTAATCTTGTAATCTTTTTACATTCATCTTTAATCAATCAAGCTTATTTTCTTAATTCTCATTCTACCTTTCTTAATCTTTATCTTAATCTTGATAATCATGTAGTTAATCTCTTTGATTATGTGATTGATTTGTTCATGTGATTGATCTTGTAGTTTTGATGTGGTGGATGTTTTGAGCTTATTGTGGTTATTGATCTTTTAGTGTTTGGCTTATTTTTGACTAAGTTGTTTTGATAGATTAATAGGATTGCTTATTAGTTGATTTTAATGTTTTGATTATTTAATGTTTTTATAGTTTTAAAATTTTGGCTTATTTAGTTCTTCTTAAAACTTATTTGGTTAAAGTTTTGGTAAATTTCTTGTTTGGTTTGTGCTTATTTGTGGCTTATTTCTTAAATTTAGTTGTTACTGTTTATTCGTGGTTGAGTTATATCATTTTCGGAAAAGGGTTTTGTTTCTCTGAAAACATACCTTTTTTCTGAAAAGGCCTTTTTCCGAAATTCCCACTTTTGTGAATTGATCATTTCTCTGAATTTGTCCTTTTTTCTGAAATTGCAATTATTCCGAAATAATATTTTCTCCGAATTCATCAATTTTATGAAAACCATCTTTTTCCGAAAAATCTATTATTCCGAAGATTCTGTTATTCCGAAGATTCACTTTCTCTGAAAAGTTTTTTTTCCGAAATTATCATTTCTCTGAATTCACTGTTTTTCCGAAAATATCTCTGAAAACCTTCTTTTTCCGAAAATACAATTTTCTCTGAAAAGCTTGTTATTCTGAAATTACCATTTTTCCGAAGATCCTTTTATTCCGAAGAAGCTATTTTTCTGAATAGTCAATTATTCCGAAAATCCATTTTTTCTGAAAAGGCATTTATTCCGAAGATCCTAGTTTTACTGAAAACACCATTATTCCGAAGAAACCATTTTTCCGAAATTGTCTTTACCTTATTTTCAGACTTAGTTTAATTAGTAGTTTTCTGAATTGTTTCCATTTTCCAAACTTTAATTTTTCCCGCCTTTTAACTTAGCATTGTTTTAACTTGTTTTATCTTAGATTAAATTTTCATACTTTCAACGACATTTTTATTTTTAGTAGAATAGATATTCAAACCTTTTATTTTCCACCAAGAACAATTGAGTCGCACTTCCTTCCAATAATCAATTCGAAAAGATTCGGACGATAATATTTTATACTTAGCTAAAAGCTGGGTATTAAATGGCGCCGCTGCCGGCTCTTTTCGTTAAGATTAACGGTTTTAAGTGAGAGATGCGTTGGATTTTGGGATCCGTTCATCTTTGAACGTTATTTTCCTTGCTTTAAAATTTTCAAAAAGCCTAAAAAAATATAAAATTTTTAAAAAAATACAAAAAATTAAAAAACATAAAAAACCGAAAATATTTCTGCTTTGTTATTTCTTTTGCAGGTGTATGCGCACTCCATCAACGTCTTATCCCGAGCTCGTGACTCTCGATAATTTAGACATGGCCGGTGTACACAACAATTATAATAATCCACCTCAAAACAACATGAATAATAACAACAATGAACCTCTACCGGACAATCGTCCTATGATTGAACTTTTGCAAGCACATGTAGAGGGCAACAACGATGCTATTGTCATACCCGCGATTGTAGCCAACAACTTTGAGCTCAAATCCAACTTTATTCAAATGGTCTCTGCTCAACCATTCTTGGGGCATACCATTGATGATCCTCATGACCACATCAAAAGGTTCCTTCAACTCACGAATACGGTCAAATTCAATGGGGTTTCACAAGAGTTAATTCGCTTGCAACTTTTTCCTTTCTCCTTAGAGGGACAAGCCCGACATTGGCTTGATAAGGAACCGCCACAAAGTATTCTTACGTGGACGGACTTAGAGACCAAACTCATAAACTACTTTTTCCCACCCTCTCGTACTACCGCTTTGCGGAATGAAATCATTACTTTGGAACAAAAGTACGATGAGACTTTTAGTGAATCTTGGGACCGTTTTAAAGAACTTTTAAGAAAGTGCCCACAACATGGTTTTACCAAAGTGCACCAAATTAATACTTTTTACAATGTTTTAAGCATGAATGACCAAGATTAACTAAAAAGTGCCTCGGGGGGGGGGGGGGGGGGGGGGTAATGTTTTGGTTAAGTCTTCTAATGCCGCTTGGGATATTATTGAGAACAAGTCTAGAGTGCAAACCAAGAGTGTTCGGACCAATGTGGCTAGTGCTAGCACTAATGAGAGCAACAAGAGACTTGATAAGCTTACTTCGCTTGTTGAATCACTTGCTCTCCAAGCTAGTGCTTTGACTCAATCATGTGATATATGCGGGGGATCTCACTCATACACCGATTGTCCTTCAACTCACGACAATCCAGAAAATGTGTATGCCGCCAACGGTACCTATTCCACGTGAGGCTATCAAGCACATCCTCAAGGTGACCGCAATTTGCTCAGCTATCGCTCAAACAACTTTCTTTCACCACCCGGTTTTCCCCCACAAAACCCAAACAACCTCAATTGCAACAATCAAAACCAACCTCGTGCTCCAAATCAATATCAAAACCAAAGAAACCCATATCCACCTCAAAGAAACAACCAAGTTTACCAACAACCTGCTTATCAATCACCCGCCTACAATGCTCCTCCTCCCAACCAACCCACCGCATTACACCAAGATGTTGAAACCTACATGAGGACTAATGATGCGATAGTGCAAAATCTTCAGCGGGAAATGCTCAACTTGAAAGCAGATATGGTGAAACAAGGAAACGATCTTCGAGCTGATATGCGAAACACTTTGGCAAGTCAAACGAATGACTTGAGGAACATGATGGCTAGTTTATTCCCTAGTAATCAAGCCTCTGGATCGGGTTCTCTTCCGAGTAACACCATTGCTAATCCAAGAGGGGAGATGAAAGCAATCACCACTAGCAGTGGAAAAGGTTTAAAGGAATCCGAGCTTCCTACACCTACACCGGTGATTGTGACAAAGAAAAACGAGTCTCCTTCTCCGGTTCCTCCATCTTCTATTCCTCCAACTTCTACTTCTCCAATTCTACCACCTTCTACTTCTACCCCTCCACCACCCAAGGATGTGAGTGCGAATTCTATACCAAAGCCTTCATCTCAACCCAATATACCTTATCCTTCGAGGTTGTGGAAAGAGAAATTGAAGAACAAGGATGATATTTAGGTTTCGAACTTTCTTAAAATGTTCAAACAACTGAATTTCAATATCTCCTTTGCTGAGGCTCTCGCTCACATGCCCAAATATGCTAAAATGTTTAAAGATCTTCTCAGTGATAAGGAAAAACTTTTCGATATTGCTCAGACCCAACTTAATGAGAATTGCTCCGCAGTGCTCTTAAGGAAATTACCAACCAAACTTGGTGATCCGGGTCGTTTCTTGATTCCGTGCAACTTCCCTGGGGTAGAGAATTGTATGGCCCTAGCCGATCTAGGTGCTAGTATAAAATTAATGCCTTTAAGCGTTTGGAAGCAATTATCTCTCCCCGAGCTAGTCCCCACACGAATGACTTTGGAATTAGCTAATCGTACGGTTGCTTATCCGGTGGGGATAGCCGAAGACGTCTTCGTTGGTGTCGACAAATTCACCTTTTCGGCGGATTTTGTTGTCGTTGACTACGAGATGGACCCCCGTGCTCCATTAATCGTTGGACGTCCATTCTTGAGGACCGGTCGCACTCTCATTGATGTAGCCGCTGGTGAATTAATCATGAGGACTATAAAATCGTCTTCAACATGGGTAAACTTTCTAAGCAGCCTTCTGAAAACGAGAGTGTTAATTTCATTGACGTTCTTAATGAGGCTTGTGAAGAACATTTCAAAGACGCTTGTAAAAGTGGTTCTTCTTCTCTTCCCATTGTTGAGACCGTTGCCTCGATTGCTCCATCACTAACTCCATTTGGAGACAATGATTTCATCTTGAAAGAATTTGAAGCAACTTTAGGAGATGTGGACTTGCAATATGACGATTCTCCCTCCAATTGGGATGAAGACATTCGTACCATTGAGAAACTTCTCAATGAGGACCATATTTCTCCACCATCTCCTAAGGATATTTCTATCGATGAATCGAATTCGACTACGCCTTCCATCGACAATCCTACGGATTTAGAGCTTAAGGACCTACCGTCTCATCTCGAGTACGTTTTCCTTGAAGACAACAAGAAGTCACCCGTCATCATCGCTAAGGACTTGAAAGAGGAAGAAAAATCCCGACTTATCGCCGTGTTGAAAAATCACAAGAATGCTATTGCTTGGAAGATCTCTGATATTCGTGGAATTGATCCTCACTTTTGCACACATAAAATTCTCATGGAGGACGACTTTAAACCCACTATTCAAAGCCAAAGGAGGGTGAATCCTAAGATCCATGACGTTATCAAAAAAGAGGTTATCAAACTTCTTGATGCGGGAATGATCTATCCTATCTTGGATTCACCATGGGTTAGTCCCGTCCATTGTGTGCCTAAGAAAGGCGGAATCACCGTTGTGCCCAATGAAAACAACGAGTTGATTCCTACTCGTCTCGTTACAGGGTGGAGAGTTTGTATAGACTATCGCAAACTCAATGATGCTACGAGAAAGGATCATTTTCCCCTTCCTTTCATGGGCCAAATGCTTGAACGTTTAGCGGGTAATGACTATTACTGCTTTTTAGACGGTTTCTTCGGGTATTTTCAAATTCCCATCGATCCCAAAGACCAAGAGAAAACCACATTCACTTGTCCTTACGGAACATTTGCTTATAAAAGAATGCCTTTCGGCTTATGCAATGCTCCTGGGACTTTCTAAAGGTGTATGATGGCTATCTTCCATGACATGGTTGAAGAAACTATGGAAGTCTTCATGGATGATTTCTCGGTTTATGGGGATTCTTTCTCTCATTGCCTTGCCAATTTGGAACGCATGCTTAAGAGGTGTGAAGACACTCGCCTTGTTCTAAATTGGGAAAAATGCCATTTCATGGTAAAAGAAGGCATCGTGCTAGGACATAAAATCTCAAAAGCCGGTCTTGAAGTTGACCGTGCTAAAGTGGATATCATAGCCAAATTACCTCCACCGTCAACCGTGAAGGGTGTGAGAAGTTTCCTTGGTCATGCGGGCTTCTATCGCCGATTCATCCAAGATTTTTCTAAAATCGCTCGCCCGATGACCCACCTCTTGGAAAAGATACTCCTTTTATCTTTTCCAAAGAGTGTCTTGAATCCTTCAATCTTCTTAAGGATAAGCTAACTAAGGCACCGGTCTTGGTTACCCCTAATTGGGAGCTACCTTTTGAGTTGATGTGTGATGCTAGCGACTTTGCTATTGGAGCGGTTTTGGGCCAAAGAGTGAACAAACACTTCCAACCAATCCACTATGCTAGCAAGACAATGACGGGGGCTCAATTGCATTATACCACTACCGAAAAAGAGCTTTTAGTTGTAGAGTATGCTTTTGAAAAATTCCGCCCCTATCTTGTCCTTTCTACCACCATCGTGTATACCGATCATTCCGCGTTGAAGTACTTGTTGACTAAGCAAGATTCTAAGACAAGACTTCTTCGTTGGGTTTTTCTCCTTCAAGAATTTAAAATCGAAATTCGTGACAAAAAAGGGAGCGGAAAACCTAGCCGCGGATCATCTAAGTAGACTTGAGGATCCTTATCAAGGGGATCATCCGAATCAAGAGATCAATGACTCTTTTCCCCTTGAGGCATTAATGTCTATCAACTCCAATCTTGATGACACCCCGTGGTTTGCGGACATTGCAAACTACTTAGCGGGTGTAATTCTCAAGGAAGGGTTAACGTCCCAGCAAAAGAAAAAGTTCTTTAAAGATATTGAACATTATTTCTCGGACGACCCTTACCTTTTCAAACAATGTGCTGATCTGATTATTCGTCGATGTGTTGATGGGCCGGCAGCGGTACAAATCCTTGATGCTTGCCATAAAGGACCCACCGGTGGTCACTTTGGTCCCAATTACACCGCGAAGAAAGTATTCGACTCTGGATTTTATTGTCCCACCATCTATCGTGACGCTCACGACATGGTTAAACATTGTGATGCTTGCCAAAGACAAGGCAAGATCACACATAAAGATGAGATGCCTCAAAATTTCATACAAGAATGTGAAATCTTTGATGTATGGGGCATCGACTTTATGGGGCCATTTCCATCATCTAAAGGGAACAAGTACATCCTCGTAGCCGTTGACTACGTTTCTAAATGGGTTGAAGCTAAGTCTCTCCCTACGAACGATGTGAGGGTGGTCGTGAAATTTTTGAAGCAGCTTTTTGCTCGATTCGGTGTTCCTCGTGCTATCATCAGTGACCGCGAGACTCATTTTTGCAACGATCAATTTTCAAGATTCATGGCTAAGTATGGTGTCAATCACCGTCTTTCCACCGCCTATCATCCCCAAACCAATGGTCAAGCCGAGATTTCCAACCGTGGATTGAAGCGAATTCTGGAACGTATTGTGGGACAGCATCGTGCCTCTTGGGCCGATAAGTTAGATGATGCTTTGTGGGCTTTCCGTACTGCTTATAAGACCCCGATCGGTTGTAAACCTTATCGTCTTGTGTACGGGAAAGCATGCCACCTCCCTATCGAGCTGGAACATAAGGCATGCTGGGCCTTGAAGTGGGCTAACTTCGACATCAACAAAGCCGGTGATCTTCGCAAGATTCAACTCAACGAGCTTAATGAATTAAGGAATGAAGCTTACGAGAACTCATTAATCTACAAGGAAAAGACCAAGATCATCCATGATGCAAGGATTAAGAACCGAGAGTTCCATGTTGGTGATCAAGTCTTACTTTTTAACTCTCGGTTGAAGATCTTCTCGGGCAAGTTGAAGAGCCGCTGCTCTGGTCCATTCACCGTCGCCAAAGTCTTTCCCTATGGCACCATTGAGCTTTCTCAGCCTAATGGGCCCAATTTTAAGGTGAATGGCCAGCGTGTTAAGTTGTACTTTGGTGAGGACATCTCGCATGAGATGATTCCATCCCTCACCACGTTTCCCATGAACTAGTTTTGGGTCGAGTCAGGCTCGTGACTCGGTGAACAAAAACAAGCGCTTCTCGGGAGGCAACCCGTGATCTATCCTTTACCGTTTTCATAATAAGTGTAGGGGGAGCCCCGTATGTGTTTGTTGTCTTGTTTCTTCTTCTGTACAGGGATTAAAGCTTCAACGATCCATTCTCGATGACTTTTGACGAACCGTGATCCCGTGTACCCGTCTTCCCGGTTCTATCCTAAAACTGTCGTGATTCAATATTTCATATCTTATATGTTCACTTTGAAATCACTATAGTTGTCCTTTCCTTAGCAAGATTTAAACAACGTGCACAATGTCCTAAGTGTAGGAGAGTTTACTCCCATATGCTTAAACATTAAGGACAATGTTTATATCAAGTGTAGGGGGACTTCTATCGAAGTAAGTGGTCTTTTCCATGAATTTGTCCTCATTTTAACCAGAAAACTTGATTTTTCGACATTTTTCAAAATTTTTAATCTATTTTGGCCTAGTTGTATAGTTGTATTTTCCTTTGTTATGGTTATTTTCTTTCCTTGCTTGAATAACTTTACAATAAAGTGGTTTTAAATTTTTCAAAGTCGTGAATATTTTGACTCAACCCGAGTTTACTTATCTAAGTATACTCTAGCTAGTATCCTTAACGTGTTTAAGTCAAGTTTTGCTAGGCTTTTATTTAGGGAGCTTTAAAACGCGAAAGTCTTAACTCTCACGGGTTAAGAACAAGAACTTTTCGCAAGTTCCTATAATTGATCCTAGAGAGTTGTTTATCAAGGGAACTTTAAAATACGATTTCTAAACTTGAAAAGGTCGAAGAATTTGCAAGATCCTATAGATGACTCGAAAACCCAAAACTTTGATTTAGATGGCTAAGCATCCACGAGTCTCATTCCTTAAGATTTTAAATTGTGGAGAATGAGAGATGATAGAATCAATTATAAGTTTGGTATTCTTTCGTGAATTTATGTGAGTTGATTATAAGACGATTCTCCCATCGCTTGCTAATAAATTTATCTGCAATAAATAAGGTTGTACGATTTGAAAAGTTACTTAGCTTCTAGCACAAGTTCGTTTAAAAGTTGCTCGGTATTAATTAGAGTTCATAGCCAAGGCATAACTTATTGAAGCGGGATGCGAAGATTGGCGAGTCCAAAAAGGCCCTAACAAGGCATGAGGGCTACATTTTGTTGCCAAAGATCCAAAAGTGATGTGAAGAATCATTTATCAAAAATCAATATGAAGGATCGAGACACACGACGAAAAGCAAGTACTCCCCAAAAGATCATGGAGAAGTCTATCCGAAAAGACCCTAGCAAGGTATGAGGATAAATAGATCCAAGTCCTAAAAGGAGGCGGATCGTTGTATATCAAAGTCCAAAATAAAGATTGGAGAAAAATGAAGAAGTCGTGGTCCAAATATGAAGAATCTCTCAAAACTTCAAGTGAAGAAATTCCTATTATGAAGAGAAGACCATAATTTCAAGAACGTCTCTCAAAGATTTGAAGTATGAAGTCGCTGCCAAATATCGGTCCGAGAAAGGTCTCAAATCGTGAAACGAGTTATGCCAAGATATGAACTTTGAAAGGTCCCGAGAAGCAGTTTTAAAAGATTTTTTCCTTTAGCTAAATATTGATTAAATCGTCCCACTTTATTTTCAGCCTAAATAACTATCGAAATAAGTCAAACAATGCATCCTCGTGATCATTTAAGACATTATTAAAATATAAGAGATACACCTAGGAATAAGGGAGTCTAAGTGAATAATTAGGCCACATGAGTTCGCGTTAGTTTGCTAACTTTTAATAACAATGATCTCGTTTTTAAGCTTGGTATGGGGAACGTGAAACTTGAGAATGATGTACATTCATGACAACCTAAAACCCCAATGTAAGTCTTTGATTTCTTACTTATTTTGTTCTTTTAAGTTTTCTTAGTGTTTAGTATTTAATAAAGGCCAAGGTGGGTTATCTATGATGAAAAATGTAAACCGTGCTTTGAAATTAGTGCATTGCATGAGGACATTGCAATGGTCAAGTGTAGGGGATTTAATAAGTGTGAAAACACTTATCCCTTTACCACTTATTTCCAATAATAACAAGACCAAAACGTGTATTTTATGTCGTAAAAGTCGGAATTATGCGTGGTTTGTGTTTTTATTGTATTGTAGGACCAAAAGATGCAAAAGGAAGAAAACATGGGCTATCACGGGCTTTTATCGAAGAAAAAGACTAAAGACGAAGTCAAAAGATCGAGAATGCAAAAAGAACGGAAGTCCAAGGCCAATTCTGAAGATTTATCAAGGAAAAAGTCTAAAGACGGAAGTCTATTGAAGTCGAAGAACTCAAGTCTAATTATAGAAGAAAATTACTAGACAAGTTCAACTTATATCAACAAATCCCGAGACGACGTCGAGAAAGACAAAGATTAAGTCGAGTCGAGTCAAGAAGAAAGAAACTAGATAGCTTAAGCATGTAGTCTCCTCACCTCCTATAAATACCCTCCTAATATGTCATTAGGAGGGTGTTAGGTGTTTTAGTTTTCAATAGTTGTAGTTTAATTTATATATGCTTTTTATTTCTTCTCTCTAGTTTTTCCTTCCAAACTTATTAATCTTTCCATTAATCTTGTAATCTTTTTACATTCATCTTTAATCAATCAAGCTTATTTTCTTAATTCTCATTCTACCTTTCTTAATCTTTATCTTAATCTTGATAATCATGTAGTTAATCTCATCTCTTTGATTATGTGATTGATTTGTTCATGTGATTGATCTTGTAGTTTTGATGTGGTGGATGTTTTGAGCTTATTGTGGTTATTGATCTTTTAGTGTTTGGCTTATTTTTGATTAAGTTGTTTTGATAGATTAATAGGATTGCTTATTAGTTGATTTTAATGTTTTGATTATTTAATGTTTTTATAGTTTTTAATTTTTGGCTTATTTAGTTCTTCTTAAAACTTATTTGGTTAAAGTTTTGGTAAATTGCTTGTTTGGTTTGTGCTTATTTGTGGCTTATTTCTTAAATTTAGTTGTTACTGTTTATTCGTGGTTGAGTTCTATCATTTTCGGAAAAGGGTTTTGTTTCTCTGAAAACATACCTTTTTCTGAAAAGGCCTTTTTCCGAAATTCCCACTTTTGTGAATTGATCATTTCTCTGAATTCGTCCTTTTTTCTGAAATTTCAATTATTCCGAAATAATCTTTTCTCTGAATTCATCAATTTTATGAAAACCATCTTTTTTCGAAAAATCTATTATTCCGAAGATTCACTTTCTCTGAAAAGTTTTTTTTTCCGCAATTATCATTTCTCTGAATTCATTGTTTTTCCGAAAATATCTCTGAAAACCTTCTTTTTCCGAAAATTCAATTTTCTCTGAAAAGCTTGTTATTCCGAAATTACCATTTTTCCGAAGATCCTTTTATTCCAAAGAAGCTATTTTTCTAAAAAGTCAAGTATTCCGAAAATCCATTTTTTCTGAAAAGGCATTTATTCCGAAGATCCTAGTTTTACTGAAAACACCATTATTTTGAAGAAACCATTTTTCTGAAATTGTCTTTACCTTATTTTCAGACTTAGTTTAATTAGTAGTTTTCTGAATTGTTTCTATTTTCCAAACTTTAATTTTTCCCGCCTTTTAACTTAGCATTGTTTTAACTTGTTTTATCTTAGATTAAATTTTCATGCTTTCAACGACATTTTTATTTTTAGTAGAATAGATAATCAAACATTTTATTTTCCACCAAGAACAATTGAGTCGCACTTCCTTCCAATAATCAATTCAAAAAGATTCGGACGATAATATTTTATACTTAGCTTAAAGCTGGGTATTACGAAGCTTCTGAATCAGCTTCCCCCCAAACCAATATCCTATCTTGAGCAGAATTTGTAGCTTGAGCAATCTTCTATCTTTGACATTTAACGTGCACAGCGGAATTTTGTAGAAGAAGAAGCAAGCCACACCAAGTAACTGCTACCTTGACATTTTTGGTCTTCATGATTATGTGTTTGGGGGAACATGTAAGAAATCAGCAACAAATCTTCTCACGCTTGTAGAATACTTCCCCCTGGAAGTTGAACTGAATACCCCAAAGTACACGTTCTTCCCCCATGATGGTGACGAACTCTCGGAAGCATCATCTGACGTGTACGGAAAAATCGCGAGATGTTCTTGTCGAAAGTATGATGGTGACAAACACTCGTTAGCGTTCTTGTCAAAAGTATGGTGGTTAAGAACACTCGGTAGCATTCTTGTCAAAAGTATGGTGGTTAAGAACACTCGGTAGCATTCTTGTCAAAAGTATGGTGGTTAAGAACACTCGGAAGCATCATTTGGCGAATACAATCAGAATCACGAGATGTTCGTGTCCGAAGGAGAAATCTTTGTTGACATTTTGTAGCTCAAGTTGCTCGTGAGAATTGTTTGTTGATCACATCTCTACTATTGTACTCTCTGGCTAAACTTACCAACCTCGTATTCTTTCGGCTATCTGTAGTGACCACTGGTGAAGTAAACCTGATATTCCAAACTTGAAACTGAAGTACAATCCCCCAAATTTGTTACTTACGCTTTGCACTTGAGTTGATTGACGAACGGTGCAGAGAAACGTCTCTTAGTACCTTATACATAGAAGAAGCGAGAAGTATAAGATGTAAAACACCTCTTGAAATATCCACAACTACCTGTGAGTGTGACACTGAGCACTACAACGTAACTCCTTAAGTGATAGTTATCCATGTCGTCGACCATCCACCCTTGACAGTGGAAACAAGATAAATCAAGTCTCAGTCATTAATGCTAAAGTGAATCATCAATCGATAGAATGGGGTGAAAGAGGCTCGATGATGAATTGAGAAGACGCCTTCGTGATATTCCACTTCAACTTCAAATAATAAATACCAAATCCACTTCGTGATCACTTGACATTACTTTGCTCGAATAGTAGCCGTTTTGACAGTTTCAGTGAATCTTAAAGGATCGTTTTAGTGTTTGTTTGTTTTTGTCGTGTTTGTTCGAGTGTCGTTTACTATGGATCAAACGATGACTAAAGAATGAGAAGTTTTCAACGTCGTCTAGCAAACTTTACTTTGAAGCCCAAATCAGTCATATGGCCAACTAATGCGCGGATCGAAACGAAGGTTTTCTTTAATCGGAATAACCCGTAATCACCATATACCTTTTATCCGCACATCATAATAAAGCTCATTTAGCACAATCCATTACAAAAATGCTAGGCCCAGTCGGCCAATCAAGTCCATTATCTGTCATAATATATACTCGGCCCACTTATCATCAGATAAACAAATTCAATTTGTCCTTAAGCAATTGACTGGCCCAAGCTTTGTAACTAGCACCCCGAACCAAACTTGGATAAATAATAGTACCCATCCCTAAAATCTCTTTATAACCTAACATAATCACACAACATAGGTTTATCCGCCCCCATCTCCTTCCAGTGGCGGATCCAGGAATTTACGTTAGGGTATGCACTATTTTAGCGGAGTTAAAAAAAAATTGTTTATGGGTTCAAAAAATTTAGGGTCGGGTTTTTCTACAGTAAAACTGATTGTTCGGATTCGAATATCTTCGTTAAAAATTGCTTTTGCGTCAACTAATTAAGATCTTAAGCTACTTATATATTTATGTTTTAAGTTTTAACTAACGTGATAAATTTTCACCTAGTAAAAAAGTTGATGCGAAGTTAACCTGGTTCTAATTTAATTAGCAATCCTATATTCTTTAAAAGGCCATTTAGTGGGCTATGCTTTGAAAAAGGATGTGTGGGCCAAAACACTAATGTAATGTATGTAACTCCTCATTAAATAGTTTTATGGTCCAAAGAAAATAAAATTTACCATCGACCAATCATCTACCATTGACTATTCATCTTGTCTTCAACCTCTCGCTGCCTGCAAACTCAACTTGAACCAGTCATTTTTTAGTTTTTCTTCATCTTTTTTCTTTTCTTTGAAATCTATGGGTATGCACTAACAATTTTCTAGTCTTTTAAAGGGTGTGCACTCATTAATTCGTAGTGTATTTTGTACTAACTATTGAAACAATCAAAAAAAAAATTACACTAGTAAGATTTCAGACAGGGTATGCACGTGCATACCCTGGTTACATGCTAGATCCGCCCCTGTCTCCTTCCATCGTTCTCTCCGCCCCCATCATACTATTCCACCACAGCCAAAAATCAATCTCATCATAAAACCAACTTGTTAACTACGAGACCCGAATCTGCCATATTTTCTTAATCTCAATCTCAGGATGATCAAACACAAGATCAGAAACAGTTTAAACATTTTGCTACGAGAAACTAACCACTCCAACTCGTTTAATGAAAGAGGTCAGTGAGTTTCATTCTTCAAGATCTTTATATTAAGGTCTCGGGTAAGGTTTTGTTTGAGTTTGTGTTTAGTCGAATCAAAGAAAGAAAGTGACACACTTGTTGTGTTTCTTCTTTAGAGATTTAGAAATTGAGAGAGGAAAATGGCCTTGAAAGAGAACTGTGATGATCTTAAATTCGTGTATAGATCTTCATAAGATCTTGGCATGCAATAGCAAGACACGAGTTTGATCTGAGTTCTTTAGTTTTTTCAGTTTGATTATCGAGTCTAGTTGGGGATTAGGTGTCGATAGGTTAGGTTAGAGATTTGGTGTTGTTTGGAGTTAAAAGGTTGATATGTTAAAAGCAGATTTTGGTATTGAGTCATCGGAATGTTTTTCAGAAAAAAAACCATCGTACTATTTTCAGAAAGTCATCGCAATATTATCATCTTAAGCACTAGTCATCGCAATGAAAATACCACCCATCGTAAGGTAATTAGTATCTGTCCATCGGAATCCAAACAAAAATCCACCGCAATAATAAAACCATGTCATCGCAATGTTTACAGTAGACAGATTCCATCGCAATCCCATCGTAATATTTATGTATCTCCCCATCGCAATGAGTCTAAACATCCATCGTATTGTTATCTTAACTCACCATCGCAATGTGTCAAGCCACCCATCGCAATGAGTCCCATCGGAATGAATCCCATCGCAATGAGTCAGACGATCCCATCGTAATGTATAAGTGTGTCCCCATCGGAATAAGCCATCTTAGGATGCCATCGGAATGTATATGTGATCTCGTCGCAATGAGTCAAAAGAGGCCATCGGAATATATCAAAAATACCCCATCGCAAGAGGGTTTTGACATGTTCTTTGGAATCCCCGAAAATTCTGGATCTGGTCACCTTTTTTTCGGTTTGTTCATCTTCATAGACAGTCACCAAAACCCAGAAATATATAAAAAAAATAAAACTTTTTGAAGGGAATGATGGGATAAAGGACAGATATGGACAGAAAAAATAATATCAAGGGACGGATATAAAAAGATGAATAAAAAATGGATTTAACAAAAATTTTGTGACTTTAACAGATTTGGATAACAGATATATGAAAAAACAGATAGGACAAAAGACACGAATTTTTTGACAGATTTATAGAATGATAAAGAAATCAAACCGTAAACGAATCAAACACAAACACGAACATAACCACGAATCAAAAACACGAAACACCCTCGGTTAGCTCTGATGCCAATTGTTAACTTGGATTTACTAAGAACATGGGTAAAAGATCCGGAGGTCGGGGAGGATAGAAGTGGTGTTTAGCCATGGTAGAGAGAGAAACAAGAGATACTAGAAACAAATAGTTTATTTCTAGTGAGAGAAAGGAAAACAAGTAAAATGATTATCCTCACCCCTCCATGAAAGTATGGAGGGGTATATATAGCACAAGACTTGAACTATTACATATGACAATATTAGTCCCTACAAGTCCCGGCTATAAAACTAATGTAATTCCGTTAGTCGCACACATTTTAAGGCTAACATTATGGTTATGGTACCTTCATAACTAGGTGACACTAGTCATGCATGTATATGGCTTAGGCTCTTAAACTAACATAGGTAATCAAACATATAAAACAAATACTGGGAAAACAGTGGCTGCAAACGGGGAATCCTAATAAGGAAAGAATGTCCATACTGAAAGGACGGGAAATCCGTACCTTGTGTCTAGTGAAAGGAAAGGAAGAACAGAATGAAAGCCTACTCTGATCTCACTAATGCTACATAAATAGGGGACATGTATAAGTATTCTGTTTACTGAGTAAATAGGGGACATAAATAGGGGACACGTATATCAAAATCCAAAATAAAGATTTGATAAAAATGAAGAAGTCGTGATCTAATTATGAAGAATCTCTCAAAAACTTCAAGTGAAGAAATTCCTATTATGAAGAGAAGACCATTATTTCAAGAACGTCTCTCAAGATTTGAAGTATGAATTCAATGCCAAATATCGGTCCGAGAAAGGTCTCAAATCGTGAAGCGAGTTATGCCAAGATATGAACTTTATGAGGTTTCGAGAAACAGTTTTAAAAGATTTTGTCCTTTAGCTAACTATTGATTAAATCGTCCTACTTTATTTTCAGTCTAAATTAACTATCGAAATAAATCAACAATGCATCCTCGGGATCATTCAAGACAATAATAAAATATAAGAGATACACCTAGGAATAAGGGAGTCTAAGTGAATAATTGGGCCACATGAGTGAGTGTTAGCTTACTAACTTATAATAACAATGATCTCTTTTTTAAGCTTGGTATGGAGAACGTGAAACTTGAGGGTGATAAACATTCATGACTACCAAAGCCCTAATGTAAGTCTTCGATCTTTTTACTTGTTCTTCCTTCTTGCATTTTGTAATTTTCTAATCTTTTTGGTTTCCTTAGTGTTTAGTATTTAATAAAGGCCAAGGTAGGTTAATTATGATGGAAAATGTAAACTGTACTTTGAAATTAATGCATTGCATGAGGGCATCGCAATGGTCAAGTGTAGGGGATTTAATAAGTGTGAAAATACTTATCCTTTTACCACTTAATTACAATAAAAACAAGACCAAAACGTATATTTTATGTCGTAAAAGTCGGAATTATGCGTGGTTTGTGTTTTTATTGTGTTTTAGGACAAAAATATGAAAAAGGAAGAAAACACGGGCTTTCACGGGCTTTTATCGAAGAAAAAGACAAAAGAGAAAGTCAAAAGGTCAAAAGATCAAAAGTGCAAGAAGAACGGAAGTCAAAGGCCTATTCTGAAGATTTATCGAAGAAAAAGTCTAAAGACGGAAGTTTGACAAAGTCGAAGAACCAAGTCAACTAAATGAAGAAATTAGAAGACGAGTTCATATTATCATTCGACTAATCCCGAGACAAAGTCGAGAAAGACGAGTCATTTAAAAAGACGAGAAGACAAAAGGAAGAAAGAAGGAAGCATCCTACCAACTCCCTTCTCCTATAAATAACCTCCTAATGCTCCATTAGGAGGGTGTTAGTTAGTTAGTTAGATCGTCAATTTTATTTTTCTTAGTTTTTCATATCTTTAGAGAGAAGTAGGTGATTCTACTTTCTCTCTCTAGATTTCTTCCATTTTTCTTTCAAGTTTTAAGCTTTTCATTTAATCTTGTAATTGAATCCTTAATCTACAAGTTCAAGTTCAAGCTTTTCATCATCTATCTTATTCTACCTTTCTTGTTTTTGATTTTGATCTTGATTCGGATTAAGTATGCATCTTGTTTAATCTTAATGCTTATTTGATTAAAAAGTTTATCTTTTTGTTCTCATAAATGTTATTAAACGATTTAAGATCTTAGATTATTGCGGCTTATAGCTTATTTCTTGTTTAGCTTATTTCTTTTTAAGTGTCTTTAAAAATTTAATCTTTTTAAAAGTTTGTTTTATAAATCTTGCTTATTTAGTGTTTTAAATGTTTTAAATTTGTGCTTATTTAGAATTGGTTAAGTTTCGGTAAATGCTTATTTGAAAAAGTGCTTATTTGGTTTTGATTATTTGCCTTTTGAATCCCATCGTAACATGTTTAAGGGTTTTATTTGTTCCGATCGAGTAAGTGTGATCGCATAAGCCTAGGGCTTCTACTTGCGATCCATTACTGCGATCAAAGACTACGATCTTGACTAAGATCGTCCATCACGATCCAGGTTACGATCGCATTGTTGCGATCTGTGGATGCGATCCGTGGGTACGATCGAGAGCTACGATCCGTGGCTGCGATCGCTTTGCTACGATCGATTGGCTGCAATCCATTCTTGCGATCACTAGTCACGATCAGGGACCACGATCGTTGGTTGCGATCTGTGGGTACGATCCATCATTGCGATCTAGGACCACGATCCAAGGCTACGATCGTGACTGCGATCGTGAGTACGATCGTGTGTTGCGATCATAGGTTACTATCCGTTCTCAAGTTTTGAATTTTAATTCTTGTTTTTATTTTAAATTCAAATCTAATTTTTCCCACATTTTTACTTAGTGTTATTTTTAAACTAGTTTTGTTGGAAATACGTTTTACGTATTTGAAAGGACCGGTCACTCCAACAATAGTTCATGTAATAGCTCGTAGTTTAGTTTACTTTCACTTATTAAACAAAGCCCAAACCGAGCCCATGAGATGTATGGGTCGGCGGCAAAGTGTAAGCCCAAGCCCATCTCATGGGCTTGGGTATATAAACCCTCTCCTTAGATTGAGAGGGTGGTGGTTTTCATTTCAATTTTACACAAAGTTAATCACTTTCTCTCTCTAAAGTGTGTGTGAAATCATCTATCTTTCTATCTCTTTCTCTCTCTAAAACATAAGCAAGATTTACATATCCTACAAATGGTATCAAGAGCCATGGGATGATTGTATTGTTTATGTGTTTGTGTTCTTGATTTTAGTAGCTTTTGATCTATATAAACCGACGTCCAATTTTTTTTTTGTGTTTTTTATGGTTTTTTTCTGATACAAATCTTCTACATAGTTGTGGTAGAGATTGGTATATTTACTTTGGCTAAAAACACAAAATTTTTGGGTCTTTGGATCAATTTTTGGCTTAAAATCTCGAATAGGTGTGTTTTGTCCGAGAAAAGTGGAAATTACACTGTTGTACTATTGCGACAGGTCTCCCATCGCAATATTTAGGGTTTTGGATTGCGATCCATATTGCGATTGAGATTGCGATTGAAGTTCTTTTGTTATCCATATTATGATTGGAAGTTCTTTTGTCATTGCGATCCATATTGCGATTCACATTGCGACAGGATTGTTTTTTTGTGATATTGCGACAGGGTATTGCGATTGGAAGTATTGCGATAGGAAGTATTGCGATAGGACTTATTGCGATACGTGATATTGCGACAGGGTATTGCGACATGATATTGCGATTGGAAGTATTGCGATAGGATTTATTGCGATAGGACTTATTGCGATACGTGATATTGCGACAGATTTTGCAACATTGCGATAGAGTGACAAGTATTTCAAGATTTTTCAAAAACGTGTTTTTGAAAATTTTTACGTGTGCAATTTTATCTTGGAACTTTTGGTTTATCAAAAACAATTATTAGGGGATTTTAACATTATTTCTCGACTCCAACACACATCAACAAACACATTTACTTTCTCTCATTGATCGATCAACTTTGTAAATCTTAACTTATAGAAATGGAGTACACATCTCTTACGGATAAGTCCATCCTCTCGGGTACGGATAATCGTCCACCAATGTTGGTGAAAACTATGTACGAGGATTGGGCTTCCCGCATGGAACTTTATATGTTGAACAAGGAGAATGGACATCTTATTTGGGCATCAGTGCTCAATGGACCATTGGTATATGGTACTGTGATGGAAGGTGTTGTTACTCGTCGTCGCACAACTGGTGAACTAACTGGAGATGCTAAGATACAAGACAAGTGTGATAAACAAGCTACAAATATCATTCTCCAAGCCCTTCCTCCAGATGTCTACAAACTCGTCAGTAAACATAAAGTTGCCAAAGAGATATGGGATAGAATTCGTGTTCTAATGCAAGGCACTTCGTTAACTAAACAAGAACGAGAGTGTAAGCTTTATGATACTTTTGATAAGTTTGCCTATGTCCCAGGGGAGACTCTTAATGATTACTATCTGACATTTACCCTATTGTTGAATGAGCTCAATATCTATGGCATGGCAATTCCTACGTTTCAATTGAACACCAAGTATTTGAACACTCTTCCTTCAGAATGGAAAAAGTACGTGACGGATGTTAAATTGGCTAAGGACTTGCATAATACCAATGTGGATCAACTTCAAGCTTTTCTTCAACAACACGAATGCCATGTGATAGAGGCTCGATTGTCTACAACTCAAGTTCATGATCCACTTGCCATGTATGCTTCTCAACAAAACATGGCTTATACTTATCAACAACCATCATACTTGCAGCAGCCACCACCACACACCTATCAGCAACCACAACAACCATCTTATCAACCACTAATGATGCCACGGCAAGCATTTCAACAAAGTGTTCATCAACAATCTTTTCCACAGCAACCACCACATCAGACATCACCATCATAAGCCAACACTTCTCCAATGGGCTATACTCCTCAGCAAGGATATTTTCCAATTGAAGCACAACTAGCACAAGCCTTCTACTCCAATGAACTTCCACAAATCCAAGCACCGGTCTTTACTCCAAATGATACGCCAGCTGATGTTCTAAACCATCTCACTGCCTACTTGTCAAAACTTGTTGCAACTAGAGGATTTCCACCAACAAACAATCAGCTCCGCACCTCTTCAAATCCTCGACAACAAGCCACTGTTCAAGATGGTCAAGTGACGGTGCAACCTATTCAGGAAAGGCAAACTTCATATGGACCTCCTACAAGGACTGTGAATGCTCAAGCTGTGAATTCTCAAGTTGATGGAAATGGAAGCCCTATTGGTCCTCAAAAGGTTGTGACTTGCTACAATTGTCGAGGACAAGGTCATATGGCTAGGGAATGCACTCAGCCAAAAAGAAGAAGGGATGCAACATGGTTTCGTGAGAAGATGTATTTGGTTGATGCTCAGTCTAAGGGAAAATTTTTGGATTCAGAAGAGTTAGCATTTCTTGCAGACCCGGGGGCAGCATATAATGAAGGCATTGCAGTCGTTTCTACTTCTAATGCAGCATGTCAAGCGGACAATCTTGATGCATATGATTCGGATTGTGATGACATTCACTCAGCCTCAGCTGCTCTCGTTGCTAATCTTTCTTACTATGATTCTGATGTCGTCAGTGAGGTACCCACCACAACCAATCTTGGTAATGATGATAACCCACATCAAGTTGGGCATGAAAATGACAACCTCGAACAGCATTCGGGAACTAGTAACTCAAATGATGTGGTACCCAATCCTACACATTTGAGTGAACCTCAACCAAATGTTACGATGGGTATGGAATCTTATGCTCAACATGATTTGGTCATGGCGCCTAAACATATTATTGATCAAATGCATATGTCACTCAGACAATCCGTAGATACGAATTCCACCCTAACAGCTGAGCTTGCGTTGCATAAAGAAAAGGTCAAAGCTTTTGAAATGGTACCTCAAGCTGAAAAAATAACTTAATTTGAATTTGACCAATTTTGTTTTGAAAAGATTGAACACTTAAATTAAATAGAATCATTAGAAGCTAATCTTTCCAATGAATTAAAAGAAAAAGAGTCGGTTGTAAATGATTTTCAGAAACTTAAAAAAGATTTTGAAACTCTCGAGTCTAAAAAGTTTGAATATGAAATTAATGCTACCAAACTTCTTAAATTCAAGGAACAACAGCTTTTAAAACAATACGCTTCTACAGAAAAGGTTCATCTTTTAACTAAATCATTTAAGGAACTCGAACTTAAGCGTCTTCAAGATTTACCACCTAATCCTGGTTATGCAAAACAAGCTCAGGAAGTGATGTCTCATGATATAGTTTCTGTCTGTGTGAATAAAAGTGTTGATAATGATTCTATTGTGCATAATGTTGAATCTGTGGATAATGTGGTAGATAGTACTTGTCACGAATTTGACGCTGAATTTTTAAAGCTTCAAGATTCATATTCTTCGCTTTCAAAACGTTTTGATGAGATTCAAACACATTGTATTTCGCTTGAATGCAAGCAACAATTTATTCAAGAAATCTTTGAAACATCATTAAAAGTGTTAATATCGATGATGCAAATTTTCAAAAGAATTTTTAATTGAATTTACAATCAAAACAGCGTCAGGCAAGTGACAAGGTTGCTAAATCATTGCCGATAGACATAGAGAAGTCTAAGGAGCATAACTGTGTGAACATACTTGAGGCCGCTGAGAATTTTAAACTTGATCTAGATTATCGAGTTTCCAAGATTTTGTCCAAAGTAGATAACTTATAACAGAAAAATACACAACTCTTCAATTCGGTAAAGCCCGCACGTGCTAATATCACTACACAGAATCAATCATTGATTGAACAATTGAATCGAAAGTCGGTGGAAATATCTGATTTGAGGGAACAAATTTGTGATAAAAATTTGGCTTTGACTGAGTTAAAGGAAACACTTCGTACCCTAAAAGGTAAGAATGTTGTAGATAACGCAGCCATTGTCTCAGCATCGTCCTCTAGTGTAGTAAAAAAGAACCTTATAGCCGTCACACCATTTAACAAGGGCCCTAGGACTAAACCATCTCAAACATTGGTCACTAAAGATAAGGCAAACTCAAAACCAGCCTCTAATATTCCCGTGTTGCCTTCTACAGGAGTAAGCACCACTACTAAGGCTCAAAGATCTAAGCATAAACGAAACAAGAAGAATGATAGGATCTTGCCCCCATCTAGTAGTCAAGTGAATAAGAAAGTAGAAGCCCATCCTAGGAATGTTATTTCTGTTTTGAATAAAAAGAATCATGTAGCTAAACCTAAAGGCTCTACGGTTGTGCAGCGTTCTAAGCCTACTGTGAATTCTGATTTGAAATGTTAGAATTTCAATGAATGTATGTTTTATAGTCGTCATGATTCTTGCCTTATTGACCATGTGAATGAGATGTATGCTCGGAAAAATGGATTAGAATGGAAATCGACTGGGAAAGTGTTAACCCAAGTTGGTTAGTTGTGGCGCCCGACTGGTAGAACTTTCACTATGGTAGGAAATACGTGCCCTCTGACTAGGATCACTCCCACTACAGCGAAGAAAGTGTGCCCTTTAACTAGGAGTACCAAGGCTACCAAAACACAAGTGTGTCCTTTAACTAGGAACACCGACACTATTGTAGAAAAAAGTGCCCTTTAAATAGGTCTACTCCTACTGTAGTGCCCGCTAATACTCCAAAACCTCAGAAAATTAGAATAATAAAACCTGTTCATGGTAAAACTAACAATAGAAAACACAGGAAATCTAAGGGCAACACAAATGTTAGCAATTCTGATAATGTTATATCTGTATCTCCTAACACTCCGGAACCAATAGTTTCCAATGCATTGTCTACTGTTGTTGTTGAAAACAGGTGGTCCAAATTGTTCTCTAGTATTTGGACTCTGGTTGTTCTAAACATATGACCGGAGATCGCTCTCAGCAAAATTTCGTTAGCAAGTTTCTTGGTACGGTTCGATTTGGAAATGATCATATTGCAAAGATAATGGGTTATGGTGATTATCATATTGGGAATGTTATAATTTCAAATGTATATTATGTGGAAGGTCTCGGTCACAACTTATTTTCTGTGGGACAATTTTGTGATGCAAACCTAGAAGTTGCCTTTCGAGAGAATACCTGCTTCATTCGTAATTTGGAAGGGGTTGATTTATTGAAAGGTACTCGAGGGAATAATTTGTACACTTTGTCTCTACAAGATATGATGGTCGCTTCTCCCGTATGTCTTCTCTCCAAAGCATCGAAGACAAAGTCATGGTTATGGCATCGACGGTTATCTCATCTTAACTTTGACGCTATTAATCATTTGGCGAAAAACGAACTTGTTCGTGGTCTTCCTAAACTTACATTTCACAAGGATCATTTGTGTTCCGCGTGTACAATGGGTAAAAGCACTAAGAAATCATACAAACCCAAGACTGAAGACACCAACCAAGAGAAACTTTATCTGTTGCATATGGATCTTTGTGGGCCAATGCGTGTCGAAAGTCTTAGTGGTAAAAGGTACATCCTCGTCATTGTGGATGATTACTCTCGGTTTACATGGGTGAAATTTCTTACAACAAAAAATGAGGCACCTAAATTCATCATCGGATTTCTCAAGATGATTCAAGTGCGTCTCAACACTACTGTCCGACGCATTCGTACAGATAATGGAACTGAATTTGTGAATCAAATCTTGCGTGGTTATTATGAAGAAGTTGGCATATCTCATGAAACATCCGTTGCTCGCACTCCACAACAAAACGGTGTCGTTCAAAGGCGAAACCTTCTATTTTTAGGGGGGAAGAGTTGTAAAACCCGCATGCTTTTACCATGAATAGTACCCTTAAGATCGTACGTACTAGATTTAAACTTTCCTAATATAGCATAATTACAATTACGTGTTAGGATTTTACGTATTACGTACGTGTTAGAACACGATAAGTATTTACTATACACGAGCACGTAATAATTATTTGACAATAATTAATCACGAACATGCGATCATGAAATCATGAACGTAATTAAAACACGAACTATTATTAATTACGTATATATATTTATTACGAGCGTAATTAAATATATTAGGTCACGATATTTACGTAACGAGAACACTTAAAACACGAACACAAATAATCACAAACGTATGACTTAACCACGAGACACGGAAAAAGGTACGGGTACCCCAAGTGGGGCCCCTACCCGCGGCTACAAGGACAAATAGGCCAAGCCCATTTGTCAAATTTTACTAAAGGGGGGTTAATAATTTTTCACTACTCATTTAGTTTTTACAGAAGATTTTTAGAAAAACCTAAAAACCCTTTTCCCTTGTCTTCTTTGTGCCGCCACCCTACAACCGCCACAAGGAGGTGGTTTGTGATCTTGGATCTTGGAATTTTAGTGGTTGATCGTGTTTGTTCTTCATCCTTTTATCCACGAATTCGGTAAATCCTTTTTAAACCTTTTCTTTTGATTTGATCTTTTTATAAATCAAGAACATGTTATGTTTTTACAAAAACCTAATAAATAAACATGGATCTAACATGATTTGGGGTTTAATAAAATCAAAAGTATGTTTTAAGGGGTGTTTGTTTTTGGCCGCAGGCTGCAGCGAACCCGAAGGGGTTTCGGTTTGGCCAAACCGACCACCACCAAGACCATACGGTCTTGGTTGGTGTGTGTGGGTCCCACGGCAGCAGTAATACACGGGGTACCCCGAGTTGGTTCGGGGTACGGTGTCGATTTCATGTCCGGTTCATTGTTTTTAGTTTAGATCGGTTCATGGTGTATGTTTAGTTTTTTTTATGTTTATGATCTTATGTTAAAAATTTAATTAATAAAATGATATGATTAAATTAATAACATGACTTAGGTTATTCTAATTATTATAATCATGAAGTTAATTAACCTGAGTATTTTAATATTTTAGACTTATAATTAATTAATTATTTAAAAACCATGACCATAATTAATTAATTAACATGACTTAGGTTATATTATTAATATATAATAATACATGTTTTAACCTAAGTATTTAACTTATTTAATTAAAAACATGTTATACTTTAATTAAATATTTCAACCTATAGTTTAATTTAATTACATGAAATAATTATTAAACTATACATTATATCATATGACTTAGAAAATAATCATGAAAACACTTAGGCTTATATACTTAGCTTATTTAACCAGCTTATTTCTAATTATGGAAACTTTCTATTTTTAGAAACTTAATTAAATAAGACAGCTAATCTATTTATGGAAACCTTCTATTTTTAGAAACTTATTTATTTCAAGCAGCTAATCTATTTATGGAAACTTATTTAATTAAGGCAGCTGATCTATTTATGGAAACTTTCTACTTTTAGAAACTTATCTATTTTAAGCAGTAAATCTATTTTTGGAAACTTTCTATTTTTGGAAACTTTCTATTTTTGGAAACTTTCTATTTTTGGAAACTTTCTATTTTTGGTAACTTTCTATTTTTAGAAACTTTCTATTTTTGGAAACTTTCTATTTTAGGAAACCTGCTATTTTTGGAAAGTTACTTATTATTACACAGTAAGTATAATAACACATGAAATACCAAGAATACTTAATCAGATTAAACAGAATATAAGATAAACACAGTTTAAGGCTTTAAAACAGTAAAACATGGTAAGAACACATAAAATAAGCTAAGACATGACATAAAACCAGCTACGTATTTAGTAAGCAGATACTTATTGATGTATGTATTTATGTAGCACTAGTGATACGGAAGTAGGATTCCTCTCTGTTCATCTTCTTCGTTCACTGGACATAAGGTACGGATTCCCGTCCTTTCAGTATGGACATTCTTTCCTTATTAGGATTCCCCGTATGCAGCCAACTGTTTTCCCGTAGTATAAGTTATGTGTTTGATTACTTATGTTTAATTAAGATTACCTATAGCCATATACATGCATGACCAGTTTCACCTAGTTATGGAGGTACCATAACCATAACATTAGAGGCATTGATGTTATGACTTCACCACGACGGAGTGATTGCTCGTGGCGTCCCTTCAGCTTTTGGCCATTTATTTATATTTATCATGTGGGGCGTATGGGTGCATCCTAGTTACATGTTTTTATTCAGGATTTCATGGTGAATGTGGTGTGTGCCTTGCATCCTTTACAAGGAGCTGATCCCTCCTACCCAAAAACCAGTATATTAAATTAGAGGCAGCCCCTCTAAATTGCATGATGAGGTCACCCCTCCAAGTATTCATGCACGCTAGATTTTCATGACCTATATTGGCTAATGGTAAAATATGACAAACAGTTTTTATAAGATAAACATAAGGCTTTCAAACTATTAAACCAGTTTATTTAAGACTTAACCAGGTTACTCGGGACTTAGTTTTCTTCCGCTGTTATTATGTTATATGCTTATCCTATTCATGCTTTATTGTACATCCGTGCACTGAGCGTATTGCTCAGCCGTTTTCTTTTTCTATGTTCCCAAAATGGCAGTTGCTCAGGGACGCTCGTAGACACTAAGAGTACGTGCATATGGACTGGAAGCTGTCTAGCCTTCTTTACTTTATGCATTTCCTTTCTTATGATACTTATGCTTTGGACATTGTTTAGTCCTTTCCTTTACTATACTATGTTTGTGTGTGATGAGCTTTACTGTTGGACTACCGATGTTTGATTCCGGTATTTTCCTTTTATGGTCAAGTAATGTTTAGATATTTTTCCTTGTATGCTTTGATGACACGCCATAATTGCTGTGATATTTCCATTTCCAAAATGGGGTGTTACAATTATGGTATCAGAGCCAAGGCTTTAACCTGTAGGCTCTCAAATATGACCTGTGATTAGTGGGTAGTCACTACGGTCTTCCTAGAACTGACAGTTGTTTTCATGCATTCATCATTTTTAAGCATACATATACATGTCATTGTTGCAGGGTTTTTGACTAAGTAATGGTTGGTACATGACTGGCCCTATTTAGTCGCATGTATTTTATCGAAAATTTTAGATTTGGGACCGACCAATAGGCGTCCCCTCGCTATGTCTTTTGTTTTGGGTGAACTGACCAGAGGCGTTCACTCTCGAGCATACAAAAGTTTTCATAAAACTGCATCATGCATTCATACACAAAATTTTCTTGCATAAAATTTTTCTCGTCAAATTTTCGTATAAATTTTTTTTCATGTATATATAGATTTTATGTTTTGATCTGTTTAATCATATGTTTTATGTTATACTTTCAGATGGTTCTCACACGCGAACAAGAGCAGCTCAATGCTGCAATTTAGGCTGCCATGCAAGCCTTGCTTCCTCAACTGAGGAATGACATCAGGGCTGAAGTTCAAGCTGCCAACAATCAGCAGCAGAATCAGGCACCTCCTCCTCCTCCTCCAGTGACATTAGCAGTATGGCTGGAGAGATTCAACAAGCTCCGCCCTCGAGCTTTTGAAAAGACAGATAGCCCCAGCGATGCTGAAAGCTGGTTGGCTCACATCGAGAAGATTTTCAATGCTATAGGCTGTGACCCCGCATACAAAGCGAGGTTGGCATGCTATCGGTTCGAAGGCGATGTGCTTAATTGGTGGTTAGCATTGATGCAGTCTGAAGGTGGTGACGAGTGGGTTGCTGGTTTGACGTGGGCTCAGTTCAAGGACAGGGTGATGGAGCAGTTCTTTCCCAAGGCTGAGCAGGACAAGCTCAAGAGGGAGTACCATGGGATCCGACAGAGAGCTGGGGATAATAGCAACGAGTTTATGCAGTGCTTTCTTCGCTTAGCTGGTTTCCTTGGTGCGGCAGCAGGTACTCCTGAAGAGCAAGCACATCACTTTAGGTGGGCTCTTCGCACGTCGGTCGCGAACAATCTGGTGTGTGCTACGTTCAACACTGTAGCACAAGTGGCCGACACAGCACGTAAGCTGGAGATGCTGAAGGAGAGAGATGAGTTCGGGGAAGCTGAGAGACCCGACAAGAGGTAAAACATTCGTATTCAGGCGGTGATCATCCGTATACTTTCCATATGTCAGTTATTCATCTCTTAAATGTATCTTCCAGGCAGAAAACTGGGGACCGGTCTTAGCCGGCTACTCAGTAGCAGCCTCATCAGCCCAAGGGAAACGGTCAGACTAACGACCGTTCTGCTACGGATAGGCGTGGCGGTAATGATAATTACCGTAACAACGCTGGGCACTCCAACAGCAGCAGGTCCTAATACTTACGCATTTTCATTATGTTTTCATGTTATAAATCATATTCTGACACTTTAGCAAACTTCTACCCGGAACCATGGAAACGGTAGGGACCAGAACCAGAGAGGTTCGCAGCCTAGCCGTCCAGCTATCACTGGTATTCAATCGTACGATTATCCGCTTTGTCCTTTGTACCCAACTATCATGTCTTATGTAAAATGTTTTATCAGGTTCTCAGCCAGCCAGAGCACCTGCTGGAGGATACACTCATCCTCTTTGCTCTACTTGCCATCGTAGGCACCCAGGACCATGTCGCCGTAATACTGATGTGTGCTTCAAGTGTGGTCTTCCTGGCCATATTATGAAGGATTGCCGTAAGGGCGAGATGGAGGGTACATCGGGACATGCTGATACCAAGCCGCCTCCTACTTCCGGGCGTGTCTATACGACATCTCGAGACCAGGCCAACAAGTCTACAGGTACCATCACTGGAATCTTGTATATGTATGGTCAAGCTGCATGTGTTCTTTTTGACACGGGTGCTACTCACTCAGTTATTTCTACTGCTTATGCTAAGAACATTAGGATGCCTCCCTTGCCACTAGAAAATAGGCTTACTATTTCCACGCCTTTGAGGGAATCTGTATTAATCACCCATGTGTACAAGAGTCTTCCCCTACAATTTGATGATAAGGTTCGACCTCTCGACGCACTTCCGCTGGACATGAATGACTTCGACATGATTTTGGGCATGGATTGGCTATCCGAGCATCATGCTACCATAGACTGCCATTCTTATCGAGTTATCTTCGGTGATGTTAATGCACCAGAGTACATTCATAATGGGTTCATACCCGGACGGTATGTACAAGTCATATCTACCCTGCACGCGCGTGCACTACTGTCACATGGCTGCGAGGGTTATCTAGCTACGGTTCACGACATGGATGCTGAATCTCCATTGATTCAGGATCAACCTATAGTGTCGGAATTCCAAGATGTGTTTCCAGCAGAACTTCCGGGCATACTGTCACACCCCACCATGGCGGAACATGGGGCGCGACGTATGGATATCATCACAACATGGCGTGTCTATAGAGATAACTATATGAAATAAGAAATGTCATAAAATGGTCACACAAAAGTCATGACAATATCTCATCAAATGCAGGAGTCTAGGTAAGTAGGTAACAGTCCTACCTCTTACCCAAGACAAACAAGTAACATAATCAAAACAAACATATGTGTGCCACAGTACCACTTATTAAAGAACAAATAAAACTAAGAAGGAAACGGGGATTCTCCTTCTATATGCATTCCTAAGCTTCTCCAATCCTAGCCACTTATGTTCTCATGCTTAACCATAGTATCACCTGAAAGAGACACTAAAACACGTCAACATAAAGTTGGTGAGAGTCATAGGTTTAGACTCCAACACAAGACAAGTCATAAGCTGTGAATACCATAAACCAATAAACATATGGACAATGCGCTACAATCATGTACTAACAACTAGCATTCAAGTTCAATCAATCATTACAATTCTAAGGCATCACGCCTTATCAACAATCACAATTTCCAAGGCATCACGCCTTACCAACAATCACAATTTCCAAGGCATCACGCCTTACCAACAATCACAATTTCCAAGGCATCACGCCTTACCAACAATCACAATTTCCAAGGCATCACGCCTTATCATTAACCATAGGTCCCATAGGCGCCCATACACCTATGTACCTTTCCAATCCAGATCACACACAAACAAGAATCACATAGCAGGTAATCACATAAATGTACACACAAGTCCATCTCAAACCTTAAAACATTCACATCATTAATTTAGAAAATAATTCAACACAGTGTCTCTTCTATCCCATCTGGAAGTCAAAAACAATAATAAACATGGGACTATGAAACTCACCTGATAGCTTCTTCACAAGTCCTTGCACTAGCAACAAGCTAACAAACCAAAAACACGCAATTAATACATGAACCAATCACTAAGATGGCTCATTAACCTATGATGGACATCTAGCCTATTCCCACATATTTACCTCATTGATAAGCTCTAATCACCCCATTACCCTTCCTTAACAAGTCCTTAACTTGGTTAATTTTAATAACTATCCCGTTCATATTTTACCCAAAACAGTCCCAGTTTTTAGGTCTCAAAACTTTAAGTTAAACGTCCACTTAAACATACCCATGGTTTCTGTAAAAGGAATATTCATACCCTTACATATGTTGGCTAACACCTCCCACTTTCCCTAACCTTAAAGCTACTGTTAAGGCCCCGATATATATATATCTATTTTTGTCATTCCAGATTTCCTGATTTTAAACGTACTAAAAGTTTGTTACCATTAAGGGGTCTTACCCTAAACCACAACCTTAGCCCAAGTGCAGATACTTACTAAAATGTATAACCATCTCTCACGTTCGTGAGAAGATCCCAATGCAATCCTAAGTACCCCAAACAACCCAAAACTTAAAAAGAAAACAGGCTGAATTCAAAACTGTTTTGACCTCCGACTGTTGTAACCTGTTTTTGACCCACTTCCGGACCTCCAATTTAGTTCTCGTTTCTTGCATTGGAAAGCCACTTCAAATACCTTTCCAGGGGTACTTGGATCGTAAAATAAGAATTTATAGAACTCCCGATATGATCAAAACAATTGACTCAAAAATCTGCCCAGTTTTTAAAAACGGGTTTAACAAAATCAACCTCATTAATTAACCGTAATCCCTCTAATTACAAGCCCTAATTTATGTAATCATCACATTACGATTAATACAACATTAATTTACTGTTTTTATATTAAACCCTAACCTAAATCCATCATAAGATTATTAAAGAAAACATAAAAACAATTTAATTAAAAAGGGATTTGAAGATTTACCTTGGATTTATGAAAACCTCCAAATTTAATGAAGAACCCTAATTTTTTTATAAGACTCACGAATTTCCTTCATCTCCAGGATAAAAATAATGAATTTGGTTTAGTATATACATTATATAGGGTATGGGGGAATCCTAGTCCAACCCAAAGCCCACTTTCCTTTTTTCCCTCTTTTTCCTTTTTCCCTTTCTTTTCTTGCGTCTACCAAACCGACCCTACTCCTTAATTTTCGTTTTTTTTTTTCTTTTTATTGTTTAATAATATATTACTAATATTACCTTAATTTGTCTTAATTTATTTCAGCTCCTAAAGCTTCCAAAACCTCAAAACCGTAAAACTAGTCAAATTTACGCGTTTTACCGTAAAAGACGTAAAATATACACTTTTATAAAAAATCTGAAATTTTGAAATAAACTTTATAACTAAGTCCTAAATAAATTAAAACCATCCCGAAAAATATTCATTTGACTAATTACCTCATTCGAGACCTCTAAATGCTAAACCGTAAATCCTAAAAAAAATACACTATTACTATAATACTTATACGTATACGTAACCACCAAAATATCACCATTTCATTTCATAGTCACTAATTGTGATCTCATGAACATGAATTAAACGTTCCTCGATTTACTTATGAGTACTATATACTCATAAACGATAATCACACCAACCTCAATCACACAAAATAAACACGTAATCACACAATTCAAGTAAGCACACATAAAATAACCTAAAAGTAAGACCAAGTGACAAACCCAAAACCACGGTTGTCACATCACTCCCTCCTAATAGCAATCTCGTCCCAAGATTTACTCCCAAACTCAAACTTATTCTCAGCAAACAAACGAGGATGCATATCCCTGATAAAACCTTCACGTTCAAACGTGAACTCAGTTTACACGAAAATAATCTCAACCAACAACACATGAGCCTTAACCGTCCGCGAGGAAACTTATCAAAACCATAAAGTTATGTAACCAACCTAACTAAATCTCGCAACTCATCAAACAAGAACTGTCTTGAAACCAAGTTAGGAGCCGTCACATAACTCAACGGGTTTAAAATTGTCACCCCGATTTTAGTCTTACTCATAAATACCATAAATCAAAACTCATCAAAATATAACCACGTATAATAAGGTCTAAAGAACTCTCAAATTCCTTCCCAACTCATCTCTATGTTAACCCTCCAAGTGTTCATTACCGCAAAATACCCAAAACACGAGTTTAAACCATGTTGTCCGAAAATTAACCTTGAACTCAACACCTGTACAATTAATTCGACCAAGCTACTGACTTCCAATTACCAAACTTTCTGAATATTTGAAAAGTACGTTCCGAGTAAATAATTTTAGGCTTTTGAATCACCCAAAAAGCTTTAAAAACGAATAAGTTATGACCAAAACGATTTTACTCAAAATCTGCCTAGGCATTAGCGACAGTTTTTGACAATTAGCGACATATTTTGACAGTTTAGCGACAGTTCTGCCTACTCCGATTATACTAAAAAAACGATTTTTAAACCCTAAAACCCCTCATTAATTACCAAAATTAGAACCTAATTTATTTTAATTCCAAAAAATTAAAACTCTATTAATTACATGATTTTAACATATTTCACTAAATAAGAACAAAATTTTTAACTTAAGAACAATAACTTTAGGTGATCAAAACCAAAATATTTTAAAATAACCGAGTCATGCTTATATGTTAAAGAATTTATATTCCACCTTATTTGAAAACATGTTTCCGACACTTCCTTATTTCATCGACTACCAATAACTATTTTTTTTTTCAATTTGCAAGTTATATTTTTTTTTACCATGTATAACTCGAAACAAAAGACATCGTTACCCCAAAAAGAAATCTCCACCATCTCAAAATCCTTCACGCCAAAAGTACCGTACAACAAACACGTGAAATGAGGACCCGAGAAATGCGCTACTACAGAAGTTGAACATCTCAAAGAGAAACGAGCTAGCAACCATCCCAAGAATACAACCGGTAAGTAGAAAATAATTTTACATACATAGGAATAAGCGTACATACACTCAAATCCATCCAACATATACTATACAAGCATGTATTAACTCTCTTTCATGTAATCATACTTGAAGGTCCAGTGGTGTTGTGGCACATATATAATTATGTAGGCCTCCATAATTATACATGTTCCCTTTCACCAATGTACTCCCTCCTATGATGACACTTATAAGAAATTAATACTACACATAACACATAATCCGACACCTCACAAGCACATAACCACACAAGATAAGATCCAAAACCCCATGTATTAAAATAACATAGTCAATGCACGAAACACATAAACTCGTAGTCCAGCTGAACCAGCGTAGACAAAATTCAAAATGTATAAAGAACATGAAAACATAATTAAGCGAAATCCAACAATGACTAGCGTATACGACCATGGTTCCACCCGCACTAATCAAAACTCGTAAAGAAAATAACATGTAGTTAAGTATGAACCATATTAGTTCATAACCTAACAAATACTGCGAAAATAATATTCAAACACATCAACTACTATAAAATGCACACATACTCCTATGACGCCTATATGCAGGGACCCTTAAGCTATAGACTAGGCTACACGACTAGGCAACCTAATTCTCTATAACCATTGTCTCTGATACCATTCTGTCACACCCCACCATGGCGGAACATGGGGCGCGACGTATGGATATCATCACAACATGGCGTGTCTATAGAGATAACTATATGAAATAAGAAATGTCATAAAATGGTGACACAAAATTCATGACAATATCTCATCAAATGCAGGAGTCTAGGTAAGTAGGTAACAGTCCTACCTCTTACCCAAGACAAACAAGTAACATAATCAAAACAAACATATGTGTGCCACAGTACCACTTATTAAATGAACAAATAAAACTAAGAAGGAAACGGGGATTCTCCTTCTATATGCATTCCTAAGCTTCTCCAATCCTAGCCACTTATGTTCTCATGCTTAACCATAGTATCACCTGAAAGAGACACTAAAACACGTCAACATAAAGTTGGTGAGAGTCATAGGTTTAGACTCCAACACAAGACAAGTCATAAGTTGTGAATACCATAAACCAATAAACATATGGACAATGCGCTACAATCATGTACTAACAACTAGCATTCAAGTTCAATCAATCATTACAATTCCAAGGCATCACGCCTTATCAACAATCACAATTTCCAAGGCATCACGCCTTACCAACAATCACAATTTCCAAGGCATCACGCCTTACCAACAATCACAATTTCCAAGGCATCACGCCTTACCAACAATCACAATTTCCAAGGCATCACGCCTTATCATTAACCATAGGTCCCATAGGTGCCCATACACCTATGTACCTTTCCAATCCAGATCACACACAAACAAGAATCACATAGCAGTTAATCACATAAATATACACACAAGTCCATCTCAAACCTTAAAACATTCATAGCATTAATTTAGAAAATAATTCAACACAGTGTCTCTTCCATCCCATCTGGAAGTCAAAAACAATAATAAACATGGGACTATGAAACTCACCTGATAGCTTCTTCACAAGTCCTTGCACTAGCAACAAGCTAACAAACCAAAAACACGCAATTAATACACGAACCAATCACTAAGATGGCTCATTAACCTATGATGGAAATATATCCTATTCCCACATATTTACCTCATTGATAAGCTCTAATCACCCCATTACCCTTCCTTAACAAGTCCCTAACTTGGTTAAGTGTAATAACTATCCCGTTTATATTTTACCCAAAACAGTCCCAGTTTTTAGGTCTCAAAACTTTAAGTCAAACGTCCACTTAAACATACCCATGGTTTCTGTAAAAGGAATATTCATACCCTTACATATGTTGGCTAACACCTCCCACTTGCCCTAACCTTAAAGCTACTGTTAAGGCCCCGATATACATATATCTACTTTTGTCATTCCAGATTTCCTGATTTTAAACGTACTAAAAGTTTGTTACCATTAAGGGGTCTTACCCTAAACCACAACCTTAGCCCAAGTGCAGATACTTACTACAATATATAAACCATCTCTTACGTTCGTGAGAAGATCCCAATGCAATCCTAAGTACCCCAAACAACCCAAAACTTAAAAAGAAAACAGGCTGAATTCAAAACTGTTTTGACCTCCGACTGTTGTAACCTATTTTTGACCCACTTCCGGACCTCCAATTTAGTTCTCGTTTCTTGCATTGGAAAGCCACTTCAAATACCTTTCCAGGGGTACTTGGATCGTAAAATAAGAATTTATAGAACTCCCGATATGATCAAAACAATTGACTCAAAAATCTGCCCAGTTTTTAAAAACGGGTTTAACAAAATCAACCTCATTAATTAACCCTAATCCCTCTAATTACAAGCCCTAATTTATGTAATCATCACATTATGATTAATACAACATTAATTTACTATTTTTATATTAAACCCTAACCTAAATCCATCATAATATTATTAAAGAAAACATAAAAACAATTTAATTAAAAAGGGATTTGAAGATTTACCTTGGATTTATGAAAACCCCCAAATTTTATGAAGAACCCTAATTTTTTTATAAGACTCACGAATTTCCTTCATCTCCAGGAGAAAAATAATGAATTTGGTTTAGTATATACATTATATAGGGTATGGGTGAATTCTAGTCCAACCCAAAGCCCACTTTCCTTTTTTCCCTCTTTTTCCTTTTTCCCTTTCTTTTCTTGCGTCTACCAAACCGACCCTACCCCTTAATTTTCGTTTTTTTTTCTTTTTATTGTTTAATAATATATTACTAATATTACCTTAATTTGTCTTAATTTATTTCAGCTCCTAAAGCTTCCAAAACCTCAAAACCGTAAAACTAGTCAAATTTACGCGTTTTACCGTAAAAGACGTAAAATATACACTTTTATAAAAAATCTGAAATTTTGAAATAAACTTTATAACTAAGTCCTAAATGACTTAAAACCATCCCGAAAAATATTCATTTGACTAATTAACTCATTCGAGACCTCTAAATGCTAAACCGTAAATCCTAAAAAAAAATACACTATTACTATAATAGTTATACGTATACGTAACCACCAAAATATCACCATTTCATTTCATAGTCACTAATTGTGATCTCATGAACATGAATTAACCGTTCCTCGATTTACTTATGAGTACTCTATACTCATAAACGATAATCACACCAACCTCAATCACACAAAATAAACACGTAATCACACAATTCAAGTAAGCACACATAAAATAACCTAAAAGTAAGACCAAGTGACAAACCCAAAACCACGGTTGTCACATCACTCCCTCCTAATAGAAATCTCGTCCCAAGATTTACTCCCAAACTCAAACTTATTCTCAGCAAACAAACGAGGATGCATATCCCTGATAAAACCTTCACGTTCAAACGTGAACTCAGTTTACACGAAAATAATCTCAACCAACAACACATGAGCCTTAACCGTCCGCGAGGAAACTTATCAAAACCATAAAGTTCTGTAACCAACCTAACTAAATCTCGCAACTCATCAAACAAGAACTGTCTTGAAACCAAGTTAGGAGCCGTCACATAACTCAACGGGTTTAAAACTGTCACCCCGATTTCAGTCTTACTCATAAATACCATAAATCAAAACTCATCAAAATATAACCACGTATAATAAGGTCTAAAGAACTCTCAAATTCCTTCCCAACTCATCTCTATGTTAACCCTCCAAGTGTTCATTACCGCAAAATACCCAAAACACGAGTTTAAACCATGTTGTCCGAAAATTAACCTTGAACTCAACACTTGTACAATTAATTAGACCAAGCTACTGACTTCCAATTACCAAACTTTCTGAATATTTGAAAAGTACGTTCCGAGTACATAATTTTAGGCTTTTGAATCACCCAAAAAGCTTTAAAAACGAATAAGTTATGACCAAAACGATTTTACTCAAAATCTGCCTAGGCATTAGCGACAGTTTTTGACAATTAGCGACATATTTTGACAGTTTAGCGACAGTTTCTGCCTACTCCGATTATACTAAAAAAACGATTTTTAAACCCTAAAACCCCTCATTAATTACCAAAATTAGAACCTAATTTATTTTAATTCCAGAAAATTAAAACTCTATTAATTACATGATTTTAACATATTTCACTAAATAAGAACAAAATTTTTAACTTAAGAACAATAACTTTAGGTGATCAAAACCAAAATATTTTAAAATAACCGAGTCATGCTTATATGTTAAAGAATTTATATTCCACCTTATTTGAAAACATGTTTCCGACACTTCCTTATTTCATCGACTACCAATAACTATTTTTTTTTCAATTTGCAAGTTATATTTTTTTTTACCATGTATAACTCGAAACAAAAGACATCGTTACCCCAAAAAGAAATCTCCACCATCTCAAAATCCTTCACGCCAAAAGTACCGTACAACAAACACGTGAAATGAGGACCCGAGAAATGCGCTACTACAGAAGTTGAACATCTCAAAGAGAAACGAGCTAGCAACCATCCCAAGAATACAACCGGTAAGTAGAAAATAATTTTACATACATAGGCATAAGCGTACATACACTCAAATCCATCCAACATATACTATACAAGCATGTATTAACTCTCTTTCATGCAATCATACTTGAAGGTCCAGTGGTGTTGTGGCACATATATAATTATGTAGGCCTCCATAATTATACATGTTCCCTTTCACCAATGTACTCCCTCCTATGATGACACTTATAAGAAATTAATACTACACATAACACATAATCCGACACCTCACAAGCACATAACCACACAAGATAAGATCCAAAACCCCATGTATTAAAATAACATAGTCAATGCACGAAACACATAAACTCGTAGTCCAGCTGAACCAGCGTAGACAAAATTCAAAATGTATAAAGAACATGAAAACATAATTAAGCGAAATCTAACAATGACTAGCGTATACGACCATGGTTCCACCCGCACTAATCAAAACTCGTAAAGAAAATAACATGTAGTTAAGTATGAACCATATTAGTTCATAACCTAACAAATACTGCGAAAATAATATTCAAACACATCAACTACTATAAAATGCACACATACTCCTATGACGCCTATATGCAGGGACCCTTAAGCTATAGACTAGGCTACACGACTAGGCAACCTAATTCTCTATAACCATTGTCTCTGATACCATTCTGTCACACCCCACCATGGCGGAACATGGGGCGCGACGTATGGATATCATCACAACATGGCATTTCTATAGAGATAACTATATGAAATAAGAAATGTCATAAAATGGTGACACAAAAGTCATGACAATATCTCATCAAATGCAGGAGTCTAGGTAAGTAGGTAACAGTCCTACCTCTTACCCAAGACAAACAAGTAACATAATCAAAACAAACATATGTGTGCCACAATACCACTTATTAAATGAACAAATAAAACTAAGAAGGAAACGGGGATTCTCCTTCTATATGCATTCCTAAGCTTCTGCAATCCTAGCCACTTATGTTCTCATGCTTAACCATAGTATCACCTGAAAGAGACACTAAAACACGTCAACATAAAGTTGGTGAGAGTCATAGGTTTAGACTCCAACACAAGACAAATCATAAGCTGTGAATACCATAAACCAATAAACATATGGACAATGCGCTAGAATCATGTACTAACAACTAGCATTCAAGTTCAATCAATCATTACAATTCCAAGGCATCACGCCTTATCAACAATCACAATTTCCAAGGCATCACGCCTTACCAACAATCACAATTTCCAAGGCATCACGCCTTACCAACAATCACAATTTCTAAGGCATCACGCCTTACCAACAATCACAATTTCCAAGGCATCACGCCTTATCATTAACCATAGGTCCCATAGGCGCCCATACACCTATGTACCTTTCCAATCCAGATCACACACAAACAAGAATCACATAGCAGTTAATCACATAAATATACACACAAGTCCATCTCAAACCTTAAAACATTAATAGCATTAATTTAGAAAATAATTCAACACAGTGTCTCTTCCATCCCATATGGAAGTAAAAAACAATAATAAACATGGGACTATGAAACTCACCTGATAGCTTCTTCACAAGTCCTTGCACTAGCAACAAGCTAACAAACCAAAAACACGCAATTAATACACGAACCAATCACTAAGATGGCTCATTAACCTATGATGGAAATCTAGCCTACTCCCACATATTTACCTCATTGATAAGCTCTAATCACCCCATTACCCTTCCTTAACAAGTCCTTAACTTGGTTAAGTTTAATAACTATCCCGTTCATATTTTACCCAAAACAGTCCCAGTTTTTAGGTCTCAAAACTTTAAGTCAAACGTCCACTTAAACATACCCATGGTTTCTGTAAAAGGAATATTCATACCCTTACATATGTTGGCTAAGACCTCCCACTTGCCCTAACCTTAAAGCTACTGTTAAGGCCTCGATATACATATATCTACTTTTGTCATTCCAGATTTCCTGATTTTAAACGTACTAAAAGTTTGTTACCATTAAGGGGTCTTACCCTAAACCACAACCTTAGCCCAAGTGCAGATACTTACTACAATATATAAACCATCTCTTACGTTCGTGAGAAGATCCCAATGCAATCCTAAGTACCCCAAACAACCCAAAACTTAAAAAGAAAACAGGCTGAATTCAAAACTGTTTTGAACTCCGACTGTTGTAACCTGTTTTTGACCCACTTCCGGACCTCCAATTTAGTTCTCGTTTCTTGCATTGGAAAGCCACTTCAAATACCTTTCCAGAGGTACTTGGATCGTAAAATAAGAATTTATAGAACTCCCGATATGATCAAAACAATTGACTCAAAAATCTGCCCAGTTTTTAAAAACGGGTTTAACAAAATCAACCTCATTAATTAACCCTAATCCCTCTAATTACAAGCCCTAATTTATGTAATCATCATATTATGATTAATACAACATTAATTTACTGTTTTTATATTAAACCCTAACCTAAATCCATCATAAGATTATTAAAGAAAACATAAAAACAATTTAATTAAAAAGGGATTTGAAGATTTACCTTGGATTTATGAAAACCCCCAAATTTTATGAAGAACCCTAATTTTTTTATAAGACTCACGAATTTCCTTCATCTCCAAGGAAAAATAATGAATTTGGTTTAGTATATACATTATATAGGGTAAGGGTGAATCCTAGTCCAACCCAAAGCCCACTTTCCTTTTTTCCCTCTTTTTCCTTTTTCCCTTTCTTTTCTTGCGTCTACCAAACCGACCCTACCCCTTAATTTTCGTTTTTTTTTTCTTTTTATTGTTTAATAATATATTACTAATATTACCTTAATTTGTCTTAATTTATTTCAGCTCCTAAAGCTTCCAAAACCTCAAAACCGTAAAACTAGTCAAATTTACGCGTTTTACCGTAAAAGACGTAAAATATACACTTTTATAAAAAATCTCAAATTTTGAAATAAACTTTATAACTAAGTCCTAAATGACTTAAAACCATCCCGAAAAATATTCATTTGACTAATTACCTCATTCGAGACCTCTAAATGCTAAACCGTAAATCCTAAAAAAAAATACACTATTACTATAATACTTATACGTATACGTAACCACCAAAATATCACCATTTCATTTCATAGTCACTAATTGTGATCTCATGAACATGAATTAACCCTTCCTCGATTTACTTATGAGTACTCTATACTCATAAACGATAATCACACCAACCTCAATCACACAAAATAAACACGTAATCACACAATTCAAGTAAGCACACATAAAATAACCTAAAAGTAAGACCAAGTGACAAACCCAAAACCACGGTTGTCACACATACCACCTGTACGAGAAGTGGAATTCAGTATCGAGCTGGTTCTAAGAGCTGAACCAATCTCCAAGGCTCCTTATCGCATGGCTCCCATAGAGCTGAAGGAGCTGAAGGATCAACTGCAAGAACTTCTTGAACGAGGTTTCATTCGACCGAGCGCATCTCCATGGGACGCACCAGTCTTGTTTGTTAAGAAGAAGGACGGCTGCATGCGTCTTTGCATAGACTATCGCGAGCTCAACAAGATTACCATTCGGCATAGGTATCCACTGCCACGCATTGACGATCTGTTTGACCAACTCCAAGGGGCCAAACACTTCTCCAAGATTGATCTTAGGTCAGGCTATCATCAGCTACGGGTCAAGGAGCAGGACATCACTAAGACTGCCTTTCTCACCCGTTATGGCCACTACGAGTTTGTAGTTATGCCATTTGGCCTGACAAATGCTCCAGCAGTGTTCATGGATTTGATGAACAGAATCTTCCATGAATTTCTGGACAAGTTCGTCATTGTCTTCATCGATGACATCCTGATTTTATCAAAGTCCAAGGAGGAACACGAAGACCATCTTCGTACAGTACTACAGATTCTTCGTCAAAAGTAGCTGTATGCTAAATTCTCCAAGTGTGAGTTCTAGTTAGACAAGGTGGCATTCTTAGGTCACATTGTATCAGCAGAAGGAATCACTATGGATCCAGCGAAGGTTGAGGCCATTACTAAGTGGCCAAGGCCGACATCAGCGATGGAAGTCTGCAGTTTCTTAGGCTTAGCTGGCTATTACCGTAGGTTCGTGGAGAACTTTTCCCGCTTAGCACTACCATTGACCAAACTGATGCGGAAAGGGGAGAAATTCGTCTGGACTGAAGATCGAGAGAAGAGCTTTGAAGACCTGAAGTAGAAGCTAGTATCTGCAGCTATTGTTACTCTACCATCTGGTACGGGTGGATTTCAAATCTACAGTGATGCATCGGGGAAGGGACTTGGCTGTGTTCTCATGCAACATGGGAAAGTGATCGCGTACGCTTCACGGCAGCTTAAGCCTTATGAAGAAAATTACCCCACGCACGACCTGGAACTTGCTGCAGTCGTGTTTGCATTGAAGATATGGAGGCACTACTTATATGGAGAATCATGTGACATTTTCACGGATCACAAGAGCTTGAAGTATATCTTCACTCAGCGTGAATTGAACATGAGACAGAGGAGATGGTTAGAGCTGTTGAAGGATTATGACATTAATCTACAGTATCATCCCGGAAAGACAAATGTAGTAGCAGATGCTCTTAGCAGGAAGTCCGGAATGATCAACGGCATTAAAATCGAAGAGGAAATCATCAGAGACTTGGAGAGACTAGACATCGAGATCATGGTACGTGGACAGCACGGTTACTGGGCTAATCTTAGAGTAGAACCTGAGTTACTATCTAAGATCAAGGAAGCTCAGAAGGATGACGGAGAAATATGGGCGATAGTACAGAATTTGGAGAAACAGACAGAATTCAGAGTAGATGCAGATGGTATCGTATGGCAGGGCACGAGACTTTGTGTTCCTGATGACCAAGAACTCCGGGAAGCTTTGTTAGCTGAAGCTCATAGCTCCCCATTCTCTATACATCCTGGTTCGACTAAGATGTACCATGACATCAAGCAGTACTTTTGGTGGAGTGGTATGAAGTAGGATGTGGCCACTTACGTCTCCAAATGTCATACCTGCCAGCAGGTTAAGATCGAGCATCAGCGATCTGGCGGTCTCCTTCAACCGTTAGATATTCCTGGGACAAAATCACCATGGATTTTGTTACCGGTCTTCCGCCTACCAAGAGGAAGCACGATGCAATTTGGGTTATCGTAGATCGACTTACCAAATCAGCTCATTTTATACCGATCCGCAAGGAAGATCCGGTAAGTAAACTCGCAGATACGTACAGAAGAGAGATCATGAGACTCCATGGTGCACCATCCAGCATCGTCTCAGACAGAGATCCTCGATTCACTTCGCGCTTTTGGAAAAGTCTGCAGAAAGCTTGGCGTACACAACTTAAGCTTAGCACGGCTTTTCATCCTCAAACTGACGGACAGTCGGAGCGAACCATTCAGACGTTGGAAGATATGTTGAGGTCATGTGCGTTGGAATGGATGGGTGATTGGGACAATTACATCTGTTTGGTGGAGTTTGCATACAACAATAGTTGGCACGCAAGTATCAAGTGTGCTCCATTTGAGATGTTGTATGGTAGAAAGTGTCGCGCCCCAATCTGCTGGGATCAGGTTGGTGAGCGAACACTTGAAGGACCGGAAATCATAGAGATGACCAATGAGAATATCGCAGTAGCTAAGCAGAAAATTCAGGAGGCACGGTCACGTCAGAAGAGTTACGCCGATAAGCATCGTAGAGATATACACTTTAACGTAGGAGATCACGTCTTCCTTAAGGTTTCGCCGGCACGTGGTGTTAGAAGCTTCGGGATTAAAGGGAAGCTCAGTCCTCGTTTCATCGGACCGTTTGATATCATTGAACGAGTCGGTGAAGTATCTTACCGATTGACGTTACCTCCGCAGATCTCGCATGTGCACAATGTGTTTCATGTCTCTTTACTAAGAGGGTACCAGTATCATCCCCTTCACATGGTTCAGTATCCACTGGAACAGATACGTGAAGATCTCACTTTTATAGAAGAACCCGAACGAGTTTTTGACAGACAAGAACGAGTCATGAGAAAGAAGACGATTCCATTCGTCAAAATTCTATGGAGGGAACATACCGAGCGGGAAGCCACTTGGGAAACAGAGGAGTCTATCCGGACTTCTTACCCTCATTTCATATTTTGAATTCGGGTATGTTCTTCTTTTCCAGTTTACTTTATCTATAATTCGGGGACAGATTATTCTTTTTAGGGGGGAAGAGTTGTAAAACCCGCATGCTTTTACCATGAATAGTACCCTTAAGATCGTACGTACTAGATTTAAACTTTCCTAATATAGCATAATTACGATTACGTGTTAGGATTTTACGTATTACGTACGTGTTAGAACACGATAAGTATTTACTATACACGAGCACGTAATAATTATTTGACAATAATTAATCACGAACATGCGATCATGAAATCATGAACGTAATTAAAACACGAACTATTATTAATTACGTATATATATTTATTACGAGCGTAATTAAATATATTAGGTCACGGTATTTACGTAACGAGAACACTTAAAACACGAACACAAATAATCACAAACGTATAACTTAACCACGAGACACGAAAAAAGGTACGGGTACCACAAGTGGGGCCCCTACCCGCGGCTACAAGGACAAATGGGCCAAGCCCATTTGTCAAATTTTACTAAAGGGGGGTTAATAATTTTTCACTACTCATTTAGTTTTTACAGAAGATTTTTAGAAAAACCTAAAAACCCTTTTCCCTTGTCGTCTTTGTGCCGCCACCCTACAACCACAACAAGGAGGTGGTTTGTGATCTTGGATCTTGGAATTTTAGTGGTTGATCGTGTTTGTTCTTCATCCTTTTGATCCACGAATTCGGTAAATCCTTTTTAAACCTTTTCTTTTGATTTGATCTTTTTATAGATCAAGAACATGTTATGTTTTTACAAAAACCTAATAAATAAACATGGATCTAACATGATTTGGGGTTTAATAAAATCAAAAGTATGTTTTAAGGGGTGTTTGTTTTTGGCCGCAGGCTGCACCGTACCTGAAGGGGTTTCGGTTTGGCCAAACCGACCACCACCAAGACCATACGGTCTTGGTTGGTGTGTGTGGGTCCCACGGAAGCAATAAGACATGGGGTACCCCGATTTGGTTCGGGGTACAGTGTCGATTTCATGTCCGGTTCATTGTTTTTAGTTTAGATCTGGTTCATGGTGTATGTTTAGTTTTTTTTATGTTTATGATCTTATGTTAAAAATTTAATTAATAAAATGATATGATTAATTTAATAACATGACTTAGGTTATTTTAATTATTATAATCATGAAATTAATTAACCTAAGTATTTTAATATTTTAGACTTATAATTAATTAATTATTTAAAAACCATGACTATAATTAATTAATTAACATGACTTAGGTTATATTATTAATATATAATAATACATTTTTTAACCTAAGTATTTAACTTATTTAAATAAATACATGTTATACTTTAATTAAATATTTTAACCTATAGTTTAATTTAATTACATGAAATAATTATTAAACTATACATTATATGATATGACTTAGAAAATAATCATGAAAACACTTAGGCTTATATACTTAGCTTATTTAACCAGCTTATTTCTAATTATGGAAACTTTCTATTTTCAGAAATTTAATTAAATAAGGCAGCTAATCTATTTATGGAAACCTTCTATTTTTAGAAACTTATTTATTTCAGGCAGCTAATCTATTTTTGGAAACTTATTTAATTAAGGCAGCTGATCTATTTATGAAAACTTTCTATTTTTAGAAACTTATCTATTTTAAGCAGTAAATCTATTTTTGGAAACTTTCTATTTTTGGAAATTTCTATTTTTGGAAACTCTATATTTTTGGTAACTTTCTATTTTTGAAAACTTTCTATTTTTGGAAACTTTCTAAATAGGAAACCTGCTATTTTTGGAAAGTTACTTATTATTACACAGTAAGTATAATAACACATGAAATACCAAGAATACTTAATCAGATTAAACAGAATATAAGATAAACATAGTTTAAGGCTTTAAAACAGTAAAACATGGTAAGAACACATAAAATAAGCTAAGACATGACATAAAACCAGCTACGTATTTAGTAAGCAGATACTTATTCATGTATGTATTTATGTAGCACTAGTGATACGGAAGTAGGATTCCTCTCTGTTCATCTTCTCCGTTCACTGGACATAAGGTACGGATTCCCGTCCTTTCAGTATGGACATTCTTTCCTTATTAGGATTCCCCGTATGCAGCCAACTGTTTTCCCGTAGTATAAGTTATGTGTTTGATTGCTTATGTTTAATTAAGATTACCTATAGCCATATACATGCATGACCAGTTTCACCTAGTTATGGAGGTACCATAACCATAACATTAGAGGCACTGATGTTATGACTTCACCACGGCGGAGTGATTGCTCGTGGCATCCCTTCTGCTTTTGGCCATTTATTTATATTTATCATGTGGGGCGTATGGGTGCATCCTAGTTACATGTTTTTATTCAGGATTTCATGGTGAATGTGGTGTGTGCCTTGCATCCTTCACAAGGAGCTGATCCCTCCTACCCAAAAACCAGTATATTAAATTAGTGGCAGCCCCTCTAATTTGCATGATGAGGTCACCCCTCCAAGTATTCATGCACGGTGGATTTTCATGACCTATATTGGCTAATGGTAAAATATGACAAACAGTTTTTATAAGATAAACATAAGGCTTTCAAACTATTAAACCAGTTTATTTAAGACTTAACCAGGTTACTCGGGACTTCGTTTTCTTCCGCTGTTATTATGTTATACGCTTATCCTATTCATGATTTATTGTACATCCGTGCACTGAGCGTATTGCTCAGCCGTTTTCCTTTTCTATGTTCCCAAAACGGCAGGTACTCAGGGACGCTCTTAGACACTAAGAGTACGTGCATATGGACTGGAAGCTGTCTAGCCTTCTTTACTTTATGCATTTCCTTTCTTATGATACTTATGCTTTGGACATTGTTTAGTCCTTTCCTTTACTATACTATGTTTGTGTGTGATGAGCTTTACTGTTGGACTACCGTTGTTTGATTCTGGTATTTTCCTTTTATGGTCAAGTAATGTTTAGACATTTTTCCTTGTATGCTTTGATGACACGCCATAATTGATGTGATATTTCCATTTCCAAAATGGGGTGTTACAAGATGATTTCGCCTTTCAACGACACCGTTTTGTTGTGGAGTGCGAGTAACGGATGTTTCATGAGATATGTCAACTTCTTCATAATAACCACGCAAGATTTTATTCACAAATTCAGTTCCATTATCTGTACGAATGCGTCGGACAGTAGTGTTGAGACGCACTTGAATCATCTTGAGAAATCCGATGATGAATTTAGGTGCCTCATTTTTTGTTGTAAGAAATTTCACCCATGTAAACCGAGAGTAATCATCCACAATGACGAGGATGTACCTTTTACCACTAAGACTTTCGACACGCATTGGCCCACAAAGATCCATATGCAACAGATAAAGTTTCTCTTGGTTGGTGTCTTCAGTCTTGGGTTTGTATGATTTCTTAGTGCTTTTACCCATTGTACACGCGAAACACAAATGATCCTTGTGAAATGTAAGTTTAGGAAGACCACGAACAAGTTCTTTTTTCGCCAAATGATTAATAGCGTCAAAGTTAAGATGAGATAACCGTCGATGCCATAACCATGACTTTGTCTTTGATGCTTTGGAGAGAAGACATACGGGAGAAGCGGCCAACATATCTTGTAGAGACAAAGTGTACAAATTATTCCCTCGAGTACCTTTCAATAAATCAACCCCTTCCAAATTACGAATGAAGCAGGTATTCTCTCGAAAGGCAGCTTCTAGGTTTGCATCACAAAATTGTCCCACAGAAAATAAGTTGTGACCGAGACCTTCCACATAATATACTCTTGAAATTATAACATTCCCAATATGATAATCACCGTAATCCATTATCTTTGCAATATGATCATTTCCAAATCGAACCGTACCAAGAAACTTGCTGACGAAATTTCTGAGCTGAGAGCGATCTCCGGTCATATATTTAGAGCAACCAGAGTCCAAATACCAGAGAACAATTTGGACCACCTGTTTTCAACAACAATAGTAGACAATGCATTGGAAACTATTGGTTCCGGAGTGTTAGGAGATACATATATAATATTATCAGAATTGCTAACATTTGTGTTGCCCTTAGATTTCCTGCGCTTTCTATTGTCTAAGATCAACAAACACCCCCTTTTGGTGTGTTTGAAGGTGGCGGCCATAAGAGGAAAAAGAAGGAGGAGGAGGATTTTAGGTTTTCTTTAAAATTCTTCTGTAGAAAAAAATGAGTAGTGTAAATTCCTTAACCTTCTTTTAGTGAAAAGTTGATGGGCTAAGCCCATCCTCCCTCCCTAATTTCATGGTAATGGGGCCCACAAGGGGTAACCCGAATGTTTTCTGTGTCTAAAATATTGGTGTGTTCTCGTGTGTTCTCGTGTTCGTGTTTTACGTGTTCTCGTTAAATATTAACCGTGACTTTATATATTTATTCGTGTTCGTAATAAATATATATACGTAATTAATATTAGCTCGTGATTAAATTACGTTCATGATTTCATGATCGCATGTTCGTGATTAATTATTGTCAAATAATTATTGCGTGCTCATGCGTAGTAAAATATTTATCGTGTTCTAACACGTACGTAATACGTAAAATCCTAACACATAATCGTAATCATGCTTTATTAGGAAAGTTTTAATCTAGTACGTACGATCTTAAGGGTACTATTCATGGTAAAAGCATGCGGGTTTTACAACTCTTCCCCCTAAAATGAATAATTCGTCCCCGAATTATAGATAACGTAACTGAAAGAGAAACATACCCGAATCAAACTGAGAGGGTATGTAAGATCAATGAACGTACATGTGACATGGTAGAAGGAACGCGGAACGTGACATGTCTTGAAAGGAAATGGAACGTGACGTGACTGAAAGGACATATCTAATTGATAATAGAAAAACGGATAGGAAGTCCGGATGGACTTGTCCGTTTCCAAGTGGCCTCCCTCTTAGAACGGTTCCTTTACAAGATCTTGACACAAATGATAAATCTTGGTCCTCCTGACCTTGACTTGGAATACGAAGAAATTCTTGGTTATCAACGGAAGGTAGATCCCCTAAATTCGATCGAGGAAAATAAGAGTTAACGTGCTAGGGTAACTGAAACGTTATGATGCAAGAGAATCTTACTTAACTGATAATTAGAAACGATGCGCGAGACATAAAGAAACGTAGTACGTGAAAAATTTTGAACGTGATACGTGAAAAATTTTGAACGTGCTACGTGGAGATATGGCGAGTGTAGTATGAGTAAACATATCGTGATCCATGATACGTGTAACATATCTTGATCATGATATGAGGAACGTGGAATGAACATGACATGTGAAACATATCGTGATCATATAATAAAATGGCAGTAACGTCAAACGCTACAAGGTGAGACGTGGAATATGACGTGAAACGTCTATCTGAGGATAGGGAGTTATACTAATCTTGGGTCTGGTCTCTCAAGTTCTTGCAAAACTCCCCAGAATGAGAAAAATGAACGTACAAACGTAAGCCGAGATACCATAGTGTCATGAACACGAGCGCGAAAGCAAGTCATGGAATTAGAATGAAGACGTGAAGTAAATAAGGAGCACAATTGCGAATCTTTGTTTGACCCGATAACTGAGGGATTGCCAAGTGATCGGATGAGCCTTGGTTGGAACATGTCTGATCAATCTGTTGGTTCTGAAATCCTTGCGGATGTAAGGATTTTGCAGACTTGATCAAACTGTTTGTAATAACTCAGATAGCATCATGCTTCTTCTGAGTTTGCGTTAATCTGGTAACCAAAATCCATGAAGATCTTGTCCCATTTCAATTCATAATTTCAGATGATGAAAAACATCCCACTCTGTTGGTGTCCTATCTTAACCTGTTGGTATGTCAGGTACTTAGATATGAACGTAAGTGTATCTTGCTTCTTAGAACTTGATACATAGGAGTTTGCGAAACTCTGAGTCTCTGAATCTATACTTCTCCTAGCGTAGGATTTTCTAGAACACCTAATGTAGTGTAGGGTTCTCTCTTTTACGCATAAGCTGAGTCATGGTAAGATTAACCGTAGAAACCCATGTGATTCAGCATGTCACTGTAATCAAATAGAATTGATATTGGAAAATTTCTAGGGTAAAATTTCTCTTGTCATAGAATTTGCAACATAGTGCAGATATGGTCTTCATGTTCTTCTCTTGGCTTAAAGGAAATCAGGTTATCCTTAATGAAAACACTGATGAATTTGCTATGAGTTCATGGAAACTCATTCTTATAATGCTGTTGGAGCATTGATGAGACTTATTCAAAATCATAAATCTAGCATGACCGATTCGTGCACGAATAGCAGTCATGGACATGTCCTGCTTTTTCACTCGTCACTATTGGCAGCATGATCATGAGTTCGATCTTGGAAAAGTGATTAACACTATAAGGTCGATTGGACATGTTGTCAATACGTGGAGGAGAATAACGGTCATGAATGGTGATTTGTTTAAATCGACGGTAGTCAACACATAATCTCATGGTACCGTCCTTCTCCTTGAAGGTACTTCTGGAATGTATGAGAAGATTTTGGAATAATCAACTGGCTATGCGTAAAAGGACTTAAGTAGTCGTGTCTTACTGACAACTAGAAAATTTTAGCGACCATGGCTAACAACGCACATGTTTGTAAGCATAGATATATTGTACAGATTTTCCTGATGGAAAATCAAGCTGAATGTATTAAGGAGCCTGAACATTACTGTACATAATTATGAATAGTAGCATGGTGTGCTGTTCATAGTACATAATTTGGATAAAATTCATCTCGTGTCTGTCCGAGGAAATGCGTTAGCAGCTTGGATCTCATCATTAAGCTGAAGGAAAACCTTCGTATACGTGGGAATACGGAAGGCGTCCTTCATGGTCATGAATCATATGAAATATGGTGAAAGAAATAAAAGTGACATCAGCAACGCGACAGTTCTCACTGATGCGCCAATAATGGTATTGAAATTCTTGTGGCCTGATTAATACATGGCACAACAAAATGGATATACCCTTGGAGGGTACCCTGAATTTCTTAGAAATGTTCCATAGTTGGACGTGAGTCATGTGTCTTAACTCGTGTCTTGGGACTATAAGCATGACATATGTCTTGACTGGTGTCTTGACATGTGTCTTCAGAAAGTATACGTGAGACATGTGTCTTGACTGATGTCTTGACATGTGTCTTCAGAAAATATACGTGAGACATGTGTCTTGACTGATGTCTTGACATGTGTCTCGAGACGTAAAACAATAGAACTACAATATTAGGTTATTATGCCAGACTTGGCGGATCGGTTGGACTACTGATCCTTTGTATGTCTGATCACGTCCGCGGCCGGAGCCTCGGTTGTGATTTCTAGGATAGTTTCTGTCACAGTAGTGGTTACTATCGTCCTGTCTGTCAGTTCCATGACGGTCATTCTTATGACCGTGATTCATGTAACTATTCAGCTGAGTGGCCGGCTGGTACCGGTTTGCACTCATATGGCTGAAATGACAACTGAATGACGTGTGACATGTAACTAAGAATTAGGGACAATGGTTGATGGAAAATCGTCTGATGATGAAGCCTCTTCTCGTCCAATTGCTTTGCTCTGACGCCTTTGTCTTCGTCTTGTAGGATCTCCAGGTTTTGAACAACATCCGCATCTCGTAGCGTCTCCGAACGTCAGCAGCATCAACCTTTAGTAACATCTCCAAGTTATGAGCGGCATCAGCAATCTTGTAGAATATCAGCAATTGAAAATACGCCTGAGATGATTCAGAATCGACTAGCGAATACTCGTGAAGTATTGCAAGTGAAATGCACATGGATTTAGGTACGTGGAATACACATGGAATACGGTACATGGAGTACACCTGGAATGCACATGAAATGATCGGTATTGGGGTCGATCATTTGTCGTGATTTAAGGAAAGTACATTGGTTAAACGGTTATGAAAACCATCATGATAACCTGGCAGTATTAGCATAGACATCATTCTGGTTGTATCGAAAAACGTTAAGGTGTGGTTACACAAAATTCAATGATGATTTGCCTGACAGTATGATCAGTGAAAACCAACCATGACTATCATGAAAGCAGGATTCAATGAAATCCAACAATGCCTTGCATGAAAGCATAAATAACAAAAGAGGCGTAAGACGTAATCAACATGAAGACGGAATTATCATGAAGAAACATGAAAGAGATTTAACCTGAAGGAGTGTATAACATAATCAGCATGAATCTGAGTTTAACCATGACAGTATGAAAACATACTTGACATAAAAACATAATAACTTATGAGGGGACATAAAAAAAATTTATGCCAATAAATCATGAGAAAAATTTTATGCATCAAAACAGTGCATGAATGCGTAATGTAGTTTATAAAAACCTTTATATGTGCGAGGGGACGCCTATGGGTCGGTCCCAAAACAAAAGACATGGCGAGGGGACGCCTATGGGTCGGTCCCAAAGTTAAAAGTTTCGATAAAAGCACATGCGACTAAATAGGGCCAGTCATGTACCAACCATTACTTAGTCGTAATCCCTGCAACAATGATACATGAAACATAAATAAATGAAACTCATCTGTCAAAACTTATCAGAAAAAATTTTATGTGACTATTTATGAACTACTGGGGTTCAGTACACATAGCCACAGTTCACGAGGAACATTATGCATGAAACAATGACATATAACTAAATATGAATGACGGTTGTCCATCCATATTAGTAAAACAATATCGATGAAAACATCAAGGTTAAAACCTCAAGGTGCTGAAAACATCATGGTTAAAACAACAATGCGCTGAAAACATCAATACGTAGAATAACAAACGTTGGCTTAGGAAGCTCCTAGTGACTACCCACTAGTCACAGGTCGAGTTTTAGAGCCTACAGGTCGAAGCCTTGGCTCTGATACCATAATTGTAAGACCCCATTTTGATAAATGGAATGTCACGCGTAATTATGGCGTGTCATCAAAGCATGCAAGGTAAATGTACTAAAACATACATGACCATAGGGAAAACCGGAATCAAACATCGGTTCCCAAACATAAGCCCAAAACATAATAAAGCCAAAAGAAATGAATGAAAGACTAAACAAGCATAAGTATATGAAGTCAAAAAGGAAAAGAAGTCTCTAGCAGCTTCCATCCTATGCACATCCTCCAAATGCTCGAGTCTTCCTTAGGGTACCTGCCGTTTTGGGACATGGAAAGGAAAGTAACGGCTGAGCAAAACGCTCAGTGCACGGATATAGACATAGTATAAGTGACTAAAACATAATAGAGACTTAATAGCAGCGGAAATGTATAAGTCCTGGAAAACCTGGAACATGTTCATAAAACTGGTTTTATAGTTTGAAAAGCCTTATGTTTATCTTATGAAAACTGTTTAGCATATTTTACCATTAGCCAATATAGGTCATGAAAAATCCACCGTGCATGAATACTTGGAAGGGTGACCTCATCATGCAAATTAGAGGGGCTGCCTCTAATTTAATATACTGGTTTTTGGGTAGGAGGGATCAGCTCCTTGTGAAGGATGCAAGGCACACACCACATTCACCATGAAATCCTGACTGAAAACATGTAACTAGGATGCACCCATACGCCCCACATGATAAATATAATATAAATGGCCAAAAGCTGAAGGGACGCCACGAGCAATCACTCCGCCGTGGTGAAGTCATAACATCAGTGCCTCTAATGTTATGGTTATGGTACCTCCATAACTAGGTGAAACTGGTCATGCATGTATATGGCTATAGGTATTCTTATTTAAACATAAGCAATCAAACACGTAACTTATACTACGGGAAAACATTTGGCTGCATACGGGGAATCCTAATAAGGAAAGAATGTCCATACTGAAAGGACGAGAATCCGTACCTTATGTCCAGTGAACGAAGAAGATGAACTGAGCGGAATCCTACTTCCGTATCACTAGTGCTACATAAATACATACATGAATAAGTATCTGCTTACTAAATACGTAGCTGGTTTCGTGTCATGTCTTAGCTTATTTTATGTGTTCTTACCATGTTTTACTGTTTTAAAGCCTTAAACTGTGTTTATCTTATATTCTGTTTAATCTAATTAAGTATTTTTGGTATTTCATGTATATACTTACTGTGTAATAACAAATAACTTTCCAAGAATAGCAGCTTTCCAAAAATAGAATGTTTCCGAAAATAGAAAGTTTCCAAAAATAGAATTTCTGCTTAAAATAGATAAGTTTCTAAAAATAGAAAGTTTCCATAAATAGATCAACTGCCTTAATTAAATAAGTTTCCATAAATAGATTAGCTGCCTGAAATAAATAAGTTTCTAAAAATAGAAGGTTTCCATTAATAGATTAGCTGCCTTATTTAATTTTTCTGAAAATAGAAAGTTTCCATAATTAGAAATAAGCTGGTTAAATAAGCTAAGTATATAAGCCTAAGTTTTTTTATGATTATTTTCTAAGTCATATGATATAATGTATAGTTTAATTATTATTTCATGTAATTAAATTAAACTATAGGTTAAAATATTTAATTAAAGTATAACATGTTTTTAATTAAATAAAGTTAAATACTTAGGTTAAAACATGTATTATTATTTATTAATAATATAACCTAAGTCATGTAAGTTAATTAATTATAACCATGGTTTTTAAATAAATAATTAATTATAAGTCTAAAATATAAAAATACTTAGGTTAAATAATTTCATGATTATTAATAATTAAAATAACCTAAGTCATGTAATTAAATTAATCATGTCATATTATTAATTTAATTTTAACATAAGATCATAAAAAAATAAAACTAAACATACACCATGATCTGGATCTAGACTAAAAACCATGAACCGGACATGAAATCGACACCGTACCCCGAACCAAATCGGGGTACCCCTTGTCTTGATGCTGCCGTGGGACCCACACCAACCAACCAGGACCATATGGTCTCGGTGGTGGTCGGATGGCCAAACCGAAACCCCCTCGGGTTTGGTGTAGGTTGCGGCCAAAACAAACACCCCTTAAAACATTACTTTTGATTTTATTAAATCCCAATTCATGTTAGATCTATGATCTAATTAGGTTTTATAAAAAAAACATAACATGTTCTTAATTAATAAAAGATCAAATCAAAAGAAAAAGGTTTAAAAGGATTTACCGATTACGTGGATCAAAAGAATGAAGAACAAACACGAACACCAACAAGAATTTCAAGATCCAAGATCAACAAACACCCCCTTTTGGTGTGTTTGAAGGTGGCGGCCATAAGAGGAAAAAGAAGGAGGAGGAGGATTTTAGGTTTTCTGTAAAATTCTTCTATAGAAAAAAATGAGTAGTGTAAATTCTTTAACCTTCTTTTAGTGAAAAATTGATGGGCTAAGCCCATCCTCCCTCCTTAATTTCGTGGTAATGGGGCCCACAAGGGGTAACCCGAATGTTTTCCGTGTCTAAAATATTGGTGTGTTCTCGTGTGTTCTCGTGTTCGTGTTTTACGTGTTCTCATTAAATATTAACCGTGACTTTATAAATTTATTCGTGTTCGTAATAAATATATATACGTAATTAATATTAGCTCGTGATTAAATTACGTTCATGATTTCATGATCGCATGTTCGTGATTAATTATTGTCAAATAATTATTGCGTGCTCATGCGTAGTAAAATATTTATCGTGTTCTAACACGTACGTAATACGTAAAATCCTAACACGTAATCGTAATCATGCTATATTAGGAAAGTTTTAATCTAGTACGTACGATCTTAAGGGTACTATTCATGGTAAAAGCATGCGGGTTTTACAACTGCTCGAGTCTTCCTTAGGTTACCTTAGGGTACCTGCCGTTTTGGGACATGGAAAGGAAAGTAACGGCTGAGCAAAACGCTCAGTGCACGGATATAGACATAGTATAAGTGACTAAAACATAATAGAGACTTAATAGCAGCGGAAATGTATAAGTCCTGGAAAACCTGGAACATGTTCATAAAACTGGTTTTATAGTTTGAAAAGCCTTATGTTTATATTATGAAAACTGTTTAGCATGTTTGTTCTTCATTCTTTTGATCCACGTAATCGGTAAATCCTTTTAAACCTTTTTCTTTGGATTTGATCTTTTTTTAATTAAGAACATGTTATGTTTTTTTTTATAAAACCTAATTAGATCATAGATCTAACATGAATTGGGATTTAATAAAATCAAAAGTAATGTTTTAAGGGGTGTTTGTTTTGGCCGCAGCCTACACCGAACCCGAGGGGGTTTCGGTTTGGCCATCCGACCATCACCGAGACCATATGGTCCCGGTTGGTTGGTGTGGGTCCCACGGCAGCATCAAGAGAAGGGGTACCCCGATTTGGTTCGGGGTACGGTGTCGATTTCATGTCCGGTTCATGGTTTTTAGTCTAGATCCGGTTCATGGTGTATGTTTAGTTTTTATTTTTTTACGATCTTATGTTAAAATTAAATTAATAATATGACATGATTAATTTAATTACATGACTTAGGTTATTTTAATTATTAATAATCATGAAATTATTTAACCTAAGTATTTTTATATTTTACACTTATAACTAATTAATTATTTAAAAACCATGGTTATAATTAATTAATTTACATGACTTAGGTTATATTATTAATAAATAATAATACATGTTTTAACCTAAGTATTTAACTTTATTTAATTAAAAACATGTTATACTTTAATTAAATATTTTAACCTATAGTTTAATTTAATTACATGAAATAATTATTAAACTATACATTATATCATATGACTTAGAAAATAATCATAAAAACACTTAGGCTTATATACTTAGCTTATTTAACCAGCTTATTTCTAATTATGGAAACTTCCTATTTTTAGAAACTTAATTAAATAAGGCAGCTAATCTATTTATGGAAACCTTCTATTTTTAGAAACTTATTTATTTCAGGCAACTAATCTATTTATGGAAACTTATTTAATTAAGGCAGCTGATCTGTTTATGGAAACTTTCTATTTTTAGAAACTTATCTATTTTAAGCAGTAATTCTACTTTTGGAAACTTTCTATTTTTGGAAAATTTCTATTTTTGGAAACTTTCTATTTTAGGAAACCTGCTATTTTTAGAAAGTTACTTATTATTACACAGTAAGTATAATAATACATGAAATACCAGAAATACTTAATTAGATTAAACAGAATATAAGATAAACACAGTTTAAGGCTTTAAAACAGTAAAACATGGTAAGAACACATAAAATAAGCTAAGACATGACACGAAACCAGCTACGTATTTAGTAAGCAGATACTTATTCATGTATGTATTTATGTAGCACTAGTGATACGGAATTAGGATTCCGCTCAGTTCATCTTCTTCGTTCACTGGACATAAGGTACGGATTCCCGTCCTTTCAGTATGGACATTCTTTCCTTATTGGGATTCCCCGTATGCAGCCAAATGTTTTCCCGTAGTATAAGTTACGTGTTTGATTGCATATGTTTAATTAAGAATACCTATAGCCATATACATGCATGACCAGTTTCACCTAGTTATGGAGGTACCATAACCATAACATTAGAGGCACTGATGTTATGACTTCACCACGGCGGAGTGATTGCTCGTGGCGTCCCTTCAGCTTTTGGCCATTTATATTATATTTATCATGTGGGGCGTATGGGTGCATCCTAGTTACATGTTTTCAGTCAGGATTTCATGGTGAATGTGGTGTGTGCCTTGCATCCTTCACAAGGAGCTGATCCCCCTACCCAAAAACCAGTATATTAAATTAGAGGCAGCCCCTCTAATTTGCATGATGAGGTCACCCCTCTAAGTGTTCATGCACGGTGGATTGTTCGTGACCTATATTGGCTAATGGTAAAATATGATAAACAGTTTTCATAAGATAAACATAAGGCTTTTCAAACTATAAAACCAGTTTTATGAACATGTTCCAGGTTTTCCAGGACTTATACATTTTCGCTGCTATTAAGTCTCTATTATGTTTTAGTCACTTATACTATGTCTATATCCGTGCACTGAGCGTTTTGCTAAGCCGTTACTTTCCTTTCCATGTCCCAAAACGGCGGGTACCCTAAGGAAGACTCGAGCATTTGGAGGATGTGCATAGGATGGAAGCTGCTTTTACCATGAATAGTACCCTTAAGATCGTACGTACTAGATTTAAACTTTCCTAATATAGCATAATTGCGATTACGTGTTAGGATTTTACGTATTACGTACGTGTTAGAACACGATAAGTATTTACTATACACGAGCACGTAATAATTATTTGACAATAATTAATCACGAACATGCGATCATAAAAATCATGAACGTAATTAAAACACGAACTATTATTAATTACGTATATATATTTATTACGAGCGTAATTAAATATATTAGGTCACGGTATTTACGTAACGAGAACACTTAAAACACGAACACAAATAATCACAAACGTATAACTTAACCACGAGACACGGAAAAAGGTACGGGTACCCCAAGTGGGGCCCCTACTCGCGGCTACAAGGACAAATGGGCCAAGCCTATTTGTCAAATTTTACTAAAGGGGGGTTAATAATTTTTCACTACTCATTTAGTTTTTACAGAAGATTTTTAGAAAAACCTAAAAACCCTCTTCCCTTGTCTTCTTTGTGCCGCCACCCTACAACCACCACAAGGAGGTGGTTTGTGATCTTGGATCTTGGAATTTTAGTGGTTGATCGTGTTTGTTCTTCATCCTTTTGATCCACGAATTCGGTAAATCCTTTTTAAACCTTTTCTTTTGATTTGATCTTTTTATAAATCAAGAACATGTTATGTTTTTTAAAAAACCTAATAAATAAACATGGATCTAACATGATTTGGGGTTTAATAAAATCAAAAGTATGTTTTAAGGGGTGTTTGTTTTTGGCCGTAGGCTGCACCGAACCCGAAGGGGTTTCGGTTTGGCCAAACCGGCCACCACCAAGACCATACGGTCTTGGTTGGTGTGTGTGGGTCCCACGACAGTAGTAAGACACGGGGTACCCCGAGTTGGTTCGGGGTACGGTGTCGATTTCATGTCCGGTTCATTGTTTTTAGTTTAGATCCGGTTCATGGTGTATGTTTAGTTTTTTTTTTATGTTTATGATCTTATGTTAAAAATTAAATTAATAAAATGATATGATTAATTTAATAACATGACTTAGGTTATTTTAATTATTATAATCATGAAATTAATTAACCTAAGTATTTTAATATTTTAGACTTATAATTAATTAATTATTTAAAAACCATGACTATAATTAATTAATTAACATGACTTAGGTTATATTATTAATATATAATAATACATGTTTTAACCTAAGTATTTAATTTTATTTAATTAAAAACATGTTATACTTTAATTAAATATTTTAACCTATAGTTTAATTAAATTACATGAAATAATTATTAAACTATACATTATATCATATGACTTAGAAAATAATCATGGAAACACTTAGGCTTATATACTTAGCTTATTTAACCAGCTTATTTCTAATTATGGAAACTTTCTATTTTTAGAAACTTAATTAAATAAGGCAGCTAATCTATTTATGGAAACCTTCTATTTTTAGAAACTTATTTATTTCAGGCAGCTAATCTATTTATGGAAACTTATTTAATTAAGGCAGCTGATCTATTTATGGAAACTTTCTATTTTTAGAAACTTATCTATTTTAAGCAGTAAATCTATTTTTGGAAACTTTCTATTTTTGGAAACTTACTATTTTTGGAAACTTTCTATTTTTGGAAACTTTCTAATTTAAGTAACTTTCTATTTTTGGAAACTTTCTTTTTTTGGAAACTTTCTATTTTAGGAAACCTGCTATTTTGGAAAGTTACCTATTATTACACAGTAAGTATAATAACACATGAAATACCAAGAATACTTAATCAGATTAAACAGAATATAAGATAAACACAGTTTAAGGCTTTAAAACAGTAAAACATGGTAAGAACACATAATATAAGCTAAGACATGACATGAAACCAGCTACGTATTTAGTAAGCAGATACTTATTCATGTATGTATTATGTAGCACTAGTGATTCGGAAGTAGGATTCCTCTCTGTTCATCTTCTTCATTCACTGGACATAAGGTACGGATTCCCGTCCTTTCAGTATGGACATTCTTTCCTTATTAGGATTCCCCGTATGCAGCCAACTGTTTTCCCGTAGTATAAGTTATGTGTTTGATTGCTTATGTTTAATTAAGATTACCTATAGCCATATACATGCATGACCAGTTTCACCTAGTTATGGAGGTACCATAACCATAACATTAGAGGCACTGATGTTATGACTTCACCACGGCGGAGTGATTGCTCGTGGCGTACCTTCAGCTTTTAGCCATTTATATTATATTTATCATGTGGGGCGTATGGGTGCATCCTAGTTACATGTTTTTATTCAGGATTTCATGGTGAATGTGGTGTGTGCCTTGCATCCTTCACAAGGAGCTGATCCCTCCTACCCAAAAACCAGTATATTAAATTAGAGGCAGCCCCTCTAATTTGCATGATGAGTTCACCCCTCCAAGTATTCATGCACGGTGGATTTTCATGACCTATATTGGCTAATGGTAAAATATGACAAACAGTTTTTATAAGATAAACATAAGGCTTTCAAACTATTAAACCAGTTTATTTAAGACTTAATCAGGTTACTCGGGACTTAGTTTTCTTCCGTTGTTATTATGTTATATGCTTATCCTATTCATGCTTTCTTGTACATCCGTGCACTGAGCGTATTGCTCAGCCGTTTTCCTTTTCTATGTTCCCAAAACGGCAGGTACTCAGGGACGCTCGTAGACACTAAGAGTACGTGCATATGGACTGGAAGCTGTCTAGCCTTCTTTACTTTATGCATTTCCTTTCTTATGATACTTATGCTTTGGACATTGTTTAGTCCTTTCCTTTACTATACTATGTTTGTGTGTGATGAGCTTTACTGTTGGACTACCGATGTTTGATTCCGGTATTTTCCTTTTATGGTCAAGTAATGTTTAGACATTTTTCCTTGTATGCTTTGATGACACGCCATAATTGTTGTGATATTTCCATTTCCAAAATGGGGTGTTACAATTATGGTATCAGAGCCAAGGCTTCGACCTGTAGGCTCTCAAATATGACCTGTGATTAGTGAGTAGTCACTACGGTCTTCCTAGAACTGACAGTTGTTTTCATGCATTCATCATTTTTAAGCATACATATACATGTCATTGTTGCAGGGTTTTTGACTAAGTAATGGTTGGTACAGGACTGGCCCTATTTAGTCGCATGTGTTTTATCGAAACTTTTAGATTTGGGACCGACCCATAGGCGTCCCCTTGCTATGTCTTTTGTTTTGGGTGAACTGACCAGAGGCGTTCACTCTCGAGCATACAAAAGTTTTCATAAAACTGCATCATGCATTCATACACAAAATTTTCTTGCATAAAATTTTTCTCGGGAAATTTTGGTATAAATTTTTTTTCATGTATATATAGATTTTATGTTTTGATCTGTTTAACATATGTTTTATGTTATACTGTCAGATTGTTCTCACACGCGAACAGGAGCAGCTCAATGCTGCAATTCAGGCTGCCATGCAAGCCTTGCTTCCTCAACTGAGGAATGACATCAGGGCTGAAGTTCAAGCTGCCAACAATCAGCAGCAGAATCAGGCACCTCCTCCTCCTCCTCCTCCTCCAGTGACATTAGCAGTATGGCTGGAGAGATTCAACAAGCTCCGCCCTCGAGCTTTTGAAAAGACAGATAGCCCCAGCGATGCTGAAAGCTGGTTGGCTCACATCGAGAAGATTTTCAATGCTATGGGTTGTGACCCCGCATACAAAGCGAGGTTGGCATACTATCGGTTCGAAGGCGATGTGCTTAATTGGTGGTTAGCATTGATGCAGTCTGAAGGTGGTGAGGAGTGGGTTGCTGGTTTGACTTGGGCTCAGTTCAAGGACAGGGTGATGGAGCAGTTCTTTCCCAAGGCTGAGCAGGACAAGCTCAAGAGGGAGTACCATGGGATCCGACAGAGAGCTAGGGAGAATAGCAACGAGTTTATGCAGCGCTTTCTTCGCTTAGCTGGTTTCCTTAGTGCGGCAGCAGGTACTCCTGAAGAGCAAGCACATCACTTTAGGTGGGTCGCGAACAATCTGGTGTGTGCTACGTTCAACACTGTAGCACAAGTGGCCGACGCAGCACGTAAGCTGGAGATGCTGCAGGAGAGAGATGAGTTCGGGGAAGCTGAGAGACCCGACAAGAGGTAAAACATTCGTATTCAAGCGGTGATCATCCGTATACTTTCCATATGTCAGTTATTCATCTCTTAAATGTATCTTCCAGGCAGAAAACTGGGAACCGGTCTCAGCCGGCTACTCAGCAGCAGCCTCATCAGCCCAAGGGAAACGGTCAGACTAACGACCGTTCTGCTACGGATAGGCGTGGCGGTAATGATAATTACCATAACAACGCTGGGCACTCCAACACCAGCAGGTCCTAATACTTACGCATTTTCATTATTTTTTCATGTTATAACTCATATTCTGACACTTTAGCAAACTTCTACCAGGAACCATGGAAACGGTAGGGACCGGAACCAGAGAGGTTCGCAGCCTAGCCGTCCAGCTATCACTGGTATTCAATCTTACGATTATCCGCTTTGTCCTTTGTACCCAACTATCATGTCTTATGTAAAATGTTTTATCAGGTTCTCAGCCAGCCAGAGCACCTGCTGGAGGATACACTCATCCTCTTTGCTCTACTTGCCACCGTAGGCACCCAGGACCATGTCGTCGTAATACTGATGCGTGCTTCAAGTGTGGTCTTCCTGGCCATATTATGAAGGATTGCCGTAAGGGCGAGATGGAGGGTACATCGGGACATGCTGATACCAAGCCGCCTCCTACTGTCGGGCGTGTCTATACGACATCTCGAGACCAGGCCAACAAGTCTACATGTACCATCACTGGATCTTGTATATGTATGGTCAAGCTGCATGTGTTCTTTTCGACACGGGTGCTACTCACTCGGTTATTTCTACTGCTTATGCTAAGAACATTAGGATGCCTCCCTTGCCACTAGAAAATAGGCTTACTATTTCCACACCTTTGAGGGACTCTGTATTAATCACCCATGTATACAAGAGTCTTCCCCTAGAATTTGATGATAAGGTTCGACCTGTCGACGCACTTCCGCTGGACATGAATGACTTCGACATGATTTTGGGCATGGATTGGCTATCCGAGCATCATGCTACCATAGACTGCCATTCATATCGAGTTATCTTCGGTGATGTTAATGCACCAGAGTACATTCATAATGGGTTCATACCCGGACGGTCTGTACAAGTCATATCTACCCTGCAAGCGCGTGCACTACTGTCACATGGCTCCGAGGGTTATCTAGCTACGGTTCACGACATGGATGTTGAATCTCCATTGATTCAGGATCAACCTATAGTGTCGGAATTCCAAGATGTCTTTCCAGCAGAACTTCTGGGCATACCACCTGCACGAGAAGTGGAATTCAGTATCGAGCTGGTTCCAGGAGCTGAACCAATCTCCAAGGCTCCTTATCGCATGCCTCCCATAGAGCTGAAGGAGCTGAAGGATCAACTACAAGAACTTCTTGAACGAGGTTTCATTCGACCGAGTGCATCTCCATGGGGCGCACCGGTCTTGTTTGTTAAGAAGAAGGACGACAGCATGCGTCTTTGCATAGACTATCGCGAGCTCAACAAGATTACCATTCGGTATAGGTATCCACTGCCACGCATTGACGATCTGTTTGACCAACTCCAAGGGGCCAAACACTTCTCCAAGATTGATCTTAGGTCAGGCTATCATCAGCTACGGGTCAAGGAGCAGGACATCGCTAAGACTGCCTTTCGTACCCGTTATGGCCACTACGAGTTTGTAGTTATGCCATTTATCCTGACAAATACTCCAGCAGTGTTCATGGATTTGATGAACAGAATCTTCCATGAATTTCTGGACAAGTTCGTCATTGTCTTCATCGATGACATCCTGATTTTCTCAAAGTCCAAGGAGGAACACGAAGACCACCTTCGTACAGTACTACAGATTCTTCGTCAGAAGCAGTTGTATGCTAAATTCTCCAAGTGTGAGTTCTGGTTAGACAAGGTGGCATTCTAAGGTCACATTGTATCAACAGAAGGAATCACTATAGATCCAGCGAAGGTTGAGGCCATTACTAAGTGGCCAAGGCCGACATCAGCGACGGAAGTCCCCAGTTTCTTAGGCTTAGCTGTCTATTACCGTAGGTTCGTGGAGAACTTTTCCCGCCTAGCACTACCGTTGACCAAACTGATGTGGAAAGGGGAGAAATTCGTCTGGACTGAAGATCGAGAGAAGAGCTTTGACGACCTGGAGCAGAAGCTAGTATCTACACCTATTCTTACTCTACCATCTGGTACGGGTGGATTTAAAATCTACAACGATGCATCGGGGAAGGGACTTGGCTGTGTTCTCATGCAAAATGGGAAAGTGATCACGTACGCTTCACGGCAGCTTAAGCCTTATGAAGAAAATTACCCCACGCACGACCTGGAACTTGCTACAGTCGTGTTTGCATTAAAGATATGGAGGCACTACTTATATGGAGAATCATGTGACATTTCACGCATCACAAGAGCTTGAAGTATATCTTCACTCAGCGTGAATTGAACATGAGACAGAGGAGATGGTTAGAGCTGTTGAAGGATTATGACATTAATCTACAGTATCATCCCGAAAAGGTAAATGTAGTAGCAGATGCTCTTAGCAGGAATTCCGGAATGATCAACGGCATTAAAATCGAAGAGGAAATCATCAGAGACTTGGAGCGACTAGACATCGAGATCATGGTACGTGGACAGCACGGTTACTGGGCTAATCTTAGAGTAGAACCTGAGTTACTATCTAAGATCAAGGAAGCTCAGAAGGATGACGGAGAAAATGGGCCATAGTACAGAATTTGGAGAAACAGACAGAATTCAGAGTAGATGCAGATGGTATCGTATGGCAGGGCACGAGACTTTGTGTTCCTGATGACCAAGAACTACGGGAAGCTTTGTTAGCTGAAGCTCATAGCTCCCCATTCTCTATACATCCTGGTTCGACTAAGATGTACCATGACATCAAGCAGTACTTTTGGTGGAGTGGTATGAAACAGGATGTGGCCACTTACGTCTCCAAATGTCTTACCTGCCAGCAGGTTAAGATCGAGCATCAGCGATCTGGCGGTCTCCTTCAACCGTTAGATATTCCAGAGTGGAAGTGGGACAAAATCACCATGGATTTTATTACCGGTCTTCCGCCTACCAAGAGGAAGCACGATGCAATTTGGGTTATCGTAGATCGACTTACCAAATCAGCTCATTTCTTACCGATCCGCAAGGAAGATCCGGTAAGTAAACTCGCAGATACGTACAGAAGAGAGATCATGAGACTCCACGGTGCACCATCCAGCATCGTCTCAGACAGAGATCCTCGATTCACTTCGCGCTTTTGGAAAAGTCTGCAGAAAGCTTGGGGTACACAACTTAAGCTTAGAACGGCTTTTCATCCTCAAACGGACGGACAGTCGGAGCGAACCATTCAGACGTTGGAAGATATGTTGAGGTCATGTGCGTTGGAATGAACGGTGATTGGGACGATTACATCTGTTTGGTGGAGTTTGCATACAACAACAGTTGGCACGCAAGTATCAAGTGTGCTCCATTTGAAATGTTGTATGGCAGAAAGTGTCGCGCCCCAATCTGCTGGGATCAGGTTGGCGAGCGAACACTTGAAGGACCGGAAATCATAGAGATGACCAATGAGAAGATCGCAGTAGCTAAGCAGAAAATTCAGGAGGCACGGTCACGTCAGAAGAGTTACGCCGATAAGCATCATATGGATATACACTTTAACGTAAGAGATCACGTCTTCCTTAAGGTTTCGCCGGCAAGTGGTGTTAGACGCTTCGGGATTAAAGGGAAGCTCAGTCCTCGTTTCATCGGACCGTTTGATATCATTGAACGAGTCAGTGAAGTATCTTACCGATTGGTGTTACCTCCGCAGCTCTCGCATGTGCACAATGTGTTTCATGTGTCCTTACTAAGAGGGTACCAGTATCATCCCCTTCACATGGTTCAGTATCCACTGGAACAGATACGTGAAGATCTCACTTTTATAGAAGAACCCGAACGAGTTCTTGACAGACAAGAACGAGTCATGAGAAAGAACACGATTCCATTCGTCAAAATTCTATGGAGGGATCATACCGAGCGGGAAGCCACTTGGGAAACAGAGGAGTCTATCCGGGCTTCTTACCCTCATTTCATATTTTGAATTCGGGTATGTTCTTCTTTTCCAGTTTACTTTATCTATAATTCGGGGACGAATTATTCTTTTTAGGGGGGAAGAGTTGTAAAACCCGCATGCTTTTACCATGAATAGTACCCTTAAGATCGTACGTACTAGATTTAAACTTTCCTAATATAGCATAATTACGATTACGTGTTAGGATTTTACGTATTACGTACGTGTTAGAACACGATAAGTATTTACTATTCACGAGCACGTAATAATTATTTGACAATAATTAATCACGAACATGCGATCATAAAATCATGAACGTAATTAAAACACGAACTATTATTAATTACGTATATATATTTATTACGAGCGTAATTAAATATATTAGGTCACTGTATTTACGTAACGAGAACACTTAAAACACGAACACAAATAATCACAAACGTATAACTTAACCACGAGACACGGAAAAAGGTATGGGTACCCCAAGTGGGGCCCCTACTCGCGGCTACAAGGACAAATGCGCCAAGCCCATTTGTCAAATTTTACTAAAGGGGGGTTAATAATTTTTCACTACTCATTTAGTTTTTACAGAAGATTTTTAGAAAAACCTAAAAACCCTCTTCCCTTGTCTTCTTTGTGCCGCCACCCTACAACCACCACAAGGAGGTGGTTTGTGATCTTGGATCTTGGAATTTTAGTGGTTGATCGTGTTTGTTCTTCATCCTTTTGATCCACGAATTCGGTAAATCCTTTTTAAACCTTTTCTTTTGATTTGATCTTTTTATAAATCAAGAACATGTTATGTTTTAAAAAAAACCTAATAAATAAACATGGATCTAACATGATTTGGGGTTTAATAAAATCAAAAGTATGTTTTAAGGGGTGTTTGTTTTTGGCCGCAGGCTGCACCGAACCCGAAGGGGTTTCGGTTTGGCCAAACCGACCACCACCAAGACCATACGGTCTTGGTTGGTGTGTGTGGGTCCCACGGCAGCAGTAAGACACGGGGTACCCCGAGTTGGTTCGAAGTACGGTGTCGATTTCATGTCCGGTTCATTGTTTTTAGTTTAGATCCGTTTCATGGTGTATGTTTAGTTTTTTTTATGTTTATGATCTTATGTTAAAAATTAAATTAATAAAATGATATGATTAATTTAATAACATAACTTAGGTTATTTTAATTATTATAATCATGAAATTAATTAACCTAAGTATTTTAATATTTTAGACTTATAATTAATTAATTATTTAAAAACCATAACTATAATTAATTAATTAATATGACTTAGGTTATATTATTAATATATAATAATACATATTTTAACCTAAGTATTTAATTTTATTTAATTAAAAACATGTTATACTTTAATTATATATTTTAACCTATAGTTTAATTAAATTACATGAAATAGTTATTAAACTATACATTATATCATATGACTTAGAAATAATCATGGAAACACTTAGGCTTATATACTTAGCTTATTTAACAAGCTTATTTCTAATTATAGAAACTTTCTATTTATAGAAACTTATTTAAATAAGGCAGCTAATCTATTTATGGAAACCTTCTATTTTTAGAAACTTATTTATTTCAGGCAGCTAATCTATTTATGGAAACTTATTTAATTAAGGCAGCTGATCTATTTATGGAAACTTTCTATTTTTAGAAACTTATCTATTTTAAGCAGTAAATCTATTTTTAGAAACTTTCTATTTTTGGAAACTTTCTATTTTTGGAAACTTTCTATTTTTGGAAACTTTCTATTTTTGGTAACTTTCTATATTTGGAAACTTTCTATTTTTGGAAAGTTTCTATTTTAGGAAACCTGCTATTTTTGGAAAGTTACTTATTATTACACAGTAAGTATAATAACACATGAAATACCAAGAATACTTAATCAGATTAAACAGAATATAAGATAAACACAATTTAAGGCTTTAAAACAGTAAAACATGGTAAGAACACATAAAATAAGCTAAGACATGACATAAACTAGCTACGTATTTAGTAAGCAGATACTTATTCATGTATGTATTTATGTAGCACTAGTGATTCGGAAGTAGGATTCCTCTCTGTTCATCTTCTTCGTTCACTGGACATAAGGTACGGATTCCCGTCCTTTCAGTATGGACATTCTTTCCTTATTAGGATTCCCCGTATGCAGCCAACTGTTTTCCCGTAGTATAAGTTATGTGTTTGATTGGTTATGTTTAATTAACATTACCTATAGCCATATACATGCATGACCAGTTTCACCTAGTTATGGAGGTACCATAACCATAACATTAGAGGCACTGATGTTATGACTTCACCACGGCGGAGTGATTGCTCGTGGCGTCCCTTCAGCTTTTGGCCATTTATATTATATTTATCATGTGGGGCGTATGGGTGCATCCTAGTTACATGTTTTTATTCGGGATTTCATGGCGAATGTGGTGTGTGCCTTGCATCCTTCACAAGGAGCTGATCCCTCCTACCCAAAAACCAGTATATTAAATTAGAGGCAGCCCCTCTAATTTGCATGATGAGGTCACCCCTCCAAGTATTCATGCACGGTGGATTTTCATGACCTATATTGGCTAATGGTAAAATATGACAAACAGTTTTTATAAGATAAACATAAGGCTTTCAAACTATTAAACCAGTTTATTTAAGACTTAACCAGGTTACTCGGGACTTAGTTTTCTTCCGCTGTTATTATGTTATATGCTTATCCTATTCATGCTTTATTGTACATCCGTGCATTGAGCGTGTTGTTCAGCCGTTTTCCTTTTTTATGTTCCCAAAACGGCAGGTACTCAGGGACGCTCGTAGACACTAAGAGTACGTGCATATGGACTGGAAGCTGTCTAGCCTTCTTTACTTTATGCATTTCCTTTCTTATGATACTTATGCTTTGGACATTGTTTAGTCCTTTCCTTTACTATACTATGTTTGTGTGTGATGAGCTTTACTGTTGGACTACTGATGTTTGATTCCGGTATTTTCCTTTTATGGTCAAGTAATGTTTAGACATTTTTCCTTGTATGCTTTGATGACACGCCATAATTGCTGTGAAATTTCCATTTCTAAAATGGGGTGTTACATCCTCGTCATTGTGGATGATTACTCTCGGTTTACATGGGTGAAATTTCTTACAACAAAAAATGAGGCACCTAAATTCATCATCGGATTTCTCAAGATGATTCAAGTGCGTCTCAACACTACTGTCCGACGCATTCGTACAGATAATGGAACTGAATTTGTGAATCAAATCTTGCGTGGTTATTATGAAGAAGTTGGCATATCTCATGAAACATCCGTTGCTCGCACTCCACAACAAAACGGTGTCGTTGAAAGGCGAAATCGCACACTAATGGAAGCTGCTCGAACGATGTTAATTTTCGCAAAGGCTCCATTGTTTTTATGGGTAGAAGCAGTATCTATAGCAGTTTTCACCCAAAACCGGTCACTAATTCGAAAACGCCATGGTAAAACACCTTATGAGCTTCTACATGGTAAAGTACCAGATTTATCATATCTTCATGTATTTGGTTCTCTATGCTATCCAAATATTGATGGTGACAATTTGGGAAAACTTCAACCAAAGGCTGATATTGGTATTTTCATTGGCTATGCACCCACATAGAAAGCATACCGAATCTACAATCCTAAATCTCGTAAGATCCTCGAAACTATGAATGTTGATTTTGATGAGCTGACAGCAATGGCTTCTGAGCAAAGTAGCTCTGAACCCGCACTTCATGAAATGGGACCCAGTAACATTAGCTCTGGTCTTGTCCCAAATAACCCTACTTCATCATCATTTACACCACCTACTCGGAATGAATGGGATACGTTGTTTCAACCGTTCTTTGATGAATTCTTTACTCCTCCAAGTATTGTTGCTCCAGAACCTGAGGTAATAGCTCCGGTTACCGAAGTTGTCACTCCAGCAACCGAAGCACAATCAGACACATCTGCACCAACAATTGGTCAAGATATACCTTCAACGAGTAATTCTCAACCAACACATGTTTCAACTACCCATGTCATGCCTATTGATGATGAAGAGGATGATGATGATCATGACTTGGAATTTGCTCAAATGCGTGAACTTCCATTCTTTGGTGTACCAATTCCCGACCATAATAAAGCCGGGTCGTCCACCTCAGAGGAAGCTCCTACTACGGTTTACTCCAATCCACGGATTCGTGAACATGATAGCAAGTGGACAAAGGATCATCCTATAGATTCTATTATTGGTGACCCTAATCGTCCGGTATCCACACGAAGTCAGTTACAAGAAAATGCAATGTTTTGTCATTTTGATGCTTTTCTCACTGAAGTTAAACCTAAGACATGGCAAGAAGCTTTTACTCAATCCTGTTGGATAGAAGCAATGCAAGTATAACTTAATGAATTTATACGTCTTGAATTATGGGAACTTGTCCCATGCCCGGATCAAGTGCAATTACTCACTTTGAAATGGGTTTACAAGGTGAAACTCGACGAGTTAGGCGGAATATTGAAGAACAAAGCTCGACTAGTGGCTCGTGGATACAAGCAATTATTGGGCATTGACTTTATGGAATCTTTTGCACCTGTTGCCCGTTTAGAAGCTATTAGACTATTCCTCGCTTATGCAGCCCACATGAATATGATCGTCTATCAGATGGATGTGAAGACGACATTTCTGAATGGTGAAATCAAGGAAGAGGTCTATGTTCAACAGCCGGATGGTTTTGTGAATCCCAAATATCCTAATCATGTGTATAAGCTTAAGAAGGCTCTTTATGGGTTGAAGCAAGCTCCACGCACATGGTATGATCTATTGTCACAATTTCTCATTACGCAAGGCTTCGCTAAAGGTAAGGTGGATCCCACGTTGTTCATTTAGAAACGCGGTAAAGATATGATTATGGTACAGATATATGTTGATGATATTATATTTGCTGCCTCGACCCAAACCTTATCCGATGAGTTTGGGACACTCATGTCTTCCAAGTTTAAGATGTCAATGATGGTCAAGGTATCATTCTTCTTAGGACTTCAGATTCTCAGAGTCCCAGAGGCATCTTTATCAATCAATCCAAGTATGCCCTTGAATCTCTTAAGAAATATAAGATGGAATCTTGCGACCCCGTGGATACTCCAATGGTGGAACGAACTAAGATTGATGCAGATCCACATGGAATTGCCGTTGATCCGACACTTTATCGTGGAATGATCGGTACTCTACTGTATATAACAGCTAGTCGACCTGTTCTTCAGTTTGTTATATGTATGTGTGCTCGGTATCAAACTCGACCTATTGAGTTACACTTAGCTACTGTCAAACGGATCTTTCGGTATTTTAAAGCAACCATTAATCGGGGACTTTGGTATTCGAAGGACTCTTAGATTGCACTTATGTAATATGCAGATGCGGATCACGCAGGTTGTCAAGATACAAGGCGTAGCACGAGTGGAACTTTGCAAGTACTAGGAGATCGACTAATCAGTTGGGCATCGAAAAGGCATAAAAGCCCTACAATTTCAAGTACGGAAGCAGAATACATAGCTATGTCCGGTTGTTGTGCTCAAATTCTTTGGATGAGATCACAATTAACCGACTATGGTCTAGGTTTCAACAAACTTCCGATGTACTGTGACAACAAGAGTGCAATTGCCTTATGCTGCAACAATGTTCAATTCTCTCGGTCGAAGCATATTGACATTCGCTACCACTTTATCAAGGAGCAAGTGGAAAATGGAGTAATAGAGCTTTACTTTGTCCGATCTAAGTATCAATTGGCGGATATTTTCATGAAGGCTTTAGATCGCGCTCGAATGGAATTTTTGCCGACAAGCTAGGAATGAGAACTTTCTCGCCTGAGACTCTAAAGGAACTGGTAGATGAAGCGAAAGAATAGTGGTGGTAAACTATTCTCTGTATCCTTGGTGATCATCTATATATATTGTTTATATTTTTATCCAAAAAAGCAAAATACAAAAATATAAAACCATATAAAAACCATAAAAATTGAAAAATTCAGAAAAACCCAAAAATATTTTTACTTTATCTTTCAAAGGCATGTCTTTTGGTACGATAATATTTATGGCCTTAGAAATGTCGATTAATATTGACACGACACCATAAATAGAGTTCGTACAAAAGTTGTAAATATTTCATAAAACATGCCCATATGGCTTGTAGTTATTTCAGACTGCAACTCGGTTTTCACATTAAAGTCAAGTATTTCTTATGAAAGCTTTGGCTCATAACGGGAATTAATTTTCTCGGACAAGGTTTACTTTAAGACCTTGTAAGGGATCAAGTTTACTTTATAACTTGGTCTAAGACAATTCAATGTACGCATCAGTGCATTCATTTGTTAAAACAAGAGAAGTCTTGTTTTTATGAAGCTATCATCTCTACAACCATAGCAATCTACAATTGGTATCTACATACTCGACGATGCGACTACTCAACCGACGACTACAGCTCTTTCAGTAGAACACGGGTCAACAAATTGAGGGGGAGCAATTGTCAAGCATTCAGAATCTTCGATGCCGAAAGTGCCAAGCTCACTAATTGGTGTCAAGACAACCATACCAATCGTATACGTGGTGTCAAGAGATGACTTCAGACGTGACGAGGCGACCAACATATGCTGACAAGAACCATTTGATCTTATCATATGATTTTCTCATCAATCAGGTCCAACCTTGTCAATTTATTCTAATATGGTGAATATGTGAGCATGTTACAAATCGGTATCATATCTCATACATTTGGTATCATGAAGATAAAACGGACTTGCATTTTTCTTCCCAAAACCTTTGTTAAAACTTCATTAAATCAATTGATATTAAAAACATCGATTGGGTTAATATTTTTAATATGGGGGAGAAAATGTGATTTAATATGGGAAATTATCACAAATGGTTTGACTTAACGTGATAGCTCATCCTGACATGTGTGAAATGTTTTCGAATATCGTGGCATATGTTAAGGGGGAGCAAAACGGATTTGCACATCAAAATTGGATTTCATGGTGATTTTTACTTACCCACAACCTATTTATTTCACGACGATGAAGATTGTGGTGTCATAAGGTTGGTAAGATAGGTTGAGTCCAATGATTCTTCCAAAACCGGAGGAATCTACCCAAGGACATTCCATAGCTAGAAATAGTAGTCGTGAGAAAGATTGTGAATGTAGCTGAATGTAGACCAAGTACTTAAGTTAGCACTGGAACAATCACAACAAGGTTCTAGTTATGACGTATTGGTAAGCATTGAAGGGGTTGAAGAATGAAAAAGAATTGTAAAGATAAAGGGTGTAAAGAAAGAAACCCTCCTTACAACTCAGGCAGAAACCGAGTCAATACATATGCTATTGAGATCATTTTTAATGATTCTTGATATTGAAGACAGACATCATGGACCCAGTGATGCAATGCACAACCCATCCCAGCTAACTCAGATATCTCTTAAAAGATTGTTTTAATCACACAGAGATCAACACGTTATCTATTGATTTACTCACTCCGAGTAAATTGGTATTGAAAAGGTGGCACTCCTCTCCAGCCTCCGATCACTAAAATCCAAAAGTGCACGATCGAGTCAAGAGCCATTTGAGATCATCAAATATCTCATTAGGACACACTTCCATGTTTCCTTGCTTCTTCACACACTGTGAAAAGTAAGAAAGATCTTAAGAGTCCTACGCAAAATCTTCATGATCTTGCCTGAACATCCGAGTAATACGAAAGTATTTACAATGAAGATGGAAATCCTTCTTGAGAGAATATCTAAAAGCCCATGGTAGGTGACTTGTGCGATTCTTTATGAATCAAACTTGTGATAACTAGAAAGCAATAGTGGTTTAATTCTTAATTGGATATAAACACGTTCCAGGCCTCTACGCAATATCTCAGTGATCTTGCCAGAACACTCAGAGTAACATCTTAGTGTTCACAGTGATGAGTGGAAATCCTTCTAGTGTTAACATCAAACAGCACTTGGTAGGTAACTTGCAAGATTCAATATGAATCAAGCTCGTGACAACTTGAAAGCAATGATGGTGTGATTCTTTAATGAATCAAACTTGTTCCAGGAATTAGAATTGACGGCTTCAATCATGCGGATAATTTAATCCAAATGATTCACTCTTTACGTTAGCAGTCAGCTTTGGACGGTCGAGTAAAGAGAACGGGTTTACCCGCGAAATCTTGTCAAGGAGATTTTTAATTAAATCTGCCTGCCACAAGTACGATATTTAATATCGTCCAACGGTCTTCACCGACCGGAGGTAAAATGCTACCGAATTAGAATAAAAAGTTCAAAGCCATTTTGTTCGTGTCTACTTATGTTGCGGCATATGAAGACGGTAGCGTTGCGGAATCCAAGAAGAAGTCGTCCCCGCATGCTTATACTTTATGCACTTAATACCTCATCTAATTCAAGAAAGCCTAAAAGTTAAGTCTTCCGCTGTATCGAACTCTGAAGCTTTCAAGAATTACGAAGGTATAAGTATGTGGGACATGGTGTCACGAAGAGGCGAAGATCACAAGTGATGGATGCACAAGATCAAGGCAAGAGATTAATGCTAAAAATTGATAGCAAAGATCACATCAGTATGTTCACCAGAAAAGAAAAAGAAAAGAAAGACGAAGACTACGAGCTCAAGACAAGCATAATATGCTAGGTTTATTTTATTATTGTAACTTGGGTAACGCCCTTGTTTGGAGTGACCTCCCTTAGGGGGAGATTGTTGGAAATACGTTTTTCGTATTAGAAAGGATCGGTCACTCCAACAATAGTTCATGTAATAGCTCGTAGTTTAGTTTACTTTCACTTATTAAACAAAGCCCAAACCGAGCCCATGAGATGTATGGGCCGGCGGCCAAGTGTAAGCCCAATCCCATCTCATGGGCTTGGGTATATAAACCCTCTCCTTAGATGGAGAGGGTGGTGGTTTTCATTTCAATTTTACACAAAGTTAATCACTTTCTCTCTCTAAAGTGTGTGTGAAATTATCTATCTTTCTATCTCTTTCTCTCTTTAAAACATAAGCAAGATTTACATATCCTACAAGTTTTGTCTTAGTTTAATATTAGAGTCTTCAAATTTACTTTTATTCGAGTTTTAACTTTTTGTCGAGTTTAATTTTAAATTGTCTTTTCTCATTTTATTTTTCAAAATCACTTTTAATTTAGTTTTTAATTACTTCTATTACCTTGTTATTTCATTTAATCTTAGTTTTGTTAACTTGTCATTTAATTTAAAATAGATAATCAAAAGCTTCCCCTTTTAGTGACCAAATACGATAGTTCCACCTTAAACCGTGATCAATTCGATTAGATACCGAGAACGATTGAGTACACATATGCAAATCCCATTAAATCAAATGGCGCCGCTGCCGGCTCTTTTCGTAAAGATTAACGGTTTTTAGTGAGAAAAATTGGATTTTGGGATCCGTTCTTTTGGGAACGTTATTTTCAAGCAATAAAAATTTTCAAAAAAATCCTAAAAAATATAAATTTTCAAAAAAAAAAGATAAAAAGAAACCAAAAATATTGTAGTTAATTTTTAGTGTATGCGTACTCGATTTTCGTCTTATTCTGAGCCCGAGACTCGTAGAGACCTAGATATGGCCGGTGTGCACAACAATAATAATCCACCTCACCCCAACATGAATAATAACAACCATGCTCCTCCACCCGACCTTCGTATGATGGAGGAGCTTTGTCAACCAACTATGAACGGACGTGGAGGACCGATTGCGCCGATGCAAATCACGGCTCTCGAATTTTCGTTGAAGCATCACATGATCCTTAAAGTTCAAAATGCTTGTCCATTTCGCGGATTACCGGATGATGATGCCAACAAACACCTCGGTAAATTCATAACCGTCACTCAAAGCATGAAATTGCCCGGTGTTTCCATGGATTTTCTTCGCCTTCATCTTTTTCCACACACTTTATCCCACCATGCCGAAAAATGGTTTGTTCGTCTTCCTAAAACTCTATTCATACATGGGATGAAATGACTCAAAAAAATTTGTCGCGCTACTTTCCACCATCCATGGTAACTAGTCTTCGTAACCAAATCAGTGGTTTCACTCAAGAACCTGATGAGTCGCTTTTTGATGCTTGGGAACGTTATAATGTCTTGATCGATCGTTGTCCTAACCATAATATGCTCCCCGTCACTTTGATTGATACTTTCTATAATGGTTTAACTTTTTGTGATCGTGATACGATTAATGCAGCCGCCAGTGGTACATTTATGAAAAGAAGACCTGAGGAGTGTAGAGAGCTTATAGAGAACATGACCACTCATCACAAAAATTGGGACTCATCCGCATCTTAAAGAAATAAACCGAGAGTCAATGTTTCTTCTACTTCAACCAACCTCAAGATGACCGAAATCACCCGCCAACTAGCCGAAATGAACAAAAATATCCAACTCATGGCTACAAACCAATATCAACAAGCTAAAGCTGTAGCAATTTCTTGTGAGACTTGCGGTGGTCCTCATTCATACACCGATTGTCCTTCTATTTATGACAGTCCGGGAAACGTGTATGAGGCTAACGGTAACTTTTCCACGGGAGGCTATCAAGCTCGTCCTCAAGGTGACCGCAATTTGCTAAGTTACCGTTCAAAAAATTCCTTTCACCACCCGGTTTTCCTCCTCAAGACCAAACCAACTTCAATCGCAACAATCAAAACCAACCTCGAGCTCCCAATCAATATCAAACCTAAAGAAATCCATATCCACCTCAAGGAAATAATCAAGATTACCAACAACCCACTTATCAACCACCTGCTTACCAAGCTCCTCCTCCCAACCAACCCACGACATTTAATCACGAGGTTGAAACTTACATGAGGACTAATGACGCGCTGGTGAAGAATCTTCAAAGCTAAATTATTAACTTGAAAGGTGACATGGCTAAACAAGGGAATGATCTTCGAGCCGCGCTTAGGAATGATACACGAAATTCTTTAAGCAGTCAAACGAATGACTTAAGGGATATGATGGCTAGTTTCTTCCCAAGTAATCAAACCTATGGTTCGGGTTCTCTTCCGAGTAACACCATTGCTAATCCAAGAGGGAAGTTGAAAGCAATCACCACCCGAAGTGGAAAAGGTTATAAGGAACCCGATATTCCTAAACCTACTCCAGTGATTGTGACAAAGGAAAACGAGCCCCCTTCACCAATTCCTCCACCTTCTACTTCCACCCCTCCTCCACCCAAGGATGTGAGTGAACAATCCATTCCAAAGCCTTCATCTCAACCCGATATACCTTATCCTTCAAGGTTGAGGAAAGAGAAGTTGAAGAACAAGGATGATATTCAAGTTTCAAACTTTCTTAAAATGTTTAAACAATTGAATTTCAACATCTCCTTTGTCGAGGCTCTCGCTCACATGCCTAAATATGCTAAAATGTTCAAAGATCTTCTCAGTGATAAGGAAAAACTCCTTGATAGCTCAAACCCAACTTAATGAGAATTGCTCCGCGGTTCTCTAAAGGAAATTACCAACCAAACTTGGTGATCCGGGTCGCTTTCTCATTCCTTACAACTTTCCCGGGGTAGAGAATTGTATGGCCCTAGCCGATCTAGGTGCTAGTATCAACTTAATGCCATTAATCGTTTGGAAACAATTATCTCTACCCGAGCTAGTCCCCATACGAATGACATTGGAATTAGCTAACCGTACGGTTGCTTATCCGGTGGGGATAGCCGAAGATGTCTTCGTCGGTGTCGACAAATTTACCTTTCTGGCGGATTTTGTTGTTGTTGACTACGAGATGGATCCCCATGTTCCATTAACCGTTGGACGTCCATTCTTGAGGACTGGTCGCACTCTCATTGATGTAGCCGCGGGCTAATTAATCATGAGAGTTGGTGACGACAAAATCGTCTTCAACATAGGTAAACATCTAAGCAACCTTATGAACACGAGAGCGTTAATTTCATTGACGTACTTGATGAGGCTTGTGAAGAACATGTCAAAGACGCTTGTAAAAGTGGTTTTTCTTCTCTACCCATTGTTGAGACCGTCGCCTCTATTGCTCCCTCATTGACTCCATTTGGAGAAAGTGACTTTCTTTTGAAAGAATTTGAAGCAACTTTAGGGAATGTGGACTTAAAATATGACGATTCTCCCTCCGATTGGGAAGAAGACATTCGTACCATTGAGAAACTTCTCAATGAGGATCATATTTCTCCACCTTCTCCTATAGAAATTACAAACGATGATCCGAATTTGACTAAGCCTTCCATCGACAATCCTCCGGATTTAGAGCTTAAGGATTTACCGTCTCACCTTGAATACGTTTTCCTTAAAGACAATAAGAAGTTACCCGTTGATATTCTTGTTTTGCTAGGTTCAGATTTCTCGGAATCCTCTCGAATTGATCTCAGTTAAAAGTGGAATGATTTGTTCTTGGTGACAAAAAGTGGATTTGGTTTTCTATTCTACTAAACAGGTAAGTAAATAAAATGGTAATGAAGTAAACTTAAAACAATCAACAATTAATAATCTGAAAAATAATCTGAAAAATAACTCTTACTGAAGAAGACCCTATGCAGAAAGTATGACCATTCGGAATAAAATATTGCTCTATTCGGAAAGTTTACACCATGCGGAAAATCCAGTCTATTCGGAAAACACTTCTATTCGGAATAAATTGTCTCATGCGGAAAATTAAGGTCATTCGGAAAAATCAGGGCTATGCGGAAAAATCGGCTATTCGGAAAAATATTCCGAATAGGGAAACAAAAATTGGCTATGCGGAATAATTAAAAAGTTCCGAATAAGGAAACAGGAAAAGTCCTATTCGGAAAATATGAACTATTCGGAATATATCAAATATTCCGAATAAAGGAGATGGAAAAAGTTCTGTTCGGAATATCCAGAAAATTCCGAGTAAGGGAAGAGAGAAAACGCCTATTCGGAAAATTGGTTCTATTCGGAATGCCCAAAAAGTTCCGAGTAAGAGAAATGGAAACACCCCTATTCGGAATATCAAAAATTCCGAATAAGGGTAACGCAATATTGCCTATGCGGAAAATTCTGGGAGATGAAGAACAGTAGCAGCAGCAAGTTAAACAGGGACACGAAATTAACTTAAAATCAACTCCAATACTCAAAAAGGTTTTACCAAACTAACCAATGATCATTAACATACCATAAGAAGCAAATCCCACCAATAAAAACACTAAATCAACAACTTTTTAAGATTGAACTAGAATCAAATAAAAACTTAAAAACTTGCAAAAGATGATGATGAAGAACAAGATGAATAGAAAGATGGAATGGATTGATTAATGAAAAAGTAACAAGGTTAATGATTAAAGATTACAAGATTGAAAAGAAAAAGATGAAAATCACAAAACTCCCTAATGGAGTTTGTGATGGAACGAACCTAAGTTACTGGAAAGAAGGAAAAATGAAAAACTAACTCCCTAATGTGTGAAGGGAAAAACTATATATAGTCCTAGTGGTTGGTTGGTGAGTGGGCTTTCTCCTCTTCTTCTTGTCTTCTCGTCTTTTCAGAAAAGTTGACGTTTTCGATTCTGATTCGGGATTTGTTGTCGATTAAATCCAACTCGTCTTTTAATTTCTTCGTTAAATAGACTCGAGTTTCTTCGACTTATGAAAATCTTCCGTCTTTAGTCCTTTTCTTCAATAAATCTTCGAATAGGCCTAGTGACTTCAAATCTTTTGCATCTCTTGGACAATAGACTTCGTCTTCAGTCTTTTTCCTTGATAAAACCCGTGCAATCCCATGTTTTCTTTAATATTCATCCGGTTAGCTCTGAAATCACAATAAACACAAAAACCACGCATAATTCCAAACAAATGATATTAATTACGTGTTTTGGTCTTGTTTTAGCCAGAATTAAGTGGTGAAAGGATGGGTGTTTACACACCTATCAAATCCCCTACACTTAACCATTGCCATGCCCTCATGCAATGCTTAGTGATAAAGCAATTTTACATTTTTCTCATAATTAATCATCCTTGGCCTTATTCAAATACTACTAATTAAGAATCAAATAACTAGGAGAAATAAAAACTTTAAGATAAACAAAAAGAAATGAAATAACTTGTAAAGAAATCAAAGACTTACATTAGGGCTTTGGTGTTGCGAAGATTTATCACCCTCAAGTTTCACGTTCCCCAAACTAAGCTTAAAAACGAGATCATTGTTATTATAAGTTAGTAAATCAAACACTTACACACATGGCTTAATTAAATGCTTAAACTCCCTTATTCCTAGGTGTATCTCTTATATTTTATTTTTGTCTTAGAATGATCATGAAGATGCATTTTTGGACTTATTTCGATAGTTTATTAAGGCTGAAAGCAAAGTAGGACGATTTGATCAATAGTTAGCTAAAGGACAAAATCTCTTAAAACTGCTTCTCGGGATATCAAAAAGTTCATATCTTGGCATAACTTGGTTCACGATTTGAGACCTTTCTCGGGCCGATATTTGGCATGTACTTCATACTTCATATCTTCGAGAGACGTTCTTGAGATAATGGTCTTCTCATCATAATAGAGTTTCTTCACTTGGAGACTTTTGAGGGGTACTCCAACTTTGTTGACCACGACTTCATGATTATTTCTTCAATCTCTATTTGGGATTTTGAGATACAACGATCCGCCTCCTTTTCGGACTTGGATCTATTTATCCTCATACCTTGTTAGGGTCTTTTCGGATAGACTTCTCCATGATCTTTATGGGAGTTGATTGCTTTTCGTCGTGAGTCTTGATCCTTCATATTGACTTTAGGAATAATGATTTTCACATCACTTTGGATCTTCAGTAATAAAATTGAATCCTCATGCCTTGTTAGGGCCTTTTCGGACTCGCCAATCTTCGCGCCCCGCTTCATAAGTTATGCCTTGGCTATGAACTCTTATCATTACCGAGCAACTTTTAAACGATCTTGTGCTAGAAGCTAAGTAACTTTTCAAATCGTAAGACCTTACTTATTGCAGATAAATTATTAGCAAGTGATGGGAGAATAGGCAAATAATTACACCAAGTGAGCTTGCGCAAGAATACCGACTTATAATTGACTCTATCATTTCTCGTCCTCCACAATTTAAAATCTCAAGTAATGAGACTCGTGGACACTTAGCCTAATAAACCAATTAAGGTCTACATGGTTAAGGATACTAGCTAGAATAAACTTGGATAAGTCTATTCGGGTTGAGTCAAAATAAACGCAACGGGCCTAATATGTCAAAGATATCTAAACTAGCTACACCAATTTATTAATATTTTTGATTTTATTGCGGGATATATACATATGAAAGCAACGATAAAAAATTTTAAAAATTACGACTAAATGGCCAAAGTTAATTAAAAATTTGAAAAATGTTGAAAAATATGATTTTCCGGTTAATTGAAGGCATTTTCATGGAAAAGTCCACTTAAAACTTCGATAGAAGTCTCCCCTACACTTAAGATAAACATTGTCCTCAATGTTTAAGCATGTGGGAAAAGTCTCCCCTACACTTATGACATTGTGCACGTTGGTTAACTCGAGTTAAGGAAGAGACGACTAAAGTGATCAATTTCAAATGTGAGTATGAAGAAAATTGAATCACGATAGTTGAGAGATAGAACCGGATTTCGGATAACACGGGAACACGGTTCTTCAAAGATGTCCAAGATTGCAGTTATCCCTGTAAGCACATCACCACACAAACACAAATGACCAAAATAGGTCCTCCCCTACACTTAGGGGGTTAAAGGGATAGATACTCGGGCTGCCTCCCGAGGAGCGCTTGTTTTTGATAACCGAGTCACGAGCCTGACTCGACCCAAATTCAGTTTATGGGGAACGTGGTGAGGGATGGAATCACCTCCTGAGAGGTGTCCTCACCAAAGTACAACTTCACTCGTTGGCCATTCACCTTAAAATTAGGTCCATTAGGTTGAGCGAGCTCGAGAGTACCATATAGAAAAATTTGGGCGATGGTGAATGGGCCGGACCAACGAGATTTGAGCTTGCCCGAAAAGATTTTCAACCGAGAGTTAAAAAGTAAGACTTTGTCTCCAACATGGAACTCTCGGTTTTTGATCTTGGAGTCGTGAATGAGCTTAGTTCGTTCCTTATAGATCAAAGAATTTTCATAAGCCTCATTACGGAGTTCATTCAGCTCATTGAGTTGGATCTTGCGTAGGTCACCGGCTTTGTTTATATCAAAATTAGCCCACTTCAAGGCCCAATAAGCCTTGTGCTCCAACTCAATGGGGAGGTGGCACGCTTTCCCGTACACAAGACGATAAGGCGTACAGCCGATCGGGGTCTTGTAAGCAGTACGGAAAGCCCACAAAGCATCATCGAGTTTATCAGCCCATGCGGCACGATGCTCTCCCACGGTTCTTTCCAAAATTCGCTTCAGTCCTCGGTTGGATATTTCAGCCTGGCCATTAGTTTGTGGGTGGTAGGCTGTGGAAAGACGATGGTTTACACCGTACTTAGCCATGACTCGAGCAAATTGGTCATTGCAGAAATGAGTCCCACGATCACTAATAATGGCACGAGGCACACCGAAGCGAGCGAAAAGAGCTTTCAAAAAGTTACAAACCACCCTTGCGTCATTAGTAGGCAAAGCTTTGGCTTCAACCCACTTTGAAACGTAGTCAACGGCTACAAGGATGTATTTGTTTCCTTTAGAAGAAGGGAATGGCCCCATAAAGTCGATACCCCAAACATCAAAAATTTCACACTCTTGGATGAAATTCTGAGGCATCTCATCTTTATGTGTGATTTTGCCTTGCTTTTGGCAAACATCACATCGCTTGACCATATCGTGAGCGTCACGGTATATGGAGGGCCAATAAAATCCCGAGTCAAACACTTTCTTAGCGGTGTAGTTGGGACCAAAGTGACCACCGGTGGGTCCTTTGTGGCAAGCATCAAGGATGTCCGACGCTGCCGGTCCATCAACACATCGGCGAATTATCAGATCAGCACATTGTTTGAATAGGTAAGGGTCGTCCCAAAAGTAAGTCTTGATGTCGGTAAAGAACTTCTTCTTTTGCTGGGACGTCAACCCTTCCTTGAGAATTCCACCCGCCAAGTAGTTTGCAAAGTCCGCAAACCACGGGGTTTCATTCGGCTTCGAGTTTATAGACATTAAGGTCTCCAAGGGAAAAGAATCATTGATTTCTTTGGTCGGATGATCCCCTTGGTATGGATCCTCAAGTCTACTAAGATGGTCCGCGGCTAGGTTTTCTTCTCCTTTTTTATCGCGGATGTCGATTTTAAATTCCTAGAGCAGCAAAACCCAGCGAAGAAGTCTTGGTTTGGAATCTTGCTTTGTCAACAAGTACTTCAGCGCGGAATGATCGGTATACACAATGGTGGTGGAAAGGACAAGATAGGGGCGGAATTTTTCAAAAGCATAGACAACAGCTAAAAGCTCCTTTTCGGTTGTCGTATAATGCAATTGTGCCCCTGTCATTGTCTTGCTAGCATAATGGATCGGTTGGAAGTGTTTGTTCACTCTTTGTCCAAGAACCGCTCCAATAGCAAAATCGCTAGCATCGCACATCAACTCAAAGGGCAGCTCCCAATTAGGGGTAACCAAGACGGGTGCCTTAGTTAGCTTATCCTTAAGTGAGTTAAAGGCTTCAAGGCACTCGTTGGAAAAGATAAAAGGAGTATCTTTTTCCAAGAGGTGGGTCATCGGGCGAGCGATTTGAGAAAAATCTTTGATGAATCGACGATAGAAGCCCGCATGACCCAGAAAACTTCTCACACCCTTCACAGTTGAAGGTGGAGGCAACTTAGCGATTACATCGACTTTAGCACGGTCAACTTCAAGACCGGCTTTCGAGATCTTATGTCCAAGCACGACGCCTTCTTTTACCATGAAATGGCATTTTTCCCAATTTAGAACTAGGCGAGTGTCTTCGCACCGCTTTAGCATACGTTCTAAATTGGCAAGGCAAGAAGAGAAGGAATCCCCGAAGACCGAGAAATCATCCATGAAGACTTCCATGGTTTGTTCAACCATGTCATGGAAGATAGCTAACATACACCTTTGGAAAGTCCCTGGCGCATTACATAAGCCAAAAGGCATTCTTTTGTAAGCGAAAGTGCCATAGGGACAAGTGAATGTAGTCTTCTCTTGATCTTGGGGATCGATGGGTATTTGAAAATAACCCGAGAAACCATCAAGAAAGCAGTAATATTCATTACCGGCTAATCGTTCAAGCATTTGGTCCATGAAAGGTAGAGGGAAATGATCCTTTCTCGTGGCATCATTGAGTTTGCGGTAGTCTATACAAACTCTCCACCCAGTAACGAGACGAGTGAGAATCAACTCGTTGTGTTCATTGGGAACAACGGTTATTCCGCCCTTCTTGGGCACACAATGGATTGGACTAACCCATGGGGAATCCGAAATAGGGTAAATCATACCCGCATCAAGAAGTTTGATAACCTCTGTTTTGATGACTTCATGAATTTTTGGATTCACCCTTCGTTGGCTTTGAATAGTGGGCTTGAAGTCGTCCTCCATAAGAATTTTGTGTGTGCAGAAGTGAGGATCAATTCCACGAATATCCGAGATTTTCCAAGCAATAGCCTTCTTATGCTCCTTCAACACAGCAACGAGACGAGTCTTCTCTTCATCTTTCAAATCCTTCGCAATAATGACGGGCGATTTCTTGTTGTCGTCCAGGAACACGTATTCGAGATGTGACGGCAACTCCTTTAGTTCCAAATCCGGAGGATTTTCGACGGGAGGCGTTTTCAAAGTCGGAGTATCGATAGCAATGACCGTGGGAGATGGAGGCGAAGGATTGTCTTCAGTGAGAAGATTGTCAAAGAAACTCATGTCTTCATCCCCCGCGGTGGGAGAATCATTAGTAGCTAAATTCGCATCTCCCATGGTAGCTTCAAGATTGTTCCAGAATAAATCACTATCTCCAAATAGAGACAACGATGAATCAATGGAGGACACGGTCTCAACAGTGGGAAGAGAGGTAGGAATACTTTTGCAAGCATCATTAAAGTGTTCTTCACAAGCCTCATCGAGAACGTCAATACAATTAACGCTCTCATATGAATAAGGCTGTTTAGACAATTTTCCCATGTTGAAGACTACTTTGTCGTCACCCACTCTCATGATAAGCTCACCAGCTTCAACATCGATGAGAGTGCGACCGGTCCTAAGGAATGGACGACCAACAATAAGTGGCACACGGGGGTCCATCTCGTAGTCGACGACAACAAAATCAGCAGGAAAGGTGAATTTGTCGACTCCTACAATAACATCTTCGGCTATCCCCACTGGATAAGCAACCGTACGGTTGGCCAATTCCAAAGTCATCTTGGTGGGGACTAGCTCTGGGAGAGATAATTGCTTCCAAACACTTAGAGGCATGAGATTAATACTGGCACCTAGATCGGCTAGGGCCATGCAATTCTCTACTCCCGGGAAATTGCAAGGGATAAGAAAACGACCCGGATCACCAAGCTTGGTTGGTAATTTCCTTAAGAGCACTGCAGAGCAGTTCTCATTAAGTTGGGTGTTGGCAATGTCGAGGAGCTTTTCCTTGTCGCTCAGAAGATATTTAAACATTTTAGCATACTTGGGCATGTGAGCGAGAGCCTCAGCGAAGGAGATATTGAAATTCAGTTGTTTAAACATTTTAAGAAAGTTAGAAACCTGAATATCATCCTTGCTCTTTTGCTTCTCTTTCCTCAACCTGGAAGGATAAGGTATATTGGAAGAAGAGGAAGGCTTTAGGGGAATAGGGTCACTCACAACCACGGGTGGAGGAGGGGTAGAAAGAAGAGGTGGAGAAATTGGGGAAGGAGAAGGAGGAGGAATAGGAGCAGGCGACTCGTTCTCCTTAGTCACAACCACCGGTGGGGGTATAGGAAGCTCGGGTTCCTTGGTACCTTTACCACTTCGAGTGGTGATTGCTTTCATCTCCCCTCTTGGGTTCGCAACGGTGTTACTCGGAAGAGTACCCGAAGAAGAGGGTTGACTACTTTGGAAGAAACTAGCCATCATGTTCCTCAAGTCATTCGTTTGACTATCCAACGTGTTTCGCATATCGGCTCTTAAATCATTTCCTTGCTTTACCAAATCGGCTTTTAGGTTGAGCACTTCTCTCTGAAGATTTCCCACTATCGCATCGTTAGTCCTCATATAAGTTTCCACGTCTTGGTGAAGAGCGGTGGGTTGGTTGGGAGGAGCATTGTATGCAGGTGGTTGGTAAGCAGGTTGTTGGTAGACTTGATTGTTTCTTGGAGGTGGTTGTTGTTGTTTGTGAGGTGGGATGTATGGTTGTCGAGGTTGTTGTTGTTGTTGAGGGGGGCGATTAAGGTTTTGTTGTTGGTTTGGGTTTGCAGGAGGAAAGCCAGGTGGTGAAAGATAGTTGTTTGATCGATAGCTAAGCAAGTTACGGTCACCTTGAGGTTTTGCTTGATAAGCGGGTTGTTGGTAGGTGCCATATGCCGCATTCACAGTCTCAGCAGGGTAATCTTGGGTGGCGGTACAAGTTGTGTAGGAGTGGGGACCACCGCATATCTCACAAGGTTGGCTGACAACGTTGACTTGTGCGTTCTTAGCGTTGTTGCTGTTGTTGTTGCTGACGGTGTGGGTGACAAGCGATTCAAGAAGCGTGGTGATTTTGTCTAATCGCTTGTCACTGTCATTAGTGCTAGCACTAGCAACATTGGTCCTAACGCTCTTGGTTTGCACACGAGACTTGTTCTCAATGATGTCCCAAGCAGCATTGGAAGTCTTAGCCAATAAATTACCCCCTAAGGCACTATTCAGTGAATCTTGGTCACTCATGCTTAAACCATTGTAAAAAGTATTTATTTGATGTACTTTGGTAAAACCATGTTGTGGGAATTTTCTTAAAAGATCTTTAAAACGATCCCAAGATTCACTGAAAGACTCATCGTACTTTTGTTCAAAGTTTATAATCTCATTCCACAAAGCGGTAGTACGAGAGGGTGGAAAAAAGTAGTTGATAAACTTTGTTTCCAAATCCGTCCACGAGAGAATACTCTGTGGCGGTTCCTTAGCAAGCCAATGACGGGCTTGTCCCTCTAAAGAAAAGGGAAAAAGTTGTAACCTTATGACCTCCTGTGGAACCCCATTGAACTTGACCGTGTTGGTGAGTTGTAGAAATCTCTTGATATGGTCATGTGGGTCATCAATGGTGCGTCCCAAGAATGGCTGAGCGGAGACCATCTGGATAAAGCCTGACTTGAGCTCGAAATTGTTGGCGGCAATTGGTGGTATAACAATTGGATCCGTGTTGCCATCAACATGAGCTTGCAGCAGTTCAATCATTGGAAGATTATCCGGAAGGTGCTCATTGTTGTTGTTATTCATGTTGTTGAAAGGCGGGTTGTTGTTGTTATTATTGTTGTTCGGAGGTGGTATGTTATTGTTGTTTTGTACACCAGCCATGTCTAAGTTATCGAGAGGCTCGGGCTCTTGATAAGACGTGGATCGAGTGCGCATACACCTGCAAAAGAACGAACAAAGAAAAGCAAAGCAAAAATATTTTTGGTTTTTATGGTTTTTTAATTTTTAGGATTTTTGAAAATTTTGTATTTTTTAGTGTTTGTGAAATTTTTTATGAAAAAGAACGTTCACGGGGAACGGATCCCAAAATCCAAATTCTCACAAAAAACTTTTGATCTTAACGAGAGGAGCCGGCAGCGGCGCCATTTGATATTCTTGTTTTGCTAGGTTCAGATTTCTCGGAATCCTCTCGAATTGATCTCAGTTAAAAGTGGAATGATTTGTTCTTGGTGACAAAAAGTGGATTTGGTTTTCTATTCTACTAAACAGGTAAGTAAATAAAATGGTAATGAAGTAAACTTAAAACAATCAACAATTAATAATCTGAAAAATAATCTGAAAAATAACTCTTACTGAAGAAGACCCTATGCAGAAAGTATGACCATTCGGAATAAAATATTGCTCTATTCGGAAAGTTTACACCATGCGGAAAATCCAGTCTATTCGGAAAACACTTCTATTCGGAATAAATTGTCTCATGCGGAAAATTAAGGTCATTCGGAAAAATCAGGGCTATGCGGAAAAATCGTCTATTCGGAAAAATATTCCGAATAGGGAAACAAAAATTGGCTATGCGGAATAATTAAAAAGTTCCGAATAAGGAAACAGGAAAAGTCCTATTCGGAAAATATGAACTATTCGGAATATATCAAATATTCCGAATAAAGGAGATGGAAAAAGTTCTGTTCGGAATATCCAGAAAATTCCGAGTAAGGGAAGAGAGAAAACGCCTATTCGGAAAATTGGTTCTATTCGGAATGCCCAAAAAGTTCCGAGTAAGAGAAATGGAAACACCCCTATTCGGAATATCAAAAATTCCGAATAAGGGTAACGCAATATTGCCTATGCGGAAAATTCTGGGAGATGAAGAACAGTAGCAGCAGCAAGTTAAACAGGGACACGAAATTAACTTAAAATCAACTCCAATACTCAAAAAGGTTTTACCAAACTAACCAATGATCATTAACATACCATAAGAAGCAAATCCCACCAATAAAAACACTAAATCAACAACTTTTTAAGATTGAACTAGAATCAAATAAAAACTTAAAAACTTGCAAAAGATGATGATGAAGAACAAGATGAATAGAAAGATGGAATGGATTGATTAATGAAAAAGTAACAAGGTTAATGATTAAAGATTACAAGATTGAAAAGAAAAAGATGAAAATCACAAAACTCCCTAATGGAGTTTGTGATGGAACGAACCTAAGTTACTGGAAAGAAGGAAAAATGAAAAACTAACTCCCTAATGTGTGAAGGGAAAAACTATATATAGTCCTAGTGGTTGGTTGGTGAGTGGGCTTTCTCCTCTTCTTCTTGTCTTCTCGTCTTTTCAGAAAAGTTGACGTTTTCGATTCTGATTCGGGATTTGTTGTCGATTAAATCCAACTCGTCTTTTAATTTCTTCGTTAAATAGACTCGAGTTTCTTCGACTTATGAAAATCTTCCGTCTTTAGTCCTTTTCTTCAATAAATCTTCGAATAGGCCTAGTGACTTCAAATCTTTTGCATCTCTTGGACAATAGACTTCGTCTTCAGTCTTTTTCCTTGATAAAACCCGTGCAATCCCATGTTTTCTTTAATATTCATCCGGTTAGCTCTGAAATCACAATAAACACAAAAACCACGCATAATTCCAAACAAATGATATTAATTACGTGTTTTGGTCTTGTTTTAGCCAGAATTAAGTGGTGAAAGGATGGGTGTTTACACACCTATCACCCGTCATCATTCCAAAGGACTTACAAGAGGATGAAAAATCTCGACTTATCGATGTGCTAAAAAATCATAAGAAAGCAATTGCTTGGAAAATTTCCGATATCCGCGTAATTGATCCTAACTTTTGTACTCATAAAATTCTCATGGAAGATGACTTTAAACCCGCAATACAAAGCCAAAGAAGGGTTAATCCAAAAATTCATGACGTCATCAAGAAAGAAGTTATCAAACTTCTAGATGCCGGAATGATTTACCCTATTTCGGATTCGCCATGGGTTAGTCCCGTCCATTGTGTGCCTAAGAAAGGCGGAATAACCGTTGTTCCTAATGAAAACAACGAGTTGATTCATACTCGACTTGTCACGGGTTGGCGAGTTTGCATAGATTATCGCAAGCTCAATGATGTCACTCGTAAGGATCATTTTCCTCTTCCTTTAACTGATCAAATGCTCGAGCGTTTAGCGGGTAATGACTACTATTGCTTCTTAGATGGTTTCTCTGGGTATTTTCAAATTCCCATCGATCCAAAAGACCAAGAGAAAACCACATTCACTTGTCCTTATGGAACATTTGCTTACAAAAGAATGCCTTTTGGCTTATGCAATGCTCCTGGGACTTTCCAAAGGTGTATGATGGCTATATTCCATGACATGGTTGAAGAAACTATGGAAGTCTTTATGGATGATTTCTCGTTCTATGGTGATTCTTTCTCTACTTGCCTTGCCAATTTAGAACGTATGCTTAAACGGTGTGAAGACACTCGTCTCGTTCTTAATTGGGAAAAATGCCATTTCATGGTAAAAGAAGGCATTGTTCTTGGACATAAAATTTCCAAAGCCGGTCTTGAAGTCGACCGTGCTAAAGTCAATGTGATTGCTAAATTACCTCCACCTTCAACCGTGAAGGGTGTGAGAAGTTTTCTTGGTCATGCGGGCTTCTATCGTCGATTCATTCAAGATTTTTCTAATATCGCTCGCCCGATGACCCACCTCTTGGAAAAAGATACTCCTTTTATCTTTTCTAAAGAGTGTATCTAATCTTTCAATCTTCTTAAAGATAAATTAACTAAGGCACCGGTCTTAGTTACCCCGAATTGGGAGTTACCTTTTGAATTGATGTGTGATGCTAGCGACTTTGCTATTGGAGCGGTTTTTGGACAAAGAATCAACCAAAATTTCCAACCAATCTATTACGCTAACAAGACAATGACGGGGGCTCAATTGCATTATACCACTACCGAAAAAGAGCTTTTGGCTGTAGTATATGCTTTTGAGGAATTCTGCCCCTATTTTTTTTTTCAACCACCATTGTGTACACCGATCATTCCGCGTTGAAGTACTTGTTAACGAAACAAGATTCTAAACCAAGACTTCTTCGTCGGGTTTTACTCCTTCAAGAATTCAAAATTGAAATTCGTGATAAAAAGGGAGCGAAAAACCTAGCCGCGGATCATGTTAGTAGACTCGAGGATCCTTATCAAGGGGAACTTCCAAATCAAGAGATTAATGAATCTTTTCCCCTTGAGGCCTGAATGTCTATTAACTCCAATCTTGACGATACCCCATGGTTTACGGACATTGAAACTATTTAGCGGGTGGTGTTATTATGGAAGGGTTAACGTCCCAACAAAAGAAAAAGTTCTTCAAGGACATTAAACACTATTATTGGGACGACCCTTACCTTTTCAAGAAATGTGCGGATATTGTCATTCGTAGATGTGCTGATGGGCCGACAGCGTTACTAATCCTTGAAGCTTGCCACAAAGGACCCACCGGTGGTCACTTTGGTCCTAATTACACCACAAAGAAAGTTTTCGATTTTGGATTTTATTGGCCCACCATTTATCGTGATGCACACGAAATGGTTAAGCATTGTGATGCTTGCCAGCGACAAGGCAAGATCACACATAAAGATGAGATGCCTCAAAATTCCATCCAAGAATGTGACTTTGACGTATGGGGCATCGATTTTATGGTACCATTTCCATCATCCAAAGGGAACAAGTACATCCTCGTAGCCGTTGACTACGTATCCAAATGGGTTGAAGCAAAGGCTTTACCTACTAACGACGCGAGGGTGGTTGTGAACTTTCTGAAACAATTGTTTGCTCGATTCGGTGTTCCTCGTGCTATCATTAGTGATCGCGGGACTCATTTTTGCAATGATCAATTTGCACGAGTCATGGCTAAGTATGGCATCAATCACCGTCTTTCCACCGCGTATCAACCACAAACAAATGGTCAAGCCGAGATTTCTAACCGTGGTCTTAAGAGAATCTTAGAGCGTACTGTGGGAGAGCATCGTGCCTCATGGGCCGATAAGTTAGATGATGCTTTGTGGGCTTTCCGTACCGCATATAAAGCAACTATTGGTTCCACTCCATATCGTCTTGTGTACGGAAAGGCATGCCACCTCCCCATTGAGTTGGAGCATAAGGCTTATTGGGCCTTGAAATGGGCTAATTTTGATATCAACAAAGGCGGTGATCTTAGGAATATCTAACTCAATGAACCTAATGAACTAAGGAATGAGGCTTATGAGAATTCATTGATCTACAAGCAGAAAACCAAGCTCATTCATGATTCAAGGATTAAGAACCGAGATTTTCACATAGGTGATCAAGTTTTACTCTTTAACTCTCGGTTGAAAGTCTTTTCTGGCAAGCTTAAGAGCCGTTGGTCTGGTCCATTCATCGTTGCTAAAGTCTTCCCTTTTGCACCATTGAGTTATCGCAACCAAATGGGCCAAACTTTAAAGTGAATGGCCAGCGTATTAAGTTGTACTTTGGTGAGGACATCTCTTATGAGATGATTCCATCCCTCACCATGTTTCTCTTGAATTAGTTCTGGGTCGAGTCAGGCTCGTGACTCGGTTAACAAAAACAAGCGCTTCTCGGGAGGCAACCCGATGATCTATCCTTTTTACCTGTTTTCATCCTAAGTGTAGGGGGAGCTACGTAGGTGTTTGTTGTCTTATTTCTTATGATGTGCAGGGATTAAAGCTTCAAAGAGCACTTTTGATGACATTTGACGACCCGTGTACCCGTCTTCCCGGTTCTATCCTAAACTCTTGTGATTCAATATTTCATATCTTATATGTTGACATTGAAATCACTTTAGTTGTCTCTTCCTTAGCAAGATTTAAACAACGTGCACAATGTCCTAAGTGTAGGGGATTTTACTCCCACATGCTTAAACATTGAGGACAATGTTTATATCAAGTGTAGGGGGACTTCTATCGAAGTTAAGTGGGCTTTTCCATGAATTTATCCTCATTTTATTCGGAAAATCTAATTTTTCGACATTTTTCAAAAATTTTGATCTATTATGGCCTAGTAGTATTTTTCATTTATCTTCTTTTATGATCTTTCCTTTTGTTATCACATCGTATGTATATATTTTATTTCAAAAATAAAGTCAAAAGAGAAAAATAAAGTTAAATAAAATGGTTTTAATAACTTTAGATATCTTTGATATATTAGGCCCGTCATGAATCTTTTGACTCAACCCGAGTTTACTTATGTAAGTTTACTCTAGCTAGTATCCTTAACGTGTTTAAGTCAAGTTCTGCTAGGCTTTTATATAGGGAACTTTAAAACGAGAAAGTCTCCTCTTACGGGTTAAGAACAAGAACTTTTCGCAAGTTCCTATAATTGATCCTAGAAAGTCGTTTATCAAGGGAACTTTAAAATGCGAATTCTAAAACTTGAAAAAGTCTAAGAAGATGCAAGATCTTATAGATGACTTGAAAACCCAAAACTTTGATTTAATAGGCTAAGCATCCACGAGTCTCATTCCTTGAGATTTTAAATTGTCGAGAACGAGAGATGATAGAGTCAATTATAAGTTTGGTATTCTTTCATGAATTTATGTGAGTTAATTATGAACTTTTTCTCCCATCGCTTGTTAATAAATTTATTGCAAATAAGTAAGGTTGTACGATTTGAAAAGTTACTTAGCTTCTAGCACAAGATCGTTTAAAAGTTGCTCGGTATTAATTAGAGTTCATAGCCAAGGCATAACTTATTGAAGCGGGATGCGAAGATTGGCGAGTCCGAAAAGGCCCTAACAAGGCATGAGGGCTACATTTTGTGCTAAAGATCCCAAGTGATGTAAAGAATCATTTATCAAAAATCAATATGAAGGATCTAGACACACGACGAAAAGCAAATACTCCCCTAAAGATCATGGGGAAGTCTATCCGAAAAGACCCTAGCAAGGTATGAGGATGAATAGATCCAAGTACTAAAAGGAGGGTGATCGTTGTATATCAAAATCCAAAATAAATATTTGAGAAAAATGAAGAAGTCGTGGTCCAAGTATGAAGAATCTCTCAAAAACTTCAAGTGAAGAAATTCCTATTATGAAGAGAATACCATTATTTCAAGAACGTCTCTCAAGATTTGAAATATAAAGTCAATGCCAAATATCGGTCCGAGAAAGGTCTCAAATCGTGAAGCGAGTTATGCCAAGATATGAACTTTATGAGGTTTCGAGAAGCAGTTTTAAAAGATTTTGTCCTTTAGCTAACTATTGATTAAATCGTCCTACTTTATTTTCAACCTAAATTAACTATCGAAATAAGTCAACAATGCATCCTCGTGGTCATTCAAGACAATAATAAAATATAAGAGATACACCTAGGAATAAGGGAGTCTAAGTGAATAATTGGGCCACATGAGTGAGTGTTAGCTTACTAACTTATAATAACAATGATCTCGTTTTTAAGCTTGGTATGGGGAAAGTGAAACTTGAGGGTGATAAACATTCATGACGACCAAAGCCCTAATGTAAGTCTTCGATCTCTTTACTTGTTCTTCCTTCTTGCATTTTGTAATTTTCTAATCTTTTTGGTTTCCTTAGTGTTTAGTATTTAATAAAGGCCAAGGTAGGTTAATTATGATGGAAAATGTAAACCATGCTTTGAAATTAATGCATTGCATGAGGGCATTGCAATGGTCAAGTGTATGGGATTTAATAAGTTTGAAAACACTTATCCTTTTACCACTTAATTACAATAAAAACAAGACCAAAACGTATATTTTATGTTGTAAAAGTCGGAATTATGCGTGGTTTGTGTTTTTATTGTATTTTAGGACAAAAATATGAAAAAGGAAGAAAACACGGGCTTTCACGGGCTTTATCGAAGAAAAAGACAAAAGAGAAAGTCAAAAGATCAAAAGTGCAAGAAGAACGGAAGTCAAAGGCCTATTCTGAAGATTTATCGAAGAAAAAGTCTAAAGACGGAAGTTTGACAAAGTCGAAGAACCAAGTCAACCAAATGAAGAAATTAGAAGACGAGTTTATATTATCATTCGACTAATCCTGAGACAAAGTCGAGAAAGACGAGTCATTTAAAAATTCGATAAGACAAAAGGAAGAAAGAAGGAAGCATCCTACCAACTCCCTTCTCATATAAATAACCTCCTAATGCTCCATTAGGAGGGTGTTAGTTAGTTAGTTAGATTGTCAATTTTATTTTTCTTAGTTTTTCATATCTTTAGAGAGAAGTATGTGATTCTACTTTCTCTCTCTAGATTTCTTCCATTTTTCTTTCAAGTTTTAAGCTTTTCATTTAATCTTGTAATCGAATCCTTAATCTACAAGTTCAAGTTTAAGCTTTTCATCATCTATCTTATTCTACCTTTCTTGTTTTTGATTTTGATCTTGATTCGGATTAAGTATGCATCTGTTGGGAATAAAATATAGCCAGTCTACTTGAGCGCTGACAAGAGTAAATCAAGCGTTGATAGGAAGAAAACAAACGCTGACAGATCAAGCGTTGACAAGACAAAGTCAAGCGTTGATACATTGAAGACAAGCACTGATGGAAGGATATGATCTACACGTTTATTATATTCTAGATTACTTCTAGTAAAGATAGGAACAACAATGTATTTTCTATATTTATCTTTACCTAGAATAGTTGATACGTAGATTATTGTACAAGGCTTCTTATGTCTATAAAAGAAGACCTTTAGGTTATTGTTCAATATAAGTTTTCATACGTTAAACACTTTCATTGTAAGCAAGTTTGATATCATTAATCAAAGTGAAAGTTTGTTTACATCTGGTGTGTTCTTGTTTAAGTGTTAATTCCGCATAACACTTAGATTGTCATATACATATACAAAGGTTTCTCTAAGTGTATTACTTGATCTAATCTCGTATACATAAAGCTAAATCGATCTAAGTTTGGGATCAACAAGTGGTATCAGAGCTTGTTGAGGAACTTTTGATCTTAAAGAAGAGTGGAACCCTAAAATCACCAAAACCCTAATTTTCACAAAAACCCTAAACACATCATGTCAAATCCAGAAGTAACCTCCTCCTCCTCACCTTTATCAAACATCAAGATTCACATGCTTGATGCAACCAACTTTGAATTGTGGAAATTCAACTTTGAGCAATATCTAGGGATCTATGACTACACACTCTGGGAGATTATTGAATATGGAAACACATTCAATAAAGCTCAAAAGATTGCTAATGCTATTGCTGCAAGAACAGCTGTTGCTGGATGTTCAGAAGCAGATAAGAAAGAAAAACCTGATGATGGTAGAGCTGTGTCTGCTGAAGACATAGCAAAGAAAAGGGTTGATATGAAAACCCATAATATTCTGAAACTCTCTTTGGGACAAGAGAACCAGCATAAATATAGAGGTTATGAATCTGCTAAGGACCTTTGGGCAGCTCTTGAAGTTGCATATGGTGGCAATGAAGATACTAAGGAAGAGAAGAAGAAGCAACTCATGCATGATTATGCTGTCTTCAAGGCTCAACCTAATGAGAAGCTTAGCAATGTGAGAAGCAGATTGCTTGACATTACAAGCAAATTGTCCTTCATGGGGACACAACTTGGTGATGTTGATATTAATGCCACTTTTCTTAAAAGTCTTAGTGAGGCGTGGAAGATTGAGGCGAGATCTATACTTGCCAACAACACTCACAAAAGTTCTACTTTTGATGATATCTACAACAAATTGAGGCTGTTCGAGAATGAAACTCTTTTGGAGCATGGAAGCAAGTCTACCAACAGTAATATGGCCTTCTTCTCACATAGTGAAGGTCAATTTAATCAGAAGGACTCTTACATGCATCCAGTTACTGGATCATCATGTGTCAACGCTGGAACATGTCCTATCAACACCTTCTATTCAGATGATGACACATACAAAAGTGACTCACCAAGAGTTAAACCTGCTGGTTTGGATCTAGATACTGTATGTGATTATATTTCTTCTTTGCCCAATGGTTCAGTGATTACATATGAGGACCTTGAGCAGATAAGTGATGAGCACTTGGAAGAGATGGACATTAAGTGGAACATGGCTCTTGCCAGTATAAGAGCAAACAGGTGGAATAGAAGGTTTAAGAAGATGACCTTCAATGCAAAGGACACTGCTGGATTTGATAAATCCGAGGTTGAATGCTACAATTGTCATTGTATGGGGCACTTCATGAGGGAATGCAGATCTCCTAGAAGATCTGATGCTGGCAAACCCTCAAGCCAAATTGTTAAGGCTCAGGATCCTAAGGCCATGGTTGTAGTTCAAGAAATTGATGGTATGGGATGGGATTGGAGCTATTTGGCTAAAGATGTGGAAGAGGATAAAGCTTTGGTTGTTGAGATAGAAGAAGAAGAGCATGTTCAATATGCTCTCATGGCATACTCCTCCTCTTCATCAGATAATGAGGTATACGATGATGCTTTTTGTAGTAAAGGTTGTAGGTTAAATACTAAGAAACTTAACAAAGAGGTGTTAAGATTATTAGATGATATGAGTACTGAGAGATGCAAACTGTCTAACTATCAATTAGCTCTCACTCAGACTGAGAAGACAGTTTCTGAATACAAGAAAATGGAATTTGATTTAAAAGATAAAATAAATATCTTAAAACATGAGTTGAATGCTAGTAATGATATTAGGAGCATCATGGAAAGGGTTAATGGCGAGTTACAGGCTAAGTTAGATGAGGCTATTAAAAATAAAGATAATGTTGGCCTTAAAATTCAGAGATTTGATAGGGCCACGCAAACCCTAGGAGAATGTGTTAATAAACAAAGGGATCCTAAGGACATGACTGGGATTGGGATGAAAGACTACTCTGTGGTTCCACCTCCAGCTGGTGACTTCTATGGTGTCCAACAAAAGGACCTATCTTGGACTGGTTTACCAGAACTCCAAGAGGAGGAATTCATTCCTCCACCAAGAGTCATTACCCCAGTTGAAGAGTATCAACAGAAGTTGACTGACTTGAATGAATGAAAGAAAGCTAACCCTACCTTATTTGTTAAGGGTGGCTTGTTATGTGAAAGTCCTAATGAGTCAACCCCCATTAAGGTAACAAACCCAATCACTGGTAAGCCTGTTGACCTTGGCTCAAACACTGTTAGAAAACCTAGCATTAAGTATGCAGAGATGTATAGGAATACTAGGTCACCTAAGAGCCAAGTTAGCAATGATGGAACAGGCTTCTTCTTTTCTAGACGTAGGGTTGTGTCTAGAAAACCCTGTTACACTTGTGGTAGCTTTTCACATTTAGCATATAAGTGTGTCAATGCTTCCAAAGTCAACGTTGTTGGAAAGTCAAACGTTGTCAGACCCAAACCTTGTGTGCAGCAAAGTCCACAAGTTGTTAGACCTGCCCCATTCTTCACTAGAGGGTCTAACACTCATGGACAAAGACCATTTCAAAAGACAAATACTTGGTCCAATAGGCAATGGGTTTCTGTAGCAAACCCTAGGTTCAACGCTGACAAGGGTAAGTGCAGCGTTGACAAGACCAAATCCAACGCTGACAGAAACGTGACCAGACCTAAATATTTGCAACCACAAGGTAAGAGGTCCAAAGCTTCTTCGAGCTTGACATGGAGACCTAAGAAAGATCAAAACCCTAATGATAATGGGATTTCAATGACCTGCAACAGATTTAATTACATTTCAAAGGTCATTACAAAACCTATTAGGGTTAACTGAGTATTTCATTCAAAGAGGGATGAACAAGGGGTTGTTATGAGAACTAAGTCTGTTCTTGTTGAACAACCAGATGAATCCAAGTCTGCTAAGGCTTGGGTTCCCAAAGAAAACTAACTTGTTTTCTTTATGTGCAGGGCATTCAAAAACAGGTCAATGATTATGGAAATTGGGACAGTGGATGCTCAAGGCACATGACAAGGAAGGAAGATTACTTAACTAACTTCACTCCCATTAAGGATGGTGATAAGGTTTACTTTGGAGGCGGATATGGTACTATCACAGGCAAAGGAACACTTCTCACCAAGAACTTGCGTTTTGAAAACGTATTTTTGGTAAAGGAACTTGATTACAATCTTTTTAGTGTATCACAAGTTTGTGATAACAAAAATAAAGTTCTTTTTACTGATACTGAATGCTTGGTGTTAAGCAAGGATTATAAGATCCCTGATGAGAAATATATTGACTATAGAACACCTAGACATAAAGACATATATAATGTGAATATGAATGGGATTAGGATGAATAATAATATGTCATGTTTTTATGCTAAAGCTTCAGTAGATGAGAGTAACCTATGGCACAGGAGACTAGGGCACATAAACTTTAAGAATATAAACAGGCTTGTGAGACTTGGCTTGGTTGATGGCTTGCCTGAAAAGGCTTTCCACAATGACCACTCTTGTGTTGCATGTCTTAAAGGCAAGCAGCACAAGGTCTCATTCAAGTCCAAACAGGTGCACTCTAGTACTAGACCACTTCACTTACTTCATATGGACCTATTTGGTCCAACCAATATAGAGAGTTTGAATGGTAAATCATACTGCTTTGTCATCACAGATGACTTTTCTAGGTTTACTTGGACTTTCTTTTTAGCTATGAAGAGTGATACAACTGACACTTTAATTGACTTTATCACTCAGATTGAGAAGAATACTGGTAATGAAGTTAAAATGCTTAGGAGTGATAATGGTGGTGAATTTAGGAATAAAGTTTTAGATGATTTTTGTGCCAGGAAAGGGATTACTAGGCAGTTTAGTGTTGCCAGAACCCCACAGCAAAATAGGGTTGCAGAAAGAAAGAATAGAACCCTAATAGAAGCAGCCAGAACTATGTTGGCTGATGCTCATTTCCCCATAGCTTTTTGGGCTGAGGCTGTGAATACAGCATGCTATGTTTAAAATAGAGCATTAGTCAACAAGATACAGAAAAACACCTTATGAGTTACTTTGGGGCATAAAACCCAATATTGGTTTTCTTAGACCTTTTGGTTGTCATGTAGTTGTTCTAGATACTAGTGATGCCTTAGGTAAATTTAGTGCAAAAGGTGATGAAGGCTATTTCATGGGGTATTCAGTGTAGAGCAAGGGATATAGGGTTTACCTTAAGAAGGAAAAACGTATTCTTGAGAGAGTACATGTTAGGTTTTTAGAGAGTAAACCTAGTGATCCTGAAAGTGGTCCAAATTGGTTGTTTGACTTGGAACCTTTATCTAGGACTTTAAATTATATGCCTGTAACTAATCCAGACATTGTGAAGGTAACTTCAAATGTTGTGGAAGAACAAGTTGTTGATGTTTCAGGTACACAGGTTAATGAAGAGGTTGGATCACAAGCAGAAAAGTCATCTCCTATACTAGAGTATGTCACAATTCCCATATGGACAGATGCTTTTGTTGTTGCTGCTGCTGCTGGAAAGGATAATGGTGGTCCCCAAGTACCACCAGATAACAACATGCATGGTCCTTCAGGCGCTGACAAAGGCAAATCTAGCGCTGACAGGACAAATTCAGACGTTGATGGCTCAAACGTTGACAACAACATTTCAAGCGTTGTTAGCCCAAACGCTGACAACCAAGGTTCAGGCGTTGACAACACTTTTGCGGATCTTTTCTCTTCTAATTTTGAACAAGGTGAACCTTCTAATTTATATGAAGAGGTTCATCCTCATCTTGATACAAGAGAGTCTGAAGAAGAAGATATTGGCAACATGGATAATGAGATTGAAGACACCAGACTTTTTGAAGGAGGAGTTCTCACTTCTACTATGAAGAATCACCCTACTTCTCAAATCATTGGTGATATTATGACTCCTGTTCAGACTAGAAGGTCTCATCAAGGTCTTGGTGGATTTATTGCCAATATTCACAAGAAGATTGATACCCCTCTTGTGCAAGCATGTTTGTTTGCCTATTTTCTGTCACAACAGGAACCCAAGAAGATATTTGATGCTCTCAAAGAACCAAGTTGGGTGGAAGCAATGCAGGATGAGCTTCACCAATTTGCAATTCAGGATGTTTGGGAGCTGCTTGATTGTCCTAGATATGTCAGACCTATAAGGACAAGATGGGTTCTAAGAAACAAGAGAGATGAAAGAGGTATTTTGGTCAGAAACAAGGCAAGATTAGTGGCTCAGGGATATACACAAGAGGAAGGGATAGACTATGAGGAGGTCTTTCACCAGTTGCAAGGATTGGAGCTATAAGGATCTTTCTAGCCTATGCATCCTGCATGGCTTCACTGTCTATCAAATGGATGTCAAGAGTGCCTTCCTCTATGGAACAATTGTTGAGGAGGTGTATGTCATGCAACCTCCTGGTTTTGAAGATCCAGAGAATCCAGACAAGGTGTATAGAGTCAAGAAGGCTATGTATGGACTTCATCAAGCCCCAAGAGCATGGTATGGCACGTTATCCACTTATTTGGTGGACGATGGATTCAGGAGGGGCACCATAGATCAGACACTGTTTTTTTACAAAGAAGAAAGGTAAGGATGTTCTACTTGTTCAGGTCTATGTTGATGATATCATTTTTGGATCCACTGGTCCAAAGATGAGTGAGGATTTCTCCAAGCTCATGACAGACAAATTCAAGATGAGTGCTATGGGAGAGATGAACTTCTTTCTAGGGTTACAAGTTTAGCAGAAAGAAGATGGTATCTTCATCTCTCAGGATAAGTATGTAGCAGAGATCTTGAAGAAGTTTGGCTTTTCTCCACATGAAAAGAGGGCTACTACTCCTATGGATAGAGAACACCCTTGGGGAAAGACTGGAGGTGGGAAAGATGTTGATGTCAGGCACTATAGATCAATGATTGGTTCATTGATGTATCTCACAACCTCCAGACCTGACATCATGTTTGCTGTGTGTGCTTGTGCACGCCATCAAGTGACTCCCAAAGAATGTCACCTTTATGCTGTCAAGAGAATCTTTAGGTACCTAAGATGTTATCCTAGTCTTGGCTTGTGGTACCCAAAAGATTCACCTTTGGAGCTTATTGCATATTCAAGCAGTGACTATGGAGGTGATAAGTTTGATAGAAAATCCACAACTGGTGGATGTCAGTTTCTTGGGAGCAGGTTGATATCTTGGCAATGCAAGAAACAAACAGTGGTGGCTAATTCTACAACTGAAGCAGAGTATGTGGCTGCAGCTGCTTGTTGTGGACAAGTTTTAGGGATTCAGAACCAGCTGTTGGATTATGGGTATAATTTCATGCATACCAAGATATTTGTTGATAATAACAGCACCTTATGCATTATTAAGAATCCTGTACGTCATTCTAAAACTAAACACATAGAAATTAGACACCATTTTATAAGAGATTGTTTTGAAAAGGGTTTAATACAACCAGATAGGGTTGACACAGAAGAAAATGTGTCAGATTTACTAACTAAACCTTTTGATGCTGGAAGGTTTCAATACTTGGTAACAAGTATTGGAATGATCAATCTCACATAATATGTGTTTTGGAGTCTTTTTATAAAAGTATGTACAGGATAATGCATTGTTATTGGTCTTTTTGAGGATTTAGATTTTCCACTATATTTTTCTAACACTGACAAAGGTTACTTTAACGCTGATAAGTGTTATTGTGACATTGTCAGCAATATATTTGTCTAACGCTGACAAATGTTTCTTTAACACTCACAAGTGTTATCGGGGCGTTGTCAGCAACAATGTTAGTTTTGTGGTTTTCAATCTAAATGTGCAGGTGGTGTTAGCATTATACCATTGGATACAAAGTTGCTTATGGATCATTGGAGACTTGTTTGAGCATGTTTTTATTTATGGATGATGGTTGGAATTTTCTATTCCTATCTTGACATAAATTTTTTATGTTCATGCATATTTTTGGCAACATTTGTATCACAGTTTAAGGGGAGGTTTTAGGAACCTTTAGGATTTTTGGGTATCCTTATGATACTCTTATCACAATTCTAGATTGTGTCCACAGGTGAGTATGAGTTAGTTTTACTAAATCATGAGGCACTGTAGCATGCAAAGTTGATATACTATGCATGCTGCCAAGACATTTTTGGCCTAGAATTGGTTGTAATCTATTGGGAGACTTGGGAATGATTTTATTATGGGTTTTACCTGGGAGTAACAAGGAATTTTATGAGGTAACTTAGTTGTTAAGCATTTTGGTTAGCAAGGGACACTAGAGGACTGTTATGTCTATCTTGCATAAGCAAGTGTGCATAACTGGACAGTGCTTGCCGCCCTATAATAATTATCAACTTATAGGTTATCTTCTCTAGGATAAATTACTTTGTTAAGGTCATTTTTCATTTTTAATTTTTTATTTTTGGACGCTGACAAGTATTTTTCCAAGCATTGTTATGACCAATTTAGACGCTGACATGGCTTTGGCAAACGTTGACAAGAATATAGCCGTTGGGCGTTGATGGGTTATTTTTTACCGTTGACACTTAACGGGACCTACCCAGTTGTTACTTTTTGACATATTTTTGGGCCGTAATTTTGGGAGCAGATAACTCTCATTTAATGCATGAGATAAACTTATTCTTTTTCAATATTTTCATGATTGTATTTTGAAAATAGTTGCCTAATTTTTGACCAATCACATGCATACTTTCTCTCCTATATATTTGGCTCCTATTTTAAACAGGGTACCTATCATTCTTGTCTCACCATATTTTCTTCTATAACTTCATCTTTATCAATCATTCAAACAGCTTTCAACAATGGCACCAAAGTTTAAACCAAGTGATTTGGATTTGGGGTTCAGGAGTCAACATAACATGGTAGCATATCTTGAAGCTGATGATACTCTGTTTCCCCAATACACACAAATGGTGGCGTATTTGAATGTATCCCCAATTAGGTATGCTCTTTCTCATGCTCCACTCATTCCTGTCACACATATTAAACAGTTTTGGAACAATGTTAGTTCCTCAACAGTTAATAGAGTGACTACATTATCATCTATTGTTCATGGGCGCACATGGGTGGTTATTGAAGCTTTGGTACGCCAAGCTTTGCATCTTGATGATGCTGATGGTATAACCACCCTCCCTATTAGTGAAATAGAACAAGGACTAAGGGCTTTGGGTTATCCTTTTCCTGCTGAAGGAACTTTAAATAAATATCATAAACAGGAGTTTCCCCCAGCCTGGAAGTACCTAATACATGTCCTCTTACAATGTTTGTGTCCCAAGTGTACTGCACACAATGAGATCAATAGATCTATTGCAAGTTCTATTGTGTGCATTGCTACTGGGCAAACGTTTAATTATTCAAAAATGATTTTTGAGGGCATGTGTAAAAATAAAGGGAACAAAATGACTTTAGCTTATCTCAGATTTTTACAAATGGTTTTTGCGGTGCAAAATTACTGCACAAGGGATCATGATGATTTTTATGAGATCCCTATGCAAAAGAAAGCAATTTTTATGAAGATGAACTCACCCCCACATCGTGACCTACCCCTAACCCCATCTATGATTGTTGTCATTGAAGCAGCTCAACCCCAACCAGACCCCCAACCCCAAATTGACCCAATACCAGAACCTTTACCTTCACCACAACATATGCAAATTGACCAAGAACCCTTCGACGCTGACACGTTAAATGTTGGCGTTGATATGCCTATTTCAAACGTTGACACAAATCCTTCACAGACCCAAACACCCCTTAACCAACCCACATCCACCCAATCCACCTCATCTTCTCCCTCAACACAATATATGTTACAAAAATGCCAAAGGACCACTGGAGTGTTCTCCTCTAGTGGTCCTAGCCATGTAGCAGAGAGAACCACCACCACAAGTGTGGTTGGTGCTATGGATAGGCTGGGACTATTGGTTCTGGCTTAGAAGCTGGCCAAGACAGTCCTACCATCATTAAGACCTCATCCATGCCCAATGAATCTAACTTGGGAGGTCAAATACCCATTTTAGAAGAGGGCAGATTGGAACCAATGACCCTAATGGAATTGACGGCTGTCTGCATAAGCTTGCAAAAGCAAAATGCAGACTTGGTACATATTGTCAGTACACAAGGCCTTGAACTCAAGCAATTGAGGGAGAGGATTGTTATCTTGGAGAATGCTAGCACAAGGAGAGGGGTGGAGGAATCTTCCAAAGGGGAGGATGACCAAATAAATGTGAGTGATAAGGGCTCCCATGATGGTGAATCTTTGGGTGTTGCTGAGGCCCTAACAAGTTTGAAGAAACAGACAGGTATTGATACGTCTCTAGTCTCTCCTACAAACTTAAATTTGTCATTTACAACCATGTTGGAGGAAATTGCAAGAGGCGCTGAGACAGGTAATTTGAGCGCTGATAAGCAGAATTTTAACGCTGACATGAGTATCTTGGGCGTTGACAAAGCAAAATTGGGCGTTGACAGACCTGCAAATGAGGTTGATGTATTCCAGTCATCATCCATCATCAAAGAGGTTTCTTCACAGGTATTACCATCTACCTTACCAACAGTTGGTCCATTAGATAAGGGTAAGGGTATTATGGTAGAAGATGTTGTTCCAAAGAATGCAGCACAAATTGAGTTTGATAGAAGGTTGGCTGCACAAATTGTAGAACAAGATAGAAAGAAGGTGGGTGAATCACCTTTTTTGTCACTTCAGAAGAGCAAGAAGGGAGTGATGAAGCCAGTTCAGACTCAAGTGTAATGATCATAGAACAACCAGAAAGACTTGAGTATGGTGATGAGTTGGCAAAAGAGAAGTTGAATGAGTTGAAATTGCAGGTTGATTTTGATATACCAGAAGTTGTTCAGATGTACCATGCTTGGGAAGATAGGTGTATGGAGAATCCACATTTGACCATTTCAGATCAGATATGGGGTTTGGAGATTCTTCTCAGAGTACAAAAGGATTGCAAGGTCATTCTGAAACACAAAGCAAGCAATGTTCTCTCAAATTTGAAAAGGGATAGAAGGGAGTTGTACTACATGCTACTCGGATATCATGGAACAGGATGGACTCATAAGAAATTGATTGGTTTAACATTTGAAGAGTTGGAGTGCAGAGCTTATCCCATTTGGGTTAGAGTGAAGGAAGAAAACACTCTAAGACTTCTTTCTGATGAAAGAAAAGAAGAACTTGCAGAGGAAATGGAGCTTAAGAAGGCAATGTTTGTTCCCAGACAAGTGAAGAAGGGAGTTCCTCTTGAGTTTCCCAAAGATATGGATCCATTAAATCCAAGTGAAGCTGTTATAAGAAAGAGCCTCAAGCTCTCACCATTAGAAGCTTCGGACATGGTACAAGTGTTACCACTTGATTCCAGAAACCCTATTATAAGCTATGAAGAAGATGAATGTGGATTTTGGAAGATTGGCAGGTATGGAAAAGAGGTTCACACTTTTACCACCCTTATATATTTGTTTGCAAGTTTTGAAAGAGAAGACTTGGTAGACCTATGGAGGTTGTTAGAAGCCAAGTATGAGACTGAAGCACCAACTTCATACAATGGAATAAAACTATGGTCAACATTCAAGAGAATGTGTGGACCAAGAGATGAAGATCCAGCTATTTGGAAGGATCTTGAAGATGACCTCAGTGGTCTTCAATGGAGATTGTATTCAGCTGCTGGAGTATATTATTTGAGTTCTACAAAGTTTGCTGAGTATCTACTTGTAGATGGTCAGTATTTCATGTCCAAGGAAGTCTTGGAGAAGATGAAGAACACACAGCTGGAAATTGATTATTCAAGTGACGTGGCCGAAGATTTGATCAGATTTATTTATTACCAATATGAGAAGGTTTGTAAGATTTCTCCTAGTTCTTAATGTTTATTTAGAAACTTGACTACTAGAGTAGATATCAAGTTTAGGGGAGGATTGTTGGGAATAAAATATAGCCAGTCTACTTGAGCGCTGACAAGAGTAAATCAAGCGTTGATAGGAAGAAAACAAACGCTGACAGATCAAGCGTTGACAAGACAAATTCAAGCGTTGATACATTGAAGACAAGCACTGATGGAAGGATATGATCTACACGTTTATTATATTCTAGATTACTTCTAGTAAAGATAGGAAAAACAATGTATTTTCTATATTTATCTTTACCTAAAATAGTTGATACGTAGATTATTGTACAAGGCTTCTTATGTCTATAAAAGAAGACCTTTAGGTTATTGTTCAATATAAGTTTTCATACGTTAAACACTTTCATTGTAAGAAAGTTTGATATCATTAATCAAAGTGAAAGTTTGTTTACATCTTGTGTGTTCTTGTTTAAGTGTTAATTCCGCATAATACTTAGATTGTCATATACATATACAAAAGTTTCTCTAAGTGTATTACTTGATCTAATCTCGTATACATAAAGCTAAATCGATCTAAGTTTGGGATCAACAGCATCTTGTTTAATCTTAATGCTTATTTGATTAAAAAGTTTATCTTTTTGTTGTCATAAATGTTTTTAAACGATTCAAGATCTTAGATTATTGCGGCTTATAGCTTATTTCTTGTTTAGCTTATTTCTTTTTAAGTGTCTTTAAAAATTTAATATTTTTAAAAGTTTGTTTTATAAATCTTGCTTATTTAGTATTTTAAATGTTTTAAATTCGTGCTTATTTAGAATTGGTTAAGTTTCGATAAATGCTTATTTGAAAAAGTGCTTATTTAGTTTTGCTTATTTGCCTTTTGAATCCCATCGTAACATGTTTAAGGGTTTTATTTGTTCCGATCGAGTAAGTGTGATCGCATAAGCCTAGGGCTTCTACTTGCGATCCATTAATGCGATCAAAGACTACGATCTTGACTACGATCGTCCATCACGATCCAGGTTACGATCGCATTGTTGCGATCTATGGATGCGATCCGTGTTGCGATTCGTGGGTACAATCGAGAGCTACGATCCGTGGCTGCGATCGCTTTGCTACGATCGGTTGGCTGCGATCCATTCTTGCGATCACTAGTCATGATCAGGGACCACGATCGTTGGTTGCGATCCGTGGGTCCGATCCATCATTGCGATCTAGGACCACGATCCAAGGCTACGGTCGTGACTGCGATCGTGAGTACGATCGTGTGTTGTGATCATAGGTTACTATCCGTTCTCAAGTTTTGAATTTTATTTCTTGTTTTTATTTTGAATTCAAATTTAATGTTTCCCGCATTTTTACTTAGTGTTATTTTTAAACTAGTTTTGTCTTAGTTTAATATTAGAGTCTTCAAATTTACTTTTATTCGAGTTTTAACTTTTTGTCGAGTTTAATTTTAAATTGTCTTTTCTCATTTTATTTTTCAGAATCACTTTTAATTTAGTTTTTAATTACTTCTATTACCTTGTTATTTAATTTAATCTTAGTTTTAACTTGTCATTTAATTTAAAATAGATGATCAAAAGCTTCCCCTTAAACCGTGATCAATTCGATTAGATACCGAGAACGATTGAGTACACATATGCAAATCCCATTAAATCATCCTACTGCTGCCGACCAAATCCAACACCACCGAGATCCTAGATCTCGGTTGGTGGTGCGAACCATGACACGCCGAGAGCCTTGGGCTCTCGGTTTGAGTGTCGGCCGAGCAACCAAACCCAAAACAACCCTTAATTTTACCCCCATGATTACATGACATGTGTTAATCCTTGTTTTTATTTAATCCATGTTCATGTGTTAATAATTAAATAAAAAAGAAGAAAAAATAAAAGGGTTTACGGATTATCGAATGCTTGTAATGATTGGAGAACAATAACACGAACACACTCCTTGAATTTAATTAACTAAAAATCAAAGAAACACCCTTTGGTGTTGTTCTTGCCGCCGGCCAAAGAGAGAAAAAAGAAAAGAGTAGGGTTTTTGATTTTCTTGGAAAAACTCTGTGAATGAAACAAAGTGGGCTTGGCCCCTTGTCTCTCTTGGTGCCGCGGCTTGTAGGGCCCACAAGGGAAAACCCGAAGTTTTCCCGTGTTTTAATTTACGTGTTCGTGTGTTCGTGTTTTCATGTTATAATTTTTCGTGTTATATTTAAATACTTGTACGTAATGATATTAATCGTATTATATTAATTAAGTATGTAAATACGTGTTCGTGATTTTTACGTTCATGATTTCATGTTCGTGATTATAAATATTATTGTTAATAGTTATCGTGTACCATCACGTACTTAATACTTATCGTGTAATAATACGTACATAACTTCTGAAATTACTAATCGTGACACGTGTTCATGCTATAAAAGGAAAGTTTTAATATGTACGTACGTTTACTAATTGTACTGTTCATGGTAAAAGCATGCGGGTTTTACAACTCTTCCCCCTAAAAAGAATAATTTGTCCCTGAATTATAGATAAAATAAACTGAAAGAACATGAACGCGACATGACTGAAAATGACATGGAACGTGACGTGCCTGAAAAGAACATAACTGAATTATGGAATGATGAGAGGATAAATCCGGATGGAATCGTCCGTTTCCTAGTGGCTTCCCTCTCGGAACGGTTCCTCCACAAGATCTTGACACAAATGATAAATCTTGGTCCTCCTGACCTTGACTTGACAATACGTAAAAGTTCATGGTTATCAACGTAAGATAGATTCCCTGAATTTGATCGAGGGGATAAGAATTAATGTGCAAGGGTAAATGATATGTTACGATGCAAAAAAAAATAACCTAGACTAACTGATAATAGTAACGTCTTAGCAATGATGCGCGAGACATACTGAAACGTAGTACATGAGCAGTTGTTAACGTGATACGTGAACAATTATGAACGTGATACGTGGAGATATGATGAGTGTAGTATACGAAACATCTGGTGGCCGATGATACGTGCCACATATCGTGAACGTGATATGAGGAACGTGGAATGAATATGACATGTGAAACATATCGTGAACGTGAGATAACTGAGGAGGTAATGCCAATGATATAAGGTCATGGAAAGTTTATTAGACTTAAGTCTGGTCTCTCAAGCTTCTGTAAAACTTCCTGAATGAAACATGTAAACGTAAATCGTAGGCCAAGATACGATCATGAACATGACAGTGTCATGAACGTGAGCGCAGAAGCGAGTCGTAAAATTAGAACAAAGACGTGAACGTAAATAAGGAGCACAAATGTTAACCTTTTTCTGGCCCGAAAGCTGAGGAATTACCAAGCAATCGGATGAGCCTTGGCTGGAACATGTCCGATCAATCTGGTGACTCTAAAATACTTGTGGATGTAAGGATTCTGCAGACTTGGTCAAACTACTGACCAAAACCCAGATAGCCTCATGCTTCTTCTGAGTTTGCGGTAATCTGGTAGCCAAAATCCATGGAGATCTTGTCCCATTTCTGATCACAATTTCTGATAGTGGATAAACATCACAGTCTTTTGGTGTTCTATCTTAGCATGTTGGTATGACAGGTACTTAGATATGAACGTAACTGTATCTTGCTTCATAGAAACTTGATACATAGGAGTTGCGAAACTATAAGTCTATGAAATTAGACTTCTCTTAGCGTAGGATTTTTTGGAACACCTACTGTAGTGTAGGGTTCTCACCTTACGCATAAGCTGAGTCATGGTAAGATTAACCGTGAGAATCTATGTGATTAAGCGTGTCACTGTAATCAACCAGAATTTATATTAGAAAATTCCAGGGTGAAATTTCTCCTGTCGTTGAATTTGCAACATAGTGCGAATGTGGTCTTCCTGCTCTTCTCTAGACTTAGAGAAAATCAGGTTGTCCTCGATGAAAACCACTGATGAATTTGTTTATGAGTTCATGGAACTCAATTTATTAAGTCCATAATGCTGTTGGAGCATTTATGAGACTAATACAAAATCATGAATTTAGCATGACCAAGTCGTGTACGAATAGCAGTCATAGAAATGTCCTGCCCTTTCACTCGCCAAGGCTGGCATCATGATCATGAGTCGATCTTGGAAAAGGTTTAGCACTCTATAGTCGCTCATACACAATTTTCAATACGTAGTGGAGGATAACGGTAATGAAGGGTGATTGTTTTTAAATCGACGGTAGTCGACACATAATCTCATGTTACCGTCCCTCTCCTAGAAGATTACTCTGGAATACATGTGGTAAGATTCTAGAATAATCGGTTGGTTATGAGTAGGGACTTCAGAAGTCGTGTCATCAATAATAGCTAGAATCTTCGCAGCCATGGAACAACAATCACGTACTTGCAAAGCAATATCATTTGTATAGAGTTTCCTTATAGAAAATCATGTTGAATGTATTCAGGAGCCTGAACATCACTGTACATAATCTGATATGAATGGCGACTAACCGTAGCATGGGGTGCTGTTCTTAGTCCATAATCAAATCATATTTAACTCGCATCTGTCCAAGGTAGTGCGTTAGCAGATTGGATCTTATCATTAGACTGAAGGAGAACCTTCGTATACATCGGTGATACGAATGGCGTCCTTTATGGTCATGAATGTATGAAATATGGGTTCAAGAAATGAAAGTGTCATGGAGCAAACGTGACAGATCTCACTGGATGTATTTTTCCTGTCTCAAGCAGAACGAACCCTCGTGTCCAAACGCGAGTAATCGCCGGTGATGGTACTGAAATCCTTGTGGCCAGATTAGTACATGGCACAACAAGATGGATATACCCCTTGGAGGGTACCCTAAATTTCTTAGGGCTATTTCAGAAAATAGATGTGAGTCATGTGTCCTGACTCGTGTCTTGGGAAATATACGTATGGCATGTGTCTTGACTGGTGTCTTGACATGTGTCTCGAGGTGTGAAACAAATAAAGCTGAAACTCTTAGGTTATCATGCCAGAATTGGCGGATCGGTTGGACTGCTGACCCTTTGTAATATCTGATCACGTCCGTGGCTAGAGTTTCTGTTGTGATTGTTAGGATAGTTGCTGTCACAGTAGTGGTTACTATCGTCTTATTTGTCAGTTTCATGACGGTCATTCTCATGATTGTGATCCATGTAACCATTCAGCTGAGTGGCCGGCTGGTACTGGTTCTCACTCATATGACCGAAAAGACAACTAATGACGTGTGACATGTAACTAATAATTAGAGACAATGACTGATGGAAATCGTCTGGTGGTGAAGCATCTTCTCGTCTGATCGCTTTGATCTAACGCCTTTGTCTTCGTCTTGTAAAATCTCTAGGTTGTGAACAGCATCAGCATCTCATAGTGTCTCCAAATAGTCAGCAGCATCAACTTTTAGAAACATCTCCCAGTTATGAGTGGCATCAGCATCTGGTAGCATATCAACAAGTGGAATACGCCTGAGATGATTCAGAATCGATTAGCGAATACTCGTGGAGCATTACAAGTAAAGTACACATGGATTAAGGTACGTGCAACACACATGGGATATGGTGCATGGAGTACACATGGAATGTACATGAAATGATCGGTATGAGGTCGATCATCTGACATGATTTTAAAAGAAACATAAGCGGTTGAACGGTTAGAAAACTGTCATGATAACCTGGCAATGCCAGCATATACATCATTCTTGTTGCATAGAGAAACGCTAAAGTGTAGTTAAACGAAATTCAACGATGATTTGCCTGAAAGCATGGTTAATAAAAACCAACCATGACTACCATGAAAGCAGGATTAAATGAAATCAAACAATGTCTTGCATGAAAGCATAAACAACAAAAGAGACGTAAGACGTATTCAACATGAAGACGAAATCATCATGAAGAAACATGAAACAACTTAACATGAAGGAGTATACAACATAATCAGCATGAAAACGAAGTTAACCGTGATAGTATGAAAACATACTTGACATAAAAGACATAGTAACTTATGAGGGGACATGAAAAAAAAATGACAGTAATGAAATGAATCCGAAGATCGCTGGTGTGAACGACCATGGGTCGGTTCATAAAATAAAATTTGACATGATTTATTTGATTAGGACATAATACATAATCATGAGAAAAATTTTATGCATGAAATCATGAAATTTATGCATGAAAACAGTGTATGAATGCATGATAATGAAAATGACATGGCGAGGATGAACGCCTATGGGTCGGTTCATCAACACAAAATGATTCGATTAAAGTACATGCGACTAAATATGACCAGTCCTGTACCAACCATTACTTAGTCAAAATACCTGCAACAATAATACATGGAATAAATGAGTGAAACTCAGCTGTCAAAACTTAACAAGAAAATTTTATGTGACCAATTATGAACTACTGGGGTTCAGTCCACATTAGCCACAGTTCACAAGGAACATCATGCATGATACAATGACACATAACTAAGTATGGGTGACGGTTGTTCATCCATATTAGTAAAACAATACCGATGAAAACATCATGGTTAAAATAACAAAGTGCTGAAAACATCAATACGTGGAATAACGAGCGTTGACTTAGGAAGCTTCTGGTGACTACCCACTAGTTACATGTCAAGTTTTAGAGCCTACAAGTCGAAGCCTTGGCTCTGATACCATAATTGTAACACCCCACTTTGGTAAGTGGACCATTACGCGTAATTATGACGTGTCATCAAAGCATGCAATGTAATATGTACTAAAACATACATGACCATAGGGAAGACCAGAATCAAACATCGGTTCCCAAACATAACCCCATAACATAAATAAGTAAATGAACTAGGAGGACAAGACAAGTGTCCAAACAAGCATAATTATGAAGGCACAAGGAGAATAAGTCTAAGGCAACTTCCATCCTATGCACGTCCTCCAAATGCTCGAGTCTGTACATGGGTACCTGCCGTTTTGGGACATGGAAAGGAAAGTAACGGCTGAGCAATACGTTCAGTGAACGGATATATGACATAGTATGAATGGCTGAAACATAAATGAAACTAATGGCAATGGAAATGTATAAGTTCTGGAAAACCTGGAACATGTTCATAAAACTGGTTTTATAGTTTGAAAAGACTTATGTTTTTATATGAAAACAGTATTAATTAGCCAATAGCCTATATAGGTCATGAGGTTCCACTGTGTACTTAGAGGGGAGACCTCGTCATGCAATTAGAGGGGTTTCCTCTAATTAAATAGTCTGGGTAGGAGGGATCAGCTCCTAGTGAAGGATGCAAGGCACACATCGCATTCACTTTGATAATACTAATAGACATGTAACTAGGATGCACCCATACGCCCCACATGATAATATAATATAATGGCCAAAACTGAAAAGGGACGCCACGAGCAATCACTTCACCGTGGGGAAGTCATAACACTGGTGCCTCAAGTGTTATGGTTATGGTACCTCCATAACTAGGTGACACTGGTCATGCATGTATATGGCTTAGGCTCTTAAACTAACATAAGTAATCAAACATATAAAACAAATACTGGGAAAACAGTTGGCTGCAAACGGGGAATCCTAATAAGGAAAGAATGTCCATATTGAAAGGACGGGAAATTCGTACCTTGTGTCCAGTGAACGGAAAGGAAGAATAGAATGAAAGCCTACTCCGATCTCACTAATGCTACATAAATAGGGGACATGTATAAGTATTCTAATTATTGAGTACCTAGCTGATTATATCATGTCTTAGCTTGTTTTATATGTTCTAGTCTTGTTTTACTGATTTTTAATGTTATACTGTGTTTATCATATATTCTATGTATTCTGATTAAGTATTAACTTGCATTTCTTGTATTATTATACTTGCTGTGTAATAATAAGTAACTTTCTAAAAATAGCAGGTTTTCTAAAATAGAAAGTTTCCAAAAATAGAAAGTTTCCAAAAATAGAGTGTTTCCAAAAATAGATTAACTTCTAAAAATAGACCAGTTTCTAAAAACAGAAAGTTTCGAAAATAGTAAGTTTTCTGAATTAGAAAGTTTCCATATTTAGAATTAAGCTAAATTGATAAGCTAATAACATAAGCTTAAGTTTACTGGTTAAATAACATATGTCGTGTGATTTTTGTATAGTTTATTAATAATAACATGTTAATTAAGTAAACTATACGTTATATGATTTAATTAAATATAAGCATGATTTAATTAAATTAAGGTATATAAAATACTTAGGTTAAAACATGTATTAATATTATATTAATTATAACCTAAGTCATGATTATTAATTAATTATATTCCATGTCTTAATAATAAATTAATACTATAGTCTAAGTTAAATAAATAAATACTTAGGTTAAAACATATATTATTTAATAAAGAATAATTAACCTAAGTCTATGATTAATTAAATTAATTATAAGTCATGTTAAATTAATTTAATTCTCCTGTTAAATAATATAACTTGTAAAATAAATATTTGTACATTTTTAGTCATGAACCGGACCCGTGTATTTAACTTAAACATGTCGTGAACTGGACCCGGAACCCCATGCACCGGTCCGAACCAAACACCCCTTAACAGTGGCAAACCGGCTCGGCCGGTTGCCACTGTTCTTGTTAAAACTTCCACCGACCTAAGCCTGTGGTCACCTCTCAGCTAGCCGCTGACCATAGCGGTGTTCCCACCGGCTGTGTGCCGGTGGTTACCCCTGCTGCAGCCGCGGTTCCCCCTGCTTGACCCAATCTGCCACCGGTTGTGTGTTGGTGGTGTGGCTGCTTGCTGCCGAGACTCAACCGAACCACAAGGACACCCCGACGCGAGTCGGGGTTCCTTGTCCTGCTGTTGTCGACCGAATCCAACACCACCGAGATCCTAGATCTCGGTTGGTAGTGCAAACCATGACACGCCGAGAGCCTTGGGCTCTCGGTTTGAGTGTCGGCCGAGCAACCAAACCCAAAACAATCCTTAATTTTACCCCCATGATTACATGACATGTTTTAATCCTTGTTTTTATTTAATCCATGTTCATGTGTTAATAATTAAATAAAAAATAAAAGGGTTTACGGATTACCGAATGCGTGTAATGATTGGAGAACAATAACACGAACACACTCCTTGAATTTAATTAACCAAAAATCAAAGAAACACCCTTTTGTGTTGTTCTTGCCGCCGGCCAAAGAGAGAAAAAAGAAAGAGTAGGTTTTTAGATTTTCTTGGAAAAACTCTGTGAATGAAAATAAAGTTTCCCCATTTTGTTATTTGGTAAAAAAACAAAGTGGGCTTGGCCCCTTGTCTCTCTTAGTGTCGCGGCTTGTAGGTCCCCCAAGGGAAAAACTGAAGTTTTCCCATGTTTTAATTTACGTGTCTGTGTGTTATTGTTTTCATGTTATAATTGTTCGTGTTATATTTAAATACTTGTATGTAGCGATCGTATTATATTAATTGAGTACGTAAATACGTGTTCCTGATTTTTACGTTCATGATTTCATGTTCGTGATTATAATTATTATTGTTAATAATTATCGTGTACTATCACGTACTTAATACTTATCGTGTAATAATACGTACATAACTTCTGAAATTACTAATCATGACACGTGTTCATGCTATAAAAGGAAAGTTTTAATATGTACGTACGTTTACTAAGTGTACTGTTCATGGTAAAAGCAAGTGGGTTTTACAGATTCTTTAGTTTCTTACAAGAATGGTTTAGTGTGTTTTAAAGATAGATTTTATGTTCCGGATTCCATTCAAATTCAAAATCGAATCCTCAAGAAAAACCACTCCTCACCGACTGGTGGTCACACTGGAGTTAAAAGAACCTTGGGTCGTATATCAGTTAGCTTTTATTGGCCAAAGTTGCGACATTCAGTTGTTGAATTTGTCAAATCTTGCAAAGTGTGCCAACAAGTGAAATACAGTACCTTACCCCCTATGGGCCTCCTTCAACCCTTACCCATTCCAGAGCTTGTTTGGGACGAAATTTCTATGGACTTTATCACAGGTCTTCCATTTTCCCAAGGAAAATAATCAATTTTAGTCATTGTGGGTTGATTGTGGTAAATTACGTCTTTTAGGAAAAAGAGCGTAAATAGGGAAAGTATTAAGTGATGATTTAGGAAAATCAAGCACTAATGACCCAAATGAAGTTCAAGTTCGTTTCCCAATGAGGTATATGTGTGTGAATAATTCGTAATTGGTTTGAGATTAATATTGGTTAGAAAGGGATGAGAAAAGAGGATGACGAAGACGTGAAATTAATTACTACTAAGATTTAACGTAAAACCGTAAAATAAGCTAAAATAAAAATTAATTCTAAAAATTACCAAAAATTCACCAAAAATCAAGATAAATAAATTAAGAGTTTACCAATGATCAAAACTTTTTCAAACCTTTTAATTGATTAAATATTCAATTTTTAAATGCTAATTAAAGCCCTTAAAATCAAATTAATTATCAAAAAGCCCAAATAAAGATTTTTCACTTGGTAAACCTCTAAAATGACCTAAAAAGATTAAAAACTATTTTTAGAAATTTTTAAACTAAGAAAAACTATTTAAAATGATTTAAAAACTATTAAAACTTAAAATAATTATAAAAATTAATCTAAAAGTGATAAAATTAATCTAAGAGTTGCAAAAATCCTATTTTAATGTATTTAAGCTAAAAAAAATGTAAAAAGTGCAAAAATGTGAAATTTGAAAAATAATAATAAAATAATATTAAAATAATATTAAAAATCCAAAAATTATAAAAAAATTCTAAAAACGTGCAAACTAGTTTATTTTGACCTAATTAAATAGAAAATGAAAGTGAAATGACCAAAATACCCCTATTAGGCCCTCAAATGGGCCAAAACCAAAATCAGCCAACACAAATGGGCTTTTTAGCCCAAAAAGTCAAACTTGGCCCAATTGACTTGGAAAAACCCAATCTGACTCAAAACTTAATTCCAAACACAAAACTATAAAGGCCCAAAAGCTGAAAGTGAGCTTATCACAGCTTATTAAACAAACAGCTTATCCTTATTGGGCTTTTTAGCCCATTAAGCAATAAGCTAATGCCATAAGCTCTAATTTGACACACAACCTTCTCTTGGGATACTAAAGAGAACTGTAAAAAGAAATTTTGAAAAAGCACACTCAATAAGCCAGAAATAAGCAAAGTATAAATCCACAAAACGACAAAATAGTCGGGTTTGAGATTTAGGGCACCTTAGGACTTGATTTAACTTGCAAAATGTCACAAATGAACTCAATAAGCCAAAACAATCAACAAAATTCCAATAAGCAAAACCAATAAGCCAGAATAAGCCAATAAGCACTTATGAAAAAGTCAATTAAGTTGGTTTTCTAGTCAATCCCTAAAGTCAACACACCAAATGCTCCAGTATGAACAAATGGGTCAAATAATGAGCACCTATTACAAAATCCAAGTTGTTGCTGGGTAAAATAAGCTATTATATCTTATTGATAAGCTGAAACCCAAAATACACTAGCAGTGGCTAGCAGTAGGGGAAAGGAGTTCCCACTGCTTTGACTATTTGACCAAGCTTTTTAGAGAGATTTAGTTGGATTCAAATGGAAACAAGGGCACCCTTGTGATCAGTGAATCACAAGGAGTCTATAGCAACAAAGAAATCACAAATTGGTTCACACAATAAGCCCAGAAAAATCAAACAATGCTCAGATCTAGCACAGATATGGAAAATAAGCTGTTATGAACAAATAAGCAGATATAGCATGAATAAGCCAGCCAAATTAAACAAGATGCATACACAAGCTATATAAAATATGATTAAGCAGAAACAAACTTATTTCAATCACTGAATCAAAGAAAATAAGAAGATATAAGCATATGCAGGTTACTGATGAACAAGTAGAATATGCAGAAACTTTTGTTGATCTAATTGACCACAGATCCAATTTCAAGCATCCAAATCTCTTTCCTTGGTGTATTTAACTAAGTTTAATCACTTGTTAACCCTAGTCTATTATTAAATCTAGGTGTCCCTTAAACTATAGCCAATTTTAACAAGTAAACAAGATTTTAGAGCACTTTAATGGATTTGGGTGTTTCAAACCACAAAACCTGCAGACAAATGACCAAGTATATCTGTAACACAAGTACCAACAACCACAAACACAAAACACCTACTCAATATCCCACAAATCCTGCTTATGCAGTTAACCAAAACACCCCTTAATAATATGTTTTGACAAATTTTCAAAGGATAATCCAGATTTAACCCACAAATCAAGTTAACAACACCTCAATAACATCAAACCAACGCAAATAAACCAGATTCAACCATAAAAACACAGATTCCACAATAATCATGCAAATTCACAAATATTCAAAAAATAAAAGAGAAAATGAAAAAGGAGAAGGGTGCAAACCTCCAAGACCTACATCCAGGCCCTGGATTGTTTGAGCTGAGGTACTAGCAGAACAAGTACCAGCTTCCAATGTACCTGCTAAGAAGAACAAACCAAAATGATGAACAAATATCAAGCACTTTCTGATTTTTGAAACACAAGTCCTATTGATTAAAACCTTGCCTCAAAAACCTTTAAACATATAAGTGGAACTCAGATTTAGGCTATTCTAACACCAACTTTTAACAAACATAAAAAAGATTTCACAAATTTCAGAAAATCAATATTTTATTAACTTAAAAAGGAATTACAAAGATTGATAGCCTAAAACTGGAACAAAGGGACTCTCACAAGTTGAGGTCTCCTTTTATAGGCAAATGCTATGCTAACACTATTCACAAACCCTAGAAGTGAAATTCCAATATTATCCTTGAGGTCTTCTAGACGATTCTTGGTTGTGAGCTGTCCAAAATGATCCAAACCGTTTAAAATAGCTTTGGAGTGAAGCAAAGAGTATTGGCTGTTGATCTTGACACGTGGCAGTACTTGGGGAATAAGGTGTGATGCGATAGGTGGACGAGGTTGAGTGTGGGGCCTCTTGGTGAGTGGGAGTGAGGGTTTTAAGGTTGGGATGAGTTTCTGCTTGTGTGAATCACACGTGAGTGTGGGTAATTGAAAATTACCCTTTGTTTTAAGTAAGGTAAAAACTGGGTTTATAACGTGAACAGTAACAAAGTTTGATCCGTTTTTGGTGGATTGTGTTTGTGTTTGGCGCAAATATATTTGAATGTTTCATCTGTGGCAACTATAGTCCTTGTTCTTTGAGAAAGATGGGAAATCAAGTTTTCCAACCAACAAAAACATGTTCTCTTTGTTATTAAACTTCCATTCTTCACACTTTTGCCACCAAACTTTTCCAAAAAGGTTTATAGGGTTATTTTTGCCATGTTGTCATAATTGAAGGACTGATTTTAGACTTTCTTGATCTTCAAAGGTCTTCAATGTAACTTTGACTTCATGAGGGATCATTAATGACAAATTAGATTTGATGAGGGACTAATCTTGCCATTTCTTCAAAGTTGAAGGACCATTTTGCAATTTTGACAAACTTAAGGGACCAAACTTGTAATTATGATTTCACAAGGGTTTTAAGTGTCATTTCTTCATTGTTTGAGTATCAATCTTGCATATCTTCAAGTCTTCAAGGGTAAATGTTGGATAAATCATGAACTAGGGCCCGGTTCTTTGTACGGCTTCGTTTCTCGTGTCCGTTTTTCCTTGTTTCTTGTGATCTTTTGTCTTTTTCACGATCCATACCTAAAATACACAAGTAAACAAACACAATCATATATATGGTATTTTATGACATTTTTATGCATTTAAAGCCCGAAAAGAACGATCAGATCATGTATAAATGCCATCTCATCACTCCCCCATACTAAGCCATTGCCGTGCCCTCACGCAATGCTAGAATAAAGTATCTAAGCATCACCAAAGTTCAATTTTATTAACCTTTATTGAAAAGTAAAAGACTTGCAACAATACTACGAAAATGTGTGAAGACATAATGTATGATTTTCATCACGAATGTGACTTTCAGGGTCAAAGAATAGAAACAAATAAATGTCCCTTAGAGTAAATTTCGTCATCCTTGATTCTCATACATTACATGCTAAGTGCAAAAACGAGATCATTGTTGGTACAAGTCACAATGCTAACACTACTCATACGTCCAAATAGTGTAATACTTTTTCTCCCCGCAATCCTAGTTATTATAAAAGGAAATGGGATACTAGCATTTTTTACTATTTGTCATTGATCACAAGTGATTCATATTGACTTATTTGAGTAGTTATTAGTCCGAAAGCAAAGTAGCACGATTTAATCGATAGTTAGCCGAAGGACAAAATCTTTTAAAACGGCTTCTCGTGTATCTCCTTAAGTTCATATCTTGTCATAACTCGTTTCACGATTTGAGACCTTTCTCGGACCGATATTTGGCATGTACTTCATACTTCAAATCTTGGGAAGACGTTCTTGAAATTATGGTTTTCTCTTCATATATTTGGAATTTCTTCACTTGACGTTTTTGAGAGATTCTTCATATTTGGACCACGACTTCATCATTTCTCTTCAATCTTTATATTGGACTTTGATATACAACGATCCGCCTCCTTTTCGGACTTGGATATATTTATCCTCATACCTTGTAAGGGTCTTTTTGGATAGACTTTCTCCATGATCTTTAGGGGAGTAATTGCTTTTCGTCGTGTGTCTTGATCCTTCATATTGATTTAGGAATAATGATACTTCACATCATCTTGGATCTTTAGCAACAAAATAGGGCTCCTCATGCCTTGTTAGGGCCTTTTTGGATGATCACCAATCTTCGCGTCCCGCTTCAATAAGTTATGCCTTGGCTATGAACTCTATTCAACCCCGAGCAACTTTTAAACGATCTTGCGCTAGAGGATAAGTAACCTTTCAAATCGTACGACCTTACTTATTGCAATTATTTTTATTCCTAATACATTGATCTTATGGGAAGAAAAAGCCACAATTAAAAACATATGAGTTTTTGAAAGAACATTTCCATGTTCTACGTTTAGCATGATCACTTGTCTAACTCTATCATCTCTCGTTCTTTACTATATAAAGACCTATAATTAAAGAGACTTGTGAATACTTAGCCATGCAAGTCAAAATTAAGCCAAATTTGGATTAACTTTCATTAAGACTATATCAAATCAAAGTTTTGGGTTTTCAAGCCACCTATGGGATCTTGCACTTTCTTGGACTTTTTCAAGTTTAGAGAATGCATTTTATAGTTCCCTTGATAAGTGACTTTCTAGGATCAATTATAGGAACTTGCGAAAAGTTCTTGTTTTTAACCCGAATGAGCTAAGACTTTCGCGTTTTAAAGTTCCCTATATAAAAGTCTAGCAAAACTTGAATTGAGCGGGTTAAGGAATGTAAATGGATCCAAATGCCCATCAAGTCAAAAATTAGCTCTTATTCTACCCATCGGAAAATATACATTCGTGTCTTAAAAACACTTATGAAAACTAAAAAAAATAAAATTGGGCCATTTTTAGCCTTATTAGCAACAAAACAAAACAAAACATTGAAAGTTGGAAAACGTGAGGGCGTAGCAAAGTAAGTATCTATTCACCCCCCCCCCCCTATACTAAAAGTAAACATTGTCCTCAATGTTTCGAGTCTAAAGGTAGAGCACCCCCATACTAGAGACGAAGAATCGAATGCTTAGGATCTAGCATGGAAAGGGTGATCAACAATATATCTAAAGCCGTTTATTAATTATGCTAAAAGATAATTGTTAGAACAATAAAGGATATGTCATGGATTCGTGAAAAACTTCTTCAAGCAAACTATGGAGGCTCACGTAAACGAACACGAGAGTCTTCAATCGTAGATGATGATGATCTAGATAACACAATCACAAACAACCACGAGACAACGAGTCGGAAGCGCACAAATCCCCTCTAATTAGTTATTAGAAAGCATAAAAGGATAAGCATGGGATCTCCCCCACGAGGCACCTCGTTTTTGATTACCGAGTCATGAGCTCGACTCGATCCCCTCAATGCTAATTATCATTGGGGAAGGTGACTTGGTCGAGGTCAACCATTGAAGGAATTTCCCCACCAAAGTAGTGCTTAAGCCTATGTCCATTCACCTTGAAGTTAGGACCATTATCTTGAGCTAGCTCGATGGTCCCATAAGGAAACACTTGTGTAACGGTGAAAGGACCCGACCAACGAGATTTCAATTTCCCGGAAAATATCTTAAGTCTAGAGTTAAAAAGTAACACTTGATCACCAACGTTAAAAACCCGGTTTTTAATCTTTGAATCATGAAACTTTTAGTCTTTTCTTTGAAAATCAATGAATTTTCATAAGCATTGTCTCTTAATTCATCCAATTCATTCAATTGTATTTTCCGGTGATCTCCCGCGGTCTTCAAGTTGAAGTTTGCATGCTTAAGGGCCCAATATGCCTTGTGCTCCAATTCAATGGGTAAATAACAATTCTTCCCATAGACTAACTTATAAGGAGTGCAACCGATAGGTGTCTTATAAGCGGTCCTAAAGGCCCATAAAGCGTCATCAAGTTTGTCGGACCATGAAGCACGGTTTTCTCCAATCGACCTTTCTAAAATCCTCTTCAAAGCTCGGTTCGAAACCTCGACTTGCCCACTCGTTTGCGGGTGATAAGCCGTAGAAAGACGATGAGTAACTCCATATTTCTTTAAGACCTTCTCGAATTGGTCATTACAAAAATGGGTTCCACGATCGCTTATAATAGCACGAGGGGTTCCGAACCGAGAGAATAGTTGCTTCAAAAACTTCACTACCACACGAGCATCATTAGTAGGTAAAGCCTTAGCTTCCACCCACTTAGAAAGGTAGTCCACCGCGACGAGGATATACTTGTTACCATGAGACGATGGGAACGGCCCCATAAAGTCTATGCCCCAAATGTCGAAAATTTCACAAACTTGAATTATGTTTTGCGGCATTTCATCATGTTGAGACGATTTTCCTTGACGTTGGCACGAATCACACGACTTCTCAAGTGCGTGTGCATCACGATAGATAGAAGGCCAAAAGAATCCGGCATCGAACACTTTCTTAGCCGTGAGATTAGCACCGTGGTGACCACCCGTGGGTCCCTCGTGACAAGCTCTAAGGATATTAGAAGCTTCGGCACCAAAAACACAACGTCGAACGAGTTGATCCGCACAAACCCGAAAGAGATAAGGGTCGTCCCAAAAATAGAACTTGACGTCACGAAAGAATTTTCGCTTTTGTTGTGTCGTCATGCCCTTGATTATGAAATTCCCCGCATGGTAATTTGCAATGTCGGCAAACCATGGGGTGGTGTCTTTAGAATTCACTACACCGAGAGTCTCGAGAGGAAATGTTTCTGTGATTTCCTTGTTCTCGAAAACATCTTTGTGAGGATCTTCTAGACGAGAGAGATGATCGGCCGCTAGATTCTCGGCTCCTTTTTTGTCAAGCACAGTGACATCAAATTCTTGGAGGAGGAGCATCCAACGAAGCAATCTCGGCTTAGCATCTTGCTTAGCTAAGAGATACTTGATAGCCGAATGGTCGGTATACACGATGCTTTTAGTTAAGACGAGATAAGGTCAGAACTTCTCAAAAGCATAGACCACGGCAAGGAATTCCTTTTCCGTTGTGGTGTACTTTAATTGATCATCGGTCATCGTCTTACCAGCATAATGGATAGGACGGAAATGCTTTTCATAGCGTTGCCCTAAGACGGCCCCTATAGCATAATCACTTGCATCGCACATGATTTCAAAGGGTAATTTCCAATTAGGAGCAACAAGAATGGGAGCTTCGGTAAGTTTCCTTTTGAGAGTTTCGAAAGCTCTAACACAATCCTCATTGAAATTAAAAGGAGCATCCTTCTCGAGAAGGTGTGTCATAGGTCGAGAGATTTTCGAAAAGTCTTTGATGAAACGACGATAAAAGCCCGTGTGGCCTAGGAAACTCCTAACTCCCTTAACGGTTTTGGGATGAGGTAACTTGGCGATGACGTCTACCTTAGCTTTATCGACCTCAATCCCCGCTTTCGAGACCTTATGTCCTAAGACGATTCCTTGTTTACACATAAAATGACATTTTTCCCAATTAAGCACAAGATTGGTTTCTTCACAACGTTTTAACATTTCCTCGAGATTAGATAAACACGACGTGAACGAATTGCCAAACACCGAAAAGTCATCCATAAACACTTCCATCGACTTCTCGATCATATCGTGAAATTTTGCCATCATACACCGTTGAAACGTACCCAGTGCATTACAAAGTCCGAAAGGCATCCTACGATAAGCAAACGTTCCATAAGGACACGTAAACGTAGTCTTCTCTTGATCACGAGGGTCGATAGGGATTTGAAAGTAACCGGAAAAACCATCTAAAAAGCAATAGAATTCATTTCCCGCGAGTCGCTCCAACATTTGATCCATGAAGGGCAAAGGAAAGTGGTCTTTACGAGTGGCGTCATTTAACTTTCGGTAGTCAATACACACCCTCCAACCGGTCACAACACGAGTGGGAATTAACTCGTTGTTTTCATTAGGCACAACGGTCATTCCTCCCTTTTTAGGGACACAATGGATTGGGCTCACCCATGGGCTATCGGAGATAGGATAAATCATTCCCGCGTCGAGGAGTTTCAAAACTTCCTTTTTAATGACATCGTGAATTTTGGGATTCACCCTTCTTTGACTTTGAATTGCGGGTTTGTAGTCCTCCTCCATTAAAATCTTATGAGTACAAAATTTTGGGTCAATACCCTTAATGTCGGAAATTTTCCACGCAATTGCCCCTTTATGAGCCTTAAGAACTTTCAAGAGCTCGGTTTTTTCATCATTAGCAAGACCTCTTGCAATAATAACCGGCAACTTGTCATCACCTTCCAAGAATGCGTATTCAAGGTGAGAAGGAAGATCTTTCATTTCAAGGATAGGTGGTTCCTCGATTGAAGATTTTGGTTCAACACTCATAACTTCCATCGGCGGAAGAAATGGTGGAATAGAAGTATCGTCACTAATCAACACCTCATCTTCATTGTTGCTTTCATTTGAAGTGAAATCGCCTCCTTGGAATGGAGTGAGATTTGGTGTAGAATTAGCAAGAATCGGATCCAAAATAGTGGCATTGCCACTTGACGAGCTATCGGAAAAACCTAACACTTCTTGTGAAAACTCATCGCAAACCACATCAACTAAGTCAATGTGATTGATGGTAGCGATTGCATAAACATGAGAAGTTTTTGAGTTTTGAGTAGCGTTTATAACAAGTTCTTCTTCGTCGAATCTCAAAGTGATAGTTCTTGCATGAACGTCGATAAGTGATCTCGAGGTGTCTAAAAAAGAACGACCTAAAATTAGAGGAACTTGAGGATCCGCGGGGATGTCAACTACTATAAAATCAAGGGGATAGTAGAACTTCCCCACTTTCACGAAAACATCTTCGGCTACTCCACATGCTAAAATCGTAGAATGATCGGCCATCTCGATAGACATGTTCGAAAGAATAAGAGCCAGAAGCGAAAGCGATTTCCAAATGGAAAATGGCATCAAATTAATGCTCGCACCAAGATCGGCCAAGGCGAGGCATTCTTTCATATCTTGTATGTCACAAGGAATGAGAAACTTTCCGGGGTCACCAACCTTTTCTGGTATGCGGTTAAGATAAATCGAAGAACAATTAGCATGCTTTGAAATCTTTTCCTTATCGCTCATCATACTTTTAAAAGTGGAAGCAAAACAAGGCATATACAACAACGCGTCGGCTAAACTCACATCAAAATGCACTGTTGAAACATTTTTATAAAAAGCTCGATTTGTTGTTTGTCACGTTCTTGCAATTTCTCTTTGTTTCGTCTCGAAGGGTAAGGTAAGGGTGATGTGGGTTGGACATTAGGCAACGGCCGTGGAATCTCGGGTTCCACAATTGGTATTGGTTCAACCGTAGGTGTGGTATGAGCGGTACTTCGTGGGCTTGTGATATGCTCCTTTTCGACCACCACCTCGGGCTCTTTCTCGATTTCCTTCTCCGTAGAAGTACTTGGACGAGAGATTGGTTCCTTGAAAGTTTTACCACTTCGTGTAGTAATAACCTTCATTTCTCCCTTCGGGTTTGCAATGGTATCACTAGGAAGACCACCCAAGGAAGAGGGTTTACACATGATTGCTTCAAACATTTTTGCCATTCGGTCTTCAAATTTGATTGCCTAGCATCCGCTTTTAACAATTCTTGCTTAATCACATGTTGTCCTTGTTCCATCTTTTGTTGATTTTGTTGAAGACGTTGGACATTTCCTTCCATTTTATTTGCATGAGTTTTAAGTTCATTAGCAAGTTCGTTTTTAAGCTCGTTTTTTAACTCGGATCTTAAGCTAATCATCTCACGTTGCATGTTATCAAATTTAGCATCATTTGCTTTAGCATAATCCAAAAATTCTCCTTGAAGATTTTTAGTGTGAGCATTTTGAAAACCTTGTGTAGTGTTTTGAAAATCACGGTTTTGGTTTTGATTAGTGACTTGTCCATTCCCACTTTGGTAATTCCCCTTGTTGTAGTTACGTGAATTGCCTTGATAATTACCACCTTGGTTATTGTTTCGATAGTTATTAGCATTTTGAATTGGTGGAGCTTGATTTGGGCGGGAACCTTGACCGTTTTGGTTGTAAGTTCCCGTTGCTACATAAGCACTCGAAGTGTTACCATCCGCGGTAATGCACTCGGAAAGATCATGAGCTCCACCACAAGACAAACAACTCTTAGCAGCCGCTTTAACCGAAGCGGAATTCAAAGCTTCTTGAGCTTTCCAATGAGTCATAAGATTAGCAAATCTATCGAAAAACCGATTTTCCTCATTAGCTTCATCATGTAAGGCATTAATGCTACGAGACGATGACGACAATGACAAACCCAAATTGGCAACACTCGGTGTGTTACGAGGGTTATAAACCTTAGATCTATTCTCGATAATCTTTAAAGCTTCATCGGTCGTTTTACACAAAAAATTACCACCCGCGGCGGCATTCAAGTAATCTCGTTCATGATCATTAAGCCCATTATAAAAAGTATCAATTTGATGCAATTCCGAAAAATCATGGTGTGGACATTCATGTAACATTTCTTTAAAGCGTTCCCATGCCATTGAAAAACTTTCATTATTTCTTTGAACAAATCTTGAAATCTCATTTTTCAAATGTGTTGTTTTAGATGGTGGAAAAAACTTGTTCACAAACTTAGAAACGAGATCACCCCATGTCAAAATTGAATTTGACGGTTCTTTCTCAAGCCAAATTTTAGCGGGTCCATCTAACGAGTATGGAAACAACATCATCTTAATGGCGTCATGTGGAACATCCTTAAACTTGCTAGTAGCGGTGAGACGATTAAAATTCCTTATGTGGTAATGCGGGTTGTCTTTCTCATGACCTCTAAACTTATTAGCTTGCAACATCGACATTAAACCCGTCTTAATCTCGAAATTCTCCGCAAGGATAGTGGGAATCACAATGGCCTCTCCAAAACCCTCGGTGGGTGCTTGTAGCAACTCCATCATAGTACGAATAGCCATGACGACTTCTTGTTCTACAATAGGTTCAACAATTGGAGTTTGTTCTTCAATCAACGTCTCTTGATTGGCTTACTTTTGAAGACGTTTACGAGCTCGTTTTGCTTGATTACGAGTGATCATAAACTTCACGAAGAATGGGAGGTGAGCAAAGAAGATTCTTTTGGGTGTTTTGTGAATTTTCAATTTTTTTGTGTTTTTGATTGTTTTTAATTTTTATTGGATTTTGGTGTATCTTCGTAGACAACAATCTACCAAATCTCTCCTCGAATCAAACTCTTGATTAAAGAAGCCTCAAAGGAATGAAAACGATCACGTGGAGTGAAAGCCTTCGAATGACTTTAGAACTTTGGTGAAAACCAAATTGTTCAAGAGGGTTTAATCACAAAGAAACCAAGCAAATATATTATACGTAATAATACTTTGGGCGGCAAAACCCTCGATTAGCCTTCAATCTCAAAATACTCACAAGCAAGCGGGGAAACGAGGCGGCGCGAAGCACTTAAGAGCCTTTTTCCTTAGGGTATATTTTATAATACCCGCCTTATACCCACCTTATAGTTTGTATTTTTCAAAATCGAGCTTCACGAAAGTATTTATCTATTTTTGCCTTTTTCTTTTTGTTTGAGATTCGAATACAATAATTAGGAGATCAAATCCCAATTAAGGTTGTGTTTTCACACTTTTGGAGATATTTTGTATTGATTGTGATACTTAATACAATATAGTAATAATAATTTCACAAGAAAAACCAATAAAACCGATAATACGTATTAGTAGATTTCTACTAATACAAATACTATTTATGGTTAATATTAAAAACAACAAGACAAATTAATCACGAGACACTTCCCCGGCAGCGGCGCCAAAATGATTGTGGTAAATTACGTCTTTTAGGAAAAAGAGCGTAAATAGGAAAAGTATTAAGTGATGATTTAGGAAAATCAAGCACTAATGACCCAAATGAAGTTCAAGTTCGTTCCCAAGGAGGTATATGTGTGTGACTAATTCGTAATTGGTTTGAGATTAATATTGGTTAGAAAGGGATGAGAAAAGAGGATGACGAAGACGTGAAATTAATTACTACTAAGACTTAACGTAAAACCGTAAAATAAGCTAAAATAAAAATTAATTCTAAAAATTACCAAAAATTCACCAAAAATCAAGATAAATAAATTAAGAGTTTACCAATGATCAAAACTTTTTCAAACCTTTTAAATGATTAAATATTCAATTTTTAAATGCTAATTAAAGCCCTAAAAATCAAATTAATTATCAAAAAACCCAAATAAAGATTTTTCACTTGGTAAACCTCTAAAATGACCTAAAAAGATTAAAAACTATTTTTAGAAATTTTTAAACTAAGAAAACCTATTTAAAATGATTTAAAAACTATTAAAACTTAAAGTAATTATAAAAATTAATCTAAATGTGATAAAATTAATCTAAGAGTTGAAAAAAATCCTATTTTAATGTATTTAAGCTAAGAAAAATGTAAAAAGTGCAATAATGTGAAATTTGAAAAATAATAATAAAATAATATTAAAATAATATTAAAAATCCAAAAATTATAAAAAAATCTAAAAACGTGCAAACTAGTTTATTTTGACCTAATTAAACAGAAAATGAAAGTGAAATGACTAGAATACCCCTATTGGGCCCTCAAATGGGCCAAAACCAAAATCAGCCAACACAAATGGGCTTTTTAGCCCAAAAAGTCAAACTTGGCCCAATTGACTTGGAAAAGCCCAATCTGACTCAAAATTTAATTCTAAACACAAAACTCTAAAGGCCCAAAAGCTGAAAGTGAACTTATCACAGCTTATTAAACAAACAGCTTATCCTTATTGGGCTTTTTAGCCCATTAAGCAATAAGCTAATGCCATAAGCTCTAATTTGACACACAACCTTCTCTTGGGATACTAAAGAGAACTGTAAAAAGAAATTTTGAAAAAGCACACTCAATAAGCCAGAAATAAGCAAAGTATAAATCCACAAAACGACAAAATAGTCAGGTTTGAGATTTAGGGCACCTCAGGACTTGATTTAACTTGCAAAATGTCACAAATGAACTCAATAAGCCAAAACAATCAACAAAATTCCAATAAGCAAAACCAATAAGCCAGAATAAGCCAATAAGCACTTATGAAAAAGTCAATTAAGTTGGTTTTCTAGTCAATCCCTAAAGTCAACACACCAAATGCTCCAGTATGAACAAATGGGTCAAATAATGAGCACCTATTACAAAATCCAAGTTGTTGCTGGTTAAAATAAGCTATTATAGCTTATTGATAAGCTAAAACCCAAAATACACTAGCAGTGGCTAGCAGCAGAGGAAAGGAGTTCCCACTGCTTTGACTATTTGACCAAGCTTTTTAGAGACATTTAGTTGGATTCAAATGGAAACAAGGGCACCCTTGTGATCAGTGAATCACAAGGAGTCTATAGCAACAAAGAAATCACAAATTGGTTCACACAATAAGCCCAGAAAAATCAAACAATGCTCAGATCTAGCACAGATATGGAAAATAAGCTGTTATGAACAAATAAGCAGATATAGCATGAATAAGCCAGCCAAATTCAACAATATGCATACACAAGCTATATAAACTATGATTAAGCAGAAACAAACTTATTTCAATCACTAAATCAAAGAAAATAAGCAGATATAAGAATATGCAGGTTACTGATGAACAAGTAGAATATGCAGAAACTTTTGCTGATCTAATTGACCACAGATCCAATTTTAAGCATCCAAATCTCTTTCCCTGGTGTATTTAACTAAGTTTAATCACTTGTTAACCCTAGTCTATTATTAGATCTAGGTGTCCCTTAAACTATAGCCAATTTTAACAAGTAAACAAGATTTTAGAGCACTTTAATGGATTTGGGTGTTTCAAACCACAAAACCTGCAGACAAATGACCAAGTATATCTCTAACACAAGTAACAACAACCACAAACACAAAACACCTACTCAATATCCCACAAATCCTGCTTATGCAGTTAACCCAAACACCCCTTAATAATCTGTTTTGACAAATTTTCAAAGGATAATCCAGATTTAACCCACAAATCAAGTTAACAACACCTCAATAACATCAAACCAACACAAATAAACCAGATTCAACCATAAAAACACAGATTCCACAATAATCATGCAAATTCACAAATATTCAGAAAATAAAAGAGAAAATGAAAAAGGAGAAGGGTGCAAACCTCCAAGACCTACATCCAGGCCCTAGATTGTTTGAGCTGAGGTACTAGCAGAACAAGTACCAACTTCCAATGTACCTGCTAAGAAGAACAAACCAAAGTGATGAACAAATATCAAGCACTTTCTGATTTTTGAAACACAAGTCCTATTGATTAAAACCTTGCCTCAAAAACTTTCAAACATATAAGTGGAACTCAGATTTAGGCTATTCTAACACCAACTTTTAACAAACATAAAAAAGATTTCACAAATTTCAGAAAATCAATAATTTATTAACTTAAAAAGGAATTACAAAGATTCATAGCCTAAAACTGGAACAAAGGGACTCTCACAGGTTGAGGTCTCCTTTTATAGGCAAATGCTATGCTAACACTATTCACAAACCCTAGAAGTGAAATTCCAATATTATCCTTGAGGTCTTCTAGACGATTCTTGGTTGTGAGCTGTCCAAAATGATCCAAACTATTTAAAATAGCTTTGAAGTGAAGCAAAGAGTATTGGCTGTTGATCTTGACACGTGGCAGTACTTGGGGAATAAGGTGTGATGTGATAGGTGGAAGAGGTTGAGTGTGGGGCCTCTTGGTGAGTGGGAGTGAGGGTTTTAAGGTTGGGATGAGTTTCTGCTTGTGTGAATCACACGTGAGTGTGGGTAATTGAAAATTACCCTTTCTTTTAAGTAAGGTAAAAACTAGGTTTATAACGTGAACAGTAACAAAGTTTGATCCGTTTTTGGTGGATTGTGCTTGTGTTTGGCGCAAATATATTTGAATGTTTCATTTGTGGCAACTATAGTCCTTGTTCTTTGAGAAAGATGGTAAATCAAGTTTTCCAGCCAACAAAAACGTGTTCTCTTTGTTATTAAACTTCCATTCTTCACACTTTTGCCACCAAACTTTTCCAAAAAGGTTTAAAGGGTTATTTTTGCCATGTTGTCATAATTGAAGGACTGATTTAGGACTTTCTTGATCTTCAAAGGTCTTCAATGTAACATTGACTTCATGAGGGACCATTAATGAAAAATTAGATTTGATGAGAGACTAATCTTGCCATTTCTTCAAAGTTGAAGGACCATTTTGCAATTTTGACAAACTTAAGGGACCAAACTTGTAATTATGATTACACAAGGGTTTTAAGTGTCATTTCTTCATTGTTTGAGGATCAATCTTGCATATCTTCAAGTCTTCAAGGGTAAATGTTGGATAAATCATGAACTAGGGCCCGGTTCTTTGTATGGCTTCGTTTCTCGTGTCCGTTTTTCCTTGTTTCTTGTGATCTTTTGTCTTTTTCACGATATCCATACCTAAAATACACAAGTAAAACAAACATAAGCATATATGTGGTATTTTATGACATTTTTATGCATTTAAAGCCCGAAAAGAACGATGAGATCATGTATAAATGCCATCTCATCATGGGTCGATTATCAAAAGCGGCTCACTTCATTAGGCTTCCAACACTCATTGCTCAAAAGCTAGTTGTTATATTCACAAATGAGTACATTCGTCTCCTTGGATTTCCTAAGTCCATAGTCAGTGACCGATATCCACTTTTTATAAGTAAGTTTTGGTCAGAACTTTTCACACTCAACAAAACAGTTCTAGCAATGAGTAGTGTGTATCACCCTCAAACGGATGGTCAAACAGAGGTCCTTAATCGTTGTATTGAATATTATCTACGGAGATTTGTTTTAGAAAAACCACATTTATGGATTCGCTATTTTCCATGTCCAAAATGGCCATATAACACTTGTAACACCCCATTTTGATAAATGGAATGTCACGCGTAATTATGGCGTGTCATCAAAGCATACAAGGATAAATGTCTAAAACATTACATGACCATAAAAGGAAATACCAGAATCAACCATCGATAGTCCAGAAGTAAAGCTCACCACACACAAACATAAGTACTGTAAATGAAAGGACTAAACAATGTCCATGGAAAGAGTATCAAAGTATAGATAACGCATAAAGTAAAGAAAGGCTAGAAAGCTTCTAGTCCATATGCACGTACGCTTAAAGTCTACGAGCGTCCCTGAGTACCTGCCGTTTTGGGAACATGAAAAGGAAAACGGCTGAGCAATACGCTCAGTGCACGGATGTACAATAAAGCATGAATAATATAAGCATATAAGCATATAACAGTGGAAGAAACTAAGTCCAGAATAACCCAGTTAAGTCTTAGTAAAACTGGTTTATAGTTTGAAAAGCCTTATGTTTATCTTGTAAAAACTGTTTAACATATTTTACCATTAGCCAATATAGGTCATGAAAATCCACCATGCATGAATACTTGGAGGGGTGACCTCATCATGCAAATTAGAGGGGTTGCCCCTAATTTAATATACTAGTTTTGGGTAGGAGGGATCAGCTCCTTGTGAAGGATGCAAGGCACACACCACATTCACACTGAGTAATCTGCTGAAAAACATGTAACTAGGATGCATCCGTACGCCCCACATGATAAATATAATAATATGGCAAAAAGATGAAGGGACGCTACGAGCAATCACTCTGCCGTGGGGAAGTCATAACACTAGTGCCTCTAGTGTTATGGTTATGGTACCTCCATAACTAGGTAAAACTGGTCATGCATGTATATGGCTTTAGGTATTCTAATTAAACATAAGCAATCAAACATATAAACTTATACTATGGGAAAACAGTTGGCTGCATACGGGGAGTCCTAATAAGGAAAGAATGTCCATACTGAAAGGACGTGAATCCGTACCTTATGTCCAGTGAACGAAGAAGACGAACGGAAGAGAGTCCTACTTCGGTATCACTAACGCTACATAAATACATACGTGTATAAGTATCTGATTACTGAATACGTAACTGGTTTTATATCATGTCTTAGCTTATTTTATACGTTCATGTCATGTTTTACTGTTTTAAGCTTTATACTGTGTTTATCTTATATTCTGTCTATTCTGATTAAGTATTTCTTGTATTTCATGTATTATTATACTTGTTGTGTAATAATAAGTAACTTTCTAAAAATAGCAGGTTTCCAAAAATAGAAAGTTTCCAAAAATAAAAAGTTACCAAAAATAGAAATTTTCCAAAAATAGAAAGTTTCCAAAAAAAAGAAAGTTTCCAAAAATAGAATAACTGATTAAAATAGATAAGTTTATAAAAATAGAAAGTTTCCATAAATAGATTAGCTGCCTTAATTAAATAAGTTTCTAAAAATAGAAAGTTTCCATAAATAGATATAAGCCGGTTAAATAAGCTAATTATATAAGCTTAAGTGTTTTCTGATTATTATTCTAAGTCATGTAGTTATAAAGTATAGTTTATTAATTATTACATGTAAATTAAATAAACTATAGGTTAAAAGTATTTAATTAAATATATCATGATTTTAATTAAATAAGGTAAAATACTTAGGTTAAAACATGTATTATTAATTATTCATAATATAACCTAAGTCATGTTAATTAATTAATTATAGTCATTGTTTTTAATAATTAATTAATTATAAAGTCTAGTAAAATATAAATACTTAGGTTAAAATTCATGATCTAATAATTAAATTTATAACCTAAGTCATGTTAATTAAATTAATCATGTCATGTTTTATTAATTTAATTTTAACACATAACTAGTAAAATCATAAACCTTAAAAATAATCTCTAAACCGGACCCGTGACTAGAAACCATGAACCGGACCCGTAATCAACACCATACCCCGAACCAAGGTCGGGGTTCCCCTTGTTTGCTGTTGCCGTGGGACCACCACCCCCATACCGATACCATATGGTCTCGGTGGTGGGTAATAAGCCAAGCCGAGACCCCCCTTGGGCTCGGTTAGGCGTCGGCCAACACAAACACCCCTAAAAACCCTTGTTTTGATTTACCCCATGATCATAGACATGTTTTAATAATTGTTTTTAATTAGTTTTTAAAAACATCATGGTTTTATGTGATTCATTAAATCAAAACATAAAAGAAAAGGGTTAAAAAGGTTATACCGATTACGTGAAACAAATGAGGATGAACACACACGAATCCTTGCGAAATTCCAAGATCAAAATCAACCCGAAACACCCTTGATGGTGATCAAACCCAGCGGCCAAGGAAGGAAGAAGAAAAAGATTTAGGGTTTTTGTTATTTTCTTGTTTTGTGGTAAATGACACAAGTTTTACCCCTTAACCCCTTGTTAGTAAAATCAGTATGGGCTTGGCCCATTTCCTTGGTGTAGCCGCGGGTAGGGGGCCCCACATGGGGTAACCCGTACTTTTCTCGAGTCTAAATATCATAATGTGTGCTCGTGTTTTATCGTGTTCGTGTTTTATGTGTTCTAATTAATTATTGATCGTGACTTAATATATTTATTCGTGTTCGTAATAAATATATATACGTAAATAATATTATCTCGTGATTAAATTACGTTCATGATTTCATGATCGCATGTTCGTGATTATAATTATTATTTAAATAATTATCGTGTGTTCATACGTAATAAATACTTATCGTGTTCTAACACGTACGTAATACTTAAAATTCTTATACGTGAACGTAAACATGCTATAAAAGGAAAGTTCTAATCTTGTACGTACGATCTAAAGGGTACTATTCATGGTAAAAGCATGCGGGTTTTACAACTCTTCCCCCCTAAAAAGAATAATTCGTCCCCAAATTATAGCTAAAGTAAACTGGAAAAGAAGAACATACCCGAATTGAAAATATGAAATGAGGGTAAGAAGCCTGGATAGACTCCTCTGTTTCCCAAGTGGCTTCCCGCTCGGTATGATCCCTCCAAAGGATTTTGACGAATGGAATCGTCTTCCTTCTCATGACTCGTTCTTGTCTGTCAAGAACTCGTTCGGGTTCTTCTATGAAAGTGAGATCTTCACGTATCTGTTCCAGTGGATACTGAACTATATGAAGGGGATGATACTGGTACCATCTGAGTAAGGACACATGAAACACATTGTGTACATGCGAGAGCTGCGGAGGTAACGCTAACCGGTAAGATACTTCACCGACTCGTTCGATGATATCAAACGGTCCGATGAAACGAGGACTGAGCTTCCCTTTAAGCCCGAAGCGTCTAACACCACGTGCCGGCGAAAACTTAAGAAAGACGTGATCTCCTACGTTAAAATGTATGTCCCTATGATGCGTATCGACGTAACTCTTCTGACGTGACCGTGCTTCCTGAAGTTTCTGCTTAGCTACTGCGACCCTCTCATTAGTCATCTCTATGATCTCTGGTCCTTCAAGTGTTCGCTCGCCAACCTGATCCCAGCAGATTGGGGCGCGACACTTTCTGCCATACAACATCTCGAAAGGAGCACACTTGATACTTGCGTGCCAACTGTTGTTGTATGCAAACTCCACCAAACATATATAATCGTCCCAATCACCCGTCCATTCCAACGTACATGACCTCAACATGTCTTCTAATGTTTGAATCGTTCGCTCCGCCTGCCCGTCTGTTTGAGGATGAAAAGTCGTGCTAAGCTTAAGTTGTGTACCCCAAGCTTTCGGCAGACTCTTCCAAAATCGCGAAGTGAATCGAGGATCTCTGTCTGAGACGATGCTGGATGGAGCACCGTGGAGTCTCATGATTTCTCTTCTATACGTATCGGCGAGTTTACTTACCGAATCTTCCTTGCGGATCGGTAAGAAATGAGCTGATTTGGTAAGTCGATCTACGATAACCCAAATTTCATCGTGCTTCCTCTTGGTTGGCAGAAGACCAGTAACAAAATCCATGGTGATTTTGTCCCACTTCCACTCTGGGATATCTAACGGTTGAAGGAGACCGCCAGATCGCTGATGCTCGATCTTAACCTGCTTGCAGGTAAGACATTTGGAGACGTAAGTGGCCACATCCTATTTCATACCACTCCACCAAAAGTACTGCTTGATGTCATGGTACATCTTAGTCTAACCAGGATGTATAGAGAATGGGGAGCTATGAGCTTCAGCTAACAAGGCTTCCCGAAGTTCTTGATCATCAGGAACACAAAGTCTCGTGCCCTGCCATACGATACCATCTGCATCTACTCTGAATTCCGTCTGCTTCTCCAAATTCTGAATTATCGCCCAGATTTCTCCATCATCATTCTGAGCTTCCTTGATCTTAGAGAGTAACTCGGGTTCTACTCTAAGATTAGCCCAGTAACCGTGTTGTCCACGTACCATGATCTCTATGTCTAGTCGCTCCAAGTCTCTTATGATATCCTTCTCAATCTTAATGTCGTTGATCATTCCGGACTTCCTGCTCAGTGCATCTGCTACTACATTCGCTTTTCCAGGATGATACTGTAGATTAATGTCATAATCCTTCAACAGCTCTAACCATCTCCTCTGCCTCATGTTCAATTCACGTTGAGTGAAGATATACTTCAAGCTCTTGTGGTCCATGAAAATGTCACATGATTCTCCATATAAGTAGTGCCTCCATATCTTCAATGCAAACACGACTGCAGCAAGTTCTAAGTCATGCGTAGGGTAATTTTATTCATAAGGCTTAAGCTACCGTGAAGCGTACGCGATCACTTTCTCATGTTGCATGAGAACACAGCCAAGTCCCTTCCCCGATGCATCACTGTAGATTTGAAATCCACCCGTACCAGATGGGAGAGTAAGAATAGGTGCAGATACTAGCTTCTACTTCAGGTCTTCAAAGCTCTTCTCTCGTTCTTCAGTCCAGACGAATTTCTCCCCTTTCCGCATCAGTTTGGTCAATGGTAGTGCTAAGCGGGAAAAGTTCTCCATGAACCTACGGTAATAGCCAGCTAAGCCTAAGAAACTGCGGACTTCAGTCGCTGATGTCGGCCTCGGCCATTTAGTAATAGCCTCAACCTTCGCTGGATCCATAGTGATTCCTTCTGCTGATACAATGTGACCTAAGAATGCCACCTTGTCTAACCAGAACTCACACTTGGAGAATTTAGCATACAACTGCTTCTGGCGAAGAATCTGTAGTACTGTACGAAGATGGTCTTCGTGTTCCTCCTTGGACTTTGAGAAAATCAGGATGTCATCGGTGAAAACAATGACAAACTTGTCCAGAAATTCATGGAAGATTCTGTTCATCAAATCCATGAACACTGCTGGAGCATTGGTCAGGCCGAATGGCATGACTACAAATTCGTAGTGGCCATAGCGGGTACGAAAAGCAGTCTTGGCGATGTCCTGCTCCTTAACCCGTAGTTGATGATATCCTGACCTAAGATCAATCTTGGAGAAGTGTTTGGCCCCTTGGAGTTGGTCAAACAGATCGTCTATTCGCTGCAGTGGATACCTATTCCAGATAGTAATCTTGTTGAGCTCGCGATAGTCTATGCAAAGACGCATACTGCCGTCCTTCTTCTTAACAAATAAGACCGGTGCGCCCCATGGAGATGCGCTCGGTCGAATGAAACCTCGTTCTAGAAGTTCTTGCAGTTGATCCTTCAGCTCCTTTAACTCTGTGGGATCCATGCGATAAGGAGCCTTAGAAATCGGCTCAGCTCCTGGGATGAGCTCGATGTTGAATTCCACTTCACGTGCAGGTGGTATGCCCGGAAGTTCTTCTGGACATACATCTTGGAATTCCGACACTATAGGTTAATCCTGAATTGATGGAGATTCAGCATCCATGTCGTGAACCGTAGCTAGGTAACCCTCGCAACCATGTGACAGTAGTGCACGCGCTTGCAGGGTAGATATGATTTGTACAGACCTTTCGGGTACGAACCCGTTGTTAATGTACTCTGGTGCATTAACATCACCGAAGATGACTCGATATGAATGGTAGTCTATGGTAGCATGATGCTTGGATAGCCAATCCATGCCCAAAATCATGTCAAAGTCATTCATGTCCAGCGGAAGTGCATCAACAGGACGAACCTTATTGTCAAATTCTAGGGGAAGACTCTTGTATACATGGGTTATGCGTACAGAGTCTCTCAAAGGCGTGGAAATACTCAGTATATTATCTAGTGGCATGGGGAGCATCCTAATGTTCTTGGCATAAGCAGTAGAAATGACCGAGTGAGTAGCACCCGTATCAAAAAAAACACACGCAACCTGACCATACATATACAAGATTCCAGTGATGGTACCTGTAGACTTGTTGGCCTGATCTCGAGATGTCGTGTAGACACGTCCAGTGGTAGGAGGCGGCTTGGTATCTGCATGTCCCGATGTGCCCTCCATCTCGCCCTTACGGTAGTCCTTCATGCGATGGCCAGGAAGACCACACTTGAAGCATGCGTCAGTGTCACGAGGACATGGTCTGGGTGCCTACGGTGGCAAGTAGAGCAAAGAGGATGAGTATATCCTCCAGCAGGTGCTCTGGCTGGCTGAGGACCTGAAAAAACATTTTACATGAGACATGATAATAGGGTACAAAAGACAATGCGAATAATCGTAAGATTGAATACCAGTGATAGATGGACGGCTAGGCTGTGAACCTCTCTGGTTCTGGTCCCTACCGTTTCCATGGTTCCTGGTAGAAGATTTGCTAGAGTGTCAGAATTATGAGTTATAATATGAAATCATAAGAAAAAGCGTAAGTATTAGGACCTGTTGTCGTTGGAGTGTCCAGTGTTGTTACGGTAATTATCATTACCGCCACGCCTATCCGTAGCAGAACGGTCGTTAGTCTGACCGTTTCCCTTGGGCTGATTAGGCTGCTGCTGAGTAGTCGGCTGAGACCGGTCCCCAATTTTCTGCCTGGAAGATAAAATTTAAAGAGATGAAATATTTGACATATAAAGAAAGAATACGGATTGGTCACCGCTTGAATACGAATGTTTACCTCTTGTCGGGTTTCTCAGCTTCCCCGAACTCATCTCTCTCATGCAGCATCTCCAGCTTACGTGCCACATCAGCCACTTGTGTTACTATGTTGAACGTAGCACACACCAGATTGTTTGCGACCGATGTGCGAAGAGCCCACCTAAAGTGGTGTGCCTGCTCTTCAGGAGTACATGCCGCTGCACCAAGGAAACCAGCTAAGCGAAGAAAGCGCTGCATAAACTCATTGCTATTCTCCCCAACTCTCTGTCGGATCCCATGGTACTCCCTCTTAAGCTTGTCTTGCTCAGCCTTGGGTAAGAACTGCTCCATCACCCTATCTCTGAACTGAGCCCATGTCAAACCAGCCACCTAATTATCACCTCCCTTAGACTGCTTCAATTCTAACCACCAATTTAACACATCGCCTTCGAACCGGTAACATGCCAACCTCGCCTTGAACACGGGGTCACAACCCATAGCATCGAAGATCTTCTCGATGTGAGCCAACCAGCTTTCAGCTTCACTGGGGCTATATGTTCTCTCGAAAGCTCGAGGAAGGAGCTTGTTGAATCTCTCCAGCCATATTGCCAATGTCACCGGAGGCGGAGGAGGAGGAGGAGGTGCTTGGTTTTGCTGCTGATTGTTGGCAGCCTGAACCTCAACCCTGATGTCATTCCTCAGTTGAGGAAGCAAAGCTTGCATTGCAGCTTGGATTGTTGCATTGAGTTGTTCCTGCTCGAGTGTGAGAACCATCTGACAGTATAACGTAAAACATATGATTAAACAGATCAAAACATAAAATATATATACATGAAAAAAAATTATACCAATAAATCAAGAGAAAAATTTTATGCAAGAAAATTTGTATATGAATGCATGATGCAGTTTTATGAAAACTTTTGTATGCTCGAGAGTGAACGCCTATGGTCAGTTCACCCAAAATAAAAGACATGGCGAGGGGACGCCTATGGGTCGGTACCAAATTTAAAAGTTTCGATAAAACACATGCGACTAAATAGGGCCAGTCATGTACCAACCATTACTTAATCATAAACCTGCGACAATGACATATATATGTATGCATAAAAATGATGAATGCATGAAAAAAAACGACTGTCAGTTCTAGGAAGATCATAGTGACTACCCACTAATCACAGGTCATGTTTTGAGAGCCTACAGGTCGAAGCCTTGGCTCTGATACCATAATTGTAACACCCCATTTTGATAAATGGAATGTCATGCGTAATTATGGCGTGTCATCAAAGCATACAAGGATAAATGTCTAAAACATTACATGACCATAAAAGTAAATACTGGAATCAAACATCGGTAGTCCAGAAGTAAAGCTCATCACACACAAACATAAGTACTGTAAATGAAAGGACTAAACAATGTCCATGGAAAGAGTATCAAAGTATAGATAATGCATAAAGTAAAGAAAGGCTAGAAAGCTTCCAGTCCATATGCACGTACGCTTAAAGTCTACGAGCGTCCCTGAGTACCTGCCGTTTTGGGAATATGAATAGGAAAACGGCTGAGCAATACGCTCAGTGCACGGATGTACAATAAAGCATGAATAATATAAGCATATAAGCATATAACAGCGGAAGAAACTAAGTCCCAAATAACCCAGTTAAGTCTTAGTAAAACTGGTTTTATAGTTTGAAAAGCCTTATGTTTATCTTGTAAAAACTGTTTAACATATTTTACCATTAGCAAATATAGGTCATGAAAATCCACCGTGCATGAATACTTGGAGGGGTGACCTCATCATGCAAATTAGAGGGTCTGCCCCTAATTTAATATACTGGTTTTGGGTAGGAGGGATCAGCTCCTTGTGAAAGATGCAAGGCACACACCACATTCACACTGAGTAATCTGCTAAAAAACATGTAACTAGGATGCACCCATGCGCCCCACATGACAAATACAATAATATGGCCAAAAGCTGAAGGGACGCCACGAGCAATCACTCCGCCGTGGGGAAGTCATAACACCAGTGCCTCTAGTGTTATGGTTATGGTACCTCCATAACTAGGTGAAACTGGTCATGCATGTATATGGCTTTAGGTATTCTAATTAAACATAAGCAATCAAACATATAAACTTATACTATGGGAAAACAGTTGGTTGCATACGGGGAATCCTAATAAGGAAAGAATGTCCATACTGAAAGGACAGGAATCTGTACCTTATGTCCAGTGAACGAAGAAGACGAACGGAAGAGAGTCCTACTTCGGTATCACTAACGCTACATAAATACATACGTGTATAAGTATCTGATTACTGAATACGTAACTGGTTTTATATCATGTCTTAGCTTATTTTATACGTTCATGTCATGTTTTACTGTTTTAAGCTTTATACTGTGTTTATCTTATATTCTGTCTATTTTGATTAAGTATTTCTTGTCTTTCATGTATTATTATACTTGTTGTGTAATAATAAGTAACTTTCTAAAAATAGCAGGTTTCCAGAAATAGAAAGTTTCCAAAATAAGAAAGTTACAAAAAATAAAAAGTTTCCAAAATAGAAAGTTTTCAAAAATAGAAAGTTTCCAAAAATAGAAATTTTCCAAAAATAGAAAGTTTCCAAAAATAGAATTACTGCTTAAAATAGATAAGTTTCTAAAAATAGAAAGTTTCCATAAATAGATTAGCTGCCTTAATTAAATAAGTTTCTAAAAATAGAAAGTTTCCATAAATAGATATAAGCTGGTTAAATAAGCTAATTATATAAGCTTAAGTGTTTTCTGATTATTATTCTAAGTCATGTAGTTATAAAGTATAGTTTATTAATTATTACATGTAAATTAAATAAACTATAGGTTAAAAGTATTTAATTAAATATATCATGATTTTAATTAAATAAGGTAAAATACTTAGGTTAAAACATGTATTATTAATTATTCATAATATAACCTAAGTCATGTTAATTAATTAATTATAGTCATGGTTTATAATTAATTAATTATAAATACTTAGGTTAAAGTTCATGTTCTAATAATTAAATTTATAACCTAAGTCATGTTAATTAAATTAATCATGTCATGTTTTATTAATTTAATTTTAACACATAACTAGTAAAATCATAAACCTTAAAAATAATCTATGAACCGGACCCGTGACTAGAAACCATGAACCGGACCCGTAATCAACACCATACCCCGAACCAAGGTCGGGGTTCCCCTTGTTTGCTGCTGTCGTGGGACCACCACCCCATACCGAGACCATATGGTCTCGGTGGTGGGTAATAAGCCAAGCCGAGACCCCCCCCCCCCCCTTGGGCTCGGTTAGGCGTCGGCCAACACAAACACCCCTAAAAACCCTTGTTTTGATTTACCCCATGATCATAGACATGTTTTAATAATTGTTTTTAATTAGTTTTTAAAAACATCACGATTTTATGTGATTCATTAAATCAAAACATAAAAGAAAAGGGTTAAAAAGGTTATACCGATTACGTGAAACGAATGAGGATGAACACACACGAATCCTTGCAAAATTCCAAGATAAAAAATAAACCCGAAACACCCTTGATGGTGATCAAACCCGTCGGCCAAGGAAGGAAGAAGAAAAGGATTTAGGGTTTTTGTTATTTTCTTGTTTTGTGGTAAATGACACAAGTTTTACCCCTTAACCCCTTGTTAGTAAAATCAATATGGGCTTGGCCCATTTCCTTGGTGTAGCCGCGGGTAGGGGGACTCACATGGGGTAACCCGTACTTTTCTCGAGTCTAAATATTATAGTGTGTGTTCGTGTTTTATCGTGTTTGTGTTTTATGTGTTCTAATTAATTATTGATCGTGACTTAATATATTTATTCGTATTTGTAATAAATATATATACGTAAATAATATTATCTCGTGATTAAATTACGTTCATGATTTCATGATCGCATGTTCGTGATTATAATTATTATTTAAATAATTATCGAGTGTTCATACGTAATAAATACTTATCGTGTTCTAACACGTACGTAATACTTAAAATTCTTATACGTGAACTAATAAGTGTGTAAACACTTATCCTTTTGCCATTAAAATCAAGGAAAAACAAGACCTAATCATGTGTTTTATATCTTAAAAGTCGGAATTACGCGTGGTTTTGTGTTTTTGTGGAGTAATATACAATTGGGCCTCAAGCCCATATATCTAAACAAAAGATGGAACGGATGAAATTGTTTTCACTTTAATTGACCAGTCAACCTTTATTTACTCCTATCCACACACCTCACTTTTAAACAAACGTACCAATACTCTCCCACACGTGTTGTTTATTCACACAAACAAATAAATCCCATTTACCCCACTCCCATTATCTATCGTTACAACCAAGAAAACCCTCACTGTTTTCTTTCTCTCCCACCAAATTCACAGCCTCCACCATCTTATTCACCCAAAAACCCTAATTAACCATGGGTAAAAAAATTGGGGCTTTTCTTTTCTTGTTCAAGGCACGTGCGATTCACGCACTTGGGAATTAATTCCCAAGTTTTTCGCAGCAAAACACCCACAATGGTGGTCCTCCATCTCACATGGCTTTTTCCCTTATTTTGATTGGCCAAAAATCCTCCACCTCAGACACAAGAAGCACATATTAAATCCATGTTGGCAATCCGCGTGAATGAAGGAGGGTCTCAGCCGTTTGATCAAATGAAGAAGAAAGAGAAAAGGAGTATGCGGCCAAGATTAAAGACCTTGGTCACCAAGGAAAGGGTTTGAGGGTTTGCCTATAAAAACCCCCCACATCTTGTAATTGGAGGATAGTACATTTTTTCTTTTATTTTACTGTTTTTAATTAAATTAGGAGTAGTGTAAATTAGATTTAATTTTTATGCAAATTAGTTTTAGGTTAATTGTATTTTCAGTTTCAAGTTTTGTAATGATTTTAATTTATCAATGAAATTAATATTTTAATTAAATTACGTCTCGTTTAAATTTCTGTTTAAGTTTGATTATTATTTTTGAATCTGCTCTGGTACTGTTCGTGTGATTATTATTATAAAAATAAATAAATAAATAAATAAATAAATAAATAAAATATGTTCGGTTCGGTTTACTGTTCGAGTATTGTTTTTGGCTCGTTTGATTTTGGAACGAAGATGATGATGATGTTGATGATTAAGGTGGTGTTCGATTTGTTCTCAAAGATGGCTCAGCGCCAATCTTCATCCCAACGGCATCCATCAAAAGGTTCTAATCTCTAATCTTAATTTTTTTAATTTTCTTGTTCATTTTATTTGTTTAATCTGCTATTCTGTCTAAATTTTGTATCTGCTTTTGATTCTGTTTTGACTGTTTAGAGTATTGGTTTAAGTTAGTGTTTTAATATGCTTTTTGTTTTGACAATATCTGGATCTGCTTAGTTTAATACTTTTGTTCCTGAATTTTTGTTTGAGTATTTGGCTTGTTGAATTTAAGATCGAATCTGGTGTTTGTTCATGTTCATTTGGTTTATTTTAATTTGGTTATCTGTTTAAGTTTTATATTTATATTGGCTTTGTTCAGTTATTTAGAATCTGCTTATTTATTTTTATGCTTTTAGCTTATTAGTTTAAATTGCTTATTTGGTTAATTTGTTTTCACTATTTTGTTTATGTTATCTGCTTTTGATTTATAGCTTAATTGGTATTCAGTTTGTTAAGTTTAGTATAATCTGTTTAGTTTCAACTTATTTTTGTCTGTTAGTTTTGTAGATTTGCTTATTCAGCTTCTTATTCTGCTTATTAGGATTGCTTATCTATCCGTACAAAATTTCAGACGCACTTGATCTATATGTTTAAAAAAGTCCAAAAACAAACAAAATTTCAAGTAAAAATAATAATAGCCTAATTTGTCTGTCCTGGGGTTCGAACCCAGGACCTCTCGCTCGCCTGCCAAACGACACAACCAGTTTGCCCAGTAGTCTTTTTGTGTTTATGTTTTGCAACATTCAATTGAAATAGTGTTTTTAAAATGTTTGGCAGTTTTAGTTTATTTAATTAAATACATGATTTTAGTTTATTTAAAATTTAATTTTACATTTTTAAATTCAGTTTTTCAAAAAAATAAAAAGTGAAGAAAAAGTGCTTTATTACTTTTAAATTAGTTTTCATATTATTTTATTTATTTAAAATAGTTTTTATTTAAAAGTCTTGTTTAATTAGATTTCATTAAAAGAATTAGATTTAAAATTTAGATTTAATTTTTAAAATCAGTTTTTATTTAAATTAGTTAAATTAGATTTTTTTTTAAATTTAGTTTTTAAATTTACCTTCATTTAAAATTAGAATTTATTTAAAATGTTTTTAGAATAAAAGTTTCTATTATTAAATAGTTTTTAATTAAACATCAATTAGTTTAAAATTCCAAATTTTTTATTTACCAAAAACAAAGTTAAGTCAAAAAGATAATTGGAAATCAAATTCGAGTGAGTCGAGGAACGATAAGAAATATAAAAAGGGTATACAAAATCTCTTTATCAAATGGCGCCGCTGCCGCTTCGCTCGTACGATTGACGATTTGTCGTTAGACGTTTGGATTTTGGGATCCGTTCTTTTTGAATGTTACGTTTCTTGCAAAAAAATCTAAAACATAAAAAAATCAAAAATATAAAAATACAAAAAAATTAAAAATCAACAAAAGCAAATTCTTTCCTAAGATTTGCACCAAAAAGAATTTAAAAAATCAAAAAGTACTACTTTTTCTAAAGTATTACACCAAAAATATTCTTCTTTATCCTCTATTGTGTTTAATTCTTTTCTCTACCCCTCTTATTTATAATTCTTCATGGATTCGTGTTGCGTAGGGTGTGAGAGACCATGGCATGGTTTTCAAACATGTCAATGGTGTACTTGTGAGCGGTGTGGTTTTGATATCGACAATACACAATTTGGATTTTGTCCATTTTGCAATTCAACGAATTCGTACTTCTCCTCTTACAATACTTTCTCACCCCCTCCCGTCTATGACAATCCTTATCCGCAACATGCACCGGGTTTTTCTCAATACCCGTGTTGCAATCATTGTGGGGGCCCTCACGATACTTCTTATTGTCAACCGATGAATTATGAGCCACATCCGTGCTATAATTCCGGTTTTCAAAATTTTGAACCCCCACATCCCACCCTCAATCATCAATCCTCTCAGAGAATTCAACAAATCCATGCTTTGAATGACGAAAGACAAGCCCTTCTTTTGAAACTTCATGACGGCTTAATTCGACTGACCGAGACATTGGAGGAGCAACAACGACAACGACAAGAGCAAGTATCTAATCTTAGTGATTATACTCCGCCTCTTATGCGTTCTTTTTATTATGATGATGACGAGGATAAAATTTACGATCTCAATCAATCATATGAGACTACCACTCCTATTCTCGATTCTTCCACTACGGAGACCAATGCCTCTCTCATCATGGGGGATGAGGGTCTTATCACTATTCCTTGTGACGAGACTCTTATTCCAATCCAAAGTGAGCCTACGGTCGCTTCCGATAGTGACGATGAGTGTGAATCTCTTTCTAGTGATGATTCATTACCTCCCACCGACATCTTGGGAGACGATTCTTTGGCTTTCTCTAATCCCATTTTTGATCTCGATGATGATTTTACTTCTAGTGATGACGAGTCACTATCCGATGAAGACGTTCCGAAGGAAAATTTCAAGATTTATTTGAACCCTTTATTTGATTTTGATGACGCCTACATCTCTAGTGAGGTGAATCCTCTCTTTGAAGAGGGGATTGAGGACATTGATAGCTCCGACTCTCTTGCTATTGATGAGCATTCGTTGTTAGCCATGCCACCTCTCATCATAGAGGAAGAGGAGAGATTTGACCCTACCTTCCGTTTGATTCGGTCTGGTGAGGTGACGCGGGTGGTAGATATGTCTTCTGATATTTCTCATATTATGTTGCCACCCCGTCCTACCGCGTGCACACCTAAGCAGGTGATGTATCACTTTTACTCTCCTCATTTCATACCGGGAAATGAGGATGAGTGCTTTGACCCGGGAGGTGACATTGACCATTCTATGATTGATACCTTTACGGCTTTGCCGAATAGTGACCATCCATTGTCTTTAGGGGATGACAATTTGTCTCCTTTACCCATCCCACCTCCCGTGGATCACGACCTCACATACTTTTCGTATGTTGAGAGGACCTTTTTCCCTTTGATGACTTATCCTCCTGCCTCTCATTTTTATGTTCATCCGGGACCGAGGATAAGATTTTTGATCCCGGTATTACATTCGAGGCTTCCCCATGGACCATTTAATTCGGGGTCGAGTCAGGCTCGTGACTCGGTTAACAAAAACAAGCGCTCTTAGGGAGGCAACCCGATTATCTATCTTTTATCTATTTTCACCAATAAGTGTAGGGGAGCCATGTAGGTTGTTTCTTTTGTGTGTTGTGATGTTGTGCAGGGACATGAGCTTTGATGATCCACTTTTGGTACTTTTGACGAGACCCGTGTTCCCGTGTTTCCCGTGTACCCGGTTCCTTCGATAAGTTTTTGCTATTGTGATTCAATCTTGTATATAAATAAAACGAATAAATGTAATCACTTTAGTTGTCCTTTCCTTAGCTCGATTTTAAACAACGTACTCAATGTCCTAAGTGTAGGGGAGTTTATTCTCCCACATGCTTAAACATTGAGGACAATGTTTATATTAAGTGTAGGGGGGATTTCTATCGAAATTTTAGTGGACTTTTCCATGAATTTGACCCCATTTAACCGGAAAATTTAAAAAAATTTCAACGTTTTTCAAATTTTTGATCTATTTTGGCCTAGTAGTATTTTTATTTATTTTCTTTCCTTTTATTATCGCATCGTAATAATTTCCATTTCAAGAATAAAGTCAAAAATGAAATAAATGAATAAAATGGTTTTAACAAGTTTAGATGTCTTTGATATATTAGGCCCGTCGTGAATATTTTGACTCAACCCGAGTTTACTTATCCAAGTTTACTCTAGCTAGTATCCTTAACCATATGGACCTTAATTGGTTTATTAGGCTAAGCATCCACGAGTCTCATTCCTTGAGATTTTAAATTATGGAGAATGAGAGATGATAGAGTTAATTATAAGTTTGGTATTCTTTCATTAACTTATGTGAGTTAGTTATGAGCTTTTTCTCCCATCACTTATTAATAAATATATTTGCAATAAATAAGGTTGTACGATTTGAGAAGTTACTTAGCTTCTAGCACAAGATCGTTTAAAAGTTGCTCGGTATTAATTAGAGTTCATAGCCAAGGCATAACTTATTGAAGTGGGACGCGAAGATTGGCATATCCAAAAAGGCCCTAACAAGGCATGAGGATACCCGAGTCCAAAAAGGCCCTCACAAGGCATGAGGATTCACTTTTTTTGCTAAAGATCCAAAGATGACGTGAAGATCATTAATCCAAATCAATAAGATGGATCAAGACACACGACGAGAAGCAATTACTCCCGTAAAGATCATGGAGAAGTCTATCCAAAAAGACCCTAACAAGGTATGAGGATAAATAGATCTAAGTCCGAAAAGGAGGCGGATCGTTGTATATCAAAATCCTAAATAAAGAAGAGGATAAATGAAGAAGTCGTGGTCAACGTTTGAAGCATCTTTCACTCCTAATGAAGATGTGTACCAAAATGAAGAGAAGACCATAATTTCAAGATCGTCTCTCAAGATTTGAAGTTTGAAGTACAAGCCAAATATCGGTCCGAGAAAGGTCTCAAATCGTGAAACGAGTTATGACAAGATATGAACTTTATGAGGTTTCGAGAAGCAGTTTTAAAAGATTTTGTCCTTTAGCTAACTATTGATTAAATCGTCCCACTTTATTTTCAGCCTTAATAAATTAGCGAAATAAGTCAAAAATGCATCCTCGTGATCATTCAAGACATAAATAAAATACAAGAGATACACCATAGGAATAGGGGGGTCTAAGTGATTAATTAAACCACATGAGTAAGTGTTAGTTGTGCTAACTTGTAGTAACAATGATCTCGTTTTTAAGCTTGGTATGGGGAACGTGAAACTTGAGGGTGATTAATATTCATGACACCAAAGCCCTATTCAAGTCTTAGATTTCTTTACAAGTTTCTTCCATCGAATAATTTCGTTAATAAATCATTTAACTTTTGTCTCCTTTTAAGTTTTATCTTTTTATCGTAGTAGTAATAGTATATAGTAATAAAGGCCAAGATGGGTTAATTATGAGAAAAATGTAACTTTATGCTTTGAAATAATGCATTGCATGGGGTCATTGCAATGGTCAAGTGTAGGGGATTTAATAAGTGTGTAAACACTTATCCTTTTGCCATTAAAATCAAGGAAAAACAAGACCTAATCATGTGTTTTATATCTTAAAAGTCGGAATTACGCGTGGTTTTGTGTTTTTGTGTTAAAATAGGTACAAATGATCAAAAGAAGAGAAAACACGGGATTTCACGGTCAAATGTTGAAGAAAAATCCAAAAAAAAGAGACGAAGACAAAGTCAAAAGACCAAAAGTGTGCCAAGATCACGAAGACCGTCAAAAACCGATACGACTTTGAAGAAAAGATCGAGAAGCCAAATGACAAGTCGTTTTTAGAGGATTCAATATTTTAATAGTTAATAGGCCTTTGTGGGACCCACATTTGGTTAATGGGCCTAAAAACCCATTAAATTGGATACTTTGAGAAGCTAAAATGGGAAAGCCCACAACTTGGCCCAAATAACAAATAATGATGAGACAGTGGAGTAATATACAATTCGGCCTCAAGCCCATATATCTAAACAAAAGATGGAACGGATGAAATTGTTTTCACCTTAATTGACCAGTCAACCTTTATTTACTCCTATCCACACACCTCACTTTTAAACAAACGTACCAATACCCTCCCACACGTGTTGTTTATTCACACAAACAAATAAATCCCATTTACCCCACTCCCATTATCTCTCGTTACAACCAAGAAAACCCTCACTGTTTTCTTTCTCTCCCACCAAATTCACAGCCTCCACCATCTTATTCACCCAAAAACCCTAATTAACCATGGGTAAAAAAATTGGGGCTTTTCTTTTCTTGTTCAAGGCACGTGCGATTCACGCACTTGGGAATTAATTCCCAAGTTTTTCGCAGCAAAACACCCACAATGGTGGTCCTTCATCTCACATGGCTTTTTCCCTTATTTTGATTGGCCAAAAATCCTCCACCTCAGACACAAGAAGCACATATTAAATCCATGTTGGCAATCCGCGTGAATGAAGGAGGGTCTCAGCCGTTTGATCAAATGAAGAAGAAAGAGAAAATGAGTATGCAGCCAAGATTAAAGACCTTGGTCACCAAGGAAAAGGTTTGAGGGTTTGCCTATAAAAACCCCCCACATCTTGTAATTGGAGGATAGTTCATTTTTTTCTTTTATTTTACTGTTTTTAATTAAATTAGGAGTAGAGTAAATTAGATTTAATTTTTATGCAAATTAGTTTTAGGTTAATTGTATTTTCAGTTTCAAGTTTTGTAATGATTTTAATTTATCAATGAAATTAATATTTTAATTAAATTACGTCTCGTTTAAATTTTTGTTTAAGTTTGATTATTATTTTTGAATCTGCTCTGGTACTGTTCGTGTGATTATTATTATAAAAAAAAATAAATAAAAAAATAAATAAAAAAAAAATAAATAAATAAATATGTTCGGTTCGGTTTACTGTTCGAGTATTGTTTTTGGCTCATTTGATTTTGGAACGAAGATGATGATGATGTTGATGATTAAGGTGGTGTTCGATTTGTTCTCAAAGATGGCTCAGCGCCAATCTTCATCCCAACGGCATCCATCAAAAGGTTCTAATCTCTAATCTTAATTTTTTTAATTTTCTTGTTCATTTTATTTGTTTAATCTGCTATTCTGTCTAAATTTTGTATCTACTTTTGATTCTGTTTTGACTGTTTAGAGTATTGGTTTAAGTTAGTGTTTTAATATGCTTTTTGTTTTGACAATATATGGATCTGCTTAGTTTGATACTTTTGTTCGTGAATTTTTGTTTGAGTATTTGGCTTGCTGAATTTAAGATCGAATCTGGTGTTTGTTCAGGTTCATTTGGTTTATTTTAATTTGGTTATCTGTTTAAGTTTTATATTTATATTGGCTTTGTTCAGTTATTTAGAATCTACTTATTTATTTTTATGCGTTTAGCTTATTAGTTTAAATTGCTTATTTGGTTAATTTGTATTCACTATTTTGTTTATGTTATCTGCTTTTGATTTATAGCTTAATTGGTATTCAGTTTGTTAAGTTTAGTATAATCTGTTTAGTTTCAGCTTATTTTTGTCTATTAGTTTTGTAGATTTGTTTATTCAGCTTCTTATTCTGCTTATTAGGATTGCTTATCTATCCGTACAAAATTTCAGACGCACTTGATCTATATGTTTAAAAAAGTCCAAAAACAAACAAAATTTCAAGTAAAAATAATAATAGCCTAATTTGTCTGTCCTGGGGTTCGAACCCAGGACCTCTCGCTCGCCTGCCAAACGACACAACCAGTTTGCCCAGTGGCCAGTAGTCTTTTTGTTTTTATGTTTTGCAACATTCAATTGAAATAGTGTTTTTAAAATGTTTGGCAGTTTTAGTTTATATAATTAAATACATGATTTTAGTTTATCTAAAATTTAATTTTACATTTTTAAATTCAGTTTTTCAAAAAAATAAAAAGTGAAGAAAAAGTGCTTTATTACTTTTAAATTAGTTTTCATATTATTTTATTTATTTAAAATAGTTTTTATTTAAAAGTCTTGTTTAATTAGATTTCATTAAAAGAATTAGATTTAAAATTTAGATTTAATTTTTAAAATCAGTTTTTATTTAAATTAGTTAAATTAGATTTTTTTTAAAATTTAGTTTTTAAATTTACTTTCATTTAAAATTAGACTTTATTTAAAATGTTTTTAGAATAAAAGTTTCTATTATTAGATAGTTTTTAATTAAATAGCAATTAGTTTAAAATTTCAAATTTTTTATTTACCAAAAACAAAGTTAAGTCAAAACGATAATTGGAAATCAAATTCGAGTGAGTCGAGGAACGATAAGAAATATAAAAAGGGTATACAAAATCTCTTTATCATGAACGTAAACATGCTATAAAAGGAAAGTTCTAATCTTGTACGTACGATCTAAAGGGTACTATTCATGGTAAAAGCATACGGGTTTTACAACACTACTTGGCAATCATCTATAAAAATGACACCATTCGAAGCAGTTTATTGTAGACCACCACCTTCAATTCCTCACTACATTTAGGGTCACTATACAAATAGTGATTTGGACCTCACACTAACTCACAGAACTAGACCCCTAAATCTCCTCAAAGCTAATAATATTTCAAGGGCTCAAAACAGAATGACTCAACAAGCTAACAAGCACCGGACTGATAGGAGTTTTAAAGTTGGAGAATATGTTCTTGTTAAACTTAAGCCGTATCGTCAACAATCTGTTGTCAACAGATCATCACAGAAGCTTTCCAAAAGATATCACGGGCCTTACGTTATAAAAGAAAAGATTAGCAATGTGGCATACACGCTTGCTCTTCCACCTGCATCGTCTATACACCTTGTATTTCATGTTTCAGTTCTTCGTGAATACGTGGGATCGCCCCCTTCCAGCCTTGAACCATTTCCCACCATTCCACCAACTACTTTGATCCCTGAAGCCGTTCTTTCAACTAATGAGAATGTTTCTCCACCTGAGCTGCTAGTCAAATGGTTTAATTTACGAGTGAAGAGGCTACTTGGGAACCCAAACCACAATTTGTTCGGCGTTATCCGAATTTTGACCTTGAGGACAAGGTCAATTCCGAAGACGCGAGGAATGATGCAACCACAAAGGGCCACATACCACAACGGACCATCAAGTTACCATCACATCCACAAGATTACGTCATGTGAGATTACTAGACGTTATGGGCCAACTGTCCATTCAGTTATGTTATTGATGTCCTTTCATAGAAACTTTTTTTTATAAGTATTGTAATGCTTTCACAAACAAAAATAAATAGTACTCTTTTCCCTATCACTCTTTCTTTTTTCTTTTATTTTACATTTTAGGAGTTTACCTCTACTCAAAAGAGGATCATAGCCTATCAGGTTAGTGGATAATAAATAAACATAATTTATTTAAATTAACATTAAATGCGTTAAATAAATATTAATTTTAGTAAAAATGATGTTTATATTAATACATTTTAATGTTAATTTAGAATATTTGTATTCATTTATTACCGATTAACCTCTACTCGGTGAACATTAATTTAAAAAAAATAAAATAAAAAAATACTTCCTTAGTCCCAAAATTATTGTCACCAGACAAGAATTACACATTTTAAGAAAAGTGTATTAATTAGTGGTTTGAATTTTAGAAAGACAATTTTACCCTTTGACAATTATTTAATGTCTTCATAAAGTTTGTTAATAAGAGCATCTCCGATGGAGAAAAACTATATAAAGCTTTTTACTATTCTAAAAAATTTTTAGAGGTGCTTTTTACCATTGGACCAAAAGCTTTTCGGAAGGGTTTACAAAAAGTTTATAGAATGACTTTGCATATACAAAGTCTTTCTATAAACCTTTTGTAAACCCTTCCAAAAAGCTTTTGGTCAAATGGTAAAAAGCTTTTGTTTAATTAATTTATATTTAATACATTAAATGTAAAAACCTTAAAAGGGTTTACTCCATTAGAGATGCTCTAACACTTTTGATTAAAGATAATATAGTAAATTTAAATTATTCCACCAACTATACAGAAGCGGATAATAATTTTAAAACAAATCGAAAAGGAAATATAAACGATAATTTTAGGACGGATAGAGTAAAAAATAACATAAGTTCATTATAACACCAAGATTGAGAGTCCAGTTTTATTTTTACGACGGTGGTTATCGTTATGATAAAAAATCGAAGTTTTGACATTACTTTTTACTACGATACAAACACGATAGATCAGTTGTACCTTAGGTTTTTAAAGTTTTGTAATCAAGACTCTTTTTTTTTCTTGAACAGAAATCAAGACTCTCAATTGTTTGTCTTTTTGTTTTGGATTCACACGGACTATCGCATTGCCACGTAGCGAACCATCTTCAAAAGTGTGTGTACACATATTTTGATAACCAAGTTACAAGTAGATTAAGCGTGAGTTGTAAACATTGATCCGGAATAAACAAATCTTGTTTATAAACATAGGATACTTGGTTTTACTTGAAAACTGTAACGTAATAAAGGCCCAATCGGTGGGTCACGTTTGTCTGAATTGAAGTTTTAAACCAAGTTTAATGCCATCTTACACAGATGGTCCCTTTCCTTTTAACGATATCACAATTTATCTTCCTCGACTTTATTTAGTACGAGTATTAATAGTCTTTAATTCTTTACCACAGTTAATATTATTATTATTATATAAAGTTAATAAACACTAGCTTTTCAATACTTTTTAATAAATATTTACTACTAATATGTAGCATTTAGCGTTATGTAATTTTATAATTTAAAATTACAGCTAATTAATCAAATAATTTTATAAATTATATTGTTAAATTTAACTGTAACGGTCAGCTATTACCGTTAATTTCAATAATCACACAACTATCCATTATTAATGGTCTTTTTAGCATTTTAATTATTTAATACTTCCTCTGTTTATAAATAAATGTTTATTTTGATTTTTTACGAGTTTTTTTTTTCAATTTTTGATTTTAAATATTATTTTTGTGTTACATAATAATTGAAAAAAACAATAACAATAAAATTAAAATCAAAATTTTTATGTATTTCACATTAAGTATTATATAACGAAAACATACATATCTAAAATCAAAGTTAAACAAAAAATACTAAAAAGATCACAATAAACATTTATTTAAGGACGAAGAAATATTAAAAATATATAGAAAATTTGTTCTCATTTACCTTTGATAGAAATTATTTAGTGTCGCAAAACAAGGTCTACAAGATTGATTAATCACCGTCTAAACGTTACAGAGTCTTTTAACGTACGATTAATTGGTCAAACAATAAGTTAATCATAGTTAACGGTGATCAAAGACGGCTAATCGTGGTCAAACTTGCTAGAAACATGTAAATATTAATAAAATTACTTAAAAATCGTCGTAAAATATTCTAATTACTTACGGTAGTTGTTTATATTGTATAAGTATTTTTTTATAAAAATCTTACCGATGACAATTTAAAAAGATATCAACGGTCCGGTTATTGATCATGATTTTTGCAATCATAAAAATAAATATTACAAACTTTAAACTAGAGATTAATTAATTAATTAAATATATTTTATAAAAAATGAAAGAGAGACAAAAAAAAAAGTTAATACAATTATGTTTTTTTAACCTTACTCAATTACTCGAAACCAAAAGTTGAAATAGTATATAATATGTTACTGATAAATAATATTTATTCGGTCTCAAAATTATACTCCAAATTACTATTTTGAAACGTGTCAAATTAATAGTTCACTTCAGAAATCAATAAGAAATACAGTAAAAACTCGATAAATTAATACTCGATTATTTAATAAACTCTCTAAGATAATATTTTCTACCAGTCCCGACTCGGGATAGGGTGCTAAATTAATAATTCGCTAAAATTATAAGATAATACATTTTCGATAATTTCTTTAGACCTCATATAAAATATAAATTAATAATTCCTTATATATAGCATATTACATGAATGATTTATGAAGGTTTCTTGAAAAATGACTCAAATGTCTTTTGTTTTTTGTTGAAATCAATTTCCTCTTAGATCCCGTCTCTAATTTTCCTTAAAATAGTTTCTGGTGTTGTTTTCTCATAGCTCAACAAGAAATTGTTCAATGTGATTGCCGCTTTAATAGTTTCGTTTCGCGAAGGAGGCTTCATTGTAGAACTTTCATCATCTTCTTCATCGATATCATCTTTATTAATTCCAATAACGCTTTCAATAATGCTCTTCGAATCTCGTCTGCAATTGCTTTTGAGCGAGACTTGGATTATCCTTGTTGTGCTTGCATAATGTTATTCGAATCTTATCTGTCATTGTTGTTTTTTTCACACCTTTAAGATGGGAAGACATGTTGTGTGTATGATTTGTTTGTGTTAACCTATTTTGATCTTGTATTTATATAGAAAATATTTTTAATGTCTATAAAGTGATATATTGAACACAAGAAACATAATAAGGTGGGAGATTAAATGTTTTTTTAAAATTGGGTTGTTCATTTAATATACGTACATGCATTGTATACAATAATTAAGTGGAAGTTTAAAAGGTGTTTGTAAACTAAGTATTCTACTATAAATTAATAAAATATTAATTAATAATTATTAATTTATTAATTAATTAATAAATTTTGATGCTCTTAAATGTATTATTTTATAAAGTTTCTACTGTATATATTAAGTTAACTTTATTGCCTTCATTTAAGGTGAAAATTACAAACTTTAATTTTTTTTTAATTAATTGGTTAAGGGTAAAAATATGTATGTGTAAAAAATAAGATAAAAAAAACTGTAAAATGATACTTTTCTTAAACTATTTGTTTTTTTATCAATGAAATATAATTATGAGACGGAGAAAGTAATAATACAAAGAGTTTAGTTATTTGTATCTTTTCTATTTACATGTTAATAGATTAATATTAGCTATTCATTATTTAAAATTAAATCTAATAAAAAAATATAGAGAGATTATTTCTGTCAAAATGTTTAAAAATTGTAAAAAAATCAACGACAAGAGAAAAAGTTGTAAATTTGACAAAAATATATTTATCAATAGTGATATTTTATTAGTGATAAAAATAATGAAATATTATGATAAGTGATACCAGAATGAAATATTACTAGTGATATTTATCGCAACTGATATTCATTGCTTTATTAATAATAATATTTCATTATTTTATCACTAGTAAAATATTAATACTGATAAAAATTAGTTCATAAAGTTTACAACTTTAGTACCTTCGTCTAATTTTTAAAACTTTAAAACATTTTGACAAAAACAATATTTTCGTGTATTTTTTAAATTTTAAATTAATCTCTATTATTAGATCAAATCAAAATAGATAATAAAAATTTATCCTTTTAACTTATGAAAAAAACTAAAAAATGCAAATAAACTTTTCTCTTTGATAAATACTAATGATACAAAAATTATAAACTGTGAGGACCATAAGCATAAATAATTCCAAAATTAATACCACCATCAGAACCGTTACTTAACAGGTGTCAAAACGACACCGTTGACACTAACAAAACACGGACTATAAATAAAAAGACTAGCCGTTAGATTCACAATTTCAAAACCCCCAATTTTCTTTCACCTCTCAAAACACACACACTAAACACACCATAAGAAACACACACACATACATACATAGATTAGGAAATAATCATTCCTAATTTACACAACTGAAGATCTGATTAAGGTTTCGGTGAGTCAATCCTTCCTAATTTATGTTTAATTTCGTCAATTTTGTTTTAATTTTGTTAACTTTCCTTTTTTTAGGGTTTCAGGTAGTTATTTTGTTTGATTGTTGATTTTTTTATAAATTTATGTGCCTTATTTAGATCTGTTTATTTTAAGGAATGATTTTCAGCTAATTATATTACATGCTTTATTAAATTTATAGGATAAAATATGTTTTTTTTTTAAATTAATTATATATATAAGTTATTGTTTGATAACTCCTGTGGTGATGTTGATATAGTTTATTTACTTTAGTTTTCGATACTCGTTAAATCGAGATTAACGTTTTAATAGCAAGCGCGGAACCTTCTGATATAATTAGTTTTTGGGTTCGTTTGAGAATTCGGAGTGTATATAGGCTCCACATTAGGGTTTGGTATCCTAATAGATAAGTATTGATTCGTATACTGTCTAGAAGGTTTAGAAAAGATAGCTATCTTTGCCGATATTTTTTCTAAATTAAACGTATAACAAGTGTTTTGTAATGGTTATTTAAGTAGTATATCAATTAGCATACGACACAACACCCCGATGTATTGGATGTATTTACGAAATTAACACGCGATTTGAAAATTGGAATATGATTTAAGTTTATTACAAGTTATTAATGGTCATTTACCAAATCATTTTACTTCTCGCCTATTTATGGATATTACAAACCTTTACATTATGTTGTAACTTATTTGATTAACGAGAGTATACAATGGCTTTATGATTTGTTAACAGATAAGCAATTGGACAGGCCAAGGGCAATCCACCAAGGGTTAGATTGTCTTTTGACGAATTTGGAATAAACGAAAATGATGACAAGGAATGTTACCAAAATTGAAAGAACTCCGATATCAACACCTGGAGGGTCAAGAGTACGGGAAGAGAAGATTGTTGTAACAGTACGGTTAAGGCCTCTAAACAAAAGGGAACAGTTAGCCAAAGATAATGTGTCATGGGAATGCATTGACGATCATTCTATTGTATATAAACCATTTCCGAATGAGCGTGTAACTCAACAATCTTCATTTACATTTGGTACGCTTTAGTTTCTGACTTATATAATTGTATTTTACTCGAGATTCTGTTTGAGCTAATGAAAACGCTTCCGGTTCTTGCAGATAAAGTTTTTGGTCCTGCAACTGTCACTGAAAGTGTCTATGAGGATGGAGTGAAGACCGTTGCTTTGTCTGCTCTCCAGGGCATCAATGGTAAGTATCCATTAACTTTGCTTTTCATTTCTCCATTGTGTCGTTGTATCTGTTTTACGAGATTTGTGTTTATTTGTATCAGCAACTATTTTTGCATATGGTCAAACGAGCAGTGGCAAGACTTTTACAATGAGAGGAATCACAGAAAAAGCAGTCAATGATATTTACCGGCACATATTTGATGTAAGTTATAAGAGATAAATACGTTTGCATTACTCGTTCTGTAAAAAGTTATTTGACTGTTATTTATACGTTATACAGAATCCAGAAAGAGATTTCAGAATAAAAATATCTGGCCTTGAAATATATAACGAGAATGTAAGGGACTTGCTGAACTCTGAATCTGGACGCAGTCTCAAGCTCCGAGATGATCCAGAGGTAATAAATTAGATAATTTCTATATTGAGAATAGCGAATTGTGTCTTACTATCGTCTTACAAGCTAACCTGTTCAACATGCAGAAAGGAACATTAGTTGAGAAGTTGGTTGAGGAAACAGCGAGAGATGATCAACATTTGCGAAATTTGATCAGCATTTGTGAAGGTAAGCTATTGAACATATCTAAGCCTTGTCTTTTCTCCCATCCGACTCACAAAACAGAAACATAGTGATTCTAGTTGAATCCTGCTTATAATTATTTTTGTTTGTATGTTTTGCAGCTCAAAGACAAGTTGGTGAAACTGCTTTGAACGATACTAGTTCTCGATCACATCAGATAATAAGACTGGTAAGTATATGAATTTTGCTCTGAAACATGGTCTATTTGATGTATTTCTTATACCTCGTGATTAATTAAATAAGTTATATGTAAACGCAGACAATAGAAAGCACACTCCGTGACACTTCAGACTGTGTGAGATCTTTTGTTTCAAGTCTGGTATGTTTCAACATTTGAATTTGAGTTTATATACCAATTTCAGAAGTATAATATATACTAAAACCACATAAACTGCAATGCTGTGCAGAACTTTGTAGATTTAGCGGGAAGTGAAAGAGCATCACAGACAAATGCTGATGGTGCTAGGCTGAGAGAAGGTTGTCATATCAACCTTAGCTTGATGACTCTGACTACTGTGATTAGGAAGCTGAGGTCAGTTGACATGTAGAACTGAATCGTTTGGAGTATTGAAATTTAAATTTATCTCTCTTGAAATTAGACAACCGGATTAGTTGTATATCTTCTCATAAGATTTCATTTGCAGTGTTGGAAAGAGAAGTGGTCATATACCATACAGAGACTCCAAGCTCACTCGCATATTACAACACTCGTTAGGTGGCAATGCTCGTACTGCTATCATATGCACCTTGAGCCCAGCTTCCAGCCATGTTGAACAATCCAGGAATACTCTCTTCTTTGCTACCCGAGCAAAGGAGGTAACGAATAACGCCCAAGTTAACATGGTACGCATTCCTCCAGTTCCCTTTACCCCTTATGCGCTCTTTACTCAGATATTACAAAAGTTATGTTATTTATTTTTACTTGGGCGACTTTTGACACATTTTCTGTTTTGTTAGTCTTTCTTATCAGACCTATGTATCCCTTTATTTTGTGATATGGGTCTAAACTGCAACCTTTATAAACAAAAAATTACATTCTCTCTTTGTGATTTTAAACTTCTAACATAAACTTTCAATGGCACAAGCTAAGGTTGTTTTTTCCTGAAAAACTATGACCAGGTTGTTTCAGACAAACAAATGGTTAAGCATTTGCAGAAGGAAGTTTCTAGACTGGAAGCTGAGTTGCGTACTCCCGATCCATCAAATGATAAAGATTCTAAAATTCGTCAGGTATACACATGAGTTAGCATTATCAATATTACATCAAAGCTATCTTGTCATAGGAATGATCTTATAATATTACTGTTGCTCTAATATAATTTTAGATGGAACTGGAAATTGAGGAACTAAGGAGACAAAGAGATCTTGCACAGTCCCAGGTTGAAGAGCTAAGCCGTAAACTTCAAGAAGAACCAAAGGTTTAATCTCTTCTAGACGTGTTAAATTCTTTTAAAGTTGATTTTTTTGTCGACTTTGGTATTGTCATAGTATATGTTACTGTAAAAATGGATAAATGCAAACAAATTAACTTCAACAGAATCCTGTCAAATCTGTCATACATTTTCAAAGGTGCCCCAACAATATTTACTTATGACTCCATCAAACCTCCTATCTAAGATTATTACTTATAAAAAACAAAACTGTTGTACAAGAAAGTTTGGATGACCCACCCAATTTGCCACATCTATTCTGGAAAGTTGAGATTTATTTACTGATTTGTTAACCATTACAGATATTGAAGTCAGCAGAATGTCCAATTCCATTAGCCAAGAAATGTCTCTCATTCTCAGGGACATTATCAACAGTTCTTGAGGGCAAGGAACCTACCCGTTTTGAAAAGACAAGAAACACATCGGTCAGACAAAGTATGAGGCAATCCTCAACTGCTCCATTTACACTCATGCATGAAATCAGGAAACTAGAACACCTCCAAGAACAGTTAGGTGAAGAAGCTAACAGAGCATTAGAAGTACTTCAAAAGGAGGTTGCATGCCACCGACAAGGTAACCAAGATGCTGCAGAAACAATTGCCAAATTACAGGCAGAAATACGTGATATGTGTGCTGTTAGGCCAACCCCAAAAGACGTTGAGGTGGAAAATATGGTATCTGTTAATAAAAGCGTTAGTGCAAATCTAAAAGAAGAAATAACCCGACTCCATTCTCAAGGAAGCAACATCGCAAACCTTGAAGAGCAGCTGGAAAATGTTCAAAAATCCATTGACAAGCTGATAATGTCATTACCAAACAACAATGAGGTAGCAAAAAGCCAGTCAAAGAAGAAAAAGTCAGGTCCTTTGACTGCAAGCAGTGCAATCAACAAGCCTAACTTTATAAGATCTCCATGCTCACCTCTGTCGTCTACTCGGCAAGTCGTGGATGAAGCAGAAAATAGGGCCCCAGAATATGACGACACTGTTTCTGGTGACATGTCGGCAGTGTCTGAAAAGGACACTCCGGTCAAGGGTGAGGAAGGTGGAGATGTGTCGTCAAAGGAAAATACGCCACATAGACGTTCAAGTTCCGTTAATATGAGAAAAATGCAGAAGATGTTTCAAACTGCAGCAGAAGAGAACGTGAGAAGCATCAGAACGTATGTTACTGAGCTTAAAGAACGTGTGGCCAAGCTGCAGTATCAAAAGCAGCTACTTGTTTGTCAGGTAAACATATTAGCTTTTGTATATCCCATTCTTTTTTCATAGGTGGATAACATGTCAAAACGGATTAACATTTTATATAGTGGCCCGAAACAGTTGTCCAACTTTTAATCTGACCCTTTGAGTAATTTGGTTTAGGAGGGTTTAATAATACACTTTAGGAGATTTTCAAACTGGTTGCTATGATCCGAAGCACTTTGTTGTCCATATTTTTATATATATTTCTTTGATATTAACAAAGATGATCTCATTTTAATTACTTACTAGTAATACTTGGTCTTTGGGTCAAATTGCCAAAAGAGATGCACCATAACCACAATTGACCCATTCATTCAGGTTTCAGTTTAAGCCTATTCATTTAGTTTACCAGGTGACCCACAAAGAAATAAACCAGATCCAGAATTGACCCATTCAATTCCAGTTGCACCATAAGCTAAATGTTTCAACATTGACACGTTTATGATTTTAGTTCCACACCATATTAACAGTTTTGACTATTCGATTATGTATGTATTCTGTGTTTATCCAATTTCTTCTGTACAGGTGCTTGAGCTGGAAGCCAATGAAGCAGCAGGGTATGATCTGGAAAATGAGGATAATACTGCCGATATTGCAGATGCTTCCCCAGTTCCATGGCCAATAACTTTTAGGGAACAGAGGCAGACCATCATAGAGTTATGGGATGTTTGCTTTGTCTCGATTATCCATAGAACTCAGTTCTATATGCTATTTAAAGGAGACCCCGCTGATGAAATTTACATGGAAGTTGAGCTTAGGCGTCTTAATTGGCTACAACAACATTTGGCTGAAATTGGAAATGCAACACCAGCTCGTGGTGATGAGCCAGCAATCTCCGTATCATCAAGGTTAGCTTCTCCCCTAATTATATTTCTTATTCTCGGTAATGATTATGTTATAGTGAACCCGGTGGATTAGTAGGCCAAAAGGTCGAAAACAAATAATTATTCAAAGTGTTATAGTGGGGGTTATGTCTATCACATCAAATTTTTTGACTAAAATTGGGAATGGGTAAAAGAATAAATCATAGGATCTCTTAAATGACTTTATTCAATGATTAGGTGGTAAGACGTGGGCGTGTTTCCGAACTATTATGTAACCCATTCCACTTATCAATGCAGTAATTATTTATAGAAAGTTAAAAATAAAAGTGAAGCTTAAAACAAAAACAAATGTTAACATTACCTCCGTTTCTGTGCAGCCTTCGATCACTGAAGCGTGAGAGGGAGTTTCTAGCAAAGAGACTCACAACACGTTTGACAACAGAAGAGAGAGAATATTTATACATGAAATGGGACGTTCCTCTTGAGGGAAAGCAGCGTAGGATTCAATTCATAAACAAACTGTGGACCAATCCCCACGACTCTGCACATGTTCAAGAAAGCGCAGAGATTGTGGCAAAGCTTGTCGGTTTCCGTGAAGGTGGAAACTTATCAAAAGAAATGTTTGAGCTTAATTTCGTGCTCCCGTCTGATGATAGACCGTGGATTATGGGATGGAAACCGATTTCAAATCTTCTCAATTTGTGAGTGATGAGGGACAACTTCTCTTTTCTTTCGCAAGTAAAATGACATTCATTCTTTACTACTACTTCCTTTTGAATGTATATGATGAAACTTGGAGCCTCCCTCCAGGTCACATGTTCTTGAATCCATTTATATGAATTTCAGCCTGCAAATTATGCACTTTGTTTGGTTCATTTGTCCAGTTTCGCTTGCTTTTATTTAAATATTATATAGAATGCAAATTTTTTATCATCTTTCTGTTGCTGCTGTCAGAGATTACTTGATTCATACAATTATATTTAATAACTGAGCTTCGTATAGAGATGGGTCGAAAGGGCCCCGTCTAATCATATTTGATTCATACTGCAACTCGACCCAATCATAAGTAAATGGGTCGAAGGGGAAGCCGAATCTATTGTGTGGCGTGGCGATTGCCATGACTGTTAGGGATAGAATTCATCAAAATGTTATTAAAAGGTACAAGAAACCAGCAAACACATAAGGATGACAAAACAGTCTTTAACACAGTAATTAAGATGTAAAAAGTACAAATCACTTTATTTAATAACTTCATAGTCAATGCCATCATAACCAGTATGTGCATGACAAGCTTAAAACGACTCTAGCCTTCACTGCCACACATGAAAGGTGTAAAAAGAGCATGAGGACTAGTCGTCTTCGTTAGCTGATTTAACACTTTGGGACAGCGATCCTGCAAGTTTTGGCGACTTTCTTGGCATTAGGGGAGGTAACATATTTCCTAAGGCTTGGGTTCTTCATGTACTTGCAAAGGCATGGCCTTTGCTGTCTGATCTTGGTGCAACATAGTTTTGATGGTGGTGAAGATGACGAGATGGCACTTGCACATGGTGCTAGCTGTGTAGGGACGCACGTCACCGCCATGGCGACATGTGATTGGGCTAAGAATACTAGGAGCAGTGATGCTGCACATACTGCAATGTATGATGTTGCAGTCATGATTCACTTGAACAAGTTTGGTTCTTTTTTGGAGTGTTTAAGGTGAGGTAATGGAATGACAAGACTTGGTGAGTGTTGCATTTTGTGTAGGTATCACTTGCATCTATTTATAAGGAAAGACTAGTAACTGATACTACTTTTTTATTGAGCGTATGCAACGGTAACTTGAGCTAAAGCTTTTTACTATGTCAACAAATTATTCACATGACTTATTTGATTGTGGTAATAGCTTTGAAGAAGACTTTTACCAAAATTATTTGTAAAACTTCATGCTTTTGAAGCATTTGTCAAAAAGCTTTTGTATGTGTCAAATTTTCATTTACACCAAACGTTAAAGATGGAAAAGCTATTACAAAAGCTTCTTGCATTAAAGCAACCACAATGCATAAGAGCATCAACACTGCAAAAATACATGAATGATTTTTTACATCTAATGCATACTAGTTTAAATTGAATGCATTAAATGAATTAGTCCCTTATAATCAATAGCTTTTTGCAAAACTTGGTGTTTACCAAGTCTTTTGTGAAAAGCTTTTGAAAAAGCTCATATGACAATAAAAAAAGCCTTTTCAAAGATTTGACAAAATGATAAAAAAACTTTTCATAGTTTAGAGCATGAGCAATGCACCAAGTCATAAAAGACTTGGTGCATTTAATACAATTAAATACTTTGATTAAAAAGCTTTTTCAAAAGTTAACATTCGATAAAGTTAGAAACAACTTTTTAGCAAGTGTTTTGTAAGAGTTTTTTTCATTGCATGAACAAGTTTTTGAAAAGCTTTTTATAAAAGTTTGACAAACAAAAAGTATTTAATAAAACTTGTACTGATTAAATGCATTTTGCATTAATTGTATTTAATGCTCAAATTCTTTCAATGACTTGAGCATTGTTGATGCTCTAAGAGCAGGGGAACGGTGGCTACTACTTGGGCTGTTAAGCCTTTGGCGCCAGCTCTCCGTTGGCGTACCGTACCGTGGCTCGCGCCAACGGAGCTCGCGTTAACCATTTTCAACTTTTTTTTTTTTTTAGTAATAAAGAGGGTATTTTGTGGGCCCAGTATACCCCTTTGGCACCACTTTTTCTCGTGCAAACGGCTCCCCCGTAAATGTGGTGCCAAAGGGTTTCTCGTGCCAAAGCCCCAAAATCCTACGTGGCGGCTTTGGCACCACCTTCTCGTGCCAACGACTCCCAGCTCTCTAAGAGTGGGGGGTGGTGGTGCCAAGGCTGGCTGTTAGGCCTTTGGCGCCAACCCTCCAATGGCGCACGGTACCGTGGCTCGCGCCAACGGACCTCGCGCCAACCCCAACAGCTCGCGTTAACACCCCTTTTTTTTTTGTTTTTTTTCTTGCTTTTCTAGCCGTTGGTAGGGTAGTTTTTTGAAAAAAAAAATTTAATTTTTAAAAAAACTAGCCGTTGGCTAGGGTTATTAAAAAAAAAAAAAAATTTGAAAAAACTAGCCGTTGGGTTGAAATTTTTATTTTTTTTTCAAAAAACATTCTACAAATCCCACAAGTGGAAGAACCCCGATTCTACTCTTGAAAGGCGAAACCGTCTCCGTGTTACCGAAGAAGGTCCCGAGTTTTTTGGTCCCGACGCCATCCCGAGGCCGCCCGGGTCGTATCGTATTGCCAAAAGTCAAAGATCAACCAACTCGTCGGCTACTTCCGGTTCAAACCCGGAAGCTTATCAACAAATGACGAAAGAACAATACGAGATCGAGAGACAAGCCAAGTTGGAAATCATGGAGCGTGAGTCAAACGCGAAAATAAAATATTTCACCACGCACATGGTCGCTCAAGAATTCACAATCCTTCAAATCGACACAAAGAACATGAGTGTCTCGGACCGGGCAATCATCGAGAGTCGAAAGGATGCGATTCGCGCATCGTATGCCCCTCCCGAGAACTAGTTTATTTATTTCCGTTATGTATTTTCTTTATTTTAAGTTTTTCGTAATGTTTTTTTTATTGTAATGTTTTTTTTTATTAATAAAAGTTTTATTTTAAGTTAATTTTTGTGAAAAAAAACAATTAATTCCGTTGGCATCAGAATTCTGGTGCCAACGGTTACCTGTGCCAACAGGATTCTGGTGCCAAAGGCCCAGAATCCTACGTGGCGCCTTTGGCACCACCTTCTGATGACAACGGCTCCCAGCACTCTAATAGCAAAGGGTGTGGTGGAGAGGAGAGGCTCGCCGAGTTTATGTGGCACCTTCGCCGACACTCGTCGCACCTCGTCGCCACACCCACCCTTCTTCTCCACCCATTTTTCGTTGCACTGGCAAGATAGCAAAGAGGAAATAGAATGAATTTAACCGTTGTTCAATGGTCAAGTTTTTCAAAAATTAATATTTTTTTACATACTATTATATATCCCTAATTTTAACACTTTTAACACATACAATTCTTTTTAATATTTTTATCTAACAAAAAAAAATATCTAACTTCCCAAATGACCAATCTTAATTTTACCGGGCTTCTCTACACAAGCAACCCGAATCTTTCGTCATCCTGCAACCCTTCGACGCTATCGTTGCAAAACTCCATATCATCTTCTTCTCAATTTCTATTTTTTTCCCAATTTCCATCCGGTTCCTAATTCTCATCTGATTCCTAATTCCCATTCGACTCCTAATTCTCGTACCCTCCTTTTACTCATAACTATTTCTCACAAATGACACCGTAACAAATTTACCAAGTCAACAACAAATACCGTGTCATTTGGGTACCTAAAAGAAAATATCCACAACTTTATATACGTTTTGACACTATTGTTATTGATAATTTCCATATGAGATGTTAGGCTAAGGGTGTTTGAGATTACTTATTGGACTTCAATAGATTTGTTTTGAAAATAAATAATTAGATAATTAATAATTAGAAAATGTGGTTTTGAAAAATAGTGTTTGGATTTGATTATGTTGTTTGAAATCGTTATAATCAGATTATCAATTTTTTTAGTGTTTGGCAAATCAAATTATTTGTTTAGTTGATAAGTAAAATAACTAAAACATATTCATTTTATCTTTTCTCAATTTTGTAAATAAATAAGTAGCTCATCACTTACTTTTTCAAAACTCCATTTTAAAATATTTAAAACGCAAATAATTTTTTTTTATTATTATCCAAATACTAATTTTAACTTCGAAATAAATAAATAATTTGGTTCCAAACGCAATCACAAACATCCTCTTAATGTAATAGTGATTATCAAAAGATCTAACATTTTTACTGACACATTAGCTATTATGTTTTTTAAACCAACTGAGCTATCTCAGTTGGTCATCAAAAATAACTTTAGAGAGGCATTTTTGGAAAGTTCTCGAGTTTGAGTCTCACTAATGATCTTCAGGGCCCCGAATTAAATAAAAGTAGGAGTGTGATTAATCCCTTAAAAAAAGGTTCGAAACTTGCATACAACTCAATTAAATGTCACTGTAAGCTCAAATCACTAACTACTAACTCGGCATTTAAAAACAAAAATTCATATTTTAGAACAACTTTATAACTAACTTGTTACAATGTAATAAGGAAACCGGAGACACATACATAAGATGGTAAACACATTAAGGAAACCGAGGACACATACATAAAATGGTTAAGTGTTATTTTGTACCCGATAAATAGTTAAAGATTTTCAAAAAATGGAAAAGGTGTAGCGATTCAAATTGGATTAAAAAGAGTGCAAATTTTCTTTTTCGTAGTAAAATTGAACTTTCTTTTCTTTGTTCAAACTTAAAAAAAAAATTGTGTATAGAAAAAAATAAGTTTTAAAATATTATACTTATGATTCTTATAAACAACGCCTTATATATAAATAAATAAATAGAAAGCCGAATGATTGATATGCATTACTCACGAATGCAATAACCATACTGGATCATGTGGTGAAGACACGATTATTCCACTAAAATATGTCTTCGTAAGTTGAGTAGGTTATGACTTGAGTTTGTTGACTTATTATTGCTTGTAATGATTGAGTCACTCTTGAATCATCAAACTAAAAGATTTTTCTACATGTTTTAGATTGCATTCAAACAGGAGGAGGTGATTCGAACATAATCAAATATTATGATGTAAATAAAAATTTACATTTTTTTTAAAAGTGTGGCATTGTATAAGCTAAGGTGTCAATCGGGTTATCGGGTCGGGTTCGAAGCTTATCAGGTTGGGTCATATCGAGTTTCGAAAAATAAAAACTAACCCGTAACCCGATCTTATAAAGAATTGAGTCTATCGGGTTCGGGTCTATCGGGTTGCAGGTTATCGGATTGGGCCTATTGAGTTATCGGGTTACTTGTTAAGAAAATTAAAAAATAAATAAATAATTAAAATTTGCTAATGTTTAGGGGTGATTTGAGAGCAAGTGATTTATAATAATGGGGTTTCTATATGTTAACGAACGAACATAGGGTTTTTGGATGTTTAGGTTACTCAACTTTTACTTTTTGTTCACTTAAGTTACCAAACTATGTTTTTGAGACTTTGTGTTACCAGACTATGAAAACCGGCTAATATTAGTACTGAAGTATGAATGACCGTTTGTTAATGTTAGTAACCGGTTGCATCTGCCAGCGTGTCATTTTACTTTTACAAATAAGTTACAAAACTTTACGAATTTGTTCAACTAAGTTACTAAACTTTGCAAATTTTTTCACCTAAGTTACTAACTTTTTTATTGCAAAAAAGTTACTAACTTTTGAAATTTATTATACCCATATTTTTATACATATCCTTTTAATATACATCTTTTTATACATATCTTTTAATATATATTTTTTATAGACCAGTTTATATAGGGATGAAAATTTCTAACATGACACGAAACCCAACCTGAAATCGACATGTAAATTAACATGATATAAATAAAGATGCCAATTTTGACATCACACGTTTATATACATATTTTTATACACGTTTTACACAAATTTGTTAGTCCCTTGTAATTAGACTTATATTTATTTGTACTAAATATAAGATTAACCCATAGTTATCTTCATAGATAAACCTTTGGTAGATATCGGCTAGATCCTGAGTCTGAATATGGTTAGCATTCCTTAGGCCTTGAGAGAAGCTAGCCATTCTTCAGGGAGACTATTCACAAAACCAGCATTGATTTCATGATTAGACAATTTCACCCCGTCATTTGAAAGCTAATTGAGCAAAGTCTTGTATAGGGTATAAGCCTGAGGAAGTATTTTGGATGGTTTGGCCCTAAGAGTGTTGTATTCGAGTTTCAGGTCCATTATCCGATAAACGTTTGTATAATAAATGTGTGTATTGAAACGCGTGTATAAAAATGATATATAAAACATGCGTATAAAAACTTATGCACAAAAACATATATAGAATTGTGTATATAAAAATGTGTAAAAAAGACGTGTATAAAAGTGCGTGTACAAAAACGTGTTTAAAATTGTATATAAAACGTGTGTATAAAAACGTGTATATTAAATGTGTGTATAAAAACATGTGAACAAAACAACAATGTTTAGTAACTTATGTGAACAAATTCGCAAAGTTTAGTAACGTATATGTCCATTACCATAATAGGTTTCTGAGTTAGATAAGAGGGCCCACAAGTAACCGGTTACCGGTAATCGAGGTAACCTGAATGAACATAATTTTGGTGTTCAGTAACCTAAAAAGCAAAACATTATAGTTTAGTAACTTAAAGTCTCAAAAAATAAGTTGAGTAACTTAGGTGAACAAAATGTAAAAGTTAGGTAACCTAAACATCCAAAAACCCACGAACATATAACATATACATAGGTAAATCAAATTAGGTGTATTGTTGTACTTGTGTGCTTCAAACAAAGCCCAACTAGCAAAGTGAGACTGCAATGTTGTATGTTAAAATGTTACTGTGTACAGGAAAGATTTATTTTATGTTGTAAAGTGAAACTTCAAATTAAACGTGTAAATTAAAGATTTGTCTATGTTAAAATGTTAGTCTAACAAAGGGCAACTAGCAAACTGAAACTGTTATGTTGCAAACTGAAGCTCCCTATTAAAACAGATTTATTTTATATCATATCGAGTTGACTCGATAACCCGATAAAAAATTAATTAAAATCCTAACCTGGTCTTATAAGGCTATCGGGCCTATCGAGTTGACCCGATAAACCCGATAAGCTAAGTTGGACCCGATACAACCCGACCCTATAAGGCTTTATCGGGTTCGGGTGAACCCATTTGACACCCTTAGTTGTGGTTATCAGGTGTGCGTAAGACAGAAGCGCAAGCTACCAAAGAACACGGCACAAAAAAATGAACACAGATTTGTTTACTGCCTAAACACACAGTTTTTTTTATTAATTTTAGAAATTGACTCAAAACTCTAATTGATACAGTAAAATATTTACTTTTCGCAATATATATAAGCTAACTTATACGCGTTAGACTATAATTATGATTATACTTCACTTAACCTTATAATTATCTAATAATGTTGGAAGATAACTAATACATATTAAGTAAACCAAGATGAGTTGGACACGTACTCCAACTTGGAAATTTGAATTCTGGAACACACATTGTAGGCACATCCAAACTCATAAAACCAACAATCACCCCCTAAATTTCTAAGTCGAAGAGGGTAACTCTGACACACAGAGTAACGAACTCATCATGCGCACTGAGACCTTCGTCAACATGTCTGCTCTTTGGTTCTCTCTGGATAGATGCTCAACTATCACCTGCTCATTCTCCAACACTTCCGCTAATAACTCCCTTAGCCAAATTCATTGACACACCGCTTTAGTGGCGGCCATGAACTTAGCTTCACACGAAGATAACGTCACAGTAGTTTGCTTTTGTGTTCACCATGTAATAAGTGATGTACCGAGATAGAAAACATGTCCAGTAGTACTCCATAGAGCATCAATATCAACATTATGACAAATATATCCTATGAATTTAACGTCATCACATCGTTTGTATTTAATTCCAAACGAAGTTGTACCTTTGAGATAGCATAGAATATGCTTGATAGCACGAGCATGTGATTCTTTTGGACTTTTCATGTATCGACTAACCATACCAACTGAGTAAGCCAAATATTGTCGAGTATTCAAGAGACAACGTAAGCAACCCACTATTTTTTTATATTGAGTAGCTTCAACTTCGGGTTCATTATTTTTTGACAACCTGAGTCCCGGTTCCATTAGACACAAAGTTGGTTTGCAATCTTCCATACCAACTTATTTTAAGATCTTCATTGCATATCCCTCTTGCTTGATATTGACACACTCCTTTTCTTGTGATACTTCAATACCTAAGTAGTAAGTTAAGACACTAAGATTCGATATTTCAAATTGAGCCACCATTCTCATTTTAAACTCAATTATTAGGTCTAAGCTCATCCCAATCACAAAAATCATCCATATTAAGCACAACAATGATTAATTCTCTATTGGACACCTTTCTATAGACCGCATTTTCGTGCACGCATTGTAGATAACCCATGTCTTTTAAAATACTATCTAGCTTTTTAAGCTCACCATTTAAAAGAGTCGTTTTCACATTCAAGTGATGAATCTTTCATCCTTTCCCCGATGCGAGAGCAATCAATAGTCGTATGGTCTCGAGTCGAGCTACGGGCGCGAATACTTCATCAAATTCATCAACACGTTGTTGTTCTCCATTAGTGTCATTTCTTCTCGTCCCACTTCGTTTTTATCTTCTTTCTCAACTTTTAACACATACACGTTTGCATTTTATCAGTCTTCCCTTGGGACTTTTTCGTTATAATTTCTAAGGGTTTGTTATTTAACACACACACATTTGCATTTTACACTACAAGCCCGTTTTCAGCTTATTTAGGTTTTACAACTTATTTAATAAGCTTATTTGAGTTTTTATTACATAAAAGCGTTTTTATAGCTTATTTCCATTTTCTTTCATTTTGGTCACGTTTAGTTGGAATAAAACCTCATCCTGACTATTTTGTCATCTAGTGACTATTGTTTTTAGCTTATTTTCTTAGCTTATTTATTTCTTTTTGCATTATTTAGTCCTATCATGTGATTTTAGCCTTTTGTGTCAATTTTGAACTTTTGTTATAACTTATAGCTTATTTTTAAAAATCACAATTGCTTATTAAGTTAGTTTACTTATCATAGTTTATTTTTGTTAAAAGTGTCTTTATGAAAGTTATTGAAAATTTAATTTGAACCATTTTTATCCAAAAAGGTTTACAAAATGCTTAATTTTTGCTTATTGGGCTTATTAAGCTCAATAAGAGTGTTTATTGTTCAAAACAGCTTATCGTGCTTATTTTCAAGCTTAACGTTTTTTGTAAAATTTGTTCGAAATTAGACTTTAAGCATTTATTCTTTTTAGATTTGAATTTTCTTATTGGGCCAAAAAGCCTATTAAGCATTTTGATCCGTTTTCAGATTTTGGGCTTTTCAGGCCCATTAGAGTTTTATATTACTTTTTATAATTTTTAATCAGTTTTTTATTTAATAAAAACAATCGATATTGATTTTTATTTTATTTTGTCCAATAGCGTGATTTTGTAATTTGCGGTTTTCGTATCCGTATTTATTTTCATTTTCAAGTAGGATTTTTAAAACAACGACTTATAAACGAAAATTCGATAATTTGTCCAAGTTTGTAACGAGAATCTCAATTCATAATGTCCTTGACGAAACAACAATCCATAAATCAGTCTCGTGATTTATATCCATCTTCGTAAGTTTTTGTAATATTATTCACGTTTGAATTCTCTTATTTATTTACCTATAACGTTTATATATATTACGTAGTTTATCCCAATCAAAGGTTTTCAAACCGTAATTTTTTGATGCAATAAAATAAAGTGAGGTGGTGAGTGATATTATATGATAAAGATTCTTTTAACGGTCAATTGTTGAGTTGGAATGACTCAATCCAACATAGACAACATTATTTTCATGCTAGCCGATAGCCCATCAAAGATGTGACTAGTACAACCGTTGTTCCCTATTAACTAGCTCAAATTTAACTACAAAGTTAAATTTGATCTAACTTACGCTTACTTATAGTATAAGAAAACAATTTTGTATAGATAAAAGATAACACTAAACCCTTCGACGTTTAATCCTTATTTGATATTTGTCAAAAAAAACTATATTGGTTGCATGGGGAACTACAACCCGAATTGAATGACAATATATAATGTAGTAATTTTTTCCCCAACAACTCTTAGTAAATCAAAGTATTATTAGAGTCGAAAATAAAGCTAACCTATTGAGAGACTCGGGTTCTTATTGTGTTTGGGTGACTAGAGAGTGTGCAAATGTTAAACATTTAGGGCCCGTTTGGTATGGTGTTTTTATTGGATGGGGATGGACTCAAGGTAAAAAGTATCGTTTGTTAGCTACAGATGGGTTTTAATATCAGGACTTACCCCCTTGAAATTGGGTTTTCAGAAATCATGGGCAAGAGCCCACCTTTACATGTTATTAGCAGACAAAACTTTCTCAACCATCAATTTTACATATATTTATATTTTTGCAATTAATATTCTTTGTCCTTATTTAAAAACATTATAACTAATAAATAAAAATAATAAAATTTTATATTTTTATAATATATTTTCTCTCTCTTAATCCAAAAACAAAACCCAAATTCTAAACCCTCCACTTTATAAACCTACACCTAAAGTAAAACCCGTCTTCAAACCAAACGGACCCTTAGTGCACAAACTTATCTACTCCTCTTATGACATGTTTTATTTATAGTGCTAGAGTTTGGGTATTCGTTAGGTTGTATGCATGTATCCACATGTTGGTCGGACAAGTACATATGTTTAATTTGTCTCTATTGCATGTGCCTATTCTAAAAAAGTACACAATGTGTTTTCTAGAGGTCAATATAACTATACAGGAAAAGTTTGGTATTTCAGGAATATGTACTTAATCTTAACCATTTCAAACTTATCCCTCATTCTCTTATGTATCCTTAGACATTTGTCAAATATTTAGGGTATTTTAGTGTTGAGGGGATTGTATGGGATATAGTGAATTTATTCTCAAAAATGAATGAATGCATCACCATTGTCTTTATCTTAGGGACTTCATACTAAGTGGCGAATCACTAAATGGTTAAGTCTTTCTCATAAACCAAGGTTGAGTACTTGAAAGTAGCTTATTGAATGACTATTCATTAAGTGACCTTAGTTTGTTTAAGGTTATCTAACCATTTGGTAATTTTATATTCAAAACTAAAGTAAAGATCATTTGGCACTAAATTGGCTTAACAATAACAACCTTTAAAAAGACCAGTGACATATTGGATAAATTCACATACATTAGTAACTTGGACGAACAAGACAGAAGTTGAGTAACTTAGTCGAATGTTTTGGTAAAGTATAAGAACTTCTTTTTATTCCGATAAATATCTAAAGGGAATGATATGCGTAAAAATAAACTTTTGAGAAATTACTGAACAGTAGACTACACAAATGACAAGTGTACCAATCATATGCAATATGTTGAAGTCTTTACTTATTCTAAATTAATTCAGTTTAATTTTAGTAGTTTAACTAACCCAAAACAAAAACCAATTTCACAACTAAATGTAAAACTAATATTGATTATCTTGATTTGATTTCGAATTTCTTAGGACGATAAAACCCGGTCTTTACTTTACAACGTTGCATACAATTGATACACTTGTCACTTATGTGTAGTCTATTGTTTAGTAGTTTCTCAAATGTTTATTCTACACATATCATACCCTTTATATATTTATGGGAATACAAAGAAGTTTTTATACTTTACCAAAACGTTCGACGAAATTACTCAACTTCTGTTTTGTTCGTCCAAGTTACTAATGTATGCGAATTTATTTAATATGTCACTGATCTTCTTAAAGGTTGTTATTGTTAAACTAATTTAGTGCCTAATGATCTTTATTTTAGTATTTGAATATAAATTACCAAGTGGTTAGATAACCTTAAACAAACTAAAGCCACTAAATGAATAGTCATTCAGAAAGCTACATTCAAGTACGCAACCTGGGTTTATGAGAAAGACTTAACCATTTAGTGAGTCGACCCTTAGTATAAAGTCCATAAGACAAAGACAATGATGATAGGTTCATTCAGTTATGGGAATAAACTCACTATATCTCATACAATCTCCCCAAAACTAAAATACCCTGAATATTTGACAAATTTTTAAGGAGACATAAGAGAATGAGGGATAAGTTTGAAAGGGTAAAGATTAAGTAGTTATTCCTCAAACATCAAACTTTTCCTGTTTAGTTATATTGACAAGGTCAGTCTCATCCTTGACCTCTAGAAAACACATTGTGTACTTTCTTAGAATAAGCACATGCAATAATAATAATTTACAAAGATTGCATTGCTTAATTTTGTGAAGTGTCAAAATAAATATAAACAATAATTCATGTTATTATTTTGATATTTATAATCATATGCGTATATATTTGTTGAATTATAAAACAAAATATGTTGTATGTTTAAATTATAAATGTTAGACTGTATAAAATATAAGTGGTATTTGTTTATTTTTTGAATTTTAAAAAATATTGAAAATTATAGATTTATAGTTAAGTCTATATAATTTATTTAAAATTTTACCACTAAAGTTTTATTAATTGTTTTTTAATTTTTTTTCCACAAATTTGACACTTATTTTTATGGCTTTTTTTTGTCGCCACCAAATTTCTTCAACAAAATTTTCAATTTTGACTTATTTGTATTCAATTTTTATTTTTTCCATGTAGTCGCATCGCTTGATTTTATATACGTGTCAAAATAAAACGACTTGATTGGTTCAGTTTTTAATCTACAACCTTTACTTCTCATAAAAACTATATAATCATTTTATTTTTTTATTATATAAAAAATATAATTTTAACAATAATCAAAATTATTGAAACTCTAAAGCCGTAGACATGGAGGTGTTTTTTTGTCATTCTTTTTGTAGAAGGCTCTTAATTCAACAAAGTATTCTCTTCCTTCTTAAATAAATGTCTATTTTAATATTTTTTATTTAATTTTGACAATAAATATTTATATCTGTATATTATATTTAAATCAAATTATATAAATAAATATAATAAATATAAGCTTTAAATTAAGTTTAATTGGTATAATTTTTATTACGTATCATATAACAAAAAAGTAATATTTATAGTAAAAATTAACAAAAAAATCCGTAAAAAATCATAATAGACACTTATTTAGAGACGAGAAGAGTATCTAGTTTAATAAAAAAAATTCCCAATACATTACACACGTATTCATGCTTCATTTAAACCTTATGTCAACAAAATTAAACCAAAACCAAATCTTTACCTATGTCATGGAAGTTGACCAATAATCTTCGTGAAATACATCAAAATCATGAATAAACCGATGTTTTTGAACAAAACAAGAACGTAGAGGCATCAACGATGTTGAATAAACCGATGTTGTAAATCATAAATAGTAAAGCCCCACTTTCAACAACGTAGAGGCATCAACGATGCCAGAAAATTAAGGCGGCAATGGCGATGACACAAACGTCACTGGCAAATAGGAGTGACGACAAGAACGTCGTCGGCAAGAAGAGTGACAACAAGAACGTCGTCCCGTGAAAGGGAGATAATTATTGAACGTCGGCGTTGACGATGTAGCCTGTGAGTAGAAGAGCAAAGGTTTGTGTGTGTTTATGGGTAGGAAAACAACGAAAAAGAAATGGCAATGGTAAAAGAGATATCAGCATAACTTGTTACTCTTTTACTTTCACTATTACGTAAATAATAATCCATAATAATAAAAGATATTTATCTATGAGAAAAAAAAATTACAAGTAATTTTACGAATCACGCGTGACTTCTTTAGCGAATATTTTAACAATAAAATCGTCGAACATATCAAATGCACATTTATTGAAAAATACAAATTTTTTCGTTGTGTTGGTATGTTTTTTATAACCCGAAGATTTATCGTTTGAAATATATTGTTTTTTTGCAAGATGAATGTTTTGTTTTTTGATGAAATAATAATTAAGATTCATTTATTTGATTTGATGCTGTTAGACTGGTGGGAGTGGTGTCACTCAAACTTACCGCCACCTCAGCTTTTTAACAAACTCACTACAACTCAACCAAACTCCCCACAGGAGGTAATGTCACTCACTCAAACTCGCTATAACTCACTACACATCGCTCGCACTTTTTAATTAAATATATTTTATTCATACAATTTATTAAAACACGGGTACAAAATTAAAAAACGATACATATGAAATTTAAAAACAACAATAAAAAATAAGTATTTAAAAACATAATAATTTAAGCGTTGGCATACAAATGCTCGACCAAATCTGCTCAAAGATTGTGATGTTCTTGCGAGGAGTTGATATGTCGCATAACTTGATGAATGTGTTCTTGGGTTTGAAACACATCGCCTGGTAGAATTTCTTCTTCTGGGAACCATTTAGGAGATATTGCATATTTTTTGAACTTCCGAATCATATTAGGTAATATGATGCATGTGTACATCATATTCAGGAGTCTTTCTTTCTGAAAAGCACGTGTAGGATTGGCTAATATAGCCCATTTTTTCTTCAAAACACCAAAAGCTCTTTCAATATCTTTTGTTGCGGATTCTTGTTTTTGCTTATATAAAATCCTCTTGTAGTCATCGTTTGATGGTTCGGGAATTGTTTTAACAAGTGGTGTCGATTCCGGATATATCCCGTCAACAAGATAGTATCCCCATGGATAGTGTACATCGTTAGCCACAAACTCCACATCTGGTGCTCGTCCGGTTTTCAAGTCGTTAAATAAAGGGGACTGATATAAAACGTTGATGTCTTTGTTCGACCCAGAAACACCAAAAAATGCATGTCATATCCATAAGTCCTCAGACACCACATCTTCAAGTAAAATGAATGGATTTGATCCATGATCTCGTCTAACATATTGCCCTTTATAGACAGTTGGACAACCGAACCACTCCCAGTTTGTACAATCAAGACTTCCTAACATCCCTGGAAACCCGTGCTTTGCTTCATGATGCGCATAAAGTTTCTCAACATCAGTATACGTGGGTTTCCTCATATACTCAAACCCGAATATTTCCATAACAGCACTATAAAAATGATCAAGTGATTCTCGAGAAGTTCTTGGGCTCATTTGCATATAGTCATCTAGAAAACCAGGAACGACACCGTATGCCAATTGACGAATTGGCGAGTTGCACTTTATCAACACCGAAATACCTTCTTTTCTGGTACAATCAACATTATTACGAAAGTATGCAGAATGGTGAGTCACTTCCCTAACTATCCAGTTGAAAAGGGGGCGACCCATTTGAAAAACATTCTTGAACTCTTCCGCATTGTATCGTGGGGTCGCCGAAAAAAAAAGACGCAACTAACCGATCATGAGCACCTATTCGGTGTCGAGTTATGACGTTTCTTTGTAATCGATTAGCAGTGCGTTTTCTCTTAATAAACTCAAACGCTTTTTTAATAATACTCCACTTGCGTTTCGTTGCGACTTCTGGTTTTTCAGTAGCAAAAAAGAACTCGTATTCGTCGATATTTTCTATTTTTTAGTGATTTAGAGAGAATGTGTATGAATTGTGTATGAAATGTGATTGTGTGTTTGAAAAATATGAGTTTTGGTAGGTATTTATAAGTAAAAAGGGTATTGGAAAAGTTTTTTTTTATTAAATAAAACGGTAATAAAACATGTGGGCCCTACAAGTAAAAACTCACGTTGGGTGTAAAACCCCTGTATTTACCCCTTTGACTTTGTCACCTTGTGTACACATCTTGTTTGACTCAATGTAATCTCACTTCATTATTTTATGAAGCACCAGTCTTTTATTAAATTACACTGTCAATTCTAGTATATTATTAAATATATGAGACTGTTGACGTGTTTAATTTCTTTGGCCTTCACAAAGCTCCATATTAGACACCTAAGATTTACCATATACTTTGATTTAGAAGATTTAACTTTTACATTATACCTTGCCCTAGGTAATTAATCATTTTTCATCTATTACTTAAGAATGTGACTAAAAAGTGGACACACTCCCTTTGTGTAACTCCATATCACAAGAATTGTTCTTATATCTTAGTATACCTTGACAATAACTTTCCTAAACACATTATACTACATTATTACTTTGAGATATTTACTCGGCAACTCATTTTATCCACACATGTGTATATTACACGGCTAGAGTGAAGACACACTAACCAAATTCAAACATTCTCTTAGTAAATCATGTACTAGGTGTGAGAGCCCGTACTTTCCCAGCATTATTTTATTCTTTTTATTCGTGCTTCTTGAATTTTCCAACGTATTACGTTTTCTTGTATTGCTATATGTAAATCCTTAGATTTTTAAATTATATTTTTTAAGTATTTTTCTGATCATCGATAAATACTTTATATGAAATTATAAATTTTTTTTAATTTTTTTTCCATATTTAATTTAAATCAAAGTTTTTGATTTAAAATCACCCGCGTGCGTTTTACAACGAGTTTGTTCAAAATCAATGTACAACGAGAATTCCTAGTGATCGCGATACCGACGGATGCCCGAACGTTTACGTTTATTTATCGATTATTTCGATAATTGATATTTTCGACGATTTAGTTTTAATTACGTATTAAGTTGTGTCGAGAAATCATTTAATCATTTTTATGATGCATTGTAACTTTTGAAAAGTATTTTTACGAAACCCGAGCCCCGTAAATATTTTCAATATTTACCAATAACCATTTTCTACCCTTTAAAACTATTAATTTCTTTTAGGTCCACAAGTTTGCAAATTGGCAACTTAGGTCCCTCCACTACCAACATATATAAATCAAATTTTCTTCACATAAACACATACAAACCAAACTTATAAAATTTTTCACCAAAACTCTCACACCCCTCCCTTTTTTGCCTTGTGCTCCCAAGCCAAAACACCCACATTTCATCAATTTTCCATATGATTTGATCAAAACAAAATTTGGACCACATCATAAAATCTTATGGTGATTCTAAACATACAAAAATCTTCCACATGCATCAAGATTTTATGTTCATATGATTTTTATGGTGGGGATGAGTCTTGATCATCATGCATGTGATGATCATGGCTAGATCATCTTGTTTTCATTCTAAAAAGGTTATTTTGATCTTTGATTTTTGATAAAATTTTGCATGCAAGTGTTTAGGAGTGTGTTTGGTTGATAAGTTTTATAGTATGATGATTCTATAGGTATAGGAATGATTAGTTTTGGTGGGAAAATGGATTTGACATGTTTTCTAAAAGGCTAATTTGGGACAGCAGCCTTGAACAGATTGTTTCGTGGGTTTAAGGTATGTGTAAGGCAAATATTATTTGATTTTATTTTATAGTTTTCCGAGACGGTCGTTTTGGTATAAGATAGAGTTTCTAAGTCATTACGAGTCAAAAGTTATGCTAGTTTTAGTTTTCGTGTACCGGGAGACGCAAGTCGGCACAATCCGAAATTGTGACTGATTTTGGGTCGACTCTCGGGGACTTTAGGATTGGTTAGATTGTTGATACTACTGGTTTTCAAAGTTTACAAAATGATTTTGATGAGTTTAGTAGTGGTTTCAAATGACGGATTGTCGAGTTAGTACTTTTAATGTGGTCCAAACGGTTTTATAAAACAAGTGCACAAATCTGTCCCAAATTTGGAGTCGAGTAAAGTGTCGAGCTGATGGATTTTAAAGTGTGAATTTTGGCTCAAATTTTGGTGAGGTATTATAAAGGTTATAAGTGACCTTGACACCAATTTTCATCTAAAACGGACAAGTCTAGATAGGATAGATCGGTGTGTACATTCGGGGTGTACTTGCTGATTTTTATTTGGACACATCGTTCAATGCTTGTGTTGCGTGAGTTTGAGTATTCACCATCGGACATGGTGACTTACTCAAGTGATTAGTCATTATATAAATGACTTAGCTACTGGTTCAAATAAGGTAAAGGGATACTTTGACTTGCGTTGACTTTGCGTCTTATGACGGGTCGACTTCAAGTGTACAAGTGTTTAAACGAGTAACGTTGGATAAATGGTTAGTATGAATTCATTTGGTTCGTGTCAATGGTTTTGAAACATGAATACTTTGAAAACAGTTGAGTCATATTATATTTGGTACATATCGATATTCGAATTCGAGTCTTAACGCGCGCCTTATTTTGATAGGTTGCGGTATTCGTGTTTCCCCGGGCATCCATATCGTCGGTGATCGTCTCACTACCATTGTTTCTACTCAGTTGCTGAGTACCGTGATTGACTTACCTCGTGGCTAAGGTGAGTTCATATCCCCTTTTACTTGTACATGGTTTCTAAACGCACGGTGAGATTTTACATGGTGGAACACAACCATTTAACAACTGTGTGCTATCCTCAACTTGTATCTATCCAGAAATTGTATGCTTTCCAGAACTTGAGGATTTCCAACTGATTTTCATTGATATTATTGCTTTTAGTCTTTAGCCTTAAGTTACCTCTCATTGATCATGAACCGTTAATTAAGCCTGCTACCAAGCGCGAATGTTGTGGGTGGATCCATCGGGATTGACTATCCCCGTCCCGACCTTGACGCACTAACATTTGTTTATCACTTGAGTATTTAGGCTGAATACTGACTAGATGAACTTACACTGAGTTAAGCTTCGGTTCATGAACTAAACAGCAATAATAATGTTTCGGACTATGGTTAATGATCATAACCATACTCCATACTACTTGTTTTACAAATGAATGCTTGTGTTCCACATCCTTATTGCTAAACCTATGAATTCCACTCAACTTTGTGTTGACGATTTTACATGTTTAATCTCAGGTATAATTACTTAGCTTTGCTTGGATGGGAGCCCGCAGGATATTATCGCAGCTTGGAGATTTCTGTGATGCTTTTGAAAGATTTGTTTTATATAAACTATCAGAAGTTTATTCAATCTTTTGGGCAACTTATTTTTATAAATTGAGACGAAATAATATAATTTTCCGTTTTTAAAACTCTGGGACCTATATTTAAAAACTCTGACCTTTTATAATGTAATGTACATGTTTTTATTTCGTCAGCTTTGTATGAACTGTAATTCATTGTTTCTTGTACTATGACGTGTTACCCCATCGTTGCCTAGTTGTTCCATGTCAGATGTTGGGGGTCTCACAGATTGGTATCAGAGCGATGGTTATAGGGAACTGAGTCGTTTTCAAAAACTTAGTCTATAACCGAAAGTTCAAATATTTTATTGTTTCTAAGTGTCAAACACAGAATTTGCCATTGCTGTTCGATATCTTCGCGGGTAACTCTATAATCCTTATTATTTACTTTTAATTATCGTTGTAGTATTTCATCTCTTGATTTCACTTTGAAATATTACTTTACGCTAATGACGATAATTACTATGTCATTTCAAAGCCTATGTGCTTCATGAATTATCATTGAATGTTACTGTGATTACATCTGCCTGTATTGTATTTCTTGAATTCTTGTTCTTTTCAATTGATCTTATTGCAATGATATTATATCGTTATGACGTTACATACTTGTATTCAGAGCGCGTATGCTGTTGACTTTTCATACTCATTTTTCTGAGTACTATTTCTATTTCATTTATGCGTGATACGACTGATTTCATATGCTCGTTCGTTTTGAATCATCTGTTTTTCTCGACTCGCTGCTACATGTTGTGCATACTTTCGTGTTACCATTGTTCGGAATTGAAGAAGTGTTGTTTTCGATGAAACTCCTTATTTTCATTTTACTACCGTGCGTGTTGCTTTCATTGTTTAATTCTTTTAAGATATCTATTTAGATATCCAATTTGCTTGTTGACCATTTGTGATTGAATGTCTTGAAAATTAGTCTATAGACCATTGTGTAGCTCAATGTGTCTCCCAAAAAGACTAAAAGACATCGTGTGAGTCACACATCTCGAAGAATTCGTTGACTCAGTATTGAATAATATCGTGGGTTTTCGTAATCTTGATTGGCCTTTACGCCACCGTTTTACATGACATTTGTACATGGACTACATTTTATTTCGTTGATCACTCTACGTTTCGACTTCGACTTACAACATCCGTTGTACCTGAACACATGATCGTCATTATTATGTGACGATTGTTTGGAATATGATCCTACTTGTATCCTCCCTTTTTCATTAAACCTCCTCGCCTCAGGAGTGTGACTTGTTAATATTTTATTTCTTTCTCGGTATGTCTTTTGATTTTGGAAAAAAATCACACAGCCAAAAGACCTTCCTGCATTGCATCTTGAAATTGAAGACACGGAGGTTATGCGTCGTTTTTGATCTCTCAGATTATCGTTGGCATTCTTGAACTATTTCTATACTGTGTTTTCTTTACATGATTAATTATACAGTTTATCTTCTTTCGTCTTTATGGAATCCACAAGTCTTGTGTGTACATTAATTCTGAGTTATTGTGAAATTTGGATTTAATTTCAAACTGTGTCGAAAAATATACTTTGTACAGAAACTTTACAAGAAATTTAACAGTGTCGAGAAAATATTTTTATAACTTAGACATAAAAATATATATTTCTACCTGTGGATATGTACGTTTAGGACATAATATTTTACCAGTAAACATTAAAATCGAGCAAGTTACGCTCATTTGAGATTGTAAAATCTAACAAGTTATTTTCTGAATAATTCTAAAATATCATTTTGCTGACAGATTTAATGCAAGGGCATTTTCGTCCATTTTAATTCGTTTCAAGTCTTGAGTAAAACTAGAAAGTTGTCCAAAACATCGTTTTACACCAAATTGCATTAGACTTCGAGTCTTAAAAATATCGTTTAGCGAATTAATGGGTCTGGTCAAACCCAAAAAGTCAAAGTTGACTGAAAAAGGGACAAAACTGATAAAATTTAAAAATATGGATTGTAGCGTTTTTGAGTTCGTTTGAGCTCGTAAAACTTTAACTAATGATATTTTGCAAATTAAAAACAATGATTGCGTTTGAACAAGTATAAAATAGTACCTTTGAGTTCGGTCATACATATACATAGATCGTGAACTTTTGAAACTCGGTAACTTCCTAATATAGAAACTTTTCGGAGTGATTGTACTATTTGTTAACTGATACCCTACTTTCTTAAATGTATATTATTGTCAAATTAATCACGATGTGCACACATACGAATTCCTTTATCTTTCTTTTATATATGACTTATTTGTCATTCTACAGTGTCTTTCTTTGCTTCTATTGTACCACTGATTTGGACCGAGGTTGAAGTTCTTATTTTCATCGTTCGTTATCATTTTGGCACGTGTCTCTTGACGATTCCTGCTAAACCTCTTGAAACCTTAGCACCTTGTAACCATTTCATTGATTGCCTTTAACTACCCTTTATTACCCTCATGTAACCCACTCGCTATTTTATAAGTTACCATATAAGCTCAAACTGGTATTGTTTGCGAAACATGTTACAAAATATTCCACTTGGACTTCACAAATTACTTGAAGGTTATCTTATAAAATTAATTTATATTAATTTTACAATGTATTTTCACAATTTATTCTACTTTGGTCTCATGAACAACCCTTGTAACAAAACAAATTGTTGAATTAAATATCTAGCCAGTAACTTAGTGGCGAAAAGTTTCATATGTTATTTTGATTCTTGTTTTTACAAATGCTATTATATACATATTGTTAATCATATGATATGTAATACTGGTTTGACGAAGCTGAGCATCGCATTGCTAGTCCTAAATTATGCATGGCCTGATCACCTATGCTTAATTTAGAAGGAGCCATGCAATGCCAAATAGTAGTCGCCCTAAATATTTGACCAACAATCAACTTCTTAATATGTTCCTTAAAAATTTAGATAAATAAAGTTTAGAAAACTTTTACTTCTTATGCGAGTATCAATAGTTCGCAACATACACCTATGAACCCTTATCTTTTCTTGAACAAAGTGCGTGTCTCAAACACAGATTTCCTTACTTAGCGATCTTTGCTTTAATTGTTACCTCATCATCCTCATGATACAATTTTCGTTACCTTTTGCCTAAATTGTTACCATTGATACCAAACTTGAAAGCTTCAACGTTATTATGCTTCTACATCAATCGACCTTCTCTGTCTCTTTTGGCAGACCTTCGAAACATCTCTGGACGCGGATAATGATTTATGAATGGAAGTGACCAATGATTGCGTGTATTTGTCATGATGTGTGTTAGACTTTATTGTCTTGAAATTCATTCGTACGAATCATGTGTTGATTTCGCCTTTCATTGCTAATGTTGTTCATCTTACTGGAATTACTATCAAGTAACTTTTTAATAATTTTCCTTGATTCGAAAATTCGTTGTGTGACTTTTCTCTTTCGATCGTATGTCGACCACCGAGAACTTAATAAGCCGTTATTGGTGTCACCAACTGCACTCAAGAAGCGATGACTTGCTACAGTCCTTTGTTTCTTATTATTTTTATCATTGACGCGATTGTTCTATCACGTTTGTTAAGAATTGATACGATTTTTGGTTTTATTCCCTTGTGTTATCGCTCGCATGCAGATTATTGACCTTTATATGTTTCATATTCGTTGTTATCTTGTCACCTTTTGAAAACCAGAAAATGTTACGTGTTTACCATTTGATACCTTAATCACCTTCTGGGATTTCTAAAAATTATTATTAATTTTTAAGAACGTTTTATACATTTTATCAAATGTTTAAATTACCAAAATAACTGTTTCAAGTTAAGTACCGGATCTATACATCCTCTTTGGGGTAAATTTATAACTTATGTTTAAATAGTGTCAAGTTGTATCTTTTAAAGTAATTGATTTTATCATACTTTACTGTCAACCTGATGAAATTATTAAATTAATTTATAATTTCTAACGATGATTCTAAATAACTTGGAAAATCTGATTTTTCCTAATGGTAACGTTAAACCTGAGTTTTAACAATAACTTCATACAGTCACCCAAAAGTTCTTAAGCCGATCAGGATAACTATTTGAACCGAGTTACTTTTACTTTGAAGTCCTGATCAAGAAAAAGATATAGCAACATCATACTCACTAAATACATATAGTTTGATTTTAAATCACTACACCTTGTAAAATTTTCTTTTAATCAAGAAAATATATAAACTGAGTTTTAAAGTTATACCAAAATACTAGACAACTGATTGTGACAGCTTGTATTTTAAATGATCATATGTTATTCATTTTTCCCTTCTATTTCGTTTGTGACTAGATTCTTACATTTTAAGATTTTCACGTTTACAGTTGCACGATTTGCGACCCCTTGTTGATTTACAATCTTGGTTCATTTTATCGCACTTTGCCAGTTTAAGCGATTCTTGTGTTCATTCTTGTTAGTTTATCGCACGTATCTCCAACAACTCTATCTCTCGATGTATCTCCGTATTGAAAGATCGTTATTCTAATCCAAGACTAAAAAGTTATACGAAAAGGAGTTAAGAAAACTGAAGCGTAGTGAATTCTAACCGTTAACGTTTGTCGTGGTGCAGAAATTACCTGGGAAGCAATGAATTTTGTTCTTCACTTTGTACCTCCTCTTGTTTGCATCTTCTACTGTTTTCAGGAGAACTCTGGGGACCAGAGTTCCTTTAGGGGAGAAGACTGTGAAAACCCGTACTTTCCCAGCATTATTTTATTCTTTTTACTCGTGCTTCTTGAATTTTCCAACGTATTACGTTTTCTTGTATTGCTATATGTAAATCCTGAGACTTTTAAATTATATTTTTTAAGTATTTTTCTGATCATCGATAAATACTCTGTATGGAATTATAAAAAAAAATATTTTATTTTTCCATATTTAATTAAAATCAAAGTTTTTGATTTAAAATCACCCGCGTGCGTTTTACAACGAGTTTGTTCAAAATCAATGTACAACGAGAATTCCTAGTGATCGCGATACCGACGGATGCCCAAAAGTTTACGTTTATTTATCGATTATTTCGATAATTGATATTTTCGACGATTTAGTTTTAATTACGTATTAAGTCGTGTCGAGAAATCATTTAATCATTTTTATGATGCATTGTAACTTTTGAAAAGTATTTTTACCAATAACCATTTTCTACCCTTTAAAACTATTAATTTCTTTTAGGTCCACAAGTTTGCAAATTGGCAACTTAGGTCCCTCCACTACCAACATATATAAATCAAATTTTCTTCACATAAACACATACAAACCAAACTTATAAATTTTTTCACCAAAACTCTCCCACCCCTCCCTTTCTTGCCGTGAGCTCCCAAGCCAAAACACCCTCATTTCATCAATTTTCCATATGATTTGATCAAAACAAAATTTAGACCACATCATAAAATCTTATGGTGATTCTAAACATACAAAAATCTTCCACATGCATCAAGATTTTATGTTCATATGATTTTTATGGTGGGGATGAGTCTTGATCATCATGCATGTGATGATCATGGCTAGATCATCTTGTTTTCATTCTAAAAAGGTTATTTTGATCTTTGATTTTTGATAAAATTTTGCATGCAAGTGTTTAGGAGTGTGTTTGGTTGATGGGTTTTATAGTATGATGATTCTATAGGTATAGGAATGATTAGTTTTGGTGGGAAAATGGATTTGACTTGTTTTCTAAAAGGCTAATTTGGGACAACAGCTTTAAACAGATTGTTTCGTGGGTTTATGATCTGTGAAAGGCTAAGATTATTTGATTTATAGTTTTCCAAGACGGTCGTTTTGGTATAAGATAGAGCTTCTAAGTCATTACGAGTCAAAAGTTATGCTAGTTTTAGTTTTCGTGTACTGGGAGACGCAAGTCGGCACAATCCGAAATTGTGGCTGATTTTGGGTCGACTCTCGGGGACTTTAGGCTTGGTTAGATTGTTGATACTACTGGTTTTCAAAGTTTACAAACTGAGTTTGATGAGTCTAGTAGTGGTTTCAAATGACGGATTGTCGAGTTAGTACTTCTAAAGTGGTCCAAACGGTTTTATAAAACAAGTGCACAAATCTATCCCGAATTTGGAGTCGAGTAAAGTGTCGAGCTGATGGATTTTAAAGTGTGAATTTTGGATCAAATTTTGGTGAGGTCTTATACAGGTTATAAGTGACCTTGACACCAATTTTTATCTAAAACGGATAAGTCTTGACACCAATTTTCATATTATATTTGGTACATATCGATATTTGAATTCGAGTCTTAACGCGCGACTTATTTTGATAGGTTGCGGTTTTCGTGTTTCCCCGGGCATCCATATCGTCGGTGATCGTCTCACTACCATTGTTTCTACTCAGTTGCTGAGTACCGTGATTGACTTACCTCGTGGCTAAGGTGAGTTCATAGCCCCTTTACTTGTACATGGTTTCTAAACGCGGGGTGAGATTTTACATGGTGGAACACAACCATTTAACAACTGTGTGCTATCCTCAACTTTTATCTATCCAGAAATTGTATGCTTTCCAGAACTTGAGGATTTCCAACTGATTTTCATTGATATTATTGCTTTTAGTCTTTAGCCTTAAGTTACCTCTCATTGATCATGAACCGTTAATTAATCCTGCTACCAAGCGCGAATGTTGTGGGTGGATCCATCGGGATTGACTATCCCTGTCCCGATTACCTTGACGCACTAATATTTGTTTATCACTTGAGTATTTAGGCTGAATACTGACTAGAGGAACTTACACTGAGTTAAGCTTCGGTTCATGAACTAAACAACAATAATAATGTTTCAGACTATGGTTAATGATCATAACCATACTCCATACTACTTGTTTTACAAATGAATGCTTGTGTTCCACATCCTTATTGCTAAACCTATGAATTTCACTCAACTTTGTGTTGACGATTTTACATGTTTAATCTCAGGTATAATTACTTAGATTTGCTTGGATGGGAGCCCGCAGGATATTATCGCAGCTTGGAGATTTCTGTGATGCTTTTGAAAGATTTGTTTTATATAAACTACCAGAAGTTTATTCAATCTTTTGGGCAACTTATTGTTATAAATCGAGACGAAATAATATAATTTTCCGTTTTTAAAACTCTGGGACCTATATTTAAAAACTCTGACCTTTTATGATGTAATGTACATGTTTTTATTTCGTCAGCTTTGTATGAACTGTAATTCATTGTTTCTTGTACTATGACGTGTTACCCCCTTGTTTCCTAGTTGTTCCATGTTAGATTTTGGGGGTCTCACACTAGGATTTCCTCATTAAGGTATGTACTTTATTGTCTCCCCAAAACCCATCAACTAGCCGAATACCACCACCACCTCACCTTGTACAACACTTTCACTTATGGCTTACTATTACTAGTTATCCTTGACCCTTGCCCCATGAAAACCGTCGGCCACATACACAAACTAGGAGCCAAGTGTACAATTGATATAATTAAAGAAGTGTACTTTGTATCTAAGCCTATGGATACACCTTGTACCCAAATCTTGTTATTACAAGTCTCTATCATCTATATTAGACGTGTACACAACCAAGCCACATCCATCTTCCTAGATTAGCTACCTAACTACCTTAAAAACTACCCTTCCTTGACAAACCTACGGCTTGTCTATAAATATGAACTAGTTTCACTTAAGCCACTTAACCCTTACTACATTTACTCCCAATCATACTCACACAATCTCACATTTACTCCCATGGCATTGAATTGAGTCAAGGAGCATTCAAGAAGAAAGAAGGTCACGACATACTTGAACCTTGACTAGAAAATCTTCATGGTTCTACTCTAGGTCACGGCTAATTCTAAAAATGTGTGGAACTCAAGGTTTAGCTAACTTGTTCACCATCACCACCTCTATCTAAACAAGTAAGTACTTACCTCCTCACCATTTTCGTTTACCTTTACTTCTTATGCATGGCATTCACTCAAGTTTCTTAGAAAACGAGACCAATATGCATGCACACGTAAAGTATACTAAGAAAACTCACGACTTGATTATGTTGGTTACAAGAGGACATGTTATCATGCTTAAATCTATAAGCAACTAATGAGAACAAGTACTAACCTAGTTCACTCCCTAATAAACTAAGTGCTAAACCTAGAGGATTGCTTGGCCAAAACCATATAACTCTCGGCTTATTTATAATAAGTCGAGTATAAGTCATGCCTTGATTAAGCTTTCATGAATTAAACTAAAGCATGGAAATGGTAGATTTATTAGGAAACCCAAGCATCACATTTAGTTATCCAAATAAGCCATAAGCCTTGAAACGAATAAGCCATAAGCTTCGAACCACTTAAGCCATAAGCTAATTTAAGCCGAAATAATATAAGCCCAAAATCCCAAAATTGATGTTGGTTATATTATTTTGGGTTAAGTTAGTTCACTAAATAAATGACAAGTTATAAAATTTACTTAAAGTTTTCGAGACATAAAACAAGTGCAAGGACCAAACGTGGAAAAAAGGATAGTCTAGGGTCTCGGTTATATATAACCGAGCCATAATTTAAACTCTAAGGGCTAAACTTGTCACTTTGCAAACTAGTTACAAGTCCTAGATACTTTTCGTGTCCTTTTTAGCTTTGTCCGAGACTTGGAGGACTTGTTTTGACCTTTTGGGAAACTTGTATTGACCTAGGTTACTCTTTGGGCCACTTCCATATTTATCCGAAACCATAAGGACCCTTTGTGCCAATTGATGAATCTAAACCGAGCCCTAGGGGCTGTTGTGTAAATTATATATATACCTTAACCCTAACCCAAACTACAAGGACTCATATTGCCATAACTTGAAACTTTTGCAAGCCCTAGGGGCGTTTGTAATATTATACCGAGAGTATTAGATACTTGAGGGACTGGAATCGTAAACTTACTAAACTTATATAAACCCTAATTATATACCTTCCCTAAGTGATTAAAAAGCTTAAGTTTAAATAACTCGATAAATACGAAAACTATGTACGTTCATAAACTTGTCTTTTAATTAAAATGTATAAATTTTGGAGACTTTATTAATTAAAATATAACACGTTTTAGTAAACCTTATTTATATAAGTTATATATCAATACAATTATGTTTGTACGAATAAATATAGTAAATATATTATAATAAATCTTGTACGTTTCTAACTGAATATATAACCCCTTTTAAATATTCTAAACTCACTTTATAATGGTACTCGTACGAAAAAGTTAATTAAATCAAAGTAGTAACTTGGGCAACGTAAATATTTACACAATTGATGATAATTATTTATTTATCTGAAAAACGATGAATTAACCTCAAGTGTCTTAATGATATACTTACCAGTAGAAGCATATGCAGATATTTCAGTGACTTTTGTACAACCCGTTATACTTTTACTGAGACTGTATAATTATTTAGGTTGTTGACTTTCTGTTGGGCATTACTTTGGATTCTTGAGACTGTTACTGTATTACTGAGGTGAGTTCATAGCCCCACTTCACATATATTGACACACTTTTAAATCATTTTATGGGGGAGAAAACATGCAACTTATTTTATGGATATAAATTGAACTGTACCAACTTTTAATTGTATGTGCCTATTGTAGAATTCCTCATGACCCATGAACTGAAACTGTTAAAATTATAGAATTACCTGAATGATATAGATAGATATATTTGGGATTGACCATCCCCACTTGGGTGAGTCATGCTCACTATGCCTTGGTCGGGACAACAGGTGTTTACCATGTCAAAACAGAATAAATGGGTGCCTTTTTATAAGGCGAAGCACTCTCATTTGTTGAGGGCTCAACTATGTCAAGTGTCAGTTTCAGGTAATAGGCAATATAATTACCTTTAAGCATTAATGCTTTGTGCATTACTGTTTCAGTGACTGTTTACTATCCAAACCTATTTAATAAACCTATGAATTCACCAACATTATGTTGACCCTCAAAAGCATGTTTTTCTCAGATGTTTGAAGTAGGTAGTTATCATATGCATGGATCTCAGCATCAGGGTAGAAAACATTCAAGCAAACATCTGGGGATTTTTCTCAAGGGTAACTCATAAACAATCTTTTATTTATGTTGGAACCACTTTTAATAATAATTTGCACTCCTAATCATGTAATAAATGTTTGATAATCTTTTATCTGATGCTCTATGTACTATCTGCTATTGATCCACCCACGTGACACCCAAATATTATTTCCGCTGCATTTGACCAATTTGGGGGTGTCACAGAATGGTATCAGAGCAATAGTTATAGAGAACCAGACCAAGAAAATTTATAAAATATAAAAATAATTTTTTTATATAAACTCGACTATAATTGCTTTAAAAATTGTTGAGATTTTTAGGGACTAGAATAGTTAAGCATATAGGACGTAGAGCATGCATTTCTTATGTGATTTATGTGAGCATTAATTATTAACCTTTGGTTAAATGATCTGATAAGTATTAACTAAGCCTTAGCGTGTGATGTTAAGAGAATACTCACTACAACCTTTACAACATAAAAATATCATTTGAAACTTTTTAACTTGAGTAAGCCTATACTTACGTCAATTAAAAATGATGATTATTTCGAGAGTTACTATGACATCACCGACATCTGTGCTTCCAGGATGGTTGTCCACCTCCGAGTCTGAGGACAGTCAGACTGAAGGAGTAGTTCCAGCTATTGCTTCCTCGCCTACTTCTTTGATCCCCCTTGTCGAGGAGGAAGACCCGATGACTCATACCTTGCCGCCCCTACCACCCCCGTCATCTCTTCAGGGTTACGCTCTTGGATCTGTACCCCCTCGTAAGAGGAGGCACAAGACGGTCCCCGCCTCCATCTTTGAGGTCGGAGAGGGATCTAGGACTAGACAGGTGGATCCTGTCCAGGCTCAGATTGCGGCATTAACGGCTCATCATGCTCAGGACATGGCTGATGTTCACAGTTTACTGGCAGCTAGTCAGGCCGAGCGCTCTATCTTACGAGAGCGTCTAGATTCCCTGACTTGGACTACCTGGGCATAAGCCCAAGTTTCCAGAGGGACATGGGCTATAGTTTATGATGCCCTATAGTGGCTTATGACGGAGTACGACCACGCCATCCATCGTATCTACACTTTGGAGAGCCGACAGCAGCAGAACCATGCTTCCCTGTCAGCCCAGGAGCAATCATTATCTATGTTCTTTTACTTGGCGATTGTTCGTCACGATGGAGTTACTTCAGAGACAGCTCATCTTAGAGGAGCTTTGGATACCCCCAGAGCTCAGCTAGTTCAGACTCTCCGACACGTCAAGAGGACCCGAATTGCTATGATTGCTTTACAGGACACTATGCTAGCACCAGTAGCTCCACCAGCACCCTCTGCACCAGGCACCTCCATCGGATCTGTTAGACCTGCATAGATTGGATGTACTAGATTTCATGTACATCATGATAAGCTTTTGGGTTGCATCCCAGCTATCATGATATAGGATCCCATGTACTTTTATCTTCATGCATCTTTTGTATCCTATCTTTACCGTACTCTCTTAAATAGGTGTCTGTATATATTTCATTTTAGACTGTGTGTACCACCATCCCATACAGGCGTACTATGCTTCTGTCTTGGATCGGTTGTGCCTGATGTTGTGTTTATTTTCTACCAAGAAATGACATGTACTCACTCTCTTTTGTTATATCATGTGTTGTGCTATATTATTGAGATCTGACAGGTTATACAATTTGTTGTAAATATTGTGCACAGGTTTGCCCATGCAAATAATATATAAATTATACTAACATTAAAGCTAATGATTTCATTTTGTGTATTACTACAGACAAATGGCAATCACTAGGCAAAATCCTGCCAATAATCCTGCTGATAACCCTACTGATAATCTCCCCAATGAAGATGCCACCCATAACGTCACCACTTCCCAACTTAGGGAATTGATTGACCAAGGTATCGCCACCGCTATGGCAGCTAGCCGAAACATGGACGATAGAAAAAATTCCAATAACCGCAGAAATAACAATACCACCAGAGGCTGCTCTTATCCTGATTTCCTCATGTGCAAGCCGTCCTACTATCGGGGAAAAGAAGGCGTGGTAGAGCTGATGCAATGGTTTGGAAGACTAGAGACTGTATTCCGCATCAGCGACTGCGCCGACGAGAACAAAGTCAAGTTCGCCACCTGCACATTGCTCGAAAGTGCACTCACATAGTTGAATTATGTGGTTTGGTTTCAACATCTTGGTGTAATACGGTGGGTTGGTTGGGAGGGGGAGCATGGTAGGCGGGTGATTGATAAGCAGGTTGTTGGTAAACTTGGTTGTTTCTTTGAGGTTGATATAGTTGTTTGTGAGGTGGTATGTATGGTGTACGAGGTTGTTGTTGTTGTTGAGGAGGGCGATTGAGGTTTTGTTGTTGGTTTGGGTTGTTAGGAGGAAAACCGGGTGAGGAAAGAAAGTTGTTAGAGCGGTAGCTAAGCAAATTGTGGTCTCCTTGAGGACGAGCTTGATAAGCGGCCGGAGGATAGGTACCGTATGCTGCATTCACATTCTCAGAAGGATAGTCTTGGGTGGCGGTACAAGTGGTGTAAGAGTAAGGACCCCCGCATATCTCACATGGTTGGCTAACAGCATTGACTTGAGCGTTTTTAGCATTGATGCTGTTGGTGTTGCTAGCGGTTTGGGTAGCAAGCGATTCAAGAAGCGCAGTGATTTTGTCAAGTCGCTTGTCGTTGTCACTAGTACTAGCACTAGCGGCATTGGTCCGCACACTCTTGGTTTGCACACGAGACTTATTCTCAATGATATCCCAAGCGGCATTGGAAGTCTTAACCAAAATATTACCCCCCGAGGCACTATTTAGTGAATCTTGGTCATTCATGCTTAAACCATTATAAAAAGTATTAATTTGGTGCACTTTGGTAAAACCATGTTGTGGGCACTTTCTTAAAAGGTCTTTAAAACGGTCCCAAGATTCACTAAAAGACTCATCGTACTTTTGTTCAAAATTGATAATTTCATTCCGCAAAGCGGTAGTACGAGAGGGTGGGAAAAAGTAGTTTATGAACTTGGTCTCCAAATCCGTCCACGTAAGAATACTTTGTGGCGGTTCCTTAGCAAGCCAATGCGGGGCTTGTCCCTCTAGAGAAAAGGGAAAAAGTTGTAAACGGATTACCTCTTGTGGAACATCATTGAATTTAACCGTATTGGTGAGTTGCAGGAATCTCTTGATGTGGTCATGAGGATCATCAATGGTACGCCCCAAGAATGGTTGAGCAGAGACCATCTGGATGAAACCGGATTTGAGCTCAAAGTTGTTGGCTGCAATCGCGGGTATGACAATTGAATCATTGTTGCCATCTACATGTGCTTGCAGAAGTTCAATCATCGGGCGATTGTCCGGTAGAGGCTCATTGTTGTTGTTATTGTTGTTGAGAGGTGGATTGTTATCGTTGTTGAGAGGTTGGTTATTGTTGTTGTTTTGTACACCGGCCATGTCTAAGTCTTCGCGAGGCTCGGGCTCTTGATAAGACGTTGATCGTGTACGCATGCACCTGCAAAAGAACTAATAAAGCAAACAAGAAATATTTTTGGTTTTTATGGGTTTTTTTAATTTTTTTGTATTTTTGAAAATTTTATATTTTTTAGGATTTTTGAAAGTTTTTATAAAAAAGTAACGTTCACGGTGAACGGATCCCAAAATCCAAGTTCTCACAAAAAATTGTTGATCTTAACGAGAAGAGCCGGCAGCGGCGCCATTTGATATAAGCGTTTTGTTAGGTTCAAATTAAGTCTCGGTATCTCCTCGAATTGATCACAGCTCAAAGTGGAATGATTGTTCTTGGTAAAAATAGGGGGTTTGGTTTTCTATTCTACTAAAAAGGTAAATGAATGAAGTAAATGAAGATTAAAACCAAAAACAGTTAATGAAACAAAATTTGAATTAAAATTAAACAATTAAACGATAAAGTAGTAAAATAACCTCACTGTAAACTTGCTTGATTCGGATTAATGTTGTTGATGTGGAATAACTGAAGAAATGCTCTATCCGGAATATAAGTCTATGCGGAATAATAGATCCATTCGGAATAAATGTTCTATCCGGAATAAATGCTTATGCAGAATAAATGCTTATGCGGAATAAATGCTTATGCAGAATAAATGGCTATGCGGAATAAAATGCTTATGCAGAATAAATGCTTATGCAGAATAAAATGCTTATGCAGAATAAAATGCTTATGCGGAATAAATGCTTATGCGAAATAAATGCTTATGCAGAATAAATGGCTATCCGGAATAAATGGCTATGCGGAATAAATGGTTATCCGGAATAAATGCTTATGCAGAATAAATGGCTATGCGGAATAAATGCTTATGCAGAATAAATGCTTATGCGGAATAAATGCTTATGCAGAATAAAATGCTTATGCAGAATAAAATGCTTATGTGGAATAAATGCTTATGCGGAATAAATGCTTATGCGGAATAAATGCTTATGCAGAATAAATGGCTATGCGGAATAAAATGCTTATGCAGAATAAATGCTTATGCAGAATAAATGGCTATGCGGAATAAAATGATTATGCAGAATCAATGCTTATGCGGAATAAATGCTTATGCAGAATAAATGGCTAAATGAAGAACAGTAACAGAAACGAGAAAACAGGGGAACACGATTTAATCAAAAATCGACCAAGTTTTTAACCAAATCTTAAACAAAACTAATCACAAATCATCTACTAGTCATAAACAACAAATCCCAATCATAAAAACACAAAACCCATTAACTTTTGAAGATCAAAATCAACCAAACAAGAACTTAAGAACTTTGAATAAAAAGATGAAGATGAACAAGATGATAGAAAGATTAAATGAAAACTTGTATTGATGATTAAGATTCAACAAACAAAATGGTAGGTTTAAACTTACAAGATTCAAGAAGAAATCAAAGAAAATGAAAACCACTCCTTAAGGGAGATGGTTCTTCCTACGAACTAGGAGAGAATGTAACTGAAAATAAAAACTTAAAAAACTCCTACCAAATGTGTGAGGGAATCTCCTTATATAGGTCTTCCTTTTGGTTGGTGAGTGGGCTTTCTCCCTATCTTCTTGTCTTCTCGTCTTTTCAGAAAAGTTGACGTTTTCGATTCTGATTCGATTTGTCGACGATTAAATTCAACTCGTCTTTTAATTTCTTCGTTTAATAGACTTGAGTTTCTTCGACATATGTAAATCTTCCATCTTTGGTCCTTTTCTTTGATAAATCTTCAAATAGGCCCATTGACTTCAAATCTTTTGCATCTCTTGGACAATAGACTTCGTCTTTAGTCTTTTTCCTCGATAAAACCCGTGCAATCCCATGTTTTCTTCAATATTCATCCGGTTGACTCTGAAAACACAATAAACACAAAAACTACGCATAATTCCAAACAAATGATATTAAACACGCGTTTTGGTCTTGTTTTAGTAAGAAATAAGTGGTAAAAGGATGGGTGTTTTCACACCTATCAAATCCCCTACATTTAACCATTGCCATGCCCTCATGCAATGCTTAGTGATAAAGCAATTTTACACTCTTCTCATAATCAATCAACCTTGGCCTTATTAAAATACTACTAAACAAAAATTAAAGTTCTAAGAGTAATTAAAACTTTAAAGTAAACAAAAGGATAGAAAACCATTTTCACTTGAAAATAGATATATGGAAATAACTTGCAAAGAGATCAAGGACTTACATTAGGGCTTTGGTGCTGCGAAGATTTATCACCCTCAAGTTTCACGTTCCCCAAACTAAGCTTAAAAACGAGATCATTGTTATTATAAGTTAGCAAATCAAACACTTACACACATGGCTTAATTATATGCTTAAACTCCTTTATTCCTACATGTATCTCTTATATTTTATTTTTGTCTTAGAATGATCATGAAGATGCATTTTTGGACTTATTTCGATAGTTTATTTAGGCTGAAAGCAAAGTAGGACGATTTGATCAATAGTTAGCTAAAGGACAAAATCTCTTAAAACTGCTTCTCGGGATATCAAAAAGTTCATATCTTGGCATTACTTGGTTCACGATTTGAGACCTCTCTCGGGCCGATATTTGGCATGTACTTCATACTTCATATCTTGAGAGACGTGCTTGAGATAATGGTCTCCTCATCGTTGATAGAATTTCTTCATTTGGAGACTTTTGAGGGGTACTCCAACTTTGTTGACCACGACTTCATGATTATTTCTTCAATCTCTAATTGGGATTTTGAGATACAACGATCCACCTCCTTTTCGGACTTGGATCTATTTATCCTCATACCTTGTTAGGGTCTTTTCGGATAGACTTCTCCATGATCTTTATGGGAGTTGATTGCTTTTCGTCGTGAGTCTTGATCCTTCATATTGATTTTGGGAATAATGCTTTTCACATCACTTTGGATCTTCAGCAATAAAATGGAATCCTCATGCCTTGTTAGGGCCTTTTCGGACTCGCCAATCTTCGCGTCCCGCTTCATAAGTTATGCCTTGGCTATGAACTCTTATCATTACCGAGCAACTTTTAAACGATCTTGGGCTAGAAGCTAAGTAACTTTTCAAATCGTACGACCTTACTTATTGCAGATAAATTATTAGCAAGTGATGGGAGAATAGGCAAATAATTACACCAAGTGAGCTTGTGCAAGAATACCGACTTATAATTGACTCTATCATTTCTTGTTCTCCACAATTTTAAAATTTCAAGTAATGAGACTCGTGGATGCTTAGCCTAATAAACCAATTAAGGTCTACATGGTTAAGGATACTAGCTAGAATAAACTTAGATAAGTCTATTCGGGTTGAGTCAAAATAATCGCAACGGGCCTAATATGTCAAAGATTTCAAAACTAGCTACACCACTTTATTAATATTTTTGACTTTATTGCGGGATATATACATAAGAAAGCAACGATAAAAATTTAAAAATTACGACTACATGGCCAAAGTTATTAAAAAATTTGAAAAATGTTGAAAAAGATGATTTTCCGGTTAAATGAAGGCATTTTCATGGAAAAGTCCACTTAAAACTTCTATAGAAGTCCCCCTACACTTAAGATAAACATTTTCCTCAATGTTTAAGCATGTGGGAAGAAGTCTCCCCTACACTTATGACATTGTGCACGTTGGTTAAATCAAGTTAAGGAATGGACGACTAACGTGATCAATTTCAAATGTGAGTATGAAGAAAATTGAATCACGATAGTTGAGAGATAGAACCTGATTTCGGATAACACGGGAGCATGGTTCTTCAAAGGTTCCAAAAGTGCATTTATCCCTGTAATCACATCACCACACAAAGACAAACACCTATATAGGTCCCCCTACACTTAGGAGGTTAAAACAGAAAAGGATAGATACTCGGGCTGCCTCCCGAGGAGCGTTTGTTTTTGATAACCGAGTCACGAGCCTGACTCGACCCAAAATTAGTTCATGGGGAACGTGGTGAGGGACGGAATCATCTCCTCAGAGATGTCCTCACCAAAGTACAACGTCACTCATTGGCCATTCACCTTAAAATTAGGTCCATTAGGTTGAGCGAGCTCGAGAGTACCATATGGAAAAATTTGGGCAATGGTGAATGGGCCGGACCAACGAGATTTCAGCTTGCCCAAAAAGATTTTCAACCGAGAGTTAAAGAGCAAAACTTTGTCTCCAACTTGGAACTCTCGGTTTTTAATCTTAGAGCCGTGAATGAGCTTAGTCTTTTCCTTATAGATCAAAGAATTTTCATAAGCCTCATTACGGAGTTCATTGAGCTCATTGAGTTGGATCTTGCGTAGGTCACCGGCTTTGTTGATATCAAAATTAGCCCACTTCAAGGCCCAGTAAGCCTTGTGTTCCAACTCAATGGGGAGGTGGCACGCTTTCCCGTACACAAGACGATATGGTGTACAACCAATCGGAGTCTTGTAAGCGGTACGAAAAGCCCACAAAGCATCATCAAGTTTATCAGCCCATGAGGCACGATGCTCTCCCACGGTTCTTTCAAGAATTCGCTTTAATCCTCGGTTAGAGATTTCAGCCTGGCCATTAGTTTGTGGGTGGTAGGCGGTGGAAAGACGATGATTTACACCATACTTAGCCATGACTCTTGCGAATTGGTCATTGCCAAAATGAGTCCCGTGATCACTAATAATGGCACGAGGCACACCGAATCTAGCGAATAGCGATTTCAAAAAGTTACAAACCACCCTTGCGTCATTAGTGGGTAAAGCTTTGGCTTCAACCCATTTGGAGACGTAGTCAACGGCTACAAGGATGTATTTGTTTCCTTTAGAGGAAGGGAATGGCCCCATAAAGTCGATACCCCAAACATCAAAGATTTCACATTCTTGTATGAAATTCTAAGGCATCTCATCTTTATGTGTGATCTTGCCTTGTTTTTGGCAAGCATCACATCGTTTAACCATCTCGTGAGCATCACGGTAAATGGTGGGCCAATAAAATCCCGAGTCAAACACTTTTTTGGCGGTGAAGTTGGGACCAAAGTGACCACCGGTGGGTCCTTTGTGGCAAGCGTCAAGGATTTATAAAGATGCCGGTGCATCAACACATCAGCGAATAATCAAATCAGCACATTGTTTGAATAGATACGGGTCATCCCAAAAGTAAGTCTTAATGTCTTTGAAGAACTTCTTCTTTTGTTGGGATGTTAACCCGTCAACGAGAATTCCACCCGCCAAGTAGTTCGCAATGTCCGCAAACCACGGGGCTTCATCAGAAGTCGAGTTGATAGACATTAAGGTCTCCAGGGGAAAAGAGTCATTGATCTCTTTGGTTGGATGTTCCCCTTGGTAAGGATCCTCAAGTCTACTGAGATGATCCGCGGCTAGGTTTTCAGCTCCTTTTTTATCGCGAATTTCGATTTTAAATTCTTGGAGTAGCAAAACCCAACGAAGAAGTCTTGGTTTGGAATCTTGTTTAGTTAACAAGTACTTCAACGCGGAATGATCGGTGTAAACGATTGTGGTAGAAAGGACAAGATAGGGGCGAAACTTTTCAAAGGCATAGACAACAGCTAAAAGCTCTTTTTCGGTTGTCGTGTAATGCAATTAAGCCCCCGTCATTGTCTTGCTAGCATAATGGATTGGTTGGAAGTGTTTGTTCACTCTTTGGCCCAAAACCGCTCCAATAGCAAAATCGCTAGCATCGCACATCAACTCAAAGGGAAGCTCCCAATTAGGGGTAACCAAGACAGGTGCCTTAGTAAGCTTATCCTTAAGCAAGTTGAAGGCTTCAATACACTCATTGGAAAAGATAAAAGGAGTATCTTTTTCCAAGAGGTGCGTCATCGGGCGAGCGATTTGAGAAAATCTTTGATGAATCGACGGTAGAAGCCCGCATGGCCGAGGAAACTTCTCACACCCTTCACGGTTGAAGGTGGAGGCAACTTAGAAATAACATCGACTTTAGCACGGTCTACTTCAAGACCGGCTTTGGAGATCTTGTGTCCTAGCACGATGCCCTCTTTTACCATGAAATGACATTTTTCCTAATTAAGAACAAGGCGAGTGTCTTCACACCGCTTAAGCATACGTTCTAAATTGGCAAGGCAAGCAGAGATAGAATCGCCATAAACCGAGAAATCATCCATGAATACTTCCATAGTGTCTTCCACCGTGTCATGGAAGATAGCCATCATACACCTTTGGAACGTCCCAGGAGCATTGCATAAACCAAAAGGCATGCGTTTGTAAGCAAATGTTCCGTAGGGACAAGTGAATGTGGTCTTTTCTTGGTCCTTGGGATCGATGGGAATTCGAAAATACCCGGAGAAACCGTCTAAGAAGTAGTAATAGTCATTACCAGCAAGACGCTCGAGCACTTGATCCATGAAAGGAAGAGGAAAGTGGTCTTTTCTCGTGGCATCATTGAGTTTGCGATAGTCGATACAATTTCTCCACCCAGTAACGAGACGAGTGGGAATCAACTCGTTGTGTTCATTGGAAACAACGGTTATTCCGCCCTTCTTGGGCACACAATGGACGGGACTTACCCATGGCGAATCCGAGATAGGGTAAATCAAGCCGGCATCAAGAAGTTTGATAACCTCTTGTTTGATGACGTCATGAATACGAGGATTAACCCTTCTTTGGCTCTGGATTGCGGGTTTAAAGTCATCTTCCATGAGAATCTTGTGAGTACAAAAGTTCGGATCAATTCCGCGGATATTAGAAATTCTCCAAGCAATTGCCTTCTTATGATCTTTAAGCACGGCGATGAGGCGAGATTTCTCTTCTTCTTTCAAGTCCTTCGCGATGATGACGGGCGACTTCTTCTTATCTTCAAGGAACACGTACTCGAGATGGGGCGGCAACTCCTTAAGTTCTAAATCCGGAGGATTTTCGAGGGGAGGCGTTTTCAAAGTCGGAGCATCGATAGCAATAACCGTGGGAGATGGTGGAGAAAGATAGTCTTCTTTAAGAAGGTTTTCAATGAGGCGAAGATCTTCACCCCAATCGGTGGGGGAATCGTCATTTGTTAAGTTCACATCTCCCATGGTGGCTTCCAAATCTTTCCAAAGGAAATCACTTTCTCCAAATAGAGATAGTGATGAATCAATAGAGGAAACGGTCTCAACATTGGGAAGAGAGGTAGGAATACTTTTGCAAGCATCTTTGAAGTGTTCTTCACAAGCCTCATCAAGAACGTCAATACAATTAACACTCTCGTATGAATAAGGCTGTTTAGACAACTTTTCCATGTTGAAGACGATTTTATCGTCACCCACTCTCATGATAAGCTCACCGGCTTCAACATCGATGAGAGTGCGACCGGTACTCAAGAATGGATGACCAACGATCAATGGCACACGAGGGTCCATGTCGTAGTCAACGACAACGAAATCGGCAGGAAAAGTGAATTTGTCGACTCCTACAAAGATGTCTTCAGCTATCCCCACTGGATAAGCAACCGTACGGTTAGCTAATTCCAAAGTCATTTTGGTGGGGACTAGCTCGGGGAGAGATAATTGCTTCCACACACTTAAAGGCATTAAGTTAATATTGGCACCTAGATCGGCTAGGGCCATGCAATTCTCTACTCCCGGGAAGTTGCAAGGGATTAAGAAACGACCCGGATCACCAAGCTTGGTTGGCAATTTCCTTAAGAGCACTGCAGAGCAATTCTTATTAAGTTGGGTGTTAGCAATATCAAGAAGTTTCTCCTTGTCGCTAAGAAGATCTTTGAACATTTTAGCATACTTGGGCATGTGAGCGAGAACCTCAGCAAAGGAGATGTTAAAATTCAATTGTTTAAACATTTTAAGAAAGTTCGAAACTTGAATATCATCCTTGCTTTTGAGCTTTTCTTTCCTCAACCTTGATGGATAAGGTATATCGGAAGAAGAGGAAGGCTTTGGGAGAATAGGATCACTCACATCCTTGGGTGGAGGAGGGGTAGAAGTAAGAGGTGGAGAAATTGGGGAAGTAGAAGGAGGAGGAATAGGAGCAGGTGACTCGTTCTCCTTAGTCACAATCACCGGTGGAGGTATAGGAAGCTCGGGTTCCTTGGTACCTTTGCCACTGCGAGTGGTGATTGCTTTCAACTCCCCTCTTGGATTCGCAAGGGTGTTACTCGGAAGAGTACCCGAAGAAGAGGGTTGATTACCTTGGAAGAAACCAGCCATCATGTTCCTTAAGTCAGTCGTTTGACTTGACAAAGTGTTTCTCATATCAGCTCTCAGATCGTTCCCTTGTTTCACCATGTATGCTTTCAAGTTGAGCACTTCCCGCTGGAGATTTTCCACAATCACATCATTTGTCCGCATGTAGGTTTCAACATCTTGGTGTAATGCGGTGGGTTGGTTGGGAGGGGGAGCATGGTAGGCGGGTGATTGATAAGCAGGTTGTTGGTAAACTTGGTTGTTTCTTTGAGGTTGATATGGTTGTTTGTGAGGTGGTATGTATGGTGTACGAGGTTGTTGTTGTTGAGGAGGGCGATTGAGGTTTTGTTGTTGGTTTGGGTTGTTAGGAGGAAAACCGGGTGGGGAAAGAAAGTTGTTAGAGCGGTAGCTAAGCAAATTGCGGTCTCCTTGAGGACGAGCTTGATAAGCGGCCGGAGGATAGGTACCGTATGCTGCATTCACATTCTCAGAAGGATAGTCTTGGGTGGCGGTACAAGTGGTGTAAGAGTGAGGACCCCCGCATATCTCACATGGTTGGCTAACATCATTGACTTGAGCGTTTTTAGCATTGATGTTGTTGGTGTTGCTAGCGGTTTGGGTAGCAAGCGATTCAAGAAGCGCAGTGATTTTGTCAAGTTGCTTGTCGTTGTCACTAGTACTAGCACTAGCGGCATTGGTCCGCACACTCTTGGTTTGCACACGAGACTTATTCTCAATGATATCCCAAGCGGCATTGGAAGTCTTAACCAAAATATTACCCCCCGAGGCACTATTTAGTGAATCTTGGTCATTCATGCTTAAACCATTATAAAAAGTATTAATTTGGTGCACTTTGGTAAAACCATGTCGTGGGCACTTTCTTAAAAGGTCTTTAAAACGGTCCCAAGATTCACTAAAAGACTCATCGTACTTTTGTTCAAAATTGATAATTTCATTCCGCAAAGCGGTAGTACGAGAGGGTGGGAAAAAGTAGTTTATGAACTTGGTCTCCAAATCCGTCCACGTAAGAATACTTTGTGGCAGTTCCTTAGCAAGCCAATGTCGGGCTTGTCCCTCTAGAGAAAAGGGAAAAAGTTGTAAACGGATTACCTCTTGTGGAACACCATTGAATTTGACCGTATTCGTGAGTTGCAGGAATCTCTTGATGTGGTCATGAGGATCATCAATGGTACGCCCCAAGAATGGTTGAGCAGAGACCATCTGGATGAAACCGGATTTGAGCTCAAAGTTGTTGGCTGCAATCGCGGGTATGATAATTGGATCATTGTTGCCATCTACATGTGCTTGCAGAAGTCAATCATCGGGCGATTGTCCGGTAGAGGCTCATTGTTGTTGTTATTGTTGTTGAGAGGTGGATTGTTATTGTTGTTGTTATTATTGCTGTTGAGAGGTGGGTTATTGTTGTTGTTTTGTACACCGGCCATGTCTAAGTCTTCGAGAGTCTCGGGCTCTTGATAAGACGTTGATCGTGTACGCATGCACCTGCAAAAGAACTAACAAAGCAAACAAGAAATATTTTTGGTTTTTATGGGTTTTTAATTTTTTTGTATTTTTGAAAATTTTATATTTTTTAGGATTTTTGAAAGTTTTTATAAAAAAGTAACGTTCACGGTGAACGGATCCCAAAATCCAAGTTCTCACAAAAAACTGTTGATCTTAACGAGAAGAGCCGGCAGCGGCGCCATTTGATATAAGCGTTTTGTTAGGTTCAGATTAAGTCTCGGTATCTCCTCGAATTGATCACAGCTCAAAGTGGAATGATTGTTCTTGGCGACAAATAGGGGGTTTAGTTTTCTATTCTACTAAAAAGGTAAATGAATGAAGTAAATGAAGATTAAAACCAAAAACAGTTAATGAAACAAAACTTGAATTAAAATTAAACAATTAAACGATAAAGTAGTAAAATAACCTCACTGTAAACTTGCTTGATTCGGAATAATGTTGTTGATGTGGAATAACTGATGAAATGCTCTATCCGGAATATAAGTCTATGTGGAATAATAGATCCATTCGGAATAAAGGTTCTATCCGGAATAAATGCTTATGCAGAATAAATGCTTATGCGGAATAAATGCTTATGCAGAATAAATGGCTATGCAGAATAAATGCTTATGCAGAATAAAATGCTTATGCAGAATAAAATGCTTATGCGGAATAAATGCTTATGCGGAATAAATGCTTATGCAGAATAAATGGCTATCCGGAATAAATGGCTATGCGGAATAAATGGTTATCCGGAATAAATGCTTATGCAGAATAAATGGCTATGCGGAATAAATGCTTATGCAGAATAAATGCTTATGCGGAATAAATGCTTATGCAGAATAAAATGCTTATGCAGAATAAAATGCTTATGCGGAATAAATGCTTATGCGGAATAAATGCTTATGCGGAATAAATGCTTATGCAGATAAATGGCTATGCGGAATAAAATGCTTATGCAGAATAAATGCTTATGCAGAATAAATGGCTATGCGGAATAAAATGCTTATGCAGAATGAATGCTTATGCGGAATAAATGCTTATGCAGAATAAATGGCTAAATGAAGAACAGTAACAGAAACGAGAAAACAGGGGAACACGATTTAATCAAAAATCGACCAAGTTTTTAACCAAATCTTAAACAAAACTAATCACAAATCATCTAGTAGTCATAAACAACAAATCCCAATCATAAAAACACAAAACCCATTAACTTTTGAAGATCAAAATCAACCAAACAAGAACTTAAGAACTTTGAATAAAAAGATGAAGATGAACAAGATGATAGAAAGATTAAATGAAAACTTGTATTGATGATTAAGATTCAACAAACAAAATGGTAGGTTTAAACTTACAAGATTCAAGAAGAAATCAAAGAAAATGAAAACCACTCCTTAAGGGAGATGGTTCTTCCTACGAACTAGGAGAGAATGTAACTGAAAATAAAAACTTAAAAAACTCCTACCAAATGTGTGAGGGAATCTCCTTATATAGGTCTTCCTTTTGGTTGGTGAGTGGGCTTTCTCCCTATCTTCTTGTCTTCTCGTCTTTTCAGAAAAGTTGACGTTTTCGATTCTGATTCGATTTGTCGACGATTAAATTCAACTCGTCTTTTAATTTCTTCGTTTAATAGACTTGAGTTTCTTCGACATATGTAAATCTTCCATCTTTGGTCATTTTCTTTGATAAATCTTCAAATAGGCCCATTGACTTCAAATCTTTTGCATCTCTTGGACAATAGACTTCGTCTTTAGTCTTTTTCCTCGATAAAACCCGTGCAATCCCATGTTTTCTTCAATATTCATCCGGTTGACTTTGAAAACACAATAAACACAAAAACCACGCATAATTCCAAACAAATGATATTAAACACGCGTTTTGGTCTTGTTTTAGTAAGAAATAAGTGGTAAAAGGATGGGTGTTTTCACACCTATCAGTTATATAACCAGAGATTTCAAGAATTGACCCTCATGTGCACTAGGATGTTTCCCGAGAAGGAGGAAAATATTGAGAAGTATGTTGGAGGACTCCCTGACGGCATCCATGATAGCGTCTTCGCCTCTCGACCCACTACTGTCGAGAAGGCCATGGAATTTGCTATTGAGTTGATCAACAAGAGAGCCTGCACCATCTCCAAGAGACATACTGAGAACAAGAGAAAGATGGATGACAATGTCCTCAGCCATTACCAACCAACTCCAAAGAGGCAAAACACCGGGTAAGTTTACAGTGCTATCTCTACCGCCGACCCAAGGGCTTACGAAGGTACCAAACCTATGTGTACGAGGTGCCACTTCCATCACAAGGTGGGTATCCCATGCAATGCTACAAATGTGGAGAAACCCCTCCTAACATGCTAGGAGAGGTTATATATAGCCCACCCTACATGTGGGCTATATGGGCTATATGTTTACATAATGGATCACGAGCCCAATACTTGAATATATCGTTGGAGTGACCGATTCTTTCTAAATACGTAAAAACGTATTTCCAACAATCTCCCCTAAGGGAGGTCACACCATTTTACAAAGTCTTAAACGTAGCATACTATGCTTGAGTCTTCGATCTTGTTCTTGTGAATATGCTGATGAGATCTTTGACGTTAGTCTTGAGCATGTTTCCCTTGACCTTGTGCATTCATCACTTGTGAAATTTTCCTCCTCGTGACTTCATGTTCCACATACTTATACTTTTATAAATTCTTGAAAGCTTCAGAGTTTGATACAGCGGAAGACTTGACTTTTAGGCTTTCTTGAATTTGTTGAAGTTAAGTTCATAAAGTATAAGCATGCGAGGACGACTTCTTTTCAGATAGTACATCACAATGCCACCTTCTTGTTACGCTGCATAAGACAGTTAGCAACAAAACATATACACGGATGAAATGGCTTTGAACATTTCATTCTACTTCGGTAGCATTTTACCTCCGATCAGTGAAGACCGTTGGACGATATGAAATATCGTACTTGTGGCAGGTAGTTTCAATGAAGAACCTCCTTGACAAGATTTCGCGGGTAAACCCGTTCTCTTTATTTCACCGTCTAAAGCTGACTGCGAACATAAAGAGTGAATCATTTGGATAGTATTATCCGTATGATTGAAGCCGTCAATTCATGTTCCTGGACCAAGTGAAATTCAATTAAGAACCGCACCATCGTTACTTTCCAGTAGTCACGAGCTTGATTCATATAGAATCTTGCAAGTTACCTACCAAGTGCTGTTTGAGGTTAACACTAGAAGGATTTCCACTCATCACTGTGAACACTATAGAGTGTCACTCTGAGTGTTCTGGCAAGATCACTAAGATATTGCGTAGAGGCCTGGAACGTGTTTAAGTTCAGTTAAGAATTAAACCATTGTTGCTTTCCAGTTATCACAAGCTTGATTCATGAAGAATCGCACAAGTCACCTACCATGAGCTTTTTGATATTCTCTCAAGAAGGATTTCCATCTTCATTGTGAATACTTTCGTATTACTCGGATGTTCAGGCAAGATCATGAAGATTTTGCGTAGGACTCTTAAGATCTTTCTTACTTTTCACAATGTGTGAAGAAGCAAGGAATTATGAAAGTGTGTCCTAATGAGATATTTGATGATCTCAAATGGCTCTAGACTCGATCGTGCATTTTGGATTTTAGTGAGTGGAGGCTGGAGATGAGTGCCACCATTTCAATACCAATTTATTCGGAGTGAATAAATCGATAGATAATGCGTTGTCTCCATGTGGTTAAAACAAATATCTTTTGAGAGATATCTGAGTTAGCTGGGATAGGTTGTGCATTGCATCACTGGGTCCATGATGTCTTATGTTCAATATCAAGCATCATTGAAAATGATCTCAATAGCATATGTATTGACCCAGTTTCTGCCTAAGGTTGTAAGGAGGGCTTCTTTCTTTAGACCCTTTATCTTTACAATTCTTTTTCATTCTTCAACCCCTTCAATGCTTACCAATACTTCTTAACTAGCACCTTGTTGTGATTGTTCCAGTGCTAACTTAAGTACTTGGTCGGCATTCAACTACGTTCACAATCTTTCTCCATCTTTCGTAAGGACTACTATTTCTAGCTATGGAATGTCCTTGGGAAGATTCCTCCGGTTCTAGAGGAATCATTGGACTTTAACCTACCCTACCATCCTTATGTCACCACAATCTTCATCGTCGTGAATAGAGATGTTTTAGGTAAGTGTATGTCACTATGAAATCCATTTTGATATCCAAATCCATTTTGCTCCCCCTTAACATATGCCACGATATTCGAAAACATTTTGCACATGTCGGGATGAGCTATCACGTTAAGTCAAACCATTTGTGATTAATCATTTCCCATATTAGATCACATTTTCTCCCGCATATTAAAAATATTAACCCAATCGATGTTTTTAATATCAATTGATTTAATAGTATTTTAAGAAAATTTGGGAAGAAAAATGCAAATCCAATTATCTTCATGAATTACACAAGCTCCCCCTCAAATTAATGAGGGTGTACTTAAAACGTAAATAAAATACCTTTTAAACACAAGTGTAAGGTACTTATCACGTGCAAAGATCATATATGATAATGTATTCACAAGATTAGCGGTTTACGAGGTTAGACCTGAATGATGGAGAACATCATATGAAAGAATCACATGGTTCTTGTTCACGAATGTTGGTCGCCTCGTCACGTCTGAAGTTATCTCTTGACTCCATGAGTACGATTGATATCGTTGTCTTGACACCAATATGTGAACTTGGCACTTTCGGCGTCAAAGATTTTGAATGCTTGGTAAGTGCTCCCCCTCAATTGTTGACCCGTGTTCTATTGAAAGAGCTTTAGTCGTCGTTTGAGTAGTCGCATCGTCGAGTATGTAGATATCAATTGTAAATTGCTATGATTGGTGGAGATGATAACTTCATAAAAACAAGATTTCTCTTGTTTTAACAAATAAATGCACTGACACGTACATATATTCGTGTTGGATTGTGTTATTACATAAACACAATCCCTTACATGGTTATCAAGTAAACCATGCCCGAGAAAAATTAATTCCCGTTGTTGAGTCAAAGCTTTCTGGTGAAATGCTTGACTTGAATATGAAAAGCGGGTTACTATCTGAAATAATAACAAGCCATTTTGAGCATCTTTTAAAACATTTGAACTTCTGCTCGAACTTTATTTACAACCCTGTGTCATTATTGAATGACATTTCTAGTATCGTAAATATTATAGATTCTAGAAGACATGCTCTTTTTATCAAAACATTTTTGAACACACAATTTTGAAAGATTTAGAAAAACCTTTTGAGAAATTCTCTAAAAATTGTGTTCAATGTTTTGAAAACCAATTACTTGAGCTTAAGATGTTGAATATCTTACAAAACGAGCTCAAGTCCGAGAAGTTGTAAACTTCCCGTTGTGAGGATAAGTTTATCATCGGCGATAAACTTTTCTTTTAACTGAAGAACGAGTCCTAAGTTGACATTTACTTAGAAGTGGTTTTCATGAGCTTGAAAATTTTTGAATGTTTTAATGTAAAGCTCATGACCGAGAAAGATGAATTTATCGTTGTGAAGAAAAGTTATCTTATTTAAAAGATACACTTTTCTTTATGAGCTTAAAACTTGGAATGTTTTAATACAAGTTCATGACCGAGAAAAATTAATTTCTCGTTACGAGGATAAGTTATCATTAAAGATAAGCTTTTCTATAATGGATGTCCGAATTATAGTCTGATATTTAACTGTAAGTCAGTGTGCATGAGCTTTAAAAACTTCGAATGTTTTTAATATAAGCTCATGCCCGAGAAAAATTAATTTCTCGTTGTAAGGATAAGTTTATCATCGACGATAAACCTTCCTTTCTTTGAAGCCCGGGGCATAATCTGAAATGTGATTATACGCCATTTACACGAGCTTAAAAACCTTTGAATAATTTGAATGTAAGCTCGTGTCCGAGAAAATTTAATTTCTCGTTATGAGGATAAGTTTATCATCGGCGATAAACTTTCCTTTATTTGAAGAACGGGTCATTATCTGACATTTAACAATGAACCATATACACGAGCTTAAAACCTTTGAATAGTTTAAATGTAAGATCGTGTCCGAGAAAATTTAATCGTTAATGAGGGTGAGTTATCGTTGCATAGATAAACTTCCCTTTCTTTGAAATCCGGGTCATTGTCTGTCATTTAACGAGGAGCCATTTACACGAGCTTAAAACTTGAATAGTTTTAATATAAGCTCGTCTCCGAGAAAATTTAATTTCTTGTCTTGAGGGTAAGTTATCGTTGACGAGATGAACTTCCCTTTCTTTGAAGTTCGGGTCACAGACTGTGATTTGAATGTGAGCCAGATACACAAGCTTAACACTTTTGAATAGTTTTAATATAAGCTCGTGTCCGAGAAAATTTAATTTCTCGTTTTTAGGGTAAGTTATCGTTGCGTATATAAACTTCCCTTTCTTTGAAGTTCGGGTCACAGACTGTGATTTGTTTATAAGCCTTTGTGCATGAGCTTAAAACTTGGAATGTTTTTTATATAAGATCATGCCCGAGAAAAATTAATTTCTCGTTGTAAGGATAAGTTTATCATCGGCGATAAACTTTCCTTTCTTTGATGAACGAGTTACAGTCTGTGATGTGACTATAAGTCATTTTATACATCTTAACTGCGAGTCCCCTGAGACAGTTGTTTCTTAGATATCAGCTTTTTCAGCAACCAAACTCTGAGAGTGTCCTTAGTTGTACGGTATACAAAGATTGGACCGTTGTGTTCTTGTTGAACGTTAACTTTGGTACCTGCATTCTCATTAGAAAGTTGTATGCTTTGATGTGGGTTAGCAATATCTATCTTTGAAGCAAGTGAGGATTCATAGTTTTCTTTTCTTGTGCCAGAGGTGACCTGAGGAGATGATTCACTTGTCTTAGCTGGCAAACGTTTCCTTTTATAGAAAACCTTAAGTTCAGGCTTAAGTGATGTATCATCCTTTTCAATTTCCTCCCTAGTAGTCTTAGTAGAATCGGAGCCTATCCTAGTTAAAGGACACTCGTTTCCTACTAGAGTGAAAGTTCTACCAGTGGGGCGCCACATTTTACCAATGGGTTTGATTTTTGATACCCACTGGGATTTAAGTCTAGCACGGGAGTTCACCTCATTAAGTAATTTCTTGACACAAGAATCATGATTGGCTTTAAAGACACATTTCCTACATGTTTTACAAGTCTCATATTCAATGTCCGAGTAGGATCTAGAATTCCTAGATGATTGATTGATGCTCCTAGGATGTGACATGCTACGGTTAGCAGTGTTGGGTAAATTAGAAGGCATCTGACTAGGTTTGAAATTCCTATCTCTTACTTGAGTCTTTTGCTTAGCTTCCCTTAGACCAAATGTATGGCGAACGTCATTTGAACTAGTTCGAGACGTGTTCTTTGGACTATGTCTAGGGAGACTAGATGCAATCATGTGATTAGGTCTTGCAAAAGCTGTTTTAGTCACATTGGCCCTAGTTCGTGGATTGACTGGTCTAGAAAGATGAACCATATCAACTTGGGAGTCAAACCGCGGTCTCGAGTATTGAGGTCGCTCGGATCTAAATGCAGTCAGTTGTCTAACAGACTAAATTTGAGGCTGTTTCCCCAAGATTGATGGTTTTTCAAGCTTATTGTCCACACCAGTTCCTTTAGATTTCCTTAATTCGTTTTTCAACGCAGCTATAGCAAAGACCTTTTCCTGTAGTTGAGCCTTTAAAGTCTCATTTTCTTTGAGCAATTCATCTTGGGATGCCAACTTAGATTCAAGCAACTTAATTTGTTTCAAAAGATTATCCTTTTCAGCTTTAGAATCTAGAACTGTGTGATCCAATTTTCGTTCAAGATCAACGTTTGATTTTTCAAGTTTTTCAAAATATGTTTCAAACTTGTCAGTTCTCTTAGAAAGTTCTAGTTTGGCATCCTCAAAATCTTTTGATTGCTGAGCTACGATCGTTTCGAGCTCTTTAATCTTGGAATCGGAATCAGTTAACGAAGCAATCATAAAGTATTAATCATGATGTACTATAGCATTCTGAACAATCTTTCCCCCATTATGACGCACATCGGATGAATCTAAAGTGGTAAAACTATCACCCTTTTCCATCCCATGTTTGTCATAATTAGGTTCGAAATGCTCAACATGCGGTAGTTCATCGGGATAGACATCATATACAACATTACATTGTACCATATTTGTAGGCTCTTCGTCATAAACGGGTATGGTGTCATCATAAGAGATGTCTGTAACATTCCCTGATGTGTTGCTGATGTCATGCTTAACTGTTGATTCCATGTCCTTGCAATCTTTAGGAGCCTCCAATTCATTAGTCGTATGACCATTTTGCTCTTGCGTCGTAGAATCTTGCACTCCATTATCACACGCTTGCTGAAGTCGGAATTTTTCATAAATCGAAGACGAGACCGATGTCATGAGTTTCAATAGTGTACCACAGAAAACTTGAAGCTCGGTATGTGTGTCTCGAAAAAATGATTGGCAAATCACTGATCTTTCAGACGTGATGATATTGAATTGGAGGAAAGGCGTGAGTTGTGTCACGAGAGCTTGATATGCAGATTCTGATGCAGAATGATTAAAGTCTGCTTTGTGAAGTTGCTCAGCTAGTTGGTTCATGGTGAGGAGTATGGAATCAATGAATGTATAACGATCTTGACCAAAGAGTGTCACAAATTTTCTCCCTCCTTGAATCCATGAAAGAGTCACAAGATGAGACTGAAGTAGTTGAAATGAAGTGATGCCATTATCACTAGCTTTGTCTTGCATTTTATGCGCTTCTCCCTTTTGAAAAATTGAATCCAAAGATTCCATGGAAATTTGATGAAAATTTCTTGGATCCTTGTTGGGACACAATAATTTTGTGGTCGTGGTTGATTTCGGGATATCACAATTCGAGAAGAAACTTAGAAATGAAATTCACGGGATATGACAAAACCAACAAAAGATCCGTGAATAACTCTTAAAAATCCTCGATTGATAATATAACTCTTTTCTCGGCTCAAAAATTGTTGTCGGCTCAAACGTTGATAAAACAAACCGGGGTCCAAATTAAAGTCGGCTCACTCCAAAAATAAAGCCCGTAAACTAATTAACCCAACCTTTGGTTAATATAGTAATTAGCCCGACAAGTTACTAAAGAACCAAATAGGTACTAGACTAAGCCCAACAAAAAGACTTAACCCGACCCAAAAATGAATTTATATTGCCAAAAAATTAATATTCGACCCCAAAAAAAAAAAATTCCTTTTACAAGAATATATTTTAAAAATGGAGTTGCTGATGGATGTCTACGTTGCTACCCTATGGTTGAAAACTTTAAATAATATTAGAATATCTTTTTAGGCAAATATTTTACTTAATTCTTTTATTATTTCCAGGGTGGCAGGAAGTCGCAGTATACAGAACACGTGTTTTTAATATCACGTGGTTATCCCACGAATATAACAGATATTAAGAACCTCTTGTTTACTCCGCCCCACTAAAATATCAGATAATAAATCCCAATATCTGTTCTCAGACCTAAATCTAATATAAACTCCTTCTAAACCACTCACCTTGTTTCATCTGCCCCATATAGAAACCTTCGTCTTCTTCATCCAAATACCACCTCAAATCCTCCCTCAAATCCTGGTTACTCCCAAAAACGTGTCTCCATCGAGTTACCAAAATATTCTCTTTAATCCAGATTACTCCCAACCTTATTATCTACGCCCCTTTTGTCTTTGACCCATCAATCAATTAATCATGCAACCTTCGTCCCATCAATCCAAAATACTATTACCCCTTTAATTCATTCGTGGCTGCAAACAAGAAATCCTATGAATTAGTATAGCCTAAGGTGAATCAAATTTATTAAAGACCACGAGGGTTAAGCACTCTCAATCTTCAAGATCCAAAAAGGGGTCTCGGGTAGGTGTTTTATTTAATGTATTGTCGGTTTGATTTGCTTTTTGAGTCTAAGATCGATGATGATTTACAGCGGAGATCTTGTTTGTAAAAAATATGTGTAAAAATCAAAACAGTTTCGAAAAAGAATTAGTGTTGAGTCTAGATAGGTGTTGGGATTGAGGTTGAGGTGAGTCTTGAATGTGTCAGTTTGTGAGTCGTGTGAGTCGAGGGTGTTGTGTTTGTTGGCGTGTTGGGACGAGAATGGTTTAGCTGAGTGTGTTTGAGTCTTTCATCGTGTGTGATTGTTCGAGAGATTTGGGTGTTTGGTTTTAAAAAATACGAGTGTGTTCCGAGTCTAAGTCTATGAGTGAAGTGGTGTTGGTCCTGTTATGTTTGAATCGAGTGAGGGGCCTTATCCGGAAGCAAAGTCTTATCCATAATACTTTTTTTTCAACTTCTTATCCGGAATACGTCTTACTTCTTATCCGGAATACATGTGTTCTTATCCGGAATGTATTTTTCTCTTATCCAGAATGCATGTTTCTAATATTATCCGGAATGCATCATTCCTTATCCGGAAACAAAAAAGAATACACTTCTTATCCGGAATACAAAAATGTGTGTTATCCGGAATACACGTTCGACATCTTATCCGGAATACTGCGTCCACTGCTTATCCGGAATAATACTGGAGCTTATCCGGAATACGGGGTCTACTATTTATCCGGAATATATGTTGACTTCTTATCTGGAATGAAACTTCTGAATACCAGATCTAGAGAAAAGGTGATAAGGACCATAAAACTGATGTACCAGATACAAAACGTGATAAGGACAATACTAAAGGTTGACAAAAGTTGATAAAAGATTCAAATCAAGACAAAATAAGAGACAAGAAAATTATGACTATTTGAAAAAAAATTGTGGTAGAGAGATGAAAGCAGTAGTATCAAAAAGAAAAAATTAATAAACGATCCAAGTTTTGTTATTTTGTAAAAAAATTTGACCACCAAATCAATAGATAAAAACACGCAAATCCTAAGATTCAACCATGGCTCTTGATACCAATTGTAGAATCATATATTCTTAGGATTGTAGATGTGTTTGTAAAGATCTAAAGAGATGGAAGGAAAAGGAAGAACTAGAGAGAGAAAGGAGAGGAAAGGAGAGGTAGAGAGAGAAAGATGATATTTGATAAATGAAAGTGTGATGAACAAAATGACCAACCCCTCCTAACATGCTAGGAGGGGGTATATATAGCCCACCCTACATGTGGGCTATATGTTTACATAATGGATCACGAGCCCAATACTTGAATATATCGTTGGAGTGACTGATCCTTTCTAAATACGTAAAAACGTATTTCCAACACCATGCAAGTCCTGCTACAAATGTGGAGAAATTGGCCATTTTGCTCGCACTTGCTAAGTGAATGCTGTTACCCAGGTCCGACCCAACCCTATTGCTAGAAACAACAATCGAGGCGGACCTAATGCCCGTGGACCCGGGAATGGACAATCAGGAAACCGCAACGCTGTAGGAGGAAGTAACAATGGTACAAAGAAAGGAGTTGTGTGCTATGAGTGTGGAGCACCCGGACATGTGAGACCAGGTTTCCCCAAGTTGGCTAGTCAGAACAAGAACAATGGAGGACCCACATCCAGAGTATACGTGGTAGGCAATGCAAAAGTTAACCCAGACTCCAACATTGTTACTGGTACGTTTTTACTAAACAATCGTTATGCATCCATTTTATTTGACACTGGAGCAAACAGAAGCTTTATTTCTACTGAATTTAGTAACATACTAGAAATTATCCCTTCCATGTTAGACCGCCATTTCTTCATAGAATTAGCAGACGGTAAGATCGTAGAGGCCGATACCATCATTAGGGGTTGTACTCTGAACCTTTCCAACCATCCATTCAATATTGACCTAATTCCAGTAAACCTAGGCAGTTTCGATGTTATCATTGGTATGGACTGATTAGCTAAGTATCACGTAGTAATCGTTTGCGACGAGAAACTAGTCCGCCTGCTATGGGGAAACGAGACCTTAATCATCCAAGGCGACGATAACATTGACCTTATTGACACTAGGCTCAGTGTTATCTCTTGTACCAAAGTCCAGAAATATTTGTTGAGAGGATGTCCCATCTTTTTGGCCCATATTTCCCAAGCAGATGAAGAAGACAAGCCCGAGAAGAAGCAAATCAAGGACGTACATATCGTCCGAGATTTTGCCGAAGTCTTTCCTGAAGAATTGCCAAGTCTACCACCAGCCCGACAGGTGGAATTCCAGATCGACTTGATCCCAAGAGTTTCACCCGTAGCAAAGGCTCCTTATCGATTAGCACCATCAGAAATGAAAGAACTAGCTGAACAACTTCAAGAATTGTCTGACAAAGGATTCATCCGACCTAGTTCCTCACCATGGGGAGCTCCAGTCTTATTTATCAAAAAGAAAGATGGTTCTTTTCGAATGTGCATTGATTAAAGAGAATTGAATAAGTTAACTGTAAAGAACCGTTATCCACTCCCCCGCATTGACGACTTATTCGACCAACTACAAGGGTCAGGTGTGTATTCCAAGATTGATCTACGATCTGGGTACCACCAATTGAGAGTCAGAGAGGAGGATATTTCAAAGACCGCTTTTAGGACTCGTTACGGCCATTACGAATTCCAGGTCATGCCTTTTGGGTTGACCAACACTCCTGCCATCTTCATGGACCTTTTGAATCGTGTGTGCAGACCCTACCTGGATAAATTCGTGATAGTCTTCATAGACGACATACTCATCTATTCCAAAAATGAACAAGAGCACGAGGAACACCTTACCCAAGTGCTGAAGGTACTTAAGGAGGAATAGTTGTACGCCAAGTTCTCCAAATGTGAATTTTGGATTCCCAGGGTTCAATTCCTCGGCCATGTTATTGACATCGAGGGTATTCATGTAGACCCAGCAAAGGTTGAATCTGTCAAGGATTGGGCATCTCCTAAATCACCAACAGAGATCCGCCAATTCCTAGGCCTTGCAGGATACTATCATCGATTCATCGAAGGTTTCTACAAAATAGCCAAACCAATGACAAAACTCACACATAAAGGAATAAAGTTTGATTAGGGAGAGAAAGAAGAGTCAGCTTTCCAACTGATCAAGGAGAAGTTGTGCAGTGCGCCTATTCTGGCCTTACCCGAGGGTAACGACGACTTCGTTATTGTGATGCGTCACACAAAGGCGTGGGTGCAGTGTTGATGTAAAGAACGAAGGTGATCGCTTATGCCTCCAGGCAACTGAAGAAACATGAGAAGAACTATACTACTCATGATCTAGAACTTGGATCCGTGGTTTTTGCTTTAAAAATATGGAGACACTATCTGTACGGAACCAAGTGCACAGTGCATACCGACCATAAGAGTTTGCAACACATACTGGATCAAAAGGAGCTAAACATGAGGCAACGTCGTTGGATTGAATTGCTAAGTGATTACGACTGCGAGATCAAATACCACCCCGGTAAAGCAAACGTGCTTGTTGATGCTCTAAGCTGTAAGGAGACCGATCCTCCTATGAGGGTCCGAGCACTAGTCATGATGATTAGCCTGGACCTACCCAAGCAAATTCTAGAAGCTCAGACACAAGTTCAAAAGCCTGAAAACCTCGTGAAGGAAGATATTGGAGGTATGCTTAGGACCAACCTCACCAAAGAGAAATTAGAGCCAAGAGCGGATGGAATCCTGTGTTTGCATGGGAAGAGTTGGTTACCTTGTTATGGGGACTTGAGGAATGTAATCATGCACGAGTCCCATAAATCCAAGTATTCCATACATCTTGGATCTGAAAATATGTATCAGGATATGAAGAAGTTATACTAGTGGCCGAACATGAAAGCAAACATCGCCACTTATGTTCAGAGGTGTCTGACTTGCTCTCGTGTCAAGACCGAACACCAAAAACCATCCGGTTTGTTAGTTCAGCCGGAGATACCCAAGTGGAAATGGAAGAATATCACTATGGACTTCATCACCAAGCTTCCAAAGTCGTCTTACGGTTACGACACTATTTGGGTAATCGTCAATCGACTCACCAAATCCGCGCACTTTCTGCCAATCAGGGAAACTGACTCCCTAACAAAACTAGCCAAGACATATCTTAAGGAGATAGTGACTAAGCATGGAATACCAGTCTCAATAATCTGTGATCGAGACGGTAGATTCACATCCAACTTCTGGAAGGCTTTCCAACGAGCTTTAGGAACAAGCTTAGATATGAGTACTACTTAACACCCGCAGACTGACGGTCAAAGTGAACGGACAATCCAGACCCTGGAAGACATGTTGCGAGCATGCGTGATTGACTTTGGGAATGGTTGGGTTGATCACATCCCTTTGGTTGAGTTCTCCTACAATAATAGTTATCATGCTAGCATCAAGGCTGCCCCCTTCGAAGCACCATATGGTAGGAAATGCCGTTCCCTGGTGTGTTGGGCAGAAGTAGGCGAATTTCAACTCACTAGACCGGAACTAATCCAGGAAACTATTGACAAGATAGTCCTCATAAAGCAAAGGATCCAAGCTGCCCGCGACCGAAAAAAGAGCTTTGCGAACCAGAAACGAAAGCCTATGCAGTTTGAAGTAGGTGACCGTGTCATGCTCAAGGTATCACCTTGGAAGGGAGTAGTACGCTTTGGTAAACGTGGGAAACTGAACCCACGTTATGTAGGCCCTTTTAAAGTGATAGCCAGGATCGGGGAGGTCGCCTACCGTTTGGAGTTACCCCAACAGTTAAGTCGAGTGCACTCCACCTTTCACGTATCTAACCTGAAGAAGTGCTATGCTGATGAACCTCTAGCTATGCCATTGGAAGGAGTACACTTTGATGACAAACTCCAGTTCACAGAAGAACCAGTGGAAATCATGGATAGGATAGTTAAAAAGTTGAATAATAGCCGCATCCCGTTGGTCAAGGTACGATAGAACTCGAGGAGAGGTCCTGAGTTCACCTGGGAACGAGAAGACTCGTTCAAAACCAAGTATCCACACTTGTTCACCTGACCAGTGACGTTAATCTAAGCTTTGAGGACAAAGCTAAAATAACGGGAACGTGCTGTAAAACCCCTGTGTTTACCCCTTTGACTTTGTCACCTTGTGTACACATCTAGTTTGACTCAATGTAATCCCACTTCATTATTTTATGAAGCACCAGTCAGATTTTGGGGGTCTCACACTAGGATTTCCTCATTAAGGCTTGTACTTGATTGTCTCCCCTAAACCCATCAACTAGCCGAATACCACCACCACCTCACCTTGTACAACACTTTCACTTATGGCTTACTATTACTAGTCATCCTTGACCCTTGCCCCATGAAAACCGTCGGCCACATACACAAACTAGGAGCCAAGTGTACATATGATACAATTAAAGAAGTGTACTTTGTATCTAAGCCTATGGATACACCTTGTACCCAAATCTTGTTATTACAAGTCTCTATCATCTATATTAGACGTGTACACAACCAAGCCACATCCATCTTCCTAGATTAGCTACCTAACTACCTTAAAAACTACCCTTCCTTGACAAACCTACGGCTTGTCTATAAATATGAACTAGTTTCACTTAAGCCACTTAACCCTTACTACATTTACTCCCAATCATACTCACACAATCTCACATTTACTCCCATGGCATTGAATTGAGTCAAGGAGCATTGAAGAAGAAAGAAGGTCAAGGCATACTTGAACCCTGACTAGAAAATCTTCATGGTTCTACTCTAGGTCACGGCTAAGTTCTAAAAACGTGTAGAACTCAAGGTTTAGCTAACTTGTTCACGATCACCACCTCTATCTAAACAAGTAAGTACTTACCTCCTCACCATTTTCATTTACCTTTACTTCTTATGCATGGCATTCACTCAAGTTTCTTAGAAAACGAGACCAATATGCATGCACACGTAAAGTATACTAAGAAAACTCACGGCTTGATTATGTTGGTTACAAGAGGACATGTTATCATGCTTAAATCTATAAGCAACTAATGAGAACAAGTACTAACCTAGTTCACTCCCTAAGAAACTAAGTGCTAAACCTAGAGGATTGCTTGGCCAAAACCATATAACTCTCGGCTTATTTATAATAAGTCGAGTATAAGTCATGCCTTGATTAAGATTTCATGAATTAAACTAAAGCATGGAAATGGTAGATTTATTAGGAAACCCAAGCATCACATTTAGTTATCCAAATAAGCCATAAGCTTCGAACCACTTAAGCCATAAGCTAATTTAAGCCGAAATAATATAAACCCAAAAGCCCAAAATAGATGTTGGTAATATTATTTTGGGTTAAGTTAGTTCACTAAATAAATGACAAGTTATAAAATTTACTTAAAGTTTTCGAGACATAAAACAAGTGCAAGGACCAAACGTGGAAAAAAGGATAGTCTAGGGTCTCGGTTATATATAACTGAGCCATAATTTGAACTCTAAGGGCTAAACTTGTCACTTTGCAAACTAGTTACAAGACCTAGATACTTTTCGTGTCCTTTTTAGCTTTGTCCGAGACTTGGAGGACTTATTTTGACCTTTTGGGAAACTTATATTGACCTAGGTTACTCTTTGGGCCACTTCCATATTTATCCGAAACCATAAGGACCCTTTGTGCCAATTGATGAATCTAATCCGAGCCCTAGGGGCTGTTGTGTAAATTATATATATACCTTAACCCTAACCGAAACTACAAGGACTCATATTGCCATAACTTGAAACTTTTGCAAGCCCTAGGGGCGTTTGAAATATTATACCGAGAATATTAGATACTTGAGGGACTGGAATCGTAAACTTACTAAACTTATATAAACTCTAATTATATACCTTCCCTAACTGATTAAAAAGCGTAAGTTTAAATAACTCGATAAATACGAAAACTATGTACGTTCATAAACTTGCCTTTTAATTAAAATGTATAAATTTTAGAGACTTTATTAATTAAAATATAACACGTTTTAGTAAAAATTATTTATATAAATAATTTTTTTTTATTTTTTATATAAATTATATATAAATACAATTATGTTTGTACGAATAAATATAGTAAATATATTATAATAAATCTTGTACGTTTCTAACTAAATATATAACCCCTTTTAAATATTCTAAACTCACTTTATAATGGTACTCATACGAAAAAGTTAATTAAATCAAAGTAGTAACTTGGGCAACGTAAATATTTACACAATTGATGATAATTATTTATTTATCTGAAAAACGATGAATTAACCTCAAGTGTCTTAATGATATACTTACCAGTAGAAGCATATGCAGATATTTCAGTGACTTTTGTACAACCCGTTATACTTTTACTAAGACTGTATAATTATTTAGGTTGTTGATTGTGTGTTCGACATTACTTTGGATTCTTGAGACTGTTACTGTATTACTGAGGTGAGTTCATAGCCCCACTTCACATATATTGACAAACTTTTAAATCCTTTTATGGGGAAAAAACATGCAACTTATTTTATGGATATAAATTGAACTGTACCAACTTTTAATTGTATGTGCCTATTGTAGAATTCCTCATGACCCGTGAACTGAAACTGTTAAAATTATAGAATTACCTGAACGATATAGATAGATATATTTGGGATTGACCATCCCCACTTGGGTGAGTTATGCTCACTGTGCCTTGGCCGGGGCAACAGGTGTTTACCATGTCAAAACAGAATAAATGGGTGCCTTTTTATAAGGCGAAGCGCTCTCATTTGTTGAGGGCTCAACTATGTCAAGTGTCAGTTTCAGGCAATAGGCAATATAATTACCTTTAAGCATTAATGGTTTGTGCATTATTGTTTCAGTGACTGTTTACTATCCAAACCTATTTAATAAACCTATGAATTCACCAACATTATGTTGACACTCAAAAGCATGTTTTTCTCAAGTGTTTGAAGCAGGTAGTTATTATATGCATGGATTTCAGCATCAGGGTAGACAACATTCTAGCAAACATCTGGGGATTTTTCTCAAGGGGAACTCATAAACAATCTTTTATTTATGTTGGAACTACTTTTAATAATAATTTGCACTCCTAATCATGTAATAAATATTTGATAATATTTTATCTGATGCTCTATGTATTATCTACTATTGATCCACCAACATGACGCCCAAATATTATTTCCGTTACATTTGACCAATTTGAGGGTGTCACATTGGGTGAGTCTGATATACATTTTTCTCTGTTGCGACTAACTCGCACGCGACTATTAAGCAGTGTGGTGGTTACTCGCGCGCCAGTTGAGGCACTCACGAATGGCTTTTATGCCACTCCCTTCAGCCTTATATACGTATTTCATATCTACAAACGAACAATATACTTTTAGATGAAAAAAAAATTTATGTACAACAAAAGTATAATTGTAAAATCACTCGTGTTCTATGTAACTCGGGACATAAGCATATACTTTTCTTTTATCAAATTAGATTGTATTTTATATCTCTTTTTCCCATCTTTTTTCTCTTTTCTTTCTTTATTTGTTTACCAAAATTTAACGTGTCATTTGCGCATTGAAGAAGAGAAATATCGACCCTATGTTGATTGTTGAAGAGAAAAGTATGTCCACAAATACTTTTGTTGCAAGCTCCAACCGCTATAATAAATGTTTTAAAATCGGGGTAACTAAACCGATCGAATCGCTTGACTTATGCATCGGTTCGAAGAGCGAGTTGGATATGACCAGATTTTTAATTGTTTGAGAACTTGATTAAAACATTACTCCCTCCGTCCCACTTTAATTGTCCTCATTTGACTTTTTGAAGTCTTATTTTTTCAATTTTGATCTTAAATATTTTTGTTTTTATTATATAATACTTGATGTAAAATATATGAATGAATTGATTTTTAAATGTATTTTCATTAATATCATTATCATCAAGTATTATATAACACAAAAGAATTTATTAAAGATCAAAGTTGAAGAAATAAGACTTCAAAAAGTCAAACGAGGACAATAATAGTGGGACGGAGGTAGTATTTTTTTTACTCGAGTTGATTCGGTTTGATAAATCCAGCCGAATCAAGATTTTTGTTAATAATATATTTTCAAAACATTTTTGTCATACAAATCTCTAAATTTTAAAGATAAATAAAAGTAATCATGATTAGTGTTACTTAAAATAAAGTCACAATTAACTAAAAACAATAATAATATTGTTTTATTATAGTCTATGATTGTAAGATAAATTATAAGATTATAATTACTACATATTAAATATATATATAAAATATATACATATACTAGTATATAAAATCGAGTTGATCTGACTATTTAACCAATAAATTATAAGATTATAATTACCGCATATTAAATATATAAAAAATATACAAATACTATATGAAACCAAATTGAATTAACGATTTAACTGATTGAAACCAATTGATCCATGGACTAATTATTAGACTGGGTCAATTAAAAATCTGGGTTTTAAAACATTGGCTATATAACAGTCATACGAAGAATTGAGAAAGCTTGGGCGATGGCGAATCCGGGTCCTCTTGCTTTAGCCCTCGCTTCATAGTAAACTCTTTCGAGGGTGGTACGTAAAACTTTAACGTATTTAACCGGGGGGAAATAGTTATTTGTAGTGACTTGCAAAGTTGCTTCGATACATAGGCGACTTCATGAAGCTATGATCATTATCCCAAGTTTTATGAGGTATGATTGAACATGTCAAGTCGTTTTATGAAAATAATTCTATAAATTTCTTATGATGTAACATTTCAATTTTTTTACCGTTTTTTGTTACTATATGCTTGCATCTCGGCCAAATTTCATAATTGGCGAGACGATATAAAACAACCCACGTTAGTTCTGAAAGACACATATCAATTACCCTATGTACCTATATCTACGGCAATCTTGTCTTAATTCAAATCTATGCAACGTGTTGTTTTTTAGGACGTTACTAGTACGATGTTACGAGTACTACCTAACTGTGTGCATTTATATCCCGGCCATGCATGTTACCAAGGACGTTGATTAGCCATGTTCTAGTTAACTTTCTATCTATAAATTCATGCAAGAAACGCTTGTTAGAATCATAATACTCTTGCAAACTTCATTTATATACTTCAATTTACGCTTTTCAAGTAACTAAAACATGAGGTCAACTACAAACATCACACTTTGTGCACTAGCCATTCTAGTGATGGTATTGGCTACACCCAAGGTTGCATTCTCGGCATGCTCCGTGACTTCACTAGCACCATGCATGCCTGCTTTCTCGTCAGGATCCACCCCAACTGATTCGTGCTGCTCGAACCTAAAGCAGCAGCAACCATGCTTGTGCGAGTACATAAAGAATCCATCCTTGAAGCAGTATGTAAGTTCTCCTAATGCCAAGAAGGTTGCTAGCACTTGTGGAGTATCCGTTCCTAAATGCTAATAATCCACCCTATGTTAAGGATCGGAGTTTGTTACGTACTCCTAATGAACAATTAATATATGTAACACTAGTATTATGTGCTGTTCTATCACAATATATTAAGACGCTTCATTAGTGAAAAGAGCTACTTATGTATCTCTTGTACACTAAATGGGTGGTATTATTTTGTGCGCTCGTTATATATACTTTGATCAATAAAACCATCCACTTGAGATGTTTATTTGCTTACTTGTCCTAGATTAACTTTTGAAAGTAACTATATAAGTTAATTGATCATATTATTTAAAGTTAGATGTGAGATTTATATGCCACCCAGCAAATGAGTCAATTAAATTTAGCTTTGTAAAGCTAGAGAATAGAAATGCAACAAAGAATGAAATTGCCGAGATAGAGAATGACTCTAAAAATACTAAGGGGCCGTTTGGTTCAAGATATTAAAATTCTGGAATTCTAATTTCTAGTATATTAAAATTCCTCAGAATTTAAAATTCTAGAATTTAAAATGCCTAAGCCTGGTTGGCAGAATTTATAATTTTCTGAAATCTTGATTTTAGGTTGAACCAATTATCGAATAAATATTTCTTTATATATTTTCTATTTAAAAGATTAAAATTCGAATTTTCACCTTTTATATAAATTTTAAAAAAATTATATAAATTTTATAAAAAATTTATAATAATTTTATTTAAAATTTATAAAAATATATATATAAATATTATAAGAATTTATATAAATTTTATATTATATAAATTTTTTAAATTCTTATACAAAATTTATAAAAAGTTTATATAAATTTTATAAAAATATATATATAAACCTTATAAAAAGTTTATATATTATAAAAAAATCATAAATTTTATAAAAAAATTATATAAATATTATAAAAGAATTCATTAAAATAAAATTTTAAATTTTTTTTATATAAGTTTTATAAAAATCTTATAAAAAATTTATATAAATTTTATATAAGTTTTATTAAAAAATTCATTAAAATTCTTAAAAAATCATTTAATTTTATAAAAAAAATTATATATATTTTATAAAAAATTCATTAATTTTATAAAAAAAGTATTTAAATTTTTTAAGAAATTTCAATAAATTTTATAAAAAAAATATATATATATTTAATAAAAAAATTGTATATTAATATTTACTTAAATTTATATAAATTTTATAAGTTTTATATAAATTTTTAAATTTTTATTTAAATATAAAAACTGAAATAATAACGACAAGAAAAAAAGTTTATGAAAAATAATTTTCAAGTAAATTAAAATTCCTCACTTTTTGGAGGAATTCTAATATCCCTCATTTTGGGAATTCAAGGAATTTTAAATTCCTTCTTTGGTTATACCCACACAATATTTTAGGATATTAAAATGTAAAAATTTTGAATATCCCCCAATATCCTTGAATATCCCCGAACCAAACGGCACCTAATGAGATTTTGATAATTGGTAAAAATAGAGGATGGAAACCTAGAATACATCATAATACTGATTCTTTTGTTTGTTGTGATGAAAGACTCAAAATTTAATGAATGAGAGTTGATTTGTACCTATATCCTTACATTACTTAGTGTATAAATATTAAAAGATATAAATGTCATAAAACATATATTTGGAATATGCAAATAACTTTGTTGATTTGCATAATCCACAAAGTTATTTGTATATTCCAAATATATGTTTTATGACATTTATATTTTTTAATATTTATAACTCCATTAAGTAATGTAAAGATATAAATGTTAAGATATCAAACATTTTGAGTATATAAATAAATTTTGAGAGTGTACAAATTATTAGCCTCAGTGAATAAATGCATTTGAGCCTTTTTTATCCGTGAAGTTCATAACTTTTAATAACATTATGACATAAAACACTATACATAAAATTTATCTTGATAAAGAGCACCACCTGCTACAAAGATTACATCCTCTAAGCAAAAAGTGCATGAAAGCAACTTTATATATGAATGAGTTAGAAACTACTTGTGAAAATATCTTCAAAGTTTCGAATGAACTTGAAACTCTTGCTTCTTTTCTTTTATCACTCTACCATCCTGTAGCTCCACTAGGCACAGACTATCTGGGATTCTGGATCAACTTCAATGAGTGACATAGCTGCCCCTTTTACAACGTCATATCGTATCCATGTCCATGTTCTTCATTCTTTGTGGATGTTGCTCTTTTTTTATAGTGTGCATATATTCACCTCGCTTCTTTATCAATAAATTTATCAAGATTTCTATCAGCCACACCTTTTCTACTTTTGCTTCGATGAGTTTCGATGTATTTCTACTTTTGTTTACACATTAGGTTGCTTGTACATATTCAGATATGATGTGATAAAAAAACTTGAAACATGTCAATAAAAAGAATAGCAACGTACTTAGACATATAAAAGTAAATAACCGTCAACGACGAAAGAAAACTTACGAGTTTTTTTAGGGTTGATAAGTACACCCTAGTTTCATAATGTAATCAAGGTAATTAGAAAGGTTACAATCTATACATAATAGTCCATTGATCAACATGCTAACCTTGATCAATTGATCAACAGATTTAATGATGAAACCCTAATGTTTATAGCAAACTAATAAAGGCTTATGATATGATCAATTTTGTAGATAAATTAATAAAATCAAATACAAGAATTACCTTATTTTGGATTGATAATAGTTTTCACCAGCAATAAGTTAAGTACAAGGATGATAGGCGGGTTAAAAAAATTGAGTTGCTATCGAATTTGGGAGAATTTGTGTGTAATGTGCAACTCACGTGTAGTTTGTGTATTTACTCCCTTTTTACGCTCCCATTTCATTCTCAAAAAAATTAGGAAGAATTGTAATAACCGAATTTTTTCAATTCTTTATAAAGTCTATTTATCGTTCCTCAAATCGTCTCGAATTGATCAAAAATAATTCACAAGATTTATTCGTTTTTGGTTAAGATATATTTTTGGTTTTTATGTTACTTGAATGCACGTAAAAAGATAAAAATAATACTATAGCTACGTAAATACTTACTAATCTAAAACAAAGTGCAATTACCGCAATTAAAGCACAAAGAACAAAATTAAACGGCACAATTAAAATGTAAACGAGAATTACTAAAATGCCAAACAAGAATAAAAGTATAAATGCAAAATATTAAAATGCTAGAAATGTAAATACAAATTTATCCTAAAAATATAAATGCAAAATTTATTCTAAAAATGTATAAAAAAAACTATTATTATTTAAATTCTATTTAAATCTAAAGTTATCTAAAACAAAATTAATTAAAACTCATTTATTTAAAAACTAACAATTTAAATTTCTAAATATAATAAAATATATTTTTATTTGTTTTTGTTTATTTATTATATTAAAACTTTATAAAAGCAATGTTATAAAACTATTAATTAAAACACTACTACAAAAAAGTCCATGGAGAGTGGTCCAAAAAGGCTATGGAGACTTGTTTTGTAGGACGTCTCTATGTGGAGGATCTCCTTGCTCGAAACATAAAGAGACTTGTTTTTAAACCAGTCTCTATTAAAAGAATCGACACTGGTTATCTTCATAAAAACAAGTCTCTTTAGAGATTGGTCTCCATACTAATCTCTAGAAAGCAGTCTTTTTAAGAGCATCTAACCAGTCTTTTTATGAAGTAAAAAAATGTGTTTTTTTCTAAAAACCAGTCTCTTTTTAATTAATTCTTTTAAAAAAAAATTGGAATTTTTATTAAATTCCAAATTTTACAAATTTAACCCTCTACAATGAAATAATATAAATACAAGAATTCTATAGAAAAATAAATTAAAGGACTTGAATTGTCATAAACAACAAATGTATGTAAATAAAAACAACTTTATTAATTGGAAGGATTAAAATTGTCAAATACATATTTCGAATCAAATTTGTTTTTATTTAACTTGTCGCCACAATATAAACCAAGCTCCAACAATCGCGTTCAACTCTTTCTTATTCAACGACGCTCGTTATTCCACGGTACCTACAAGTAATTTAATCAAATTAACACAATAAGCTAGATAAAAGCAATAAAGGAATCTATAAGAGTATAATCAATGAAAATACTAGTTTTAATTTGAAGGTTGAAATTAGTACTACTAGGTCTAAATAACAATACTTAGAATTACAATTGGCTCTCTCTTTTGTGACATGGAGTATTAATGTATTATACTATTAATCAAACAGAACCAATAAGAAAACCATACTTGTAAGAGCAACCGTGCCGGTTATTGCCATAGCACTAACTTCCACAACAAGAAAGCACACTAAATCCCATTTGTTTTTCTGTATCAAAGACGCATAGTATTTTATCACAAGTAGGTCAATAAGAACAGCAAAATAATCAGCTTATGGAATTCTCTGAAGTAGAGAGCAAAGCAACTTAAAAACAAACCTTCCCGATGCAATTAGATACCCAAGGGCAGTGATGGTCAAATTGTTCCACACAACGCTTACAGGTAGAACAATGCTTTGCACGAAGAGGTCGAACAATCTAAACATCAAAAAACAATTAAGATGGTAAGAATATCAATACAAAAAGTGGAAATATTACACACAGGAGTGCTGGTGCTAGTCCCAGTTTTGAAAGACGACCAAATGCCCCCTCGTGACAAAAAAAAGTTTATGTGTTTTAACCTATACCAATAATCGCCCAACTTGTCTGACTTGCCGACAACATGAGAAGTTACCGTTGCCTATGAACTTACAGTGCCATTTTCAACAGAAGAGCTCGGCCTCTTGCAGCTACATCCTCTCTTTGCACATAAGCCGTTCCAACTGCCAAGACTGTTTCACTCTCTCTAGTTGTTGTTTTCTAGCATAAATGAGACATTTCAAAGCAGTTATAAATGACAATAATAAAAAACAAATATTAAACATCAGCAAGTATAAAATGAAAAAATAACTTAACCATTAGGTCCATAACTTACAGACTGTGTAACCACTCGCACACAGTCATCGGATTCTCAGATATTATATTTGCATACAAATTGTCCTTTACTTTTCCAGGGGCCACAAGAACTTTCAGGTTCCATAATTCGGACTGAAAATTCTCCCACCATATAGACATCATCACTATTCAAATTATCATGTTCATATGTTTTATTTGGTGGGCACACTCTTGATCTATCAAAGTTGATAGGACTGGATTAAAGGCTTTAGAACCTGCACATATTAAAAAGATAGGAATTCTAAGTCAATGCAATTATTTGAATATAAAGAAATTAAAGAATCCAAGGTCATTGCAGACAATGGTCCATATTCACTGATATTATAAAACATCAACTGTCAAACCATATAGTCCAAACATCCTTAATATGTATTCAGTATTCTACTTGTTCTCTTCTATTACACTTCTTATCTTCAATTACACATGGCTGACTAATTGATTCTAATGTGAAACGTGAAAGCTATAATATGATACCTCACAAAATCAAAACTAAACATAATATAATAAAATAAAAATGTAGTTATTTTAATTTTCAGATAACATCATGTGAATAAAAGATAAACAACAAACCTTCAAATAGACTAAAGACGGTAATCGATTCGATATTGATTGAAATGATTCGAAACTAATCTGTAACGATATAAAAATCACATCAAGTTTAAAATCAACAAAAATTATCAATAGAAAGCTTAATTTAAAGAAAGCATTCACCTTTAAAGTAATTGTATAAACAACAATCATATTACAGGCTTCCATAAGCGCTTCCGTAACTGTATTACGAAGTAATAAAAACAAACTGATTAGTAAACTCTAACTTTTGCTTGCCTCAATGATAACGTTCACCATAATCACAATAACAATTACTAATCAATGATAGATTTAACAAACCCTAACTTTTGCACTAATAAGAACGATCATGAATAAGCTACAAATGATGAGAAAATCGAATTGATTTTGATTTTGAGCAATCGTAATGAGGACTAATCAGAAAAAATTGATGAATATACCTGGTCAGATTGAATTGATGAATATACCGGGTCAGATCGAATCGATGAATTTACCGGGTCAGATCGAATTGATGAATACCGGGGGTCAGATCGAATTGATGAATATACCGGGTCAGATCGAATTGAATAGATTTCGAATATGAATGAATCGTTTATATTGATTTTGAGTAACTGAACTCAACTTTTATAGAAAATAACGCTATAGATTTATTGTGAATTTGTGATATCAGTGTATGTTTGGAGAAAATAAAGGATATCCAGTCTTTTTTGTGTGGTAAAGTGATACATTGTTTTTTAATAACTACAATAAAAAGTGCTCACCTTTCAATATAACTACTAATATAAACGCTTTGCTTTGCGTGTAATCGTCAGAATCATGTTTTGTATTTTGAGGATATCAACGGAGAAGGAAGATCAGTATGGTCAACAAAACATTGTTTAATGTTTGGAGAACACACAGATGGATAAAAAAGAGTTGGGTGTATTTGGATGTGGTTTTTGGAAAGAAGATGAAATTATGATTTTGGGTTTAAAGTTTTTTGGTGAAATAGATGGAGGGATAATTCCCGCTTGTTAGTTTTAAGTAAATTAAAAATAAAGTTTTGGGTTAAAATGTGTAAAAACACTGGTTTTTTTTATAAAAAATGGTGTCTATGAAACAAACATATAGAGACATGTTTTTACGTAAAAACCAGTGTCTTTACTTTTATAAAAAAGACTGGTTGCATCTTAAAAACCGGTTTCTTTAGAATTCACATTATGGAGACTGGTTTTTTCTAAGAAAACCAGTTTCCATGCATTCTCTTCCCACCAGTTTTGGTCATAGAGACATGTTTTTTCATAACCAGTCTTTTTAAGAGGGTCTCTTTAGCGTTTTGTGTAGTAGTGAAATTTACTAAATGAAAACTTGTATTAATACTTAGTAAAAACTGACAGCTAAAACTTATGAAGGTATATTAAATTCTAAGGCTGTATTTAAACAAAACAGATCACTAGAACAAGTTGTAAAAACGTTTGTCTGTTACCCGTGAGGTCACAGTGTTCGAGTCCCACTATGGACACTTTTTGTGAATGATTTTTTTTCTTTTTTTGACAATTAAAATTTGAAAACAAAGACACAGGAATGACTACTTGTGAATATATTTTAGACTGATAAAATTAGTAAAAAACTACACAGACTAAATGAGTCTGCTAGCTCAAACAATACAGCACAAACACACAAATATCAGTTAACAGAGAACAGGCAAACCAAATGGTCAACCGAATCTATAAACCACACCTAAACAAACTTAATCAATATAGAAAAATCTAACAAGCAAATGCAGATTCAATAATCAAATATGAATACCAATTATATCAGCAGACAAATCAGAACTCTAATATCAACCTAAACAAACTTAAACTAAAATAATCAAACAGATTTATCTAAAAAAATTAAACATCATAAAAATAAGAGAATGAAATCAAACCTATTGGAGAAAACCTTTGGGAAGAAGATCGACGCTGAGCCGTCTTATCTAAACTGAGTCAACACCACCATACATCACATATGAACCAAACATAACCATCTTCGAACCGAATGATTGTTTATGACAACTTTTCCAGTGGGGAAAGTTTTCTTCCAAAATTTACTCTAATTATTTAATTAGAGCTATGATTTAGCTTAATTATATAACTTTATCATTATCATAACAAAAATAGATGAAGAAATAAAATTGTAGTAAAACTTTAACAGAAAGTAAATTCGAGACAATATTAAACCGAAATAAATTTTTTTATTAATAATTGAAAACTGATTACAGTACTATGAAAAGAAAATACAATAACACCTAGATCTAATTTTGCATAATAACTTTAAGTAAAAAATGGGACAATAAAATTACAGAATTTGGGGGTTTTTATAGCCAACCCCCATGGCTTGTTGGTGAAGTTTGTTGAGGAAACCATTCATTCTTGACCTTTGATCTTGCATTTCTCTTTCATCTCATTTGATCTACGGCTGAAAATAGCCAACTAGCACACGGATCGCCAACGTGGCAATCAAGTGTGCTAGTTGTGCTAGTTGAAAGCTGAGATGTCAACTTCTTATTGGAGGGTGATAATGGATGATGTGGTTTCATCCAATCAGATACAAGGAAAGGGCCACGTCACCCAAATTCGTCCATCTTCAAGCTCTGGTTTTCTTGGCAATTAATTAAGGTGCGTGTGATACCATGCGCCCTTAATCAATAAAAGCCCAAATATGGATTGAATTAGGGCTTGGGGTAAATAGTTAATTCTAGTTATTTTGTTTGGAGGGTGAGAGAGAAGGGTGAGTTTTATCTAGGAAGTAACGAAAGTAGGTGAATGTGTGAGTTATGGTTTGATAGAAAGTAAACAAATGATTCATTTATTTACTTATAACCGTTCATATCTTATAACCAAAATGGATTTAGAGGCCCAAATTCTCACGTTTCATAAATTTTCTTGGTTAACACTTGGGCTTGGGCCCAAATTCTCTATTCATCTGTCACATAGAAAGTTCTTATGGGCTTTAATATTGGGCTTTTGAAAGTAAAAGGTAACAAAGTGATTCCACTAATGGGCTTATGGGCCCATTAACAAAATGTGGGTCCCACAAGCCCAATTAACCTTCATTAAGTTAAAATCCACTAAAACGAACTCGATTTGGCTTCGTTGATCTTTTCTTAAAAACCCGTGTCGATTTTTCTAGTTTTCGTGATCTTTGGTACACTTTTGGTTCTTTGACTTTGACTTTGTCTCTTTCTTTGACTTTTCTTCAACAATTGACCGTGAAATCCTATGTTTTCTTTCCTTATGATCTTTTGTACCTATTTCACACAAAACCACGCGTAATTCCGACTTTTATGATATTAAACACATGATTAGGTCTTATTTTTCATTGATTTTAGTGGTAAAAGGATAAGTGTTTACACACTTATTAAATTGCTTCTTTGTTAGTAGTATATTTTTATTCCTCTCTTTCTTAATTTTTTTAGAGAATGTTATGTATTTAGTGTTTATTAAGCCTAAGTCGATGTTTAGGGATTAAGAGTAAAGTTTCCTACTTTTTTTTAGCTAAATAAGGGCGGTAGGATTTGCTTGGTCCCAAGCCCAACCCGAGTCATTATAAGAGTCGGTCCCCCTCATCTCTATAAAAGGAGTTGAGGGGGAAGGGATACATTCATGTTATTCTTTCAATACTAATCGAGAATCGATTAGGGTATTACCTTGTGTGGTTTCTTTTCTGTTGATTGTTGTGTTACGATCGTGTTATCCGTATCTAGTATTCCAGGATTGTAGTCGAATCACTACAAGTGGTATCAAAGATCGGGCGTCGAAGATCTATCTGGGTAGTAGGAATCGATAGTTAAGGGTTCTTGTTGATTCAGTCTTAGATCATCAAGGTAGAAGCAAAGGCGATCCACGTAGAGGGTTTGTTCGTTTCGGTGATTGAAGTCAACAAGAACAGTCGTGGTGCGATTGTTTTTTTTCTCTGGTTTTTGTTTGTGTCGGCTGACAGAGAAGAAAGAAGAAGAAGTTGTGTTGTCTTTGTTATAAAGTTAACTAAGGCCTTCATATGATATAAATATACGATTATAGTTTTAGCTTTTGGGCAAAGAGCTTTTTTGGGCCAAGCATAACTATAAACTGGGCCAAGGTTTAATTGATATATATTTTTTGTTTTGTTTGGTTTAACATAAAATATATATATATATATATATATATATATATATATATATATATATATGTATATATATATATATATATATATATATATATATATATATATATATATATATATATATATATATATATATATATATATATATATATATATATATATATATATATATATATATATATATATATATATATATATATATATATATATATATATATATATATATATATATATATATATATATATATATATATATATATATATATATATATATATATATATGTATGTATATAGTATTTTACTTTGAAGGAATTTTACACAATGACAGTTTTTAATCCGTGATTGTGAGGTTTAATATATCACAAGGTTTAGCAAATTACCGAAGGGGCTTTGTCGGTTTGTAATTGTGAGGGTTTATCACAAGGTTTAGCAAATCAACAAAGGAATTAAAGAATGACAGGAGCCAAGTTTGACATCGAGAAATCCGATGAAACTGGTGATTTCGGGTTATGGAGAGTCAAGATGCGTGCTTTATTAATCCAGAACAGATGTGAAGCAGCTCTAGAGGTTTTACCCGCAGATATGGAAGCTGAAGAGAAATTTAAGCTTGACAAGAAAGCTCACAGTGCCATGATTTTGTGTTTAGGTAACAAGGTTCTGAGAGAGATTACCGGGAAGACGACTGCAGTGGGGGTTTGGTAAAAGCTCTTCACTTTGTATATGACAAAGTCATTGGCCAACAAGTTGTACCTGAAAAAGAAGTTGTATACATTCTACATGCCGACTGGGCAAAATATTTTCGATCATATAGATGAGTTCAACAAAATCGTTCTTGATTTAGCAAATATTGAGGTAAAATTCAAAGATGAAGATCTTGCTTTATTGTTACCCACTTCTTTACGAACATCATACAAACACTTTGTAGGTACCTTGCTCTATGGACGGGAAGCTTTAACTTTGGAGGACGTGATGGCCACACTAAATTCAAAGTAAAACAAAGAAAGGTCCAAGGCGAAGGGGGATGATGGTGAAGGGTTATACGTGAGGGGAAGAACTGATCGCAGGGTTTCGCAATAGTCAGGGAAAGTCAAGATCGAAGTCTTGAGGTGGTAGACTTCAATGCTTTATTTGCCAATCTGAGGAGCATTTGAGGAGAGACCATCCGAAGAATAATCGTAAGAAGTCAAAAGGTTGCATCAAGAAAGAGAATCAACCAAGCTCGAGCAGTTCGATTTATGATGGTTATGAGGTGATGATGGTGATGAGTGCAGATAGACTACTAGATTGGATCATGGATTTAGGAGGTTCGTATCATATGTCACCCAAGTTAGTGGTATTTTTTGATTTTCTGGAATGCGAAGGGGGCATGGTACTGTTGGGACACAACAGGGATGGCAAGATCAGGGGTATTGGCTAGGTAAATGTACAACTGAAAGATGGGTCAAGTTTTGTGTTACATAATGTCAGGTATATTCTTGAATTGAGAAGAAACTTGATATCGCTGGGAACTCTTGAAAAAGAGGGATATACTATAAAACTGCAGTCGGGCAAAGTCAAGGTGATTAATGGCTCTAGGGTTATTTTATCTGGAACCCGAAGGGAGAACTGTGTGTACTCTTTGGATGGCCATGCAGTGGCCGGTGAGCTTAATATTAGTGTTGAAGAAAAAGACTGTCTTGTGCGTGTTTGGCATAAAATAATGGGACATATCAGTGAGGCGGGGCTACAAGTGCTGGAAAAGCAGGGTTTTTTTTGGCAAAAAGAGTATAGGTAAGCTCGATTTTTGTGAGAATTGTGTTCTTAGAAAGTCACATCGAGTCAGTTTTGGTGTAGGAAGTCAAATTACTCAGGGAGTGATAGATTATATTCATTCAGACTTATCGGGTCCGTCTCAGGTTAAATCATTGGGAGGTAAGAGGTATTTTTTTTATCTCTAGAAGGGTATGGCTTTATATTCTCAGGCTCAAACACAAAGCATTTAGAGAGTTGAAAGAGTGGAAGCAGTTGGTAAAAAATCAGGCTAGGAGGACGGTTAAGAAGCTAAGGACGGATAATGGTCTTGAGTTCTGTAACCGGGAATTTAATCAGCTATGCACTAAGAGTGGGATTGCTAGACATTTGACAGTTGCCGGGATGTCGCAACAGAATGGGTTAGCAGTACGGATGAACATAACTCTCATGGACAAGGTACACTGTTTATTAATTCAGTTTGGATTGCCCAAGACCTTCTGGGCGGAAGCGACATGTACGACCGCATATCTTATAAATAGGTCACAATCGACAACGATTGAGAAGAAGACAACTATGGAGATGTTTTCGCGACATCCTAGTGATTATGAGATGTTGAGGGTTTTCGACTGTGTCGCGTATTCACACGTTAAACAAGGTAAGCTCGAGCCGAGAGCGGTAAAATGCGTTCTTTTGGGGTATCTTAAAGGTGTGAAGGGGTACAGGCTGTATAGGCTTGATAATGAATCACCTAAAATAATCACAAGCAGGAACGTGGTCTTCTATGAAAGTGTCATGTACAAAGACACGTTGAAGGATTTTGTTGCAGGTAATGATAAGTTAGTTGAGGAATTACAAGTTGAGGTGGAACTGCAGAGGTTAAATAATCATACGCTTGAGGAAGACAAGTCAGGTCAGGAAGATCAGACATATCAAGAAGACCAGACATATCAGGAAGATGGCTATGATGAAGATGTAGGGTTTTAAGAAATTGATCAACCACCGGATCTCATAGATTATCAATTGGCTATGGATAGAGGGCCAAGGAAAAGAACGAAACCGGCAAGGTTTTGGGATGATAGTAATATGGTTGCTTACGCATTTGCTGCAACAGAGGAAGAAGATACTCATGAACCATTGACATACCAGGAAGCAGTTTCTTGTGAAGAAAATTCTAAGTGGAAAGCTATTATGAAATAAGAGATGGATTCTCTGAGGAAGAACAAGACCTGGGTTTTAGTTGATCATCCAGGTGAACAAAAGACGGTGAGCTACAAACTGCTGTACAAATAAAGGAAGGGATTGAATGTGTTCAAAAGCCTAGGTACAAGGCAAGGTTGGTGGCTCGTGGATTCACACAAAGGGCATGTAGTGATTATAGTGAACTATTTTCGCTGGTAGTTAGACACGCATCTATTGGGGTTATACTTTCATTAACTGCGTGTAAAGATTATGAGCTGAAGCAGCTTGATGTAAAGACGATATTTTTACATGGAAATATTGAAGAAGTGATCTACATGAGGCATCCACTGGGATTTGAACAAGGTAACAAGGTATATTTGTTAAAGAAATCTCTTTATGGTTTGAAACAGTCACCTAGGCAATGGTACAAGAGGTTTGATAAGTATATGTTGAGCAACGGGTTTAAGCGTAGCAGTTACGACAACTGCTTATATTACAGGAGTTATGCACCATGGGAGTATGTCTATATATTGTTATATGTAGACGATATGTTGATTGCTTGTAAGAGCAAGACTGAGATTGGGTCTATCAAGTCTTTGCTTAAAAGGGAGTTCGACATGAAAGAGCTCAAGATTCTTGGTATGGATATCGTCAGGGATCGGAGTCGCAAGACTCTGAGGGTGTTACAATTCGGGTACGTTTCTAAAGTTTTAAACATGTTTAGAATAGACAATGGGATATCGGTTCAGATGCGATTGGGAGGGCATTTTAAGGTGTCGTTGAAGGATTGCCCGGTTAGGGATTGTGATGTTGAAAGGATGAGTAGAGTGGCATATTCAAATGCAGTTGGGAGCTTAATGTACTTGATGGTTTGCACGAGGCCAGACATAGCATATGTAGTAAGTCTGGTTAGCAGATATTTGGCAAATCCGGGTAAGCTTCATTGGGAAGCAGTGAAGTGGATTATGAAATATTTGCAGGGCACTGTAAACGTGGGTTTGGTGTATGGGAAAAATCATGGCAACCATGTGGACGTAAGAGGTTTTGTTGATTCAGACTACGCTAAGGATCCGGATAAAGGTATGTCTCTCACTGGTTATGCATTTTAAGTACAGGGGTTTGTTGTAAGCTGGAAGGCAACGCTACAACACGTGGTGGCTCTTTCAACTATAGAGGCAGAGTATATGGCCCTTACAGACGTTGTGAAGGAAGCTATTTGGCTAAGGGGGCTCTTGGAAGAGTTAGGCGTGAAGCTCAACGCTGTTGCAGTTAATTGTGATAATCAGGGTGCGATTCACTTATCGCGGAATCATGTTTTTCATGAAAGGACTAAGCACATCAATGTGCGTTATCACTTTATCAGAGGAGTCTTGGAAAAAAAGACGGTTGAAGTTCCGAAGGTGGGTACTGAACACAATGCTGGGATGCCTTGACGAAGGTAGTACCTGGACACAAGTTACAACCCTTCTTGGAATTGATGAGTGTTAGGATAGGTTAATATAAGCCTAAGGTGGAAATTGTTATGTATTTAGTCTTTATTAAGCCTACGTCGATGTCTAGGGATTAAGAGTCAAGTTTCCTACTTTCTTAGCTAAATAAGGTCAGTTGGATTGCTTGGTCCCAAGCCCAGCCCGAGTCATTGTAAGAGTCGGTCCTCCTCATCTCTATAAAAGGAGGTGCGGGGGAAGGGATACATTCATGTTATTCTTTCAATATTAATCGAGAATCAGTTAGGGTATTACCTTGTGTGGTTTCTTTTCTGTCGATGGCTGTGTTAGGATCATATTATCCACATCTAGTATTCCAGGATTGTAGTCGAATCACTATAGAGAATAAGAAAGACAAGGTAGGAATGGAAAGAGGAACTCATGTTCCATTCATTGTGCGCAATAAACAAAGGATGTCATTCTCCTCTCGATTCTTTACTTTCCTTTCCACCGTACCAAACACAGCCCTAGAATATTCGGAGTGCATCAAGTCTTACAAATACTTTTTTTTATGACAAGAACATTTATGTGGCGTTTGGTTTATAGGATTTTGGTTATAGAATTTAAAATTTCAAAAAAAAAATCAAAATTAAGAACAAATCAAAATGCTAGGCATTGAAACCCCTTTTGGTACTTGGTTGGTAAATTTTATTAAATTAACAAAATATAATTTAAGACGTTATTATTCTATTTTTTCCTATCATATATAAAGGGTGTACTCTTATGATGAAAAGTTGAAACTTTACAACATTTCCTAACATAGATTTTAAAATTTCTTTCACACAATATTATCGGGTCACGGGTTCGAACATCGGGTCGACCCGGTGGAGTCACAGGACCGACCATCGAGTCTACCAAAATCCTATCGTGCATACGATTGACTTGCCACCCCAAAATTCCCTTGTCTATCCATACCCTTGATTCCTACACTTAAACCTAATATTATAACCCTTTCTAAAGTCTTATTTGATAGTAAATGCTAAGTGCTTACGACATAACGGTGGAGGTTTGATCCTTTTTCAAGCCTATGGTAAACTGTATATACTGCGCCAGGTAATGAGTGATTAATTTCCGGTTTCGTTTCCCCTTTTATTTAATGAACCGTACACTTAAGCGATGTAAGTAAACACTTATGTAAGGTGATAGCATTTGTAATTCCCGTGCATTTTTAATGAAAGTTTATCTATGTATGTTGTAATTATATTATTTTTATTATTAACTGAGATGCCCACTTTACAACTATCTTACGTAAAAAAAACTCATTTGTTTGAGAACAAGTATTTGATGAGGTGTCATTTTATACACTTTTTCGAAGTCATTTCACCTTTATATTTGAAATAAAATGCCATAAAAAACGTCTTAATTTTTTTTTGTCATATTAGCAAATTCGAAGCACTTGGAGCAATTGAGATGATTTGAAGATAATTTTTAAGCATTTTCACGCATATCTCATCCAAGTGTTTTCGGATGCTAAAATAAAAAAAATGAATTTAAAGAATATTTAGATAATAAGTGCATAAGGGTTTAATAAACCTGAAAAATATATAAAATAACAATTCATCAAATCAGGAATCTTACATTGCTGATGTGCATGCCGATGAATCGTAAGTTTCAAAATAGTTTATCTTTAACTTTTTATTTAAAACCTTGATAACCAATCTCGCCTTAAACTTTTAGTTAGTTTCATTGATCTTTATTTTTCTCTTAAACATCCACATGCAAGCTAAAAGTTTACAACCGTGTGATAGATTAATTAGCCAACATCCAAATATTGTTTCCGTTTCTTTATAGAAAGCAACGTCCTGAAAGACCCATATCAATATTCATTTACCTCACGTACCTATTTTTGCCACTATACGGACCTAATTTTTATGACAATGGCGACATTAATTTTAATTATATGTAAGAAATTAAAGAACAGTCTAATCGAACAGTCTAATCTAGGCAACGTGTTGGGTTTTTAGACGTTACTATTGTACTACCCAACTGTATGCATTTATATCCCGGCCCATGCATGAAACCGACGACGTTAATTACTAGTTAATTTTCTACCTATAAATTCATGCAAGAAATGCTTGTTAGAATCACAATTCTCTTCCAAACTACATATATATAACTTTTCAGTTTACTGTTTTCAAGTTACTATAACATGAGGTCAGCTACAAACATCACACTTTGTGCACTAGCAATTCTAGTGATGGTATTAGCTTCACCCAAGGTTGCATTCTCGGCTTCTTGCTCTGTGAATTCGCTATCGCCATGCCTACCTGCTTTCACCAAAGGATCAAAACCAACCGATTCGTGCTGCTCAAACCTAAAGCAGCAGAAACCATGCTTTTGCCAGTACATAAAGAACCCATCCTTGAAGCAGTATATAAGTTCTCCTAATGCCAGGAAGGTTCTTAGCAGTTGTGGGGTATCCGTTCCTAAATGCTAGTAATAATCTCTCTGAATGTTAAGGATCGGAGTTCATTACGTACTCCTAATGAACTATATATATGTACCACTAGTATTTTGTGCTGTTCTACCACAATATATCAAGATGCTTGATTTGTGGTATTGTATGTGCTCGTTATATATACTTTGATCAATAAAATCATCCACTTGAGATGTTTATTTAGTTGCTTAGTTGTCCTAAATTATTTTTTGAAAGCATACAAAAGTCCATCATATTATTTCAAGCTAGATTCGAGATATATATGTCACAGAGCAATTAGTCAATTAAATTTAGCTATGTAAAGCTAGAGCATCCATATTTCTTAAGTCTACGACAAATACATTAAAGGCGATTTTGAATTTAGAGTTTTAAACAATGTTTTGAAACCGGGTTTCAAATCGACCCGGTCGAGTCCGGGTCTGAGTCAATCCGGGTTAACCCGGTTTTCTAAAATTTTTTTTTTTTTATATTTTTAATAATAACAAAAACTATATATAAAAACCATAAAAATTCTCGTATATTGAAAATATAAATTGTTTACTAACCAATATAATATGTAAAAGTAAAATTTGGTCGCAAATACGTAAAATTTAATATTAAAAAAAAACTCAAAAAAATCGAAACCCGGCCGGGTCTCGAGAACGGGGTTGACCCGGTCACCTCAAACCCGGATCGAGCCGGGTTTTGAAAATGTAAAACCTGAATCAATATGACCCTTTTTTTCGGTCGGAACCCGATCAACCGGTTGACCCGGGTTTCAAAATATTGGTTTTAAAGATCCGTGAAGTTTTAGAGGATATCGTAATTCTAATCATTGAAACCCCTTTTCGAATTTTGTTGAATTAGTAAATTTTATTCAAATGATAAATACGTATAATTTAAGACGTTATTACCCATTTAATCGTGAATTACATGACTCTTGAATAGCAAGATACAAATATTTACATCACTGCTCTTCTACTCGATCTTAGGCTTTGTTTGTTTTTTGTAAAAATATAGGAATAACTTGAAAAGCCATACGAGATCAGACGTGTTGATTGTTTGTTTGTTTTTTTTCTGCGAGTTAGATAATGTAAGGCTTTAAACATCTGACTGAGTCAGAGTTGGTGGTGAAGTCTAATTCGTTGTTAACTATATCTTCAGCCATCAAAACCTTTTAAACCAACAAAACTCATTGTTCTTGAACATAAAACAACAACTAAACCATACCCGATACATCTGAAGATGGTTTGATCGATGATGAAATGCCTAGGGGTGAGGAGAATATACATAATGATATGGATAGCGAAGGATCAGTGGAGGAGGTCCCGGAGACTTGTTTTGATGAAGTGATTACCAATCAGAATGGGAATGATAAGTGTATTGGACCAAATGAATCTCAATCTGATGACCCATTTGGATTATATAGGACTATGGGTGAAATGAACAAGCGGCGCACTAGTGTGAATAAGTCAGATGGTAGTCTTAAATATCCTCCAGGTTTTACACCGAATGTGGAGGATGGAGGAATTCCAGCTAAAGATATTGAGGAGAATAGTAGAAGTAAAGAACCTATCCATATTCAGGAGAATAGTAGAAGTAACGAACCTATGGATAGGAAGGAGGCGGAGAATCAAGGTAATGCGAGGAGTGGAACTCAAAATGAGAACCAAGACTCCAATTGCTCGGGTCATTTCAAAAAGTCAGTAGCATCACGAACTGGAGGCTCAATACTTCACCTGATAGACAATTTAATAAAGATTGGACAGACAATGGGGTTTGATATGTCAGGGTGTATGAAAAATATGGAAGAGATCATTGAATCTCAAGGAGTAAAGGACGGTTTTAAATGAATTTTTTGTCATTGAACATTCAAGGTCTTGCTCAATCGGCCAAAAAAGATTAGGTTAAGAAGTTATGCGTGCTTCATAAGGTGAACTTTGTAACGTTACAAGAAACTAAAATGGAGGAGATTGATTTGTGGTGCGTTAAAAAATGTTGGGGTAACTTAGCTTTTGATTATGTGTATAGCGAGGCGGTTGGCAATTCGGGTGGGATTCTATGCATATGGGATCCCAATAGATTTGTTAAATTGAATGAGACAATTTCGGATTATTTTGTAATAGTTAGAGGTAAGTGGGTTCCTGATGGTCTGAATATGATTATTGTTTCGGTATATGCTCCTCAAGATTTCAAAGAGAAGAAAATTCTATGGGATTACTTACATTTTGTTGTTAACAATTGGGATGGTCAAGTGGTTATCATGGGTGATTTCAACGAAGTCCGTGATAAAAGTGAAAGATATGGATCTGTTTTTTATAAAAAGGGTGCAGAGGTTTTTAACAATTTCATAAACAATGTTGGTTTAGTGGAATTACCTCTAGGAGGAAGTTCTTATACTTGGTGCCATAAATCCGCGAAGAAGATGAGTAAGTTAGACCATTTCTTACTTTCCGAAAATATGTTAACCGCTTGTCCTAATTTGTCTACTGTTTCGCTGGACCGTTTCTTGTCTGATCATCGACCGATATTAATGCGTGAATATCATGGAGATTATGGACCTACGCCGTTTAAATATTTTCACTATTGGTTCGAACTAGAGGGTTTCAATAAGTTTGTGGAAGAGTCTTGGATTGAGATACAGGTTAATGATCATAATCAATATAGTAAGTTTATGTAAAAACTTAAGCTGTTAAAAGAAAAGATTCGAGTTTGGATAAAGATTTACAAGGAAAGCATGAAGAGTGGGAGACAAACATTAAATGATGAGCTGGTCCAAATGAATTCTAAGATGGATAGAAGGGAAGGAAGTGACAGTGACATTAACAGGAGACATGAAGTTATCTGTTTAATCCAAGACTTTGAAAAGGTTGATACTTTGGAAATGGCTCAAAAAGCAAAAATAAAATGGGCTATAGAAGGTGATGAAAATTCAGAGTATTATCATGGTGTTATCAACAAGAAGAGAGGTCAACTTACGGTTCGTGGTGTGATGGTGAATGGTACCTGGCCCGATTCTCCTAATTGTGTGAAGATGGAGTTTTTTGAACATTTTAAAAACAGATTTGATAAACCTGGTGTTTGTGGTATTCAACTTGTGAGTGGGTTTCCAAATCGTCTCTCTACTGATTAGAAAGAGTTTTTGGAGGGCAAGGTTTCTAATGCAGAAATAAAAGAGGCGGTATGGGATTGTGGCATCGATAAAGCTCCCGGCCCCGACGGATTTACTTTTGGTTTCTATCGACGTTATTGGTATTTAATTGAGAAGGATGTTGTTGATGCTGTAAGGTGGTTCTTTGAGTTCAACAATATTCCAATAGGTGGTAATTCGTCTTTCATATCCCTTATTCCTAAGTTTCCAAATGCCAATATGGTAAAGGACTTTAGACCGATAAGTCTTATAGGGAGTGTTTATAAAATTATTGCAAAGATATTGGCAAATCGGCTTGTTATGGTAGTAGGCGACCTTGTTAATGAAATTCAATCCGCATTCGTCGCGGATAGACAAATTCTTGACGGTCCATTTATTTTGAACGAGTTAGTCCAATGGTGCAAGGCTAAGAAGAAACAAACCATGGTGTTCAAGGTTGATTTTGAAAAAGGCGTATGACTCAGTGAGATGGAATTTTCTTAACGATGTTATGAAGAAGTTTGGGTTTGGAGAGAAATGGTGCAACTGGATTCGAAATTGTCTTCGTACTTCAAGGGGATCGGTGCTTGTCAACGGTAGTCCTACACAAGAATTCCAGTTTTACAAAGGGCTTAAACAAGGTGATCCGCTCTCACCTTTTTTGTTTATCTTGGTAATGGAGAGTTTACATACTTCCTTTCAAAGAGTGGTGGATGGTGGTTTCTTCAAAGGGATAAAACTGAATTCGTCCTTGTATATGTCTCATCTTTTTTACGCGGATGACGTCATTTTTATGGGGGAATGGAATCAAGATAATATTGATACTCTCATTCGAGTTTTGGATGTTTTTTACCGAGCTTCAGGGCTTCGGATTAACATGTGTAAGAGCAAGTTGTTGGGCATATCGGTGGATTCTAGTAAAATAGAACTAGCTTCTACCAAAATTGGATGTGCGGTGCTTAAAACTCCTTTTATGTACCTTGGAGCTATAGTGGGTGATCAAATGTCTAGAATTAACGCATGGAAGGAGATTATTGATGGTATGATTTCTCGTCTTTCTAAATGGAAAGTCAAAATGATTTCGATAGGTGGTAGACTTACTCTTCTTAAGTCTGTTCTAGGAGCGATTCCTATTTATCACATGTGTTTATTTAAAGTCCCCAAGAAGGTACTATAAAATATGGAATCTCTTAGGGCGCGGTTCTTTAATGGTGCTGACATAAACACGAGAAAATCAAGTTGGGTGAGCTGGAAAAAGGTGATGAGTTCTAAAGATACCGGTGGACTTGGAGTGTCAAGTATGTTCGCGCTTAATAGGGCTCTTCTATTTAAGTGGTTTTGGCATTTTATATCCCATAAGAACTCGATTTGGGCTAGAGTTATAAAAGCTTTACATGGAGAAGATGGAAGAATAGGCTCTAATTCTAATACTCCTTATCCTTCAATTTGGCTCTCTATCATACATGAAGTTGAGATCCTGAAAGATAAAGGTTTTGATCTGCCTCGGTTCATTACTCCTATTCTGGGAAATGGCATTTCTACTTCGTTCTGGGATGTTCCGTGGTGTGGCGAGGTGGAGTTTAAATTTCTTGCTCCTAGAATTCACATTCTAGAAACTATGAAAGATGTATGTCGCTTAGACGTAGACCGAGGGATGGAATCTAACGAGCTTATTTGGAGCTATTAAATAAATGCTTGAAAGGTATTTCTCTTTCAAATTCTAATGACAGGTGGTCTTGGAATCTTGATGGCACAGGTGAATTTTCTGTAGCTTCGGTTAGAAGGCATATAGACGAGGTGTTATTACCAGATAGTTCAAAAAAGACGGGATGGATTAAAGAGGTTCCTATAAAGATTAATGTTCATGCTTGAAAAGTGAATAATAATGGCTTGCCTACGAGATTTAATATTTCTCGAAGAGGCATGGAGATTGAGTCAATCATCTGCCCTATGTGTGGTGATTATGCGGAATCGACATCGCATGTCTTCTTTTCGTGCAAAGTTATTTGTGACGCCATGCGACAGGTTACAAGATGGTGGGAATTGGAATACAAGGACATTCATTCATATGAAGAGTGGTTGGATTGGTTGCTCTCCATTCGACTTTCATTAAAATGTAAGCGGGTGTTTGAAGGTATCTGTTATATTGTGTGGTGGCTAATATGGAGTAGGCGTAATAAGAAGATTTTTGGGCATGACAAGTCTTATTATGATAGCATTTTTGATGAAACTGTGTATCGTTCATTTTATTGGGTTCGCTCTAGAAGCAATTTTAGGTTTAGTTGGAATGATTGGATGAAAAATCCTAATCATATTTCGATGTAATATCTAGCATCTTGCTAGTTTTTTTCCTTTAATAAAATTGTCGTTCAAAAACAAAACCATACCCGATAGCTTGTTATCAAAATCTTAGCCGTGGGTCTTGTGTTATTCGAGATTGATGGCGACAGAAAACCGTAAGAGTCCTTGTATTCGTTTGTGGTTTCAATTTTTTATTTTATCATTTTTGAATGAGAAATTGTATATATTCCTTCGGTGAGAATCACGAGGGGATAGAACTTAGAAGTCAATGAATGTGTGTGGTACTGTCCGCGTATTCTTTAGGAGAAAGTGATTTGTGGATAGGTTTTAAACTTAGTGTGCGTTTGGTTTAGAGGGTTAGGGGTGGGGTCAAAGGGTTAATGGTAAATTTTGATGTTTGTTTGTTAAATGTGGGTCCTGAGACTAAAGGTAAAAAATATGCCATTTAAAAAACTTGACAAATTTATCTCTTTAATTCTTTGTTTAGCAATATGTGGACCCATAGTTATTCTCACCTTATAATTTTTTATTTTTTTTGGAAACGGCAAATATTATTAAACACCTCGATTTCGCAAGAAACTAAGGGAGGGCAAGGAGAAAGTATGAGTTACAACGAAATAGAAAAAGGATTACATTCTCAATCAATCCAACTATATGAATGATTGCCTTTATGTTTGATCCACAAGAATGTTGTGGATATGATTTCTCCTGCTGTCGCTGCAAATGACTTATGAATCTTGTTGAATAAGAGGTCGTTTCTCGCTTTCCAGATACTCCACATGGTTCCAAGTATTATAGTTAGCAATACTTTTCTCCTTTTAGGGCATTTGCCCCACTTTATTCCGAACTTCAAGATGTCTCTTGCTGATGAGAACACAAGAAACGGAATGCCGCACCATCTGAAAATCAAACGCCAAGTATTAGTAGCTTTGGGGCATAAAACGGTCATATGATCGACGTCCTCCTCATGTGTACCACACACCTTTCATAGAGTGGAAACCACGTGGACGCCTCTATCGTTGAGGCATTTAGCTACAAGAATACGCCCAAGACCGACTCTCCATACAAAGCAGCTGACTTTGGGCGGAACAGTTTTAACCCAAGGTATTTGGGGGTATCCCATGGTAGTGTTTTTGTCGTCAATCATATTCCTCGCGTGATGCACCAGGTATCTCCCATCGGGGGACATGTTACTTACCAACTTATCTGGATAGGGCTTCATATTAGTGGTTGCGTGAGGTGTAGCAAGTCACAAAATTCGTGAATCGTGGTTGAATCATCCGGGCTTTTGTTCCAAATCCATGAATAACCGTTATTGGATATCCTATCTTTTATCAAGCATTCCTTATTCGATTCGATTGCATATAAATAAGGGAATCTAAAGTGCAATGGTGTGTCGCCTGCCTATTGATCCTTCCAAAATAGAAAACGGCCTCTGTCACTTACTGCTAGCGAAAAGATACCGTTGAATGATAGACCGAATCCTTTTAAGTCATCTACAATCTTCGCGATGTTGTTCCATACCCCAGTTAAGTTATGTTTAGAGAGGTGATTAACAGCTTTGTTATGGAGACAGTGAATCTCTTTGATCGTCTTCTTCCATATGATGTTGCCACTGCCATCATTTAATTTCCACCACCACTTCATAAGAAGTGCACAATTGTAGGCTTTCAAGGAGCCAATGCCTAGCCCACCATTCTCTTTAGAGGCCGTGACAGTAGGCCATGAGACCCAGCTGATTTTGTTTGTGTTATCAATGCCACCCCATAATAATCGTCTACGAATCTATTCGAGTTTTTCAATAACGCCGTTGGGAGCTTTGAACAGTGAAAAATAGTATAGTGGTAGGCTGCTAAGGACGGATTTAATGAGAGTTACACGCCCACCAAAGGATAAAAAATTTTCCTTCCATCCAGAGAGCCTTGCACTAAATCTATCGATAACCGGTTGCCAATGTTTCTTGAGGTTCATGTTTGCTCCCACAGGGACCCCAAGGTAGTTGAATGGAAAACTTCCCGGAAGACAGCCAAGAATCGAAGCCCAATTATCAACCTGTGAATTGGAAGATCCAATACCATAGACTTTGGATTTATGAAAGTTTACCTACAAGCCTGAAGAGGCGTGGAAATATCTCAGGATTCTCGCAAGGTTTTCCATGTTTGTTTTAGTTCCTTCCCCCACAAAGATTGCATCGTCCGCGTAAAATAGATGAGATATTGTTGGACCGTTAATCCCCACCTTTTGACCATGGAACAACCCTTTATCACAAGTCTACTCCATGGCCACATTGAGACCTTCCATTGCAATGATAAACCGGAATGATGAGAGTAGGTCCCCTTGCCTTACGCCTTTTGTGATGTTAAATTATTTTGTTGGAGAACCGTTAATTAACACGAATGCATATGATGAGGATAAACAGCCTCTTATTAAGCTTCTCCATTTAGTACCAAAATTCATTTGTGCCATGACATAGTCCAAAGACCCCCAATTCAACGAATCAAATGCCTTTTCGAAGTCTACTTTAAACATAAACAGTCTCTTTTTTGCCTTTTTCACCCATGAACATATCTCATTGATAATGAGAGGACCCTCCAGTATGTTCCGACTGCTAATGTAAGCTGAGTGTACATCCCCCACCACGAACACAACAATCTTTATTAACAGAAAGGATAAGGCTTTGGAAATAATCTTGTACATACAACTAATCAGAGAGATGGGCATGAAATTGTTGAGTGTGATAGGGTCATTGATTTTTGGAAGTAAGGCAATGAATGACGAGTTACATCCCCTACTAATGACGCATGTACTTTCAAAAAATTTAATGAAATTTCAGTTATGATTATTTTTACATAATTTTATAATAATAAATACTAATTCTAAATTTAATATTCCTTTATATAATAAATAATATTTAAATTAAACCCAAATCTAAAACCAACCAAAATCCCAATCTTAAATCCCCACTTTATAAATTTCTATTTAAAGTGAAATCAGACTTTAAACCAAATGAACCCTTAGGTTATATTAAGTCATGTTTCGGGCCACAATGATAATGAGCCTGTTCGGGTTTACTTATATGAAAATCTGAATTAGCATGCGTTGAACTAATTATACGAATCTTGCTAAAAAAATATTATATGAATTTTGCAATTCAAATTTTTGACTATAAATAGTTTAATATGTATTTAAAAAACACATAATTAAAACCATTCAGATATTTATAAAAATTAATAATATTATTTTGTTAATGCAAGTGATGCCTAAAAATATTATTAGTGTGAACTAATCTTTCTTAGTTTTGATCACAACAAACTATACAAGACATTTATAGTCAAACATAATCGTAAAACGAATTATCTAACAAACACTATCATCAAGGTAATAATCATTACACTAACATATCTTAATCATGTTTAGTGATCATAAAAGTGATTAGCCTTAAAACTCACTTTTGTCAAATGTGACAAAAGATTTTTAATAAACTTTCTTTTTAAGAAAATGTTTTATTAAAATGAAAAATAAAAATTTGAATATGGCATATTCCAAATACCATAAGAATATCCTTGAAGGTTTCAAACTGCCTCGGATATCTCAAATCCACTAAAAGACCAAAAGGAGCGGAGTCTACCTCCGCGGTTCCTTAAGTGCCTATGCGGTTCTTTATTGATAAGGAACCGCCTAGTGCAATAAAGAACCACGCACAGATAGCCGTTGGTTTTTGTCCTCTATAAATAGTGGATCAAATCTACATTTTCCATAACCCTTTTTGGACATTTCTTTCAGCATTCTTTCTCCTTTCTAATCCTAATCATTTGTAAATGATCACTTAATGTGTTAAGTATATTTACTTATGATTATCCTCTTGATCTCCTTCTTTACCTTGTCCAAAGAGAAGATCACTCACACACTTGTGATATGATTAAAGATGAAGCCTTGATAAAGATCATCCTCTCCTAAAGATCTAGTCATGTTCATCATTTGTTTATTTGTGTCTTGTGTAGATCCAATGTATTTATGAATACTTGGACTAGTTGTGTTCATCCAAGCTATTTGTGAATACTTGGATTAGTGTTGTGTAAGTCCATTGCATATGTGTGTGCTTGGATTTTTCTTGTGTAAATCCAAGCTACATGTGTGTACTTGGATATGTTTAGTTGAGTTGTAATGTGTTGTGTGAGTTCTCACTAAACTATAAAGAGATGTAGTTGTATCTTGTGAGTTCTCACTAAACTATAAAGTTATGTGTAGTTGTGTTGTGTGAAGTTCTCACTTAGCTTCAAAGTGAAGAGTCGTGAAGATTGGTTCTAGCTTTGGATTAGAACACGACATCTAGCCTTGTGTCATAAAAATGGTGAAGTAGGCAACGTTGTGAAGACTGGTTCTGCCTTTTGATTAGAACTCGACATTTAGCCTTGTGTCATAAAATGGTGAAGTTGGCGACGTTGTGTAGATTGGTCCTATATAAGATTAGGTCTCGACATTTAGCTTAGTGTCGGAAAATAATGTAAGCAACGTTGTAAGGTTTTCTCCGCCAAGAAGGGATCTTGTGGATATAGTGGAAATCTCGAGGAGTGGATTAGGAATGAGGATAGAGCTTCGTTGCCGAACCACTATAACTCTTGGTGTCTTCCTATTAGGTTGTTTTCTTCCTTACTCTTTACTTACTTCCATTATCATTACAATTACTACTTGTCATTGTTAATGCATTAGAATTGAACCTAATCATTATGCAACTAGCTTTCAAGTAAAAGATAGTTTTGGCACTCACCTAATTGAAAGGAATTTTAATTAGGAGACAAACCGAAGAGATACTATTTAACCCCCCCCCCCCCCCCCCCCCCTTCTAGTTTCTACAATTGGTATCAGAGCGATGGTCACTCAAGATCTTTGGAGTATATTATACTTTAAAACTTGGATGAATTCATTGTCTCCTTATATTAGAAGGTTAAGTTGTAATAAAGTTTCTCTTTGATCAAAACTATTTTTTCTTTGAAAATAGGCCTTTTAATTGGTAATATAACATCTCATTTTAATTAGTAGTATTTATGCATTTTAGATTTGCTCTTAAAATGTATCTACTAGTTTTCATCTTGTTATGTGTAGGTACTCATGAAGATTAATCATTCAATTGATTATGAATTGAGTTACTTACACTTGTAGAAGACTCATCTTCTTTGATTTCCAATGTCATTGAAGGATGATATCAAGATGGATGAGAGTGGTACTAGTCCTTGAAGACTTAGTAGTCACTTTAGTCATGGTTGGGCTTCGCATTGGTTCCTTGATTGCTTGGAATGCACTTTGTGGCCAAGGTACGTTTTTGTTCTTCCACACGCCCTTTTGATCACTCTTTTGATCATTACTTGACTATGTGCTTGTTCTTGGCATCCTTGCCTTGACATTTGTTTGTGGTTTGTGATTCTCTTCTTTTACCCTCTCAAACCTGCATTGCTTGGATATTTGACTCACTGTGGAGATGTAGAGCGAGTTAGTAGAAGCTTAAAGTATCAAGCATGATTTCCATGGTTTGCACCCTCATAGTTAATAGGCCCTATATCATGTGTAACTTGTGCAATTGAGCTCATCTCTAGGATGATTGGTTAATCCCTTGAGATACCAAACTACTTCATAAGTTGTAGTTGGATTTTACACATTTGGAATTGAAATATTCCAAGGATATTGTTATTGTAAATTCTTGCAATGATTTTTGTCCGGTCATATGGGAGAAAAGGTGAATTTATACTTTGCTCACGTTTTGAATTAGAGTAAGACTATTCTTGAGAGTGATCTTAAAATAATGTATCAAAATTGCTTGGTATAGTTCATTACCAAAGCCGTTTAGACTTTCGCCGGAAAGGCACGTCCTAAACCACTATATATAACACAAGCTCTTCGTCTCCTCGACTTGAAGATTGTCATTTGTCTCTTGAGCATTGTACTTGGTCTTGATCCACTTCTCTTGACTTCTCTCCTCTTTGCTTCTTTGCTACGAGTAGTCGTTTGTCTGTTTTGGTCTTTTCCTATCTCGATTCAACTCGTAATCCTTCATTAAGGCATTATTACCTAGTGGTGAGGTGGTCCAATGATTTCCTAAAGGCTTAAGATATATTTTAAGGATTTTAGAAAAAATTGGTTTTGAAAAATTCATTGATTTTCTTTGATAAATACTCGCCACTGTAGGCGTTCTTTATTTGTCGCCGCTCAAAGCGCGGTTCTTTATCGATAACTAACCACGGTCAGTGATTGTGTCTAAAGTGCCAGGTTTTATAAAAATATCATTTTTTCAAATAAACCTTCTCTCTCTTCTCCAATAGAGCCGACGGTTTCTTCTAGTTTCCGCCATTGTTAAACCTTCAAAACCTTCAATCACTCAAGATTTATTGATTCAAATTTGTGGGTTTTACTCATCCTTCATCCAAGATCAATTATCCATAAGTCATTTCATTCAATTTCATCTAATTTGTTTTAGGGTTCATACTTTCATAGTTGGGGGTTTTAAAATTGATATTGAATTAGAACCTTACTAGGAATGTGAGTTGACATAGTGATTATGCTATGATTCCTTAGGTTCATATTCATTGAGATTTCACTAAAACCCACTTGTAGAACAATCCAAATTTTGGCTAAATAATTTTGGTTAATTGATGGAATTGATATGAACCCATGAACAAGTTGGTAATGACATTGTTAATGCTTACCTAAAAACTTTGTTTTGAAAAACCAATGTTAAAGTTCATTGTTGATTTTATATGGTTAATATGTTATTGTCAATGATGAACTAGGTACATTGTGAACATGAGAATGATAAGGATTAATCATTTGTTTGTCAAGAAATTGATGAAACACATTCTCATCTTTTTTTATTTTTAGCTTATACTTAACATATGAGTGATTGGGGAAATATATTTGTGTTTATTTAGGTACTAATCATGCCTTCGGAATATCAAGAAGATCACCAATACACTAAGAAATACATGCCAAACCTAGCCGATTTTTGTCCTTCCCCTCAACCTTCCAATACCTATGCCTCACTTCAAAAATGTTACTTTCACGAGGGTAGAGTTGTCCAAGAGGATATTGAGGGCTATATATATACTAAGTTGATGTTCGAACAAATTGATTTTGATTCTTTGTTGTACATCAAGGAGGATACATATCCCGAATTTCTTTTGGAGTTCTTAGCACATATTCTATCATTTCTGATAACGATATAATATATGTTAAGTTCATCATTAATGGTCAACTTATTTCATACTCTCTCGAAGATTTTGGTCTAGCTCTTCGTGTTCCATTTAGAGGCACTTGTTGATTTACGGATAAATGGAAGCTTGATGCTCTCCTTGATCCCTTCGATTTTCCTCCAAATGACAACGAAGAGATTGACCTTGACTTCATCCTTGATGTCATTTTTAAAGCGCGTAGTGGAAACGTTGTAAGAAACCTCCATTCAAACAAGCGTTCAGTGAAACGTTTCTCTTAAGCGACCTTAATGATTGTATGGTCCGTTGGGCCGACATCCTTAGAGAAAATTTGTTTTGTCTTGGTGGAAACCGGGATCATATTCCGGCGTGTATGGTGCATATGTTATTTTGCATCTCTACCAACACCAAGTACAATCTCGCATTTTACATCGCTCGACGAATCAACTATGCCATTTCCAAACCTAAAACAAATCTTCCTTATGACATGCTCCCTACTCTCCTTCTTAAAAAGGTTGGTGAAGACTTTACCGACCTTAATCTTTCACGCTTTCAAGCGATTCAACGGGTCATGCTACCTATTCGAGAGGTACAACCACGAAATATTAGAAGTGATCGATGTTCGAGAAAGAATGAACCACAAGATTTCGACGATGAGGACATTAATATGTCACCAAATGATGGTGGTGGTGTAGGTACTAGTACTCATGTTGGTTCTTCGAGTGACTCTTACCCATCCATAAACTCTTTCATGGAAGGGATAGACAAAATTTACCCTCCTCCTCACCATGCTACTAGTAGACTTCCGGATAACTTCGAACTTGAGGATGTCTATCGTGCTAATCTCAAAACCCAAGGTGAGTTGTATGAACATCGAGTGGAGTCAAGAGGTTCATTCAAGAGCATAAACAAACTGATCAAGGGACTTTGCAAAAAGAAGAAGTGAAGCTTTGGAAGTTCATGGTTAACATGTTTGTAAACATGTTTGGATTGTTGAACAATTTTCTTTACCTTTCTAGGATGTTATGTGTATTAACTAATATTATGTGTTTGGATTATTTACTATTTTAATCCTAGGTTCTTTGTGATCGATCTTTCGATTTGCATTGCTTTGTGCATTTTATGTGTTAGTTAGATTCCTAGATTTTGATTAATAGTTCACTTTGTCTTGATAAACCTTTGTGTGAAATCTGGGCTAGCAAATGTTTTAGGAAGTGTATTTTTTGGAACCCACTGGGGGCGTTTCTTTATCTTCCCCGCGGTTCCTTAGCGATAACGAACCGCGAACCTACATAAGGAACCGCCATCACCTTTTCTGAGAGAATCTTTGCTTTACATTGTTTTCCCTTAATCTGTGTAAACATTGATACAAATTTTGCAAAAACCTGCACTTTCCTAAACTAGGCTACCTAATTTCATTATTCACATAAAATGATTTTAACCCATTACTAGTTTGGATCATTCCTTCCTCTTCTTAAACCCCTCCTTGTTGATTTTGTTCTTCATCCCTTAAACTTCCTTCTAAACCTCTTCACAACCATGGTGTCCACTAGAACAACAAACTCTCCCAAAATTTCCTCTTCCAAAAGAAACCTTAAGATCAAGATTAAGTTACCCAAACTTGGTTCTTCATCTTTCCATACTCCCAAAAATGAGACTTCTCCTATTCTCATTTCCTCATCACCTTCACCACCCTTTGCTCCATGCAAGACCAACTCAACTCATGGTACCAACCATTCACATGGTTCTACCTCTTCCTCATTCCAATCAAGATTGAATGAGTTGTCTTCACCCTTTACTCCTAGTCCTCCTTTGGATGTGAATACTCAACCTCTACCTCTACAAAGCATTCCCTTTGTTCTTAATCAAATGATTACCTCTCCTTTCACTCCACCAAATTCATCCATTTCACCCATATCACCTTTGGACACTATGCCTCCACCACCTCCTCCTCCCTCAAATGCTCCTCTTTTGGGCATTCCCATTTCTCACTTCATGGGTGATCCTTACTTCTTTGCTTTTCTAGAAGCTCATGGCGCAAATTGTCCATGTTGTCTCCATAACAACTATATCATTAAAAATATAAGGTCGGAGATGCTTGGTCTCCATAGGAGGTTGCATGATTTCTTGCTTGCCTTGTTCTCCATGCCTCCTCCTCCTAGGAGATGAATGATGATTTTAAAAAATAAATGTTTTTAAGAAAGACAAGACAAAGAAGACTATGCTATCAAGAACTAGTTTAAGCTAACTTTGTTTTAGTTAGTTGTTATTTCTTTTCTTGTATTTCCTTTCCTTCATGAGTTTTTCATGAAGATGTTCTATGGATTTAGTTTTATGTGTTTCAACCTATGTGGTCATAATCAACTTTAATTTATTTAAAATTTAACCTAAATCTATCACAACCTCTAAAACTTGACTAAAAATTGGTTCAAAATGTTATCTAAATATTTTGTCACCCTTTATCAATACATTCTTTGTGAATGTGTTGCTTTTATGCAACCCTAACATATTCTAATGCTAAAAGAGGTAAAAATTCATGATTTGCAAATTTTTGAAAGAGTCTTATTTTTCTTCAAAACATTGAAAAATCATGGTTTTCAAGTCCACTATATGCGGCTCAATAGAAGTCGCGCGGCTCCAAATCAATATGGAACCGTCGGTCCCTATAAGGAAGCGTGGACAACAAGTCTGGTTTTGGCTTATTTTTTGTCTTTCTCATTTGACCACTGTCTTTGTCAAGATTCTTTGTTTATCCAATCTGTCTAAACATTCCTTAAAACCTTTTGTTTTCATTTCAAATCTTTACCTTGTCTATTTTCTTTAAATTCTTCTCTTTTGGGAGTTCTCTTCTTCATCCCTCACAATGTCTAACTCTTCCATTCCTAATCTTGACATATCTTTGTCACAATCTTCTCAACCTAAAGCTTCTTTTTATAAGCTTTCAAAGAAACTAAAAATCTCGGTTCGACCCGTTTGGATCAAGAAGAACAAGAATCCTCATGATTCCACTTCTCCCAAACCTTCTAATAATTCTTATTTCTCTCCGATCAAATATTGGAATGTGACTTACTCTATAAATCCAATTACCGGAGAAAAGGAAATTCTTCCACCACCACCAAAAACTTTCAACACTTCACAACTAAATGACCTAGCTTCTTTCCCAAACCTCACTAGGCATTGTGAAAACATTTCTTATCCATTATCTCCCTCTCCACCAAACTCTCATCTTGATGGTCCTCCCCCATCTAACGACTTTGTTTTGCATTATGGATCATGTTTGCATGTTGTCGATTTCAACAAATTGAACTTGCTCATGTGTATGACAAGTTAAATTTCCTTGAATTCCTCCTCACAAAGTTTTCGTTCCCGTGAGCAAAACTTCGAATGATGCATCATCGTCTTTCTTTTCCAACTAAGGCACATTTTGTACTTTAGTTGTTTGAATCAATAAAACTTAAGCAATATTGGAAGATTATCACCACTAGAGTAGTTTATGCTTTATATGCTTTAAATATTGATTTTGTGTGTATGAATATTTCTCTTGTATGTTCTTTCATATTTGTGTAATATGCAGCAGCCCAAAACAGTGTTTTGTATTGCAATCCACTCCATTTTCTTTTAAAATTAGCATACAAGTGTCTTGTGCAGTTCCTGTGCTCAGCTTGTGGTAGCAACGCCTTCACCGCCTCAATCAAACCCTATAATCCATAAATGTAAATCATTATTAATATGACAGAAAAGAATATTAAACATTAGATAAAGTATAATAGGTACCTTCTGAGCATCAGAGATGATTGTCAATGAAAGACCATTATCCAGATTCAAGTCATGAGCCAAGTGAGTCAAGAACCAACACCAATTGTCTTTGTTCTCCACGTCCACTACTGCCCATGCTATTGGATACATTTGGTTATTGACATCACGTCCCATAGTCGTCAAAAGTTAACCTTGACAGAAATGAGTGATGAAACACCCATCTATCCTAATCACCTTCCTACAAGCAGCAAGCCACCCATCTTTTACACCCTTGAAACAGACATAAAACCTAAGAAAGTGTATTCTACCATCGCCTTCATCCTTTCCTTCCAAGTGACAACTAGAACCGGGATTTGACAAAAGGATTGCCTGTTTATATTCCCACATCTTTCCGTAATGCTCAATTAGACCCCCATCATGTTCATATAGTGCACATTGCTTTGCTCTCTTGCATTGCCCTATACTAACATCAACCATAAACGTGTCCCTTATATCTTGGCGCATTAGATTGTGGGTCAATTCTCTGTTCATGATAATCTCATTGGCATAATGTTTAGCTATCCACCTAAAGGTAACTAGAGACCCCATGTTATACTTTCTCGTACATTTGTGGTCTGAGTATAATGTCTTTAATTGGAAATACCTTTCACTACTCATCCATGTAGCCCATAGTCTAAATGGAAAATAGTGTCCCCTCTATTCTAAAATTTTCATCCTAGTCCACTTTTGAGGTGAAATATCTGGCTTTTTAATGGGCGATTTGATAACAAATTCTCTATGGTCAACTTTACCCTTACCTTTATTCCATTCTTCAGCTTGAACTTTACCCTTACCTTTATTTCATACTTTAGCTTGATTTTCATTTGTGTTCTTGCTTTTTTTATTTTTCTTACCAGCACACCTACCCTTACTCATATCCCTACCACAATAACATAATATGCACTTATTGTCGGACCTTTCATACCATAACTGGTATCCTTGAGCAACCCCATAATCCGCCAACGCAAATTTCAACTGTTGTGGATTCGCAAACTTCATTCCTAGAATTGGTTGGAATTCCTTCCAAGGTGTATCTGGGTTGTAGGAAGGATACTACACACCCTTTCTAACCTTATACTTATCATCTATTTCGACATCCTCTAGGTCATCCTCTTCTTCTAGAATATATACACCACTTAGGGGTGGTATTGGGTCTACCCTTTTACCTATGTAGTTACCATTGCCTACAAGCTTAGTTAAGAAAGGATCGTCAATTGTTAAATTTTCCAATACAACTTGTTCTTCACCCTTTGTATGAAAGTCTACAAACTCGGGGTCAGAATCATCCGACAAGTCATCCTCGCTATCCTCTTCTTCAGTAACCTCATTAGACTCCCTAGGGATCTTTTGACTATGAACATTCCCCTCATCTAGCATTCCTAACACTTCATAACCAAGGATTTCAGTGCACAATTCTATACTAGAGTCATTCTCAAAACCTAACACAATGAACTCTTCCATATCATCTTGGGTTTTAAGCTCCCTAATTCCCTTACCCAAACTTAAACCTGTAATACAATAGTATAGTTTCCTAGGACAGTGGACGACTAACCTTTTTACCACTTCAAACAGATTTCCAACTGACATCTCTTCAAATTGTATGTCTGATAGAACCTGGATATCACCATCAACGTACTTAAGTGGTTTCTGGATAAAGATCCCATCATGATGAAGTTTAACTGTGAATCGACTAATTGCTTAACCTACAATGAAATTAAATCAGGATAATTAACATAAGAATATATGTAATTACACTAACCAGACATATTAACGAAATCAGGATAAATAACCTAATAAAAAATTAAGGTTTCAAAATTTGGGGTTTTCATAATTAGGGGCCTCTAATTGAGCTGAATAACATATAATTACCCTATAACTGGAAATAATAATTTAAATTGACCTTAATAAAAATTAGGGTTCCAAAATTTAGGGGTTTCATAAATAGTGATTGTTAAGCACTTTATTCTATCAGATATGATGTAAAAAACATTAACCCTAATAATTAGGGTTTATCAAAATTAGCTTATTTTTTAATTAGGGGAAAGACCAATAATTAGGGAAATTCCAATAATCGTAATTAATAATTACCTTTATGAACTCGATTCATATGAATTTCTGGGTAAATATAGGGATGTGTTCTTGACTATGTGATTGTTATTTGTTTCAGTGAAAGGTGTTTATGATTTAGTGTGTGTGTGTGTGGGTGAGATAAATGTTCCCCAGTCAACGAGTCAATGACGTCTACGTGTCTTTTTTATTTTTTTAAGGAAAATTTTTTTTGTAACCGGTTAACCTGCTATGAAGAGGTCATCTTGACGAGATCGAACAAAAATTTGAAAGTTTATTGACGAGCTTAGTATTTTAGAGAGTAGGTTGACGAGACCAGACTTTTTTTTGACAATATGTTATGTATCTTTAGCTTTTGTCCTTGTTAATGCATTATAATTGAACCTAATCATTATGCAACTAGATTTCAAGGAAAAGATAGTTTGGCACTCACCTAATTGAAAGGAATTTTAATTAGGAGACAAATCAAAGAGAAACTATTCAACCCCCCTTTCTAGTTTCTACATATTTTATTGAAATTCAGATTTTATAGCCGTCTCTTACTAGTAAGATACGGTAATCAGTTTCAGACCCAAACCATCTTCATGAAACAAACACCACCTTAGTAAATCATGTTATTTTTGCACAAAATGGTCCTTTTTTAAGGGCTTAGAGGTATTTCTTTTCTCTTACTTCCTCTCAATGTTTTAAAACACGGTTCGAACCTGTCGGTTCAACCGGTTGAAGTGGGAACCAGAGTATTAACCGGTCTGCTATAAGCTGGTTTTTACTGAAACACGGACCGGATTAAACCGTCGGACCGAAAACGGGCCGGTTTAAACGTATCAAAAGAAAAAAAATAAAACGGTTAACATCAGATGATGTAATTGAACAAGATGGAGGTGTAGTTGAGCCATAAGTTGATATGATGAGGACCAGTCTTTGTGGAAGATGACGAGAGTGGATGTAAATAAGGATTCGTGTGTATGTATAATGAATGATCTATGAAGATGATGTTCCATCTAAAAAAGATTATGCTTGGTGGATGAAAATAAAAAGATGATGGTTGGTGGATGATTATAAAGAGTATGTAGTGATCTTTGTTTGTGAGTTCTTGTTTGTTATAGTAAAATAGAATACTGAGTATTTTGTAAAGATTTCTATGGGAATGATGACTAATGCATGTAATTGTACTTTGACAGTCCTAAAAACAAATATTCCATACTAATAACTAGTTTGTTATTGTATCCTAAACGTGGCATAGGTTTCTTTATATGAACTTTAAAAATATGGGTAATATATATATTTTTTATATAAAACCAGTTTGATCTGGCGGTTCAATTGGTTGAACCGGTGATCCGGCGGTTCAACCGGTTTAACCGGTGACCCGATGAACCAGCGACTCGACTTGGTCATTTAAAAAATCGGGTTTTATAACATTGCTTCCTCTCTTAATAAGTGAACCCAATTTTTAGTACTTCTTAATTGTGAGACTCATTAAACCTATCTACAGTATACGAGGCTAATTAAGTAGTTTAGTAAATGCCCCTTTAGTGTTATTTTTCTTTTTAATGTTATGAGCAGTTAATTAGATTTATTGTATTGTAATGCCGGAAGGAGTCTTGTTGTACATCACAGCGACACTTCAACTTTTTTCGTAACTCACTCGAACTTATATTTTAACCGTAATGATCACAACTAACTCATCATAACTCATCATATAAAATATGATACACCACACACACACTCATCAAATAAAAAACATTAAACAAAAGCTCGGACTCATAATTATTACCACTCACCCTTAGTGGGTGGCTCACCATTCGACCAGCTAATCACGCGTGAGTTGAAGAGAAAGGGTAGTACTCACTTGTGAGTTTACATACTCACATGTAACTTATACCCCCATTTCATCCAAAGGTTGTTTCGAACTGAACCATTTGTCCATAGGTTAGTGCCTAAAATAATTTTTTTGTTTAGTTGCAATATTCGATATTTAAACGTGCAACTAAACCACATACATTAAAAGATACCGTTTATTCACATAATCAGACTACATTTTGTTTGATAACCCATTAGCATAATTTCATTTTTATTTTTTTTTCTTTTTATCTCAACAATTTGTTTCCTTCACAAATATATTGATTAGTTACATGGTTCACTTTAATTATATTTTATTATTAAATTTAGTATTAAAATTAATAAAACCAAATCTTAATTTATATCCTCTAGTATAGAACAAACACATGATTTACTTTGTTTTTCTTATATCAAATCCAAATTCATATCCTATTCCAATTTAGATTCAAATCCAATTTCAAATCCTAATACCATCTAGAAATACGTAACACAAGTGTACTCTTTTACACCTCAAATGATTAAAAATTACTTTTATTTTTTATATTAATTATTGCATATACAAAGCATGCTATAGAAATCAACACTCCATAAACACATTTTTACTATAAAAATTAAGACTATCATATTTATACACTTTTTTATTATCACAATTAAAACAACCATGTTTATAAAAAGAAATAACACACAAACACAACTTACATTATCATTACCAGATTCATCTAAATGTTTCGCACCCACCTAACTCCCCAAAATCCAGTCACCACTATCGGCACCCACCTAATGTCGCTACTCGCGGCTCTCGTCAACATCAAATCCTCGATCTACATTATCGTTCTCGTATGGAAGTCAGATTTATAATCCACATATCCATTCGTCATTTGCCACAAAGATGGGAGAATTGTATAAAAATATAAATAAATTACAATCAATCCATATGAAAACATTATATTAAAGAAAAGATCCAACATAATTCAACATCAGTTACTTTATAGAAAGAAAAAAGACCCAAAAAACATTATATTAGTCACCATCTTGGTAGAATCGTATCTTTATTTTTGTAAAACCCAACAACAACTCCGTTTCCTCCAAAACATTATACGAACCAAATCGACCTTAGTATGCGAAGAAATATATCGAAGTGATTTCACACTCTAAGATATGTCATTGGAATAGAAATTTAAACCTACTTGGCATTGTTAGTCCGTATTATTATGTATTATGTATTAGGCTCAAGCGCGGTTCTAGAATACTATATGTAAATGTATATTATGTACTGATCACAAGTTAATGAGAATCAAATAATTCATTGTCGTTCATGTTTGACAACCAGACTAAAAGCCTCATCAACATGCATCAATACTTGCTACATGTGTACTACCATTCACTACAAGGCGAGCCTCGTAGATACTAAGAGTCTCATCCGCCAAATACTTATGACGTAACAACCACACATAACGGAAAATATTGGTAACACCGGGTCTAGGCAATAGAGTCCAAGTTTTGTTTTTAATAAGTTTCTTATATTCATCACACATAACATTTCAGAAATTCAGATCATTAAACCTAGTAGTGTATGATTTTGTTAATGGTGAAATATAATACACATGTATATTCGGATGATGAGCAAGACGATTAGTCTCGATACGCAAGCGCGTGACTATGATATGAACAAAAACTAGTTTGGGCTTGGTTGGTTGTTGGGTTGTGATATGTTGTCTATTGGTTTGTATGGTTACAGTGGGAGTTGTAAAAGAGGTTGTGCAATCGTTTGAAAAATATAAGGGGACTAGGTCACATGTTAAGTCGGAGAAACATGTTGGGTTGTAAGTGATGAAATTTGTGTTTGTTTATGTGATGAATTTGGGGTGATATTAGTATGTGATGGTGTTATAAGCTTAGAGGGACGACAGTAGAGGGAATGATTGAGGTGTGACGAAAACCGTTTCATCAAAGGTAACATGATGAGAGTTATTTATTTATTAGTGTTTAAGTCAAAGAAATGGTACCCACGGTGATTGGTAGCATGGCCAAAAAGATTGAGGGTGTGGCACGTGGTTGAAGCTTGTGAGTGGTGTAAAGGCGAGGGTAATATAAAAACAAGAAAGTACGTAAAATGTTGTAGTCTAGGTTTTTACCAAACAAACGTGAAATAGGAGTGTAATGTAAAACATGTAGTAAATGAATGGCCATATTGAGAGCTTCAACCCAAAAGTTAGGTGGAAGGTGAGCTTACAAGAATAGAGTTCAAAAGCGATTGTTTATGATACAATCATTCTTTCGGACTTACCTTTTTATTGAGAGGTTTTTGAACATGTAAACCGAAACTGAATTCCATTTGAGGCAAAAAGTTTGTATAGGTTTTCGTCGTCAAATTCATGACTATGATAACACTGAAATTATTCGATTTCACATTTAAACTGGGTATGAACATAATTACGAAACAACATAAATTTGGACAAAACTTGCGATATATTAAATAATGGACAATCCTAGATAAACTGCGAATAATGATCTAAAAGTAAATCATAGTATTTAAAACCCGAAAGACTTGAAATGGGCAAAGTCCACACATCCGAGTGAACAATATCAAAACGAGATGGAACTAAAAAATGCAAACCTAACGTGTTTGCCAAGCTGACAAGCATGACAAAGAATGAAAGGTTTCCCTTTATTACAAGAAATAAAATTATGAGAAACAAGAAGACGTAAGACTTCACTTCCTAGGTTTTGGTATAATGGCAGTCTTGTTCAAAAGTCTACTAATCCGGTTCAGCATCAAGAAACGAAGCATATTGAAATAGATATCCATTTTGTTAGAAATTTGGTTGTTGGCCACATTCAAGTTCTTCATGTTCCTTCACGTTATGAGTATGCATATATTTTTACCAAATGATTGCCTTCAACTTTGTTTGAGAAATTTCATATCAATTGAGTGTGTGGTGTCCTACGCTCTAACTGCGCGGTAGCGTTAGCCTATTTTATAATGTATTATGTATCGGGCTTAAATCCTATTCTAAAAATAATACTCCATATAAATGTATATTAGACTACTCGCATCAAGTCAGTCGTCTGAATCGATCGAACGATTTGAAATCGGTCGTGACCGATGCAACGACTGATTTAGATTCTATCGTTGGCCAAACATAGTCGACAGTAAAGCCGAGTGTCGTATATACTTTGTGGGTGTTTTAATATTTTTATGGGGTATGTTTTGTTAAGTGTAAGTCGTCTTAATGTAGATATAAATCATCGGTAAATTATTGCAGAAGGAAAGCTGAAGTGACGAAGAATTTGAGGGTTGACAAAGTCTACGGATGTGTCCGCCTTACGTACCGGTCATGAGTCGATGAGAATCGAACCATTCATCGTCTTTCAGGCATCATTGGTTAGCCAATCCAATTTCAGGTTGTACCTCTCTTTTTATTTTTAGACATCAGTAGCATCTTGTTTGTTTCAAATGTTCAACAATATCCGATCGAAAAAATTGAGACATTGTAATATTTTAAAAACTAGACGAAGAATGTGACTTGTTGATTTCATTAAGTCAACATTTCCAAACTTGGAGATAATTCTAAAAAGAAAGACATAGATGATTTTTCATATATTAAGACGTATTTACCAAGACCCCCTTTGCAGATACAACTTAACCCCGTGTCATTTCCAATGCTGCTTAAAATGTAGTCAAATTTCATTAATGATACTCCTCAGTCACCAAACTTTTATAAACTACATCGAGTGGTCATCACCAACGGCACCAATTAGGAAAAAAATAGTACATTGAAAGATGTTATACGTTTAATCCATCCGTCTCACTTTTTCGTCTATAAATAATGCAACTCTTCAGCATTATGACATTATCCTTCCAACTTTGCATTAAACATTTGCTATACACATACACTGAAGTGTTGAAATGAAGTCGTTCGCATTCGTTACGATTTGTGCTACAACAGTCGTGTTCATGTTGTTGGTCGGATCACAAGTGACGACCGCAGTGACATGCGTACCAACAGAGCTAGTCCCATGTGCAGGGGCAATGTCGTCAGACACAACGCCACCTTCGCAATTGTGTTGCACAAAGATGATAGAACAGAAGCCATGTTTATGCCAGTACATACAAAACCCTAGCTTGAGAGGGTATGTTATGTCTCCTAATGCCAAGAAGGTTGCAACTATGTGTGGAGTTCCCATTCCCAACTGTTAGAACTTAGAACTCTTCTAAAGTTGCGGGTTTTGGGTTTATGGTTTAGCGTACTAGTTATTCGTCTTCTATTTCTACTACTAGTAGTATTTAGATCTATGTATCTCTAGTAGAGTACCACTACCTTATGAAGTACCGTGTTATCTTATGTACTGGTTCTATGTTTCAATAAAATGTGGCATTTTGGAAACTTAAGTTATATAATTTCCATATAACTTTGTGGAAATTATATTTTAAAGATAAAAGCGTTGTGAATATGTATTAGATATCATATGGGTGTTTGGGATATTGAGGTTGTAAGTGGATTATCTAATTACTGCATTACGTTTTCCAAACCCAAATAATTACGTATTTCTTTCTGTTTGGCAACCAAAGTTCAAGAATCAATTGCATCATAATGCTCTCAAACTGACCTATTGATTGTCTAATTGTTTATTTGTGTCAGTTTGTAACTTCGTATTGCTTTGTCCTTTCGACATAGATCATGTTTCTGGCCCATTATTTAGCGTTAATAGGCTCAGGGCCGTCTCGTGAATTTCGGTGGCCCCGTGCCATACCGCCAAAAGGACCTTTAACACAAAAACAAAATACACTTATATGAAAACTCTATGAGTTAATTAAGCTCGAGCATCATATTATCTATATATATATATATATATATATATATATATATATATATATATATATATATATATATATATATATATATATAGAGTTATTGTAGTGTAGTACCTTAAAGTTGTTAAAATAAAAAGTTATCATAACCATTGATTTTATCAATTAACATGTGATTTATTTAAGATTAGACACAAAATAATAAATATTATACATAAATTTTTTATATAAAACCACTAAAATTTTTATACGTTAAAATTTACAACTGATACATATGATACATAGTTTTGCTTCACAAAATATTATTAACATAAATAATCATTTTATTTGAAAATTAAGTGATACATTATCACAAATTACATTATAGCTGACAATAAATTGTTAAACTATGAGATACAACTGATACACAAGAAACTAATAATATTAAAAATCGTAAACCGACTACTCGTACACGAACTAAAAGTTCCAAGAATACTCGTACACGAACCTAGAACTCATAATTGAACAAAAACTAATCAATAATGTGATATTTAGCCATTTTTTATTGCTTCTTATTTTAACAACTTTAAGCACCTACACTATTTTATCTAAATTATATATATATATATATATATATATATATATATATATATATATATATATATATATATATATATATATATATATATATATATATATATATATATATATATAATAGAAGGATATGAAATTTGAAGGCCTTATTTGAGCGGTGACCCTGTACGATCGCACGTATTGCACTTCCCTAAAGACGACACTGAATAGACTTAGTCAAGCTGTAAAATCATAATATTATGTGTAAAATTTTGACATTGATATGACGTGGTTGGTAATCCGGTTCACATCTTTAACTTTTACATAAAACATTTTGTTACTTAGAATGTAAAAGTAATTGAAATAACAAAAGTCTGCTAACTAAGTCGGTAAAAGTAGAGAAGTCTCTTAATGGCTTTAACCTTTTACAATAGGTTACCATGATCAAGTATTGGTATTAAACTAAGTAATTGTTATAAACCAACACCGAGAAACATGGCATTTATGGTTGCCATATTTTTCTTCCTTTAAATCAATAATACATGCACCTATGCTTAACTTTCAATCCAATATGTATAGTGAAATGCATAGTGAATGTTATAGTATAAATACCGGCTGAATCTATGAAACGAATTGCACCAAAAAGTTCACCTACTGATAGATAACTTATATTCTATCTTTCTCTGATAATTCTCTAGCATATTATTAACACTACTACAAAATTGGGTTTAGAGACCCCCTTATCAAGACCCTTGTTTTTCACAGCCCAAAATATATCCAGACCGGTGATAAAGATAAAACCCGGTTCCAATAATAAAAAGAAGTCCAGACCGGTTTCTAAACTAAAAACAAGTCTCATTTAGGTATAATCTGGACCAGTTCTAATTTTGAAACCCGACTTGTACCTATTTGTTTACATGCAGACATGTTTTAGATAAGGAACAGGTCTCATTATTTTTCCCAAAATTGTGAGCGGGACATTTCCGCCCCCGCCCCCCCCCCCCCCCCTTATTCTTTTCAACATTTTCAATGAAATTTCATATTAACCTACTTACTTTTTCTATCTCATTTCTTTAGCCCCACAGTCCCACACACACACTTCTGTCATACCACCATGGCACACCTCTATCACCGCCACTCGCGCCACTGCCCATTTATTGGCTTCTTTATATTAACGGTTTGTAAAAAACTTGCTTAATCTGTCATTTTTATAACTATTAGGTTAAAGCTCACTTTCTTTATTAGCCTTCATCTTATATTTGGTAACAAATACTAGAGGTTATGTGAGCAAATTAGAGCTACTTAGGTAGCAGATTCATGTGGTTCAAGCTTGCACATAAGGTGTTTGATAAAGTGCTTAATTGTGTTTTTATGTATGTTTTTCACATATAGGATGGAGATCTATAATACTGAGCTCGAAGGCTTTCGAAGATCTTGAAGATCTATAAAATTAAGCTCAAGGTATGAAAATATGTATATATTTATGATTGTTACTACTTGTCGTGCAGACGTGTGGGCCGACCACAATAGCTAGACGTGTGGGTCGACCACAATAGCTAATCATGTGTCCTCAAATTTTTTTAGCAACCGCCTCGATGAGATAACGGTAATGTGATTATAAGTATATAACGAGTGTAGTGGTTGTCACAATTTGTTACAGGTAGGGGTGTCATTCGGGTTATCGGGTCGGATTTGAGCCTTATCGGGTCGGGTCTTATCGGGTTTTCAAAACATAAAACTTACCCGCAACCTGATCATATAAGGACCCGGGTTATCGGGTTAGGGTCTATCGGGTTATCGGGTTTGTCGAGCTTATCGGGTCATCTGATTATCGGGTTAAGCATATTATCAATTACAAATTAACAAAAAGCCATATATCATTTTGTTAGTATGCTTCGTTATGTTGGGCATTCGAAGGTCCTAAACGTGTTATCGAAGTTTTCTTATGCATTAATTTCGAAGATCATACTTGTTTTGTCGAAGTAATCTTATGCAATATTTTATCATTGAAATTTTTTTTCGCCCCCTACGATCTAATTTTCTGGCTTCGCCACTGACCGTAACCCGACTCTATATCGTTATCGGGTTGACCCAATTCTTTTAGTTTATGATGATTTGAAATATAGTGCAACAATATAATACTCATAAGATATATTGGTGTATTTGTAGGTGACCGAGAACACATATACGTCAATACCACAACAAAAAGATTGTCAAATACCCAAAAAGCTGTTCAAAAAGTCGTTGCTGCTGAAGTCTCTATTTTGTAAACGCCAAAACAAAAAGAAGCATTCACTGCTGCTAAAAAAGATTCTAGAACAAATGTTCAAAAAGTCGATGGTACACAAACGCCAAAACAAAAACAAGCATTCACGAATGCTCAAATGGTTGCTAGAACAGCTTCTCAAGAAGCTAAATAATAGATATAGGAAATACCATTGGCGTGAGAGGACTGTTATTGAATGCTACATATGTCCGTTAGATGATTCGTGATGATTCTACTTCAGGCTAAGATATGTACGAACTACTCTTTTTGTAGAAGGCATTTTGGAAATGTATGTTTAGTGCTAGAACTCTTTATCATCTAAGTTTAATTCTGGAATATATGTATTGACCTTTATGGTTTATTGGTTAAATGTTTTTATTCAAAATTGTCTACGTGTTTTATTTGCTGAAACTGTCTGTGTTAGTATATTGTTGGAAACAGGAAACAGAAACTACCAGGATAATGTGTTTTTATGTTGTTGGGAATGGAAAGATTTATAAAAAAAAAGTTTTTTAAAATGGTAATCCAGACCAGTTTATTAAGAAAAAACCCGGTCTTGTTATATAACCAAGACCCGTTATACACATTTAAACAGGTCTTGATATTGATTTTAAGACCGGGTATGTAGCTGGAAACCGGTCTTGATTGTGATATCCCAGACCGGTTACATAACAGGTCTCGAATTGATTTCACATGGAGAGCCCCCCACTTATAGACCCCATGAAAAACCGGTCTTGACGCATCCTACAACAGGCCTGGGATGTCCTTTTTGTTGTAGTGTAAAGTTCTTGATTGTAATAATCTTGTGATAAAACTAGTTAATTACAACACGTTATCAGCACGATCGTTCACGTCATTATAATCAAGTAAGTTTTATAAAATCTTTTGATATAAACATTCTCTTAACTTGGTTTCGTAAGTTTTAGAAAATGTTTTTGATATAAACATTTTCTTAACTTGGTTTTGAAATCAACAAAAGTTCACATTTTATCAAAACCATTTATAATTAACAAAGATACTCGTTTTCTTAAAATGTTTATAAACTTTATAAAATACTTAATAAAGCTATACAATTTTCTTTTTAACAATATAGAACGGTAACAAAGACACAATTATCGTAATCAACAATATGGACACTTATGAGATTCTACCATGGACATATGACAATCTTTGGACTACTAACCATTTGTATTTTATTATTACGCTAACCTTTTATTATTATTATCACTAACCTTTTATTCATGCAATTAACATTTACTTTATTGCAACTAATTTTATTTACGTTACTAATATTTATTTTATTGCATCTAACTTTATTTATGCAATTAATATTTACTTTACTACATCTAACTTTTATTTATGCAATTAACATTTACTTATGCATAACTAATTTTTATTTATGTGTTAGTTGTTATCTATTTATGTAGACTAAAAGTTATTATCTGCTAATCTTTATATTTTATATTTATGTTAACCAATCTTATAAAAAAAACTTTTATATAAAGAAAAACGTATATACACAACGGCTCTTTAACAGATATAAACCGAAACAAACAGTTTTACAACGTTTATATTTTTCACTATAAATTCAAATCTGGCAATCCACAAAGTTTTCACAAAAAACAAATCATCCTCTAACTTAAAACAAGTTTTTGCTCGAAGAAAATTTTCAAAGATGATTCACCCACTTCTCATTGTTATCACCATCATACTTGTCTTACTTCTTATCCCGCTTTTTCAGCTCCCACCTAATATATTTGAAATTTGTTTATTTATGTATCTGTTTGTAGCTCTCCCAATGCATTGTATTGCATTACTTATGGATATATATGGATTTTGATATTGACTATGTTATTCATTCTATTTATGTTTAGCAACAAAATGTCAAGCATCGAAAATCCCAAAATTCCAGCTCTTAAGATAACTAGAGAAAATTACATACAATGGACAGGATTTGTCAAAAGGCGCCTCAAATCATTGGGTGCTTTAGAAGCAATAAAGGAAGGCAACAAATGCACTGACGAAATAAAAGCAAAAGCTGATGAATTTCTACATCTTCACATTGATGAAATGCTCGAATTTGAGTATTCGAATTGTGATAATCCAAGCCAATTGTGGAAAGATTTGGACGAAAGATTTAATAATCAAAGGGTTGTTTTACTCCTTACTGCCAGGGATGAATGGAACAATTTAAGGTTCAAAGATTTCAAAAAGGTAAATGAGTATACATCTGCCTTATTCAGAATTTGCCGCACACTCAGATTTTGTGGGCAAACTGTTACTGACAGTGATATGTTGGAGAAAACTTTCTCCACATTCCATGCCTCAAACATAAACTTACAGCTACAATACCGACTACAAAGATTTTAAGAGGTATTCTGATCTGAATGTAAATCTTCTCGTGGCAGAGAAAAATAATGAACTGTTGATGAAAAATCATCAAAGTCGTCCAACAGGATCATTGGCAATTCCAGAAGTAAATGTTCTTGACAATACTGATAACAGAAACTCTGGAAATAAAAGAGGACGAGGTAACCCTCGTGGGCATGGTCGTGGTCATGGTCGTCTTCGTGGTCATGGCCATTATGATTACAACCGTTTTTCCAACCAAAACCATAGTTACCACCAAAGTGGTTATAACGTTCGTGGTCGTGGTCGTGGTCGTGGTCAAAGAAATTACACTTACCAATAACCTCAATCAGAAAGATAATGAAGTTGGTACCTCCCAAAATGCTGAAGGAGCATGTTTCAGGTGTGGAAGTGCAAACCATTGGGCAAAGTCTTTTCGAACGCCCCCTCACATCTGTGAGCGATACCAAGCATCTATTAAAGGAAAAGAAAAAGAAGTGAACCATGTGGATCACTTTGATAAAACAAACATTGAGCTTGTTGCCTCAGACTTCTTCAATGATTTGGAAGTTTGAAAGAAAATTTGTTGGATCTTTAATAAATATATATAATACCTATGTAAAATAACTATGCATTTCCTTTCAGTAACTTTGCTTAGCTATGTATAATTATTTTCCTTTCATGTAGAATAAATAAAGATTGAATAACATCTGTTATGCTCACTCATTATTTCTCTTTGTGTTCATATTAGAAGTTTAAAAATGAGTCTAAATGAAGCGCAATACCAAGAAAAAGATGGAAATATGTGCATAGCGGATAGTGGCGCCACACAGACTATCCTCATATCCAAGAAATATTCTGTTGAATTAAAACCAACAAAAGGAAGCATTAACACAATTTCAGGTCCTACTAACTTGATAGACGGATTAGGTAAAGCTAATGTAGTATTACCAAATGGTACACAACTCTTGATAGAGAATGCTTTATTTTCCCCAAAATCCAAAAGAAACTTATTAAGTTTCAGATGCATATATCATAATGGATATGATACTCAGTCAAGGACTGTTGGAAACAAAAAATATTTGCACATCGTAAATGAGAATAAAGTACTTGAAAAGCTGCCAATGCTCCACTCTGGTCTGCATTATACATATATTAATATGCCTCAAGCACATATGGCATTAAAAGAGAAATCTTGTGATCCTGATATAGTAAGTTTGTGGCATGACCGTTTAGGTCACCTAGGATCAACAATGATAAAAAGGATAATTGAAAGTACACATGGACATCCATTGAAGGATAGAAAAATCATGGGAAAAATAGCTCCATGTACATCTTGTTCCATTCGGAAATTAATTTTAAGACCATCTCCACTTAAAGTTGAAAAAGAATCGCCTATGTTTCTTGAAAGAATTCAAGGCGATATTTGTGGGCCGATACATCCACCATGTGGACCATTTAGATATTTTATGGTCCTAATAGACGCATGAAGTAAATGGTCTCATGTATCACTGTTATCAACTCGTAACGTAGCTTTTGCAAAATTCCTTGCTCAAATTATTAAGTTGAGAGCACATTTTCCGGATTACACTGTTAAACGTGTAAGGCTTGATAATGTTGGTGAGTTCACGTCTCAAGCATTTTTTGACTACTGTATGTCAGTAGGGATTGTCGTTGAACATCCAGTTTCTCATGTACACACGCAAAATGGCTTAGCTGAATCATTGATTAAGCGTCTACAACTAATAGCTAGACCGTTGATCATGAGAACAAAACTCCCCGTATCTATATAGGGTCATGCAATCTTGCATCCTGCGTCTTTAATACGCATGAGACCAAGTGCAAACCATGTGTACTCTCCTATGCAACTTGATTTTGGCTAAGAGCCAAACATATCCCACCTTAGAATATTTGGGTGTGTAGTATATGTTCCTATTGCACCACCCCAACGGACAAAAATGGGTCCTCAAAGAAGGTTGGGGATATATGTTGGATATGAAACGATTTCTATCATAAGATATCTTGAACCTTTGACTGGTGATGTCTTCACAGCACGTTTTGCTAATTGCCAATTTAATGAGGCAATTTTCCCTCCACTTGGGGGAGAAAAGAAAAACAAGGAGAAAGATGTCTCATGGAGTGAACCTTCACTGATGTATCTTAATCCTCGTACTAAACAAATTGAGACTGAGGTTCAGAAGATAATGCACATGCAAGAGATTGCAAATCAGTTGCCTGACGCATTCACTGGTACAAAGAGAGTGACTAAATCTTACATACCAGCTGTTAATGCTCCAGCCCGGGTTGAAATTCCAGACATAAAATCTGGTGATAAAGTCACTCAAGATTCTAAAGCACGTTTAAAGCGTGGGAGACCAGTTGGTTCTAAGGATAAAAATCCTAGAAAAAGAAAAGCAGTCGAAAATGAAACTATTAATGAGGATGTTGTTCTTGAAGGAACACACAATGTTTCTCCTTTAGAAGAGAAAATTGATGATATCAATAAAGATATTGCAATCAGTTATGGTCACTCAAAAATACCATTGGAGCATATTGAAACAGAAATTATTAATGATAAATTCTGTTATAATGTTGCATGTGATATCATGAATGGAAATGATGATCCAGGACCAACATCAGTCATTGAATGTCAAGGTAGACATGACTGGAACAAATGGAAAGACGCATTGGAAGCTGAATTAAATTCACTTAATAAGCGAAAGGTTTTTGGACGAATTTTCCTCACACCCGGAACTATGAAACCAGTTGGGTACAAATGGGTTTTCATACGGAAACGAAATGAGAACGATGAAGTCATAAGATATAAAGCTAGACTTGTTGCTCAAGGTTTTTCTCAAAGACCAGGAATTGATTATGAGGAAACGTATTCTCCGGTAATGGACGCAATTACGTTTCGATACTTGATAAGCCTAGCTGTTTATGAAAACTTAGACATGCGTCTTATGGATGTTGTTACGGCTTACTTGTATGGATCACTTGATAGTGATATTTATATGAAAGTACCTGAAGGGTTTAAAATGCCAGCTGCATTAAGTGCAAAACCCAAAGACATGTATTCAGTCAAATTACAAAGATCTTTGTACGGGTTAAAGAAGTCTGGACGTATGTGGTATAATCGTTTAAGTGATTATTTGAAAAGCAAAGGATATAAGAGTAATCTTATATGTTCTTGTGTTTTTATCAAGAAAACAACATCTGGGTTCGTAATTATAGCCGTCTATGTTGATGATCTCAACATCATTGGTACAAATAAAGAAATCAATGAAGTTATTGTGCACTTAAAGGAAGAATTTGAAATGAAGGACCTTGGGAAGACAAAATATTGTCTTGGCTTGCAAATAGAGCACATGCCTAATGGCATACTTGTTCATCAATCGAATTATACCGAGAAGGTCCTAAAACGTTTCAATATGGATAAAGGAAAATATTTAAGTACACTGATGGTGGGAAGATCACTAAATATTGACAATGACCCGTTTCGCCCATGTGAAGAAGATGAAGATGTTCTTGGTCCAGAAGTCCCGTATCTAAGCGCAATTGGAGCTCTTATGTATCTAACAAATTGCACCAGACCCGATATTTCTTTTGCAGTTAATTTGTTAGCAAGATTCAGTTCATCTCCCACAAAAAGGCACTGTAATGGAATCAAGCACATTTTTCGATACCTTCGAGGAACAAGTGACTTGGGTTTATTTTACTCTAACAGTTCGAAACAAGGATTGATTGGTTACGCAGATGCAGGTTATTTGTCTGATCCTCACAAAGCTAGATCTCAAACTGGTTATTTATTCTTAAATGGAGGCACTGCTATTTCATGGCGTTCTCAAAAGCAAACACTTGTAGCAACATCTTCAAATCATGCTGAAGTTATCGCACTACATGAAGCTAGAAGAGAGTGTGTATGGTTTAGGTCAATGACACAACTCATTGTGACCTCTTGTGGGTTAAACATAGAGAAGAATCCAACTATCATCTATGAAGACAATGGAGCTTGTGTCGCACAAATGAAAGAAGGCTATATCAAAAGTGACCGGACAAAACATATACCTCCAAGATATTTTGCATACACCCAAGACCTCATAAAGGATAACCAAATCGAAATGAAGTATGTCCAATCAAGCAACAATTCAGCAGATCTTTTCACCAAGGCGCTTCCAACTTCGGCTTTCAGGAAACACGTCCATGCTATTGGCATGCGACATGTACAAAAGACATAACACTCTACGGATGTCTACATCAGGGGGAGTAAACTATATTGCACTCTTTTCCTTGACTAAAGCTTTTTCCCACTGGGTTTTTCTTTAGCAAGGTTTTTAATGAGGCAGTACTTCACGGTTGACTCTGCTTTGAAAAAGTGGCATCCAAGGGGGAGTGTTATAAACCAACACCGAGAAACATGGCATTTATGGTTGCCACATTTCTCTTCCTTTAGATCAATAATACATGCACCTATGCTTAACTTTCAATCCAATATGTATAGTGAAATGCATAGTGAATGTTGTAGTATAAATACCGGTTGAATCTATGAAACGAATTGCACCAAAAAGTTCACCTACTGATAGGTAACTTATATTCTATCTTTCTCTGATAATTCTCTAGCATATTATTAAAGTTCTTGATTATAATAATCTTGTGATAAAACTAGTTAATTACAACAGTAATTATATTGTTGGAGACTTTTTTTTATGGTTTTGTTAACTAATTCAATAAATGTATAAATGTTTATTGATTACTAATGATATTTTTTATTAAAGACTTTAACAAGAAGCCAAAGACAACAATAAAATCACATTACAAATTAGCAAGGATTGGACCGAATATACATTTTGTCATTGTAACTAGATGTCTAGATTACTAATTCACCCATACACATAGCCCAAAATGTCAAGAATGCGTTTGTTATGTGACGTTGGGGTTTGAATTTGGGATTCTTGATTTTAACAACTGCTTGGTTAATAGTGATGGGTTAAGAAATGAAGTTGGTGCTTAATATCAATGTTTTCAGACTCGGGTCGACCCGGTCGGGTCAATCGGTTGAACCGGTTCCGGCCGAAAAAATGGGTCATATTGACCCGGGTTTCATATTTTCGAAACCCGGCTTGACCCGGCGGGTTTGGGGTGACCCGGGTCAACCCGGTTCTCAAAACCCGGTCGGGTTTCGAATTTTTCGGGATTTTTTTGAAAAAAAAAATTTAATTTTACGTATTTGCGACGAAATTTTATTTTTACATATTATATTGGTTGGTAAACAATTTATATTTTCAATATACATAAGTTGTTAATTATTAAAAATATATAAATTTTTTTTTTTAGAAAACCGGGTTAACCCGGGTCGACCCGGGTTGACCCGGACCCGGCGACTCGACCGGGTCGATATAAGACCCGGGTTTTAAAACATTGCTTAATATTAGAGTAAAAGGAGTCGTCGTGTTACAGGTGTGATGTCATAACTAAAAAGTGGTTTTACGTCAGTAAAATGAGCTATAACATCAGAAATGTTATGACTCAATGCTATGACATCAGTTTTCAATAGTATTGGTAAGCCATAGCATTTCTTGTGCCATAGGGGTATTTTTAAGAAAATAAGCTCCTCCCAACAGCTATATATCTGATATATTAAAAAAAATTAAAAATTGTTTGGCGTAGATTGGTAGCCATGGCGCCAACCCACGATGTCCTGCGCCGTTCCTTTTTCTCGCGCCATAGCATCACTCCAAACAACCACACGACGACTTTGTTTGCTCTTAAAGCTTTAAGTGATTAACATCACAACATCGAAAAAGTACTGCCACATTAACGCTACATCAACATAACACAAACACGAGCACCGTTCCTCTAAACATAACACCAAATAACATCACTTACCTCTTTGTTTTCATAAAACCTCTAAACAATTATTTCATGTATTAAACAAACTAACCATTTCATTTATCATTAAAAATACAAATTTACATTAAAAATAAAAACACATTATGGAATAAACAACGTTACGAAATAAAAAAATTAAAACGGCCCGGGCCCTGCGTCTTCACCCATATCTTTGCTAATTTTTTTCTTTGATTAGTTGTTTTTGCTTCTTGATCCTTTGTGTAAATCCTTTGGGTTAGTAGCAAGAAACCTCAACTCCTCCAAACGCATGAGTGGGCGGTCTTTTTCAGCTTGAGCCTCGAAAGCCTGTTAGGCGACTTCCCGTTAGAGAGGAAGCTCATGGTCCATTAACTCTCCGAATTGGGATGACGTGTTACTTCCACTGGTGCTCTTCGTGACGTTGGATTTGTGTTTTTTGGCGGGCCGTGGTTTACCGACCGGACGTGGTCTTGCATCCGGACCGAATAAATCCTCTTGTGTTGCACCGGGGACGTCTCCGGTCAAGTTAATCGGATCATATGCGTCCCACTCTTTGTGGAATCTTACAACGGCCCAAGCATCTTCTTAAGTAAACGCGATCCATCGATGCTCGTCATGGTAAATTTACGGTTTATGAGTTGTGATTGTTGCCATCGGAAAAAGCTTGTTGTTGTTCTTTTATTGTTGTTGAAATTGTTCCGGCGCCATTGACGAGAATTGATTAGACAAGTCGAGAAATGGTTGATTTTGGGCCGGAGGGTTTGACGAAAAACCCTTGTTTAGGATATTCATAAAACCATCATTAGAAAATCCGAATATTATTTTAATTGTTAAAAAATGTGTATTTTTAGTTGAATATTTGTGAATATGTTTGTGATAATGAATTGTTTATACAGTGAGTTGTGTGAGAGGTAAAATGAATTTTCTTTTTTTTATATTAAAAATTAGATATATGTTTTTGTTAATATTCGTCAATAGGGCCTTTCTTGCACTAGCCGCACACGACCTCTATAATTCATGGGACGAATATGGCAACTGCGTAACTTATATATTGTCATCAATGTTAGGCATTAACAATGCAAGTATATTAGGCCTTAGAGTTTCCGCTACCTAAGACTATCATTAAAGAAATAAATAAAATGTTGAAAGGGTTATTGTGGAATCAAGGTGATTTGACTAAAGGTGAAGCTAAAGTATCACGGGATGTAATTTGTAAATTAAAAGACCAAGGTTGGTCAGTAATAAAAAAATCTGCAAGTGTGGATAGAAGAGCTAATCATGGAACACATTATCATGTGGCGGTGGGTTATCATCCCAGTTCAGCAACTCACACGTGAGTTTATGGATAAAAGGCGTGTTCTTCATCACAGGAGTTACACTTTGTGAGCCCGTAATTATTTTCTTGTAATTCCTATTATTAGTTTGTGAGTGTGTAGGTTACAAAGTAGGATATGATGTGACAGTGAGTTTCTCACCATCGGTTAGGTTGAAAAATGAGTTGAGTGAGTGGAGAGAGAGAAAGCTGAGGTGGTGCTGACATGACGATGGGTAAGTTTCACACCATTCCTTCTGTAATAAGGTGGGTAATCCCCTTGCCTGGCATCTCTGTATACTCCACAATATATATAATGATACAACAGGTGTTGCCCTAGTACAAAGGATACGGGCCACAAGGCCTATGGGCTGGATACAGTCAAGCATACGTATACATTACACAGGGACATATATATCGACTAATACACCCCCGCAGTTCGAGCAAGAGATTCACGGACACTCAAACTGGATCGAAAATTTGCAAATAACTGGTAAGGAAGTCCTTTGGTGAATATATATGCATACTGAAAACGTGATGGTACATGAAGGACACGAACATGACCAGTTGCCACCTTGTCTCGAACAAAATGTAGGTCAATCTCAATGTGCTTAGTGCGCTGATGTTGCACCGGATTTGCGGACATGTATACGACACTAATATTATCACAATAGACTAAAGTGGTTGTAGAAATAGGTGTATGTAACTAACGAAGGAGGTTGCGAACCCAAGATGTCTCAGCAACTGCATTTGCAACCCCTTAATACTTGGCATCTACACTGGAGCGAGACAATGTTTCCTGGCGTTTAGAGGACCACGGAAATATTTTTCACCAAGAAAAAACACAACATCCGGAAGTAGACCGAAGAGTAGCGGGCAGCCTGCCCATTCAGCGTCAGAATAGGCAATGAGTTGAGATGTAGAGGACCTGAATAACTACAAACCTAGATTAGTGGTGCCTCGAAGATAACGAAGCACACGCTTCATAGCATGAAGATATGGTTCGCGAGGGTCATGCCTGTAAAGAAAAAGTTGTTGAACTGCATAAGATAAATCAGGCTGGGTAAAGGTGAGGTATTGCAAAGATCCGGCTAGACGTAGAATCGGCAATAGGAGGTCCATCAGGACCCAACTTCTTCTCTGTATCAACAGGTGTCCGAAAAGGGTTACAATTTAGCATCTTAGCTTTCTCAAGAATCTCTGTGGCATACTTGGATTGAGAAAGAAATATGCCATTAGGTGTGTGAGTTGCAACAATGCCCAAAAAATAGTTAAGTTGCCCAAGATCTGTCATAGCAAACTCTCCATGTAAAGATGAAATAATGTACTGCAAACAAGCTAGAGAAGAAGCTATCAGTATAATATCATCAACATAATGTAACAAATAAGCTGTATCACTGCCTCTTCGAAAGATAAAGAGAGATATGTTTGTTTTACTATGATAAAAACCAGCTCTAACTGCATAACCGACGAAGCACTAAAACCATGCTCTGGGTGCTTTAAGCCGTTGAGAGAACGTTGTAAGTGGCATACATAATCAAGATGTGCATGGTCAGTGAAACAGGGTGGTTGATGCATGTAAACGGTCTCGCTGAGCTCACCATGAAGAAATGCATTCTTTACATCGAGTTGATGAATAGGATATTAGCGTGACACGGCGAGGCTAAGAACAGTGCGCATAGTGGCATTCTTGACTACTGGGCTGAAAGTCTCATCATAATGAATTCCAAGTTGTTGGCTCTTTCCATTAGCCACAAGACGAGCTTTATACCTTCTAAGTGTGCCATCTGCATTGAACTTATGCTTAAAAAGACACATAGACCGGACGACATTCATATTGGGTGGTCGTGGGATAAGAACCCATGTACCATTTTTAATTAGCGCATTAAATTTATCTTTCTTTGCATTTTGCCAATTAGGGTCATGGGAAGATTGAATATGGGATTTTGGTATGAGGGACAAAGGGGATGCGTGAAGAGTGTAGCGTTTAATAGGTTTCGTCATGCCAAGTTGTGAGCGTGTGACCATGGGATGGAGAGAGGTGGTGTCGTGTGGCGGGTTGGTATTGAGGGGTTGTGGTGGGTCGGATAGGGGAGTTGGATTGGGCTGGTGTATTGGTAAAGGGGAGTTAGAGGGCTGTAGTGGTGCCGGTAATGAAGTGGATGATTGATTCATTGTTTGAGCTATGGATTGGGTTGTATTATAAGTAGCGGGATCAATCGCAAGCGGGGGTTGAGTCGTGCTAAAAAAGGAGTAGGTCTAGAGAAGTGAGTAGTTTTAGTTGTATGGGGGAAGGAGTGGTATTGTCGGACAGGAAATCATATGATGGGGGATTTGTGGGAGTGACAGATCCATAGGGAAAAACATATTCCTCAAATTTAACATGTCGGAATAGTACGATCTTGTTGGTGGATAGATTGAGGCAACGGAAACCACGGTGATTGGTGGAATACCTAAGGAACACACAGGGAGTGGATCGGGCTTGTAGTTTGTGCGTGGTTTGTATATAGGGGTGGCATAGGCAACCAAAGATGCGTAAATGATTGTATGTTGGTTGTTTATTAAAGAGTTTAGTATATGGGATGGCGTTTTTTATGGCGGTGGAGGGTAGTATGTTGAGAAGATGCGAGGAAATAAAGAGGGCTTCGATCCAATATTGTGGTGGTAAGTGAGCTTGTAAGAGTAGTGTGCGGATGAAGTGGTTTATTCTGTGAATCATGCGTTCTGATTTTCCGTTTTTTTGAGAAGTTTTAGGGCATGAGAATCGGAATTGAATGCCCTGGGTTTTGAAAATTTCGTGTTGTTGTGTGTTATCAAACTCACCTCCATGATCACATTGAAAAGTTTTGAATTCTTTATTAAATTGTGTCTTGACATATGCACGAAATTGAAGAAACATACTAAAAGCATCATTCTTCTTATGAAGAGGGTAAACCCATAAAAATGAGAGAAATGGTCGAGAAAAATAGCATAATACTTGAAACCACTAACACTTGAAACAGGTGAAGTCCACACATCCGAGTGGATAATATCAAAAGTATTTTCAACAATAGAACTAGAAAGCATAAATGGATGTCTTACATGCTTACCAAGTTGGCAAGCATGTCATAAAGTAGTGGACTTTGTTTTATTACACGAAATAAATTTATTGGAAACTAAAAAACGTAGAACATCATCGTCGGGATGACCGAGCCTTTGATGCCACGTAGACTGGTTGCAAGTCAAAAGAGCTGTAGGTGTGGTAGTGGATGTGTGGAAAGGATAAAGGTCTCCAGTGCTATCACATCGGAGGAGAAGGCGACACGTTTGGTAATCCTTCACTGAAAAACCAAAAGGCTCAAATTCAATGCTACATAGATTACCACGCTTAATTGTCGGGCAGATATTAAGTTATTGGTTATATGGGGTGTGACGATGACATTGATAGTTGTAAATTCACACTCGTTTAGGAAAACGAGGCAAAAGCGATAAGTATTAAGTGTACGTTTAAGAAAACGCAAACACTTATGACCCTTATTGTGAGTTCGTTCTCAAGAAGGCTTGGTATGTGTGTTAAACTTGATGGTATTTGAGATTAATATTAAGAAAGAGAAGAGAAAATGATGACGGTTACGATTATGATTAAACTACGACGAAAACTAAGACGTAAAACGTAAAAACGTGACGAAATTCAAAAATTACTCTAAAAATTCCTAGAAAATCACAATAAATCCTTAAAAATGCAATTAGAGTTTACCAAAAATTAAAACTTATTCAAACCTTTTATTTAATTAAATAATATTTTTTTAATGCTAATTAAAGCCCTAAAAGTCAATTTAATTAATAAAAAGCCCAAAATAAGATTTTTCAATTTATAAACCTGTAAAGTAACTTAAATAAACTAAAAAGTATTTTTGAAAAATTTAAAACTAATTAAAACTATTTAAAATGATTAAAAATTAAAATTAAATATTAAAATAATATTAAAAATTCAAAATTTATAAAAAATTCTAAAAACTTGCAAACTAAATTATTTTAACTTAACAAAACCAAAAATAAAAGTGAAATGACCTAAATACCCCTATTGGGTCTCCAAATGGGCCAAAAGTGAAAACAGTTTGCTAAATGGGCTTTTTTAGGCCCAATAAGAAAAAAGTTCACCAAATAAGCCCACAATTTCCAGATAAGCTTAAAATCCGATTTTAAACAAAAAACTCTAAAGGCCCAAAAGCTGAATCAATGCTTATCACATCTTAATAGAATTCAGCTTTTTCTTAATGGGCTTTTTAGCCCATTAAGCCATAATCTAATGCCCATCCGTCGAGGCCTCATTTTACCTGCCCGGAACTGATTGGTTTCTATAGGCTGAAATTTGACACACATCCTTCTTTTGAGATTATATAGCTGTTTGTAAAAAGAATTTTTGAAAAAGCTCAAGAAATAAGCCTGAAATAAGCCAAAGCTCTCTATCAAACTTAAAAGTCAAAGGCTACAAAACTCCAGATCAAGTAAATAGGTCAAATAAGGAAGACTGATTACAAAATCAAAGTTGTTGCACAATAAAATAAGCTAAAATGGCTAAATCATAAGCTGATGACCAATTTACACTATCAGTGGGAACTTTCAGTGGGAAAGAGTTCCCACTGCTTGTCTTTTTTGAAATACTTTTTAGAGTGATTCACTTGGTTTCTTTGGACAAACAAGGCACCCCTACAACTAGTGAGTTGTAGGGAGTCACAATCAAGCAAAATAAACATAATTTCACCCAGCCGATTGCTACAGTAAATTCAAAAAGTGCACAAACATGATACAGACATAGAATAAGCAGATCTTATGAATAAAAGCTATGTTTAAGCTAATATACGCCAACCAAAGTCCACAAAATGCATACACAAGCAATAACAAACTTAATTAAGCATAGTTAAACTGTTTTCATGCAAAAATTCCAAGTTTAGATCTAGTTATGAGCTTATATGAGTTACTGATGAACAATGAACACACAAAAATCCTTTTGTTGAACTGTTTGACCAAAAACTGGATTTCAAACCCTCAAATCCACTCAACAGGTTGCATAAACTATGTTTTTCCTCTAGTTAACCCTAGATAATCATGCAATCTAGGTGTTCACAAAGTTTCAATTCAAAATAACCTAAAACAATCCAGTTAGAGCAAATATTAAGATTTGATGTTTGAAAGCACAAGACTTGCAGATTTTTACTCTAATATACCCTAATATCAGATTCAAACACAAAATACCCCTAAGCACTTACTCAGACTTACTTAAAAATCACAAAACAGTAGTCCCAAACACCCCTTTCAAAAACTGATTCAAGGTTTTAACAAGCAAAAGTGATTTATAGTCCAAGAAAATGTTAAACATGCATCTCAACAATATTATAGAGCACTTAGAACAAGATTCCATGGATCAAATAACACATATAGCAGCAAACACTCAAATCACTTGAAAAGGTCTTAAAAAAGGAAAGATGCTCAAACCTCAGGAATGTACATCCATACTCCCGATTTTATAGCTTATGTGGTAGCTTAACAACCACAAGCTTCCAATACAACACCCTGCTAAGATCAACAGAGTCAAGAACAAACAGTTATATATATTAAAAAATGAAAATGAAACATATTTCTTCCAATCTTTATACCCCACCGCTTGAATATTCCCAAGCCACAAGTCTCACCTCACCTTGATAATCTCCTTATCAGGGTGATATGATCAGCTTATGACCCAAAAACTCCAAGTGTTTGAACAAGGAAATGGAAAATCAGATTTTGAAACTTTTTGAAACAACTTGCATAAAACTTTAACCAAACTTTGAAACCTCAAATCTCAACAAACTTAGAACATAAACAAACATGAAATGTAAATGATTGAAACTTGGAATTCGTCACAGCTTTCAAACACTTTTTCATTCATAGAAACAAAGGCTTTACAAAAACTTGACCAAAGAAAACCAAGAACATGTTGCAAAGTAAATCTAACACCCTTTATATAGAGGGTTACAAGAGACTAGGAAGCTGAATAAACTAGAAACCCTAATGTAGTGGTCTTCCAATAATGCCCTTTGAAGATGCGAATATACTTGGTTTGAATTTGTAGTTGGAGCTGAACATGTGACACATTCTTGTTGTGTAGTGATCATAGACGTTCAAAACATGCTTAGCTTATAAGCTGAGCTTGTGAGGCGTTGATCTTCTGGCAACACTTTTGTCTTCGTCCAAAAAGTAGCAGGGCATGTCTCATCTGACAAAGGGAGTGAGGTGGCAACTAGCTTATGAATTGGGTTATGTTTGTTAAACCTTTAATCATCATTCTAGAATAGATTAGGGGTTAATTTTTAATGGTTAAGAAAAACCTAAAACGTGTTCTTGAGGTGAATAGTTGGGTTTGATCTGATTAGGCTTTTTAAAAATGTGTTAGGCGCCTAATTTAGTATAACTAATTATTAATTAGTTATAAACGGGTGAGTGGAGTTGTGATGTGGCACAATGGTGATGGCTGATTGGTTGAGAGGAGTGAGTGGGGCACGTGGCAAATGATTGTTGGTCTAGGTTAGTTTGCTTGTCTCCCAGTTTTAACCCCTCATCTTTCTTTCTTGTTTCATTTGAAGTTTTAATCAGCCCAAAACGAATTTATTTTTGTAAGTGAAGTTTTAAACTTCACACATTTGCCACAAAAACTCTCCAAAAGTTTATCAAAGGACGTGTTTTGTAATTTGATGATATTTGAAGGGCTGTTTTTGGTATGTCTTCATTCTTCAAGGTCTTTACTTGTATTCTTGTCTTCATGGAGGACTAAAAGTGACAAGTCTTCATTTATGAGGGACCATTCTTGCTAATTCTTCAAAGTTGAGGGTCCTTTTTGTAAATTTGACAAACTTTAGGGACGAAACTTGTAATTATGAATAAACAAGGGTATAAAGTGTCAATTCTTCAATAATAAAGGACCCTTCTTGTACAAGCTTCAATTGTTCAAGGACTTTTCTTGGAAAATCAACTCTAGGTTCCGGTTCATTGTGCGGCTTCTTTTCCCGTGTTCGTTTTTGATTGATTCTTGTGGTCTTTTGTCATTTTCTCGATATCCGTACCTAAAATACACATTGAGGAAACACAAGCATATATATGGCACTTTTTATGGTAATTTAACCATTTAAGCCCGTTTTGGACGATAAGACTATGTATAAAACAGTCTCATCACTCCCCCATATTAAACCATTGTCGTGCCCTCACGCAATGCTAGAATAAATTATCTTAGCACCTCCAAAATTCATTTTTTCGGACTTTTATTGAATCATAAACTTACTACACTACTACCACTTGCTACTACTTGCGTTTTAGACATAATGTAGGATTTTCATCGCAATATGGGACGTTTAGGTTCATGGAACAAGAACACGTGAATGCTTCGTTAGAAATAATTTCGTCGTCCTCGATTTTCACCCAATTCCATGCTAAGCGTGCAACGAGATCATTGTCATTATAAGTTAGTAATGCTAACACTACTCATATGCCCTAATCACATACTTAGACTCCCTTAATCCTAATTGGTATCTCTTATATTTTATTTTTGTCTTGAATGTTCACGAGGATACATTATTTGACTTATGCGATGATAGAGATCAAGGTCCAAAAATAGAGTCATAACGGTGTAACCAAGACCATCGAATTAATAACCTCCCCTAATAGACAACGATGTCAAAAAATTAAGTCAACAAGAAGGATCGATAAACACGGTTTTATAACTGTTTTGAACATGAGACTTATTACCAAGACTTTTATACGCCCCCTAACGGATGAGCCTTATTATCATAGGTTTACCTCCATCTTTTATTCAACTCCGCCATGGAGCTTTTATTATGAATTTGGTCTTGCCTTGCCTTTTATTTAACCTCGCCATGAGGTGTTTATTATGGCCAAAGACGTATATCCTCACGCTAAAACGAATTTTGGATCTTTAAAGCTTCAAAGATTAAGGCTTAATCACTTTCAATTTTGCATAGATTTTTCGGCCTTGTGAGCTTCGAATTTTACTTGATTTAGGTAAGCACTTGAAATCTTATTATTGGGTGAAGCTTTCGATTATTCGGGTTGCCAATACTTCAAAACCGTGACCCTAGCGATACCTTAATGTTATCCCTATTTAATTACATGGAAGCTACTAGAAAAGACTAGAAACCAACAATCAAGACTAAACCGCTAAGCCAATACTTATTAGCAAAATATATATACAAGCGAAGGGAGAATAAGCAAACAATTAAAACACATGAGTTTTTGAGAGAATACGAGTACTCTACGTTTAGCATAGTAACTTATAATTAACTCTATCATTTCTCGTCCTCATTTAAGAGACTTAGCCTAATATAAAGTTAAGGAATCGAAGCTAAGTGCTCAACACGCACGGTCGAGTAAAAAATTACTCTTATTCTCGCCATCAGAAAATCTACATTCGTGTCTTCTAACACTTATGAAACATGAGCAAAAATTTAAAATTTGGCCATTTTTAGCCTTATTTTGCAACAAAAAGATAAATTTTAGAAAGCGTGAAGGCTTAGCAAGGCAAGTATCTATTCACCCCCCCCCCCCCCCTATACTAAAGTTAAACATTGTCCTCAATATTTTGAGTCTAAGGGTAGAATACCCCCATACTAGAGACGAAGTCGAATGCTTAATAAAGCATGGAAATGGTGGAACCATTAAATCAATCTCCGTTTATGAAGTGTGCTAAAAGACCTAAGGTTAGAACAATCAAGGATATATCATATGGATATCGACAAATTCTTCAAAGTAAATGATCGAGTGCTCACGTAAAACACACACGAGAGGCTCCAATCGTGAAGATAATGATCATCTAAAAACCACATATCACAAACAACCACGGAACAAAGGTTGGAAGGGCACAAATCCCCTCACATAAGCTACATTAAAAAGCGATAATATGTATATGGATAAGCATGGGAACTCCCCCACGAGTCACCTCGTTTTTATTACCGAGTCATGAGCTCGACTCGATCCCCTCAATACTAATTATCATTAGGGAAGGTGACTTGGTCGAGGTCATTCAAAGAAGGAACTTCCCCACCAAAGTAGTGTTTCAACCTATGGCCATTCACCTTAAAGTTAGGACCATCATTTTGAGCTAGCTCGATGGTCCAATAAGGAAACACTTGGGTAATGGTGAATGGTCCGGACCAACGGGATTTCAACTTGCCGGAAAATATTTTCAATCTCGAGTTAAAAAGCAACACTTGATCCCCAATGTTAAAAACCCGGTTTTTAATTTTTGAATCATGAAACTTTTTAGTTTTCTCTTTGTAAATCAATGAATTTTCATAAGCAACGTCTTTTAATTCATCCAATTCATTCAATTGCATTTTCCAGTGTTTTCCCGCGATCTCAATGTCATCATTACAATGCTTTAAGGCTCAATAAGCTTTGTGTTCGAGTTCAATTGGTAAGTGACAATTCTTCCCATACACAACTTGTAAGGAGTGCACCCAATGGGCGTCTTATGAGCGGTACGAAAGGACCATAAAGCATCGTCTAACTTATCCGACCAAGATTGTCGGTTTTCCCCTATCGATCTCTCCAAGATCCTCTTCAAAGATCGGTTTGAAACCTCGTCTTGCCCACTCGTTTGCGGGTGATAAGCCGTAGAAAGCCGATGTGTAACCCTATATTTTTTTAAAAACCTATCGAATTGGTCATTTCAAAAATGGGTTCCACGATCGCTTATGATTGCACGAGGGGTTCCAAACCGAGAGACCAATTGCTTCAAAAACTTGACTACCACATGAGCATCGTTCGTGGGCAAAGCCTTAGCTTCCACCCACTTGGATAGGTAGTCAACGGCGACAAGGATGTACTTATTACCACGAGATGATGGGAACGGCCCCATAAAATCAATGCCCCACACGACAAAGATCTCACATACTTGGATGATATATTGTGGCATTTCAACGTTTTGTGAGGCTTTTCCTTGACATTGGCATGAGTCACACGACTTGACAAGTGCGTGCGCATCTCGGTAAATAGTAGGACAAAAGAAACCGGCATCAAAGACCTTCTTCGACGTGAGATTAGCACCGTGATGACCTCCCGTAGGGCCTTCGTGACAAGCTCTAAGGATATTAGATGCTTCGGTGCCAAAAACACAACGTCGAATAATTTGATCCGCACAAGTCCGAAATAGGTGAGGGTCGTTCCAAAAGTAGAACTTGACTTCTAATAAGTGTGAAAACACTTATCCTTTTACCACTTATTTCCAATAATAATAAGACCAAAACGTGTATTTTATGTCGTAAAAGTCAGAATTATGCGTGGTTTGTGTTTTTATTGTGTTTCAGGATAAAAATATGAAAAAGGAAGAAAACATGGGCTATCACGGGCTTTTATCGAAGAAAACGAGAAAAGACGAAGTCAAAAGATCAAGAGTGCAAAAAGAACGGAAGTCCAAGGCCTATTCTGAAGATTTATCGAAGAAAAAGTCTAAAGACGGAAGTTTAATGAAGTCGAAGAACTCAAGTCTAATAGAAGAAGAAAATTATAAGACAAGTTCGATTTATATCGACAAATCCCGAGACGACGTCGAGAAAGATAAAGAATTTAAATCGAGTCGAGACGAGAAGAAAGAAAGAAGGAAGCAACACATGCACTCCCCACCTCCTATATATACCCTCCTAATGACACATTAGGAGGGTGTTAGCTTGTTTATTTTTCTTTCCTTAGTTTTTTCATTTTTAGAGAGAGAAAGTGTTTAACTTTCTCTCACTAGAACTTCATCTTTTCTTTCTTGCTTAAGCTTTAGTTTAATCTTGTATTTTGGAATCATTAATCTACAAGTTCAAGTTTAAGCTTTTCATCTTTAATCATCTTCTACCTTTCTTGATTTTGATTTATCTTTGATTCGAAATTTTAATGCACCTAGTTTAAATTTGATGTTTATGTGATTAAAAACTTTATCTTTTTAATCCTGTATAAGTCTTTATACGATTAAGCTTAAAGTTTGTTATGCTTTTTGGCTTATTTAGTATCTAGTTTATTGTCTTTTAAGTTTTCTTAAAAGTTTGGTCTTTTTAAAGTTTGATTTATAAAGTTTGCTTATTTCTTGTCTCAAAAGTTTTTAAATTTATGCTTGTTTTCATTTTATTAAGCTTTGGATAAGTGCTTATTCGTCTTGCTTATTTGTGCTTATTCATTTTCGGCTTATTTGCTCTTTGATTTCCATCGTATTATGCTTAAGAGTTTTTACCAGTTACGATCAAGTAAGTGTGATCGCATAAACCCCTAGGGTTTCTACTTGCGATCCATTACTTCGATCACCTAGTACGATCGTTCACTACGTTCACACTCTATAATCCACACAACGATCACTTGTTGCGATCTTGGGTACGATCATTGAGTGCGATATGTGGCTGCGATTGCCTGGGTGCGATCACTTGTTATGATCGCATTGAGTGCGATCACCTATACGACGATCACTAGGCTACGATCGACTGCTACGATCGTAGGCTACGATCCTTTGGTTACGATCGCATTGAGTGCGATCTAGAGTACGATCTGAAGTCACAATTGTGGTGGAGTGCGATCACCAGTTACGATCGCATTTATTGCGATCCAGGATACGATCAAAGACCACGATCGCATTGACTGCGACTCATTCTCGATTTTTGTTTTAATTTCCAAAAATTACACGCTTCCCGAAATCTCTGTTTTTTACCAAGTGTTTTTCTAATTTTAGAGAGAAAAAGTGACAGTTTTTCTAGATTTGCTTTTAGCTTATTTTAATTACGTTTCACACTTTCCCATATTTATAGAAATAGCTAATATCAAGCTCCCCCTTTTAAGTGACCAACACCGACTATTCCACCATTAACCGTGATCAATTCGATAAGATACCCAGAACGATATCGAGTACACAAATGCTAAGCAAAAAAAGTCATGTATTAACTTCACGAAAGAATTTTTGTTTTTGTTGTGTCGTCATACCCTTAATGATGAAGTTGCCCGCATAGTAATTTGCGATGTCCGCAAACCATGGGTTGGAAGAATCTTTCTTGGAATTCACTACACCAAGTGTCCCGAGAGGAAATGTTTTGGTGATTTCCTTGTTCTCGTTCACAATTTGGTGAGGATCTTCCAATCGAGAGAGATGATCGGGTGCAAGATTCTCGGCTCCTTTTTTGTCAAGTATTGTGACATCAAATTCTTGTAGGAGGAGAATCCAACGAAGCAATCTTGGCTTAGCATCTTGTTTAGCCAAGATGTACTTGATTGCCGAATGATCCGTATACACTATGCTTTTGGTCAAGACGAGGTAAGGTCGGAATTTCTCAAATGCATACACCACGGCAAGGAATTCCTTTTCCGTTGTGGTATATTTAAGTTGAGACTCGGTCATCGTCTTGCTAGCATAGTGAATAGGCAAGAAGTGCTTTTCATGACGTTGCCCCAAAACGGCCCCAATAGTGTAATCACGTGCATCACACATTAGCTCAAAGGGGAGGTTCCAATTGGGAGCAACAAGAATGGGAGCTTCGGTAAGTTTCCTCTTAAGGATTTCAAAGGCTCGTACATAATCTTCGTTAAAGGCAAAAGGAGCATCTTTTTCGAGGAGGTGTGTAATGGGTCGAGATATCTTTGAAAAATCCTTGATGAATCGACGATAAAAGCCCGCGTGGCCTAGGAAACTCCTAACTCCCTTAACGGTTTTGGGATGAGGTAATTTGGCGATGACGTCTATCTTAGCTTTGTCTACCTCAATCCTCGCTTTCGAGACCTTGTGCCCAAAGACGATTCCTTCTTTAACCATAAAATGACATTTTTCCCAATTGGGCACAAGGTTGGTTTCCTCACAACGTTTTAACATATGCTTCAAATTTCCTAAACATGAAGTGAACGAGCTACCAAACACGGAAAACTCATCCATAAAAACTTCCATCGTCTTCTCGATCATGTCATGAAAAATAGCCATCATACACCGTTGAAAAGTTCCCGGTGCATTACAAAGTCCGAATGGCATTCTACGATAGGCAAATGTTCCATATGAACAAATAAACTTAGTTTTTTCTTGATCACGAGGATCAATGGGGATTTGGAAGTAACCGGAAAAACCACCTAAAAAGCAATAGAAATCGTTTCCCGCAAGACGCTCCAACATTTGGTCCATGAAGGGCAAGGGAAAATGGTCTTTACGAGTGGCGTCATTTAACTTACGATAGTCAATACACACCCTCCAACCGGTCACGAGTCGAGTTGGAATTAACTCGTTGCCATTGTTTGGCACAACGGTCATTCCTCCATTTTTAGGGACACAATGAATGGGACTCACCCAAGGGCTATCAAAAATGGGGTAAATAATTCCCGCGTCAAGGAGTTTAAGGACATCCTTTTTGATGACATCGTGAATTTCGGGGTTCACCCTTCTTTGACATTGGATTGCGGGCTTGTATTCTTCCTCCATTAGGATTTTATGTGTACAAAACTTTGGGTCGATACCCTTAATTTCAGATTATTTCCACCCAATTTCACCTTTGTGAGTCCTCAAAACATCGATAAGTGCTGTTTTTTCATCATCCGAAAGATCCTTCGCAATAATAACTAGCAACTTATCGTCTCCTTCCAAGAATACATATTCAAGTTGAGGAGGAATATCTTTCAACTCGAGGATTGATGGTTCCTCGAGTGAGGATTTGGGTTTGATACTCATAACCTCCACCGGCGGAGGAAATGGGAAATCGTTAAGAAAATCATTGATAATCGAAAAGTCCTCATCGTTGTCGAGGTCTTTGTTAGAAGTTCGAGGTACATCAAACTCTTCCAAAGTAAAACCACCCCCTTCAAATGGAGTGAAGGATGGTGTCGAGTTATCAAGAATAGGATTGAGCATACTGGGATTGCCACTATTTTCTTCATCACCAAAACCTAAATATTCTTGTGAACATTCTTCGTAAACGACATCGATCATATCAATGTGGTTTAAAGTCGCCACGAAATAAACATGAGAAAGTTGAGAGTTTTGAGTCGCGTTTATAACAATTTCCTCGTCGTTGAAATGTAAGGTGATTTTTCCTTGCATGCACATCAATAAGCGCTCTCGACGTATCTAAAAACGAACGACCTAAAATGAGAGTAACTTGAGGATCCGTGGGAATATCGGCTACGATACAGTCTACCGGATTAAGCTTAAACCTTGTTATGCTTTTTGGCTTATTTAGTATCTAGCTTATTGTCTTTTAAGTTTTCTTAAAAGTTCGGTCTTTTTAAAGTTTGATTTATAAAGTTTGCTTATTTCGTGTCTCAAAAGTTTTTAAATTTATGCTTGTTTTCATTTGATTAAGCTTTGGATAAGTGCTTATTCGTCTTGCTTATTTGTGCTTATTCATTTTCGGCTTATTTGCTCTTTGATTTCCATCTTATTATGCTTAATGGTTTTTACCAGTTACGATCAAGTAAGTGTGATCGCATAAACCCCTAGGGTTTCTACTTGCGATACATTACTTCGATCACCTAGTACGATCGTTCACTACGATCACACTCCATAATCCACACCACGATCACTTGTTGCGATCGTGGGTATGATCATTGAGTGCGATTTGTGGCTGCGATTGCCTGGGTGCGATCACTTGTTACGATCGTATTGAGTACGATCACCTATACTACGATCACTAGGCTACGATCGACTGCTACGATCCTATGGTTACGATCGCATTGAGTGCAATCTGGAGTACGATCTGAAGTCACGATTGTGGTGGAGTGCGATCACCAGTTACGATCGCATTTATTGCGATCCAGGATACGATCAAAGACCACGATCGCATTGACTGCGATTCATTCTCGATTTTCGTTTTAATTTCCAAAAATTGCACGCTTCCCGAAATCTCTATTTTTACCAAGTGTTTTTCTAATTTTAGAGAGAAAAAGTGACAGTTTTTCTAGATTTGCTTTTAGCATATTTTAATTACGTTTCGCATTTTCCCATCTTTATAGAAATAGCTAATTTCAAGCTTTCCCTTTTAAGTGACCAACACCGACTATTCCACCATTAACCGTGATCAATTCGATAAGATTCCGAGAACGATATCGAGTACACAAATGCTAAGCAAAAAAGTCATGTATTAAATGGCGCCGCTGCCGGCTCTTTTCGTAAAGATTAACGGTTTTTAGTGTGAAAAATTGGATTTTGGGATCCGTTCTTTTAGGAACGTTATTTTCAAGCACAAAAATTTTCAAAAAGAAAAAAAAAATATAAAATTTTCAAAAATCCAAAAACAATAAAAAAGATATAAAAATCAAAAATATTTTATTTCCTTTTAGTGTATGCTACCAATCAATATCAATCCCAAAGAAACCCATATCCACCTCAAGGTAATAATCCAGCTTACCAAGCCCCACCACTCAATAAACCCACGGTATTGAACCAAGACCTCGAAGCTTACATGAGGACCAATAGAGAGATGGTGACGAATCTTCAAAGCCAATTCATTAACTTGAAGGGTGACATGGCAAAACAAGGGAACGATATTCGAGCCGAGCTAAGGAATGACATGGAGAAACAAGGGAATGATCTTCGAGCTGATATGAGAAACTCTATGAGCAGTCAAACGAATAACTTATGGGATATGATGGCAATTTTTTTCCCAAGTAATCCAGCCTCTAGTTCGGGTTCTCTTCCGAGTAACACCATTGCTAATCCAAGAGGGGAGATGAAAGCAATCACCACCCGAAGTGGCAAAGGTTTAACGGAACCCGAGATTCCTACACCTACACCGGTGATTCTAACAAAGGAAAACGAGTCCCCTTCACCAATTCCTCCACCTTCTACTTCCACCCCTCCACCACCCAAGGATGTGAGTGAGAATTACATTCCAAAGCCTTCATCTCAACCCAATATACTTTATCCCTCAAGGTTGAGGAAAGAGAAGTTGAAGAACAAGGATGATATTCAGGTTTTTCTAACTTTCTTAAAACGTTTAAACAACTGAATTTCAACATCTCCTTTGCCGAGGCTCTCGCTCACATGCTGAAGTATGCGAAAATGTTTAAAGATATTCTCAGTGATAAGGAGAATTGCTCTGAAGTGTTCTTAAGGAATTACCAACCAAACTTGGTGATCTAGGTCCTTTTCTCATTCCTTGCAACTTCCCTGGGGTAGAGAATTGTATGGCCCTCGCCGATCTAGGTGCTAGTATAAACTTAATGCCTTTAAGCGTTTGGAAACAATTGTCTCTACCCGAGCTAGTCCCCACACGAATGACATTGGAATTAGCTAACCGTACGGTTGCTTATCCAGTAGGGATAGCCGAAGATGTCTTCGTCGGTGTCGACAAATTCACCTTTCTGGCGGATTTTGTTGTCGTTGACTACGAGATGGACCCCCGTGCTCCATTAATCGTTGGACGTCCATTCTTGAGGACCGGTCGCACTCTCATTGATGTAGCCGCGGGCGAATTAATCATGAGAGAGGGTGACGATAAAATCGTCTTCAACGTGGGTAAACTTTCTAAGCAGCCTTCTGAACACGAGAGTGTTAATTTCATTGACTTTCTTGATGAGGCTTGTGAAGAGCATTTCAAAGACGCTTGTAAAAGTTGTTCTTCTTCTCTACCCATTGTTGAGACCGTTGCCTCTGTTGCTCCATTACTAACTCTATTTGGAGAAAGTGATTTCCTTTTGAAAGAATTTGAAGCAACTTTGGGAGATGTGGACTTACAATATGACGATTCTCCCTCCAATTAGGATGAAGACATTCGTACCATTGAGAAACTTCTCAATGAGGACCATATTTCTCCACCGTCTCCTAAGGAAATATCTATCGATGATCCGAATTTGACTACGCCTTCCATCGAAAATCCTTCGGATTTAGAGCTTAAGGACTTACCGTCTCATCTCGAATACGTTTTCCTTGAAGACAATACGAAGTTACCCGTCATCATCGCAAAGGATTTGAAAGAAGACGAAAAATCTCGACTTATCGACGTGCTGAAGAACCATAAGAAAGCGATTGCTTGGAAAATCTCCGATATTCGTGGAATTGATCCTCACTTTTGCACACATAAAATTCTCATGGAGGACGACTTTAAACCCACTATACAAAACCAAAGAAGGGTGAATCCCAAGATCCATGACGTTATCAAAAAAGAGGTTATCAAACTTCTTGATGCAGGAATGATCTACCCTATCTCGAATTCACCACTGGTTAGTCTGGTCCATTGTGTGCCTAAGAAAGGCGGAATCACCATTGTGCCCAATGAAAACAACGAGTTGATTCCTACTCGTCTCGTTACAGGGTGGAGAGTTTGTATAGACTATCGCAAACTAAATGATGCTACGAGAAAGGATCATTTTCCCCTTCCTTTTATGGACCAAATGCTTGAACGTCTAGCGGGTAATGATTATTATTGCTTCTTAGACGGTTTCTCCGGGTACTTTCAAATTCCCATCGATCCTAAAGACCAAGAGAAAACCACATTCACTTGTCCTTATGGAACATTTTCTTACAAACGAATACCTTTCGGCTTATGCAATTCTCCTAGGACTTTCCAAAGGTGTATGATGGCTATCTTCCATGACATGGTTGAAGAAACTATGGAAGTCTTCATGGATGATTTCTCGGTCTATGGTGATTCTTTCTCTACCTGCCTAGCCAATTTAGAACGTATGCTCAAACGGTGTGAAGACACTCGCCTTGTTCTAAATTGGGAAAAATGCCATTTTATGGTAAAAGAAGGCATTGTTCTTGGACATAAAATCTCAAAGCCGGTCTTGAAGTCGACCATGCAAAAGTCGATGTGATTGCTAAATTGCCTCCACCTTCAACCATGAAGGGTGTGAGAAGTTTCCTTGGTCATGCGGGCTTCTACCGTCGATTCATTCAAGATTTTTCTAAAATCGCTCGCCTGATGACCCACCTCTTGGAAAAAGATACACCCTTTATCTTTTCTAAAGAGTGTATTGAATCCTTCAATCTTCTTAAGGACAAGCTAACTAAGGCACCGGTCTTGGTTACCCCTAATTAGGAGCTACCTTTTGAATTGATGTGCGATGCTAGCGACTTTGCCATTGGAGCGGTTTTGGGCCAAAGAGTGAACAAAAACTTCCAACCAATCCATTATGCTAGCAAGACTATGACGGGGGCTCAATTGCATTATACCACTACCAAAAAAGAGCTTTTAGCTGTAGTGTATGCCTTTGAGAAATTCCGCCCCTATCTTGTTCTTTCCACCACCATTGTTTATACCGACCATTCCGCGTTGAAGTACTTGTTGACTAAGCAAGATTCTAAGCCAAGACTTCTTCGTTGGGTTTTGCTCCTTCAAGAATTTAAAATTGAAATTCGTGACAAGAAGGGAGCCGAAAACCTGGCAGCGTATCATCTAAGTAGACTTGAGGATCCTTATCAAGGGGATCATTCGAATCAAGAGATCAATGACTCTTTTCCCCTTGAGGACTTAATGTCTATCAATTAAAATCTTGATGACACCCCGTGGTTTGCGGACATTGCAAACTACTTAGCGGGTGGTATTCTCATCGAAGGGTTAACATCCTAACAAAAGAAGAAGTTCTTTAAAGATGTTAAGACTTAATTTTGGGATGGCCCTTACCTTTTCAAACAATGTGCGGATCTTGTCATTCGTCGATGTGTTGATGGGCCGGCAGCGTTACCAATCCTTGAAGATTTCCATAAAGGACCCACCGGTGGTCACTTTGGTCCCAACTACACCGTGAAGAAAGTTTTTGACTCAGGATTCTATTGGCCCACCATTTATCGTGACGCTCACGAGATGGTTAAAAATTGTGATGCTTGCCAACGCCAAGGCAAGATCACACACAAAGATGAGATGCCTCAAAATTTCATCCAAGAATGTGAAATCTTTGACGTATGGGGCATCGACTTTATGGGGACATTTCCATCATCCAAAGGGAACAAGTACATCCTCGTAGCCGTTGACTACGTATCCAAATGGGTTGAAGCTAAGGCTCTCCCTACGAACGATGCGAGGGTGGTTGTGAACTTTCTGAAGCAACTTTTTGCTTCATTCGGTGTTCCTCGTGCTATCATCAGTGACCGCGGGACTCATTTTCGCAATGATCAATTTGCTCGAGTCACGGCTAAGTACGGTGTCAACCACCATCTTTCCACCGCTTATCATCCCCAAACAAATGGTCAAGCCGAGATATCTAACCGTGGATTGAAGCGAATTCTTGAGCGTACTGTGGGAGAGCATCGTGCCTCGTGGGCCGATAAGTTAGATGATGCTTTGTGGGCTTTCCGTACCGCATATAAGACTCCGGTTGGTTGCACTCCATATCTTCTTGTGTACGGGAAGGCATGCCACCTCCCTATTGAGCTGGAACATAAGGCGTATTGGGCCTTGAAGTGGGCGAATTTTGACATCAGCAAAGCCGGTGATCGTTGGAAGATTCAACTCAATGAGCTAAATGAACTAAGGAATGAAGCTTATGAGAATTTATTGATCTACAAGGAGAAGACCAAGATCATCCATGATTCAAGGATTAAGAACCGAGAGTTCCACGTTGGTGATCAAGTTTTACTCTTTAACTCTCGGTTGAAGATCTTCTCGGGCAAGCTGAAGAGTCGTTGGTCTGGTCCATTCACCGTCGCCAAAGTCTTCCCTTACGGCACCATTGAACTTTCTTAGCCAAATGGGCCTAATTTTAAAGTGGATGGCCAGCGTGTGAAGCTGTACTTTGGTGAGGATATCTCTCATGAGATGATCCCATCCCTCACCACGTTTCCCTTGAATTAGTTCTGGGTCGAGTCAGGTTCGTGACTCGGTTAACAAAAACAAGCGCTTCTCGGGAGGCAACCCGTTGATATATCCTTTACCGTTTTCATAATAAGTGTAGGGGAGCCCCGTATGTGTTTGTTGTCTTGTTTCTTATGATGTGCAGGGATTACAGCTTCAAAGATCCACTTTTGATGACATTTGACGACCGTGATCCCGTGTACCCGTCTTCCCGGTTCTATCCTAAACTCTTTTGATTCACTATTTTATATTCTTCAATATTAAAATAGGAATCACTATAGTTGTCCTTCCCTTAGCAAGATTTAAACAACATGCACAATGTCCTAAGTGAAGGGGAGTTTACTCCCACATGCTTAAACATTGAGGAAAATGTTTATATCAAGTGTAGGGGGACTTCTATCGAAGTAAGTGGGCTTTTCCATTAATTTGTCCTCATTTTAACCGGAAAATCTAAATTTTCGACATTTTTCAAAATTTTTAATCAATTTGTTAGCATTATTTACTTTCTTTGCTAAAAATAAAGTTTAATAAAGTGGTTTTAAATTTTTCAAAGGCATGAATCTTTTGACTCAACCCGAGTTTACTTATCTAAGTTTACTCTAGCTAGTATCCTTAACGTGTTTAAGTCATGTTTTGCTAGGCTTTTATATAGGGAACTTTAAAACGCGAAAGTCTTAACTCTTACGGGTTAAGAACAAGAACTTTTCGTAAGTTCCTATAATTGATCCTAGAAAGTCGTTTATCAAAGGAACTTTAAAATGCGAATTCTAAAACTTGAAAAAGTCTAAGAAGTTGCAAGATCCTATAGATGACTTGAAAACCCAAAACTTTGATTTAATTGGCTAAGCATCCACGAGTCTCATTCCTTGAGATTTTAAACTGTGGAGAACGAGAGATGATAGAGTCAATTATAAGTTTGGCATTCTTTCGTGAATTTATGTGAGTTGATTATAAGCTTATTCTCCCATCGCTTGTTAATAAATTTAATTGCAATAAATAAGGTTGTACGATTTGAAAAGTTACTTAGCTTCTAGCCCAAGATCGTTTAAAAGTTGCTCGGTATTAATTAGAGTTCATAGCCAAGGCATAACTTACTGAAGCGGGATGCGAAGATTGGCGAGTCCGAAAAGGCCCTAACAAAGCATGAGGGCTACATTTTGTTGCTAAAGATCCAAAATTGATGTGAAGAATCATTTATCAAAAATCAATATGAAGGATCAAGACACACGATGAAAAGCAAAAACTCCCCTAAAGATCATGAAGAAGTCTATCCGAAAAGACCCTAGCAAGGTATGAGGATAAATAGATCCAAGTCCTAAAAGGAGGCGGATCGTTGTATATCAAAGTCCAAAATAAAGATTGGAGAAAAATGAAGAAGTCGTGGTCCAAATATGAAGAATCTCTCAAAATTTCAAGTGAAGAAATTCCTATTATGAAGAGAAGACCATAATTTCAAGAACGTCTCTCAAGATTCGAAGTATGAAGTCGCTGCCAAATATCGGTCCGAGAAAGGTCTCAAATCGTGAAGCGAGTTATGCCAAGATATGAACTTTAAGAGGTCCCGAGAAGCAGTTTTAAAAGATTTTATCCTTTAGCTAACTATTGATTAAATCGTCCCACTTTATTTTCAGCCTAAATAACTATCGAAAGAAGTCAAACAATGCATCCTCGTGATCATTCAAGACAAAATTAAAATATAAGAGATACACCTAGGAATAAGGGAGTCTAAGTAAATAATTGGGCCACATGAGTTCGTGTTAGTTTGCTAACTTATAATAACAATGATCTCGTTTTTATGCTTGGTATGGGGAACATGAAACTTGAGGATGATAAACATTCATGACGGCCAAAACTCCAATGTAAGTCTTTGATTTCTTTACTTGTTTTGTACATATTTCTATCTTTTTAGTTTCCTTAAAGTTTAGTATTTAATAAAGGCCAAGGTGGGTTATCTATGATGAGAAATGTAATATGTGCTTTGAAATTAATGCATTGCATGAGGGCATTGCAATGGTCAAGTGTAGGGGATTTAATAAGTGTGAAAACACTTATTCTTTTACCACTTATTTCCAATAATAACAAGACCAAAACGTGTATTTTATGTCGTAAAAGTTGGAATTATGCGTGGTTTGTGTTTTTATTGTGTTTCAGGATAAAAATATGAAAAAGGAAGAAAACATGGGCTATCACGGGCTTTTATCGAAGAAAACGGGAAAAGACGAAGTCAGAAGATCAAGAGTGCAAAAAGAACGGAAGTCCAAGGCCTATTCTGAAGATTTATCGAAGAAAAAGTCTAAAGACGGAAGTTTAATGAAGTCGAAGAACTCAAGTCTAATAGAAGAAGAAAATTATAAGACAAGTTCGATTTATATCGACAAATCCCGAGACGACGTCGAGAAAGACAAAGAATTTAAATCGAGTCGAGACGAGAAGAAAGAAAGAAGGAAGCAACACATGCACTCCCCACGTCTTATATATACCCTCCTAATGACACATTAGGAGGGTGTTAGCTAGTTTATTTTTCTATCCTTACTTTTTTCATTTTTAGAGAGAGAAAGTGTTTAACTTTCTCTCACTAGAACTTCATCTTTTCTTTCTTGCTTAAGCTTTAGTTTAATCTTGTATTTTGGAATCATTAATCTACAAGTTCAAGTTTAAGCTTTTCATCTTTAATCTTCTTCTATCTTTCTTGATTTCGATTTATCTTTGATTCGAAATTTTAATGCACCTTGTTTAAATTTGATGTTTATGTGATTAAAAAGTTTATCTTTTTAATCCTGTATAAGTCTTTATACGATTAAGCTTAAAGCTTGTTATGATTTTTGGCTTATTTAGTATCTAGCTTATTGTCTTTTAAGGTTTCTTAAAAGTTTGGTCTTTTTAAAGTTTGATTTATAAAGTTTGCTTATTTCGTGTCACAAAAGTTTTTAAATTTATGCTTGTTTTCATTTGATTAAGCTTTGGATAAGTGCTTATTCGTCTTGCTTATTTGTGCTTATTCAGTTTCGGCTTATTTGCTCTTTGATTTCCATTGTATTATGCTTAAGGGTTTTTACCAGTTACAATCAAGTAAGTGTGATCGCATAAACCCCTAGGGTTTCTACTTGCGATCCATTACTTCGATCACCTAGTACGATCGTTCACTACGATCACACTCCATAATCCACACCACGATCACTTGTTGCGATCGTGGGTACGATCATTGAGTGTGATCTATGGCTGCGATTGCCTGGGTGCGATCACTTGTTACGATCGCATTGAGTGCGATCACCTATACTACGATCACTAGGCTACGATCGACTGCTACGATCGTAGGCTACGATCCTTTGGTTACGATCGCATTGAGTGCGATCTGGAGTACGATCTGAAGTCACGATTGTGGTGGAGTGCGATCACCAGTTACGATCGCATTTATTGCGATCCAGGATACGATCAAAGACCACGATCGCATTGACTGCGATTCATTGTCGATTTTCGTTTTAATTTCCAAAAATTGCACGCATCCCGAAATCTCTGTTTTTTACCAAGTGTTTTTCTAATTTTAGAGAGAAAAAGTGACAGTTTTTCTAGATTTTCTTTTAGCTTATTTTAATTACGTTTCACACTTGCCCATCTTTATAGAAATAGCTAATCTCAAGCTCCCCCTTTTAAGTGACCAACACCGACTATTCCACCATTAACCGTGATCAATTCGATAATATACCGAGAACGATATCGAGTACACAAATGCTAAGCAAAAAAAAGTCATGTATTAACTTCACGAAAGAATTTTCGTTTTTGTTGTGTCGTCATACCCTTAATGATGAAGTTTCCCGCATGGTAATTTGCGATGTCCGCAAACCATGGGGTGGAAGAATCTTTCTTGGAATTCACTACACCAAGTGTCTCGAGAGGAAATGTTTCGGTGATTTCCTTGTTCTCGTTCACAATTTGGTGAGGATCTTCCAATCGAGAGAGATGATCGGCTGTAAGATTCTCGGCTCCTTTTTTGTCAAGTATTGTGACATCAAATTCTTGTAGGAGGAGAATCCAACGAAGCAATCTTGGCTTAGCATCTTGTTTAGCCAAGATGTACTTGATTGCCGAATGATCCGTATACACTATGCTTTTGGTCAAGACGAGGTAAGGTCGTAATTTCTCAAATGCATACACCACGGCAAGGAATTCCTTTACCATTGTGGTATATTTAAGTTGAGCCTCGGTCATCGTCTTGCTAGCATAGTGAATAGGCAAGAAGTGCTTTTCATGATGTTGCCCCAAAACGGCCCCAATAGCGTAATCACTTGCATCACACATTAGCTCAAATGGGAGGTTCCAATTGGGAGCAACAAGAATGGGAGCTTCGGTAAGTTTCCTCTTACGGATTTCAAAGGCTCGTACACAATCTTCGTTAAAGGCAAAAGGAGCATCTTTTTCGAGGAGGTGTGTAATGGGTCGAGATATCTTTGAAAAATCCTTGATGAATCGACGATAAAAGCCCGCGTGGCCTAGGAAACTCCTAACTCCATTAACGGTTTTGGGATGAGGTAATTTGGCGATGACGTCTATCTTAGCTTTGTCTACCTCAATCCTCGCTTTCGAGACCTTGTTCCCTAAGACGATTCCTTCTTTAACCATAAAATGACATTTTTCCCAATTGGGCACAAGGTTGGTTTCCTCACAACGTTTTAACATATGCTTCAAAATTCTTAAACACGAAGTGAACGAGCTACCAAACACGGAAAACTCATCCATAAAAACTTCCATTCTCTTCTCGATCATATCATGAAAAATAGCCATCATACACTGTTGAAAAGTTCCCGGTGCATTACAAAGTCCGAATGGCATTCTACGATAGGCAAATGTTCCATATGGACAAATAAACTTAGTTTTTTCTTGATCACGAGGATCAATGGGGATTTGGAAGTAACCGGAAAAACCATCTAAAAAGCAATAGAAATCGTTTCCCGCAAGACGCTCCAACATTTGGTCCATGAAGGGCAAGGGAAAATGGTCTTTACGAGTGGCGTCATTTAACTTACGATAGTCAATACACACCCTCCAACCGGTCACGAGTCGAGTTGGAATTAACTCATTGTCATCGTTTGGCACAACGGTCATTCCTCCCTTTTTAGGGACACAATGAATGGGACTCACCCAAGGGCTATCAGAAATAGGGTAAATCATTCCCGCGTCAAGGAGTTTAAGGACTTCCTTTTTGATGACATCGTGAATTTAGGGGTTCACCCTTCTTTGACATTGGATTGCGGGCATGTATTCTTCCTCCATTAGGATTTTGTGTGTACAAAACTTTGGGTCGATACCCTTAATTTCAGATTATTTCCACACAATTGCACCTTTGTGAGTCCTCAAGACATCGATAAGTGCCGGTTTTTCATCATCTGAAAGATCCTTCGCAATAATAACCAGCAACTTATCGTCTCCTTCCAAGAATACGTATTCAAGTTGAGGAGGAAGATCTTTCAACTCGAGGATTGGTGGTTCCTCGATTGAAGATTTGGGTTTGATACTCATAACCTCCACCGGCTGAGGAAATGGGAAATCGTTAAGAAAATCCTTGATAATCGAAAAGTCCTCATCGTTGTCGAGGTCTTCGTTAGAAATTTGAGGTACATCAAACTCTTCCAAAGTAAAACCACCCCCTTCAAATGGAGTGAAGGATGGTGTCGAGTTATCAAGAATAGGATCGAGCATAGTGGGATTGCCACTATTTTCTTCATCACCAAAACCTAAAAATTCTTGTGAACATTCTTCGCAAACGACATCGATCATATCAATGTGGTTTAAAGTCGCCACGAAATAAACATGAGAAAGTTGAGAGTTTTGAGTCGCGTTTATAACAATTTCCTCGTCGTTGAAATGAAAGGTGATTTTTCCTTGCATGCACATCAATAAGCGCTCTCGACGTATCTAAAAACGAACGACCTAAAATGAGAGGAACTTGAGGATCCGTGGGAATATCGGCTACGATACAGTCTACCGGATAATAGAACTTTCCCACTTTCACAAAAACGTCTTCGGCCAATCCACATGCGGGATCATAGAATGATCGGCCATTTCGATAGACATTCTTGAAGGAGTAAGATTAGGAAGATTGAGCGACTTGAATATGTCTAGAGGCATCAAATTTATACTAGCACCAAGATCGAACAAGGCGTAGCATTCTTCCGTATCTTGAATACCAACCAGAATTAAGAATTTACCGGGGTCACCGACTTTTTGAGGTATGCGGTTAAGATAAACCGATGAACAACTAGACAATTTTTGCAATTTCTCCTTGTTGTTTAACATACTCTTAAAGTTGGCGGCAAAACTAGGCATCATGATTAAAGCGTCGGCAAAACTTATGTTAAAATGCAAATCACTAAACATCTGAATAAAAAGCTCAAATTGGTAAATGTCACGCTCTTGCAATTTTTCCTTACGAAGTCTCGATGGGTAAGGTAAGGGTGGTGTTAGGTGGGGCATAGGCATAGCCTTTGGAATCTCGGGTTCCAATGCTGGTAAATGGTCAACCGTAGGTGTGGTTTGAGCGGTACTTTGTGGGATTGTAATGTGCTCATTTTCAACCACCACCTCGGGTTCTTCCTCAATTTCCTCCACCGTAGGAGTAATTGGTTGAGGAGTCGGTTCTTTGAAGGTCTTACCACTACGTGTGGTAATCACTTTCATCTCTCTCTTCAGGTTTGATACGATGTTACTAGGAAGACCACCCGAAGAAGACAATTTACATATTATAGCCTCAAACATGCTTGATATTCTATCCTTAAACTTAGATTGCCTTTTATCCGCCTTAAGCATCTCTTGTTTAATTTCATGTTGGCCTTGTTCCATTTTTTGTTGATATTGTTGTAACCTTTGCACGTTACTCTCCATTTTGTTTGTATGATTCTTAAGTTCATTTGCAAGCTCGTTTTTCAACTCATTTTTCGAATCATTCTTAAGCTCGGATCTTAGGCTAATTACCTCCCTGTGCAAATTATCAAATTTAGCATCATTAGCTGTTGCATAATCAACAAATTAATTTGGAAGATCTTTCATGTTTTGCAAACCTTTGTTGTTGTTTTAAAAATCACGGTTTTGGTTTTTGTTTTGCACTTGATTACTAGTCCCTTGATTCCCATAGTTGTTACCCTTATAATTGTTCCTTTGATTTCCTTGGTAACCAACTTGATTGTTTCGATAATTGTTAGAATTTTGATTTGGTGGAAAACCCGGTGGAGTCAACTGATTAGTGCAGTTAACTTGACCGTTTTGGTAATAAGTTCCCGTGGCCGCGTAGGCACTCGAAGTGTTACCACCGGAGGTAACGCACTCGGAGAAATCATGACCTCCACCACAATAAACACAATAAACCTCAACCACTTTAGCCGTAGCGGGAGTGGGTTGTTCACCAACTTTAAACTCAATCAATAGTCCCTTAAGCTTATCAAATATCTTGTTCTCCAAATTAGCCTCTATTTGGCAAGCATCGATGGTATGTGACAATGAAGGCGAAGACGAAGCCTTGTGAACACTCGATGTGCTACGAGGGCTATAAACCTTGGACCTATTCTCAATGATCAACAATGCTTCCTCGACCGTTTTACACAAAAATTTACCACCCGCGGTGGCATCGAGATAGTCTCGTTCATGATCGTTCAAGCCATTGTAAAACGTGTAGATTTGATGTAAGTCCGAAAAACCGTGATGAGGACATTCATGCAACATTTCCTTAAACATATTCCAAGTCGTTGAAAAACTCTCATTATACTCTTGTGAAAACTTTGAAATCTCGTTTTTCAAATGCGTAGTCTTAAAGGGCGGGAAAAATTGGTTCACGAACTTTGAAACGAGATCCTTCCACGTCAATATAGAATTGGGTGGCTCTTTCTCTAACCAAATTTTAGCGGGCCCCATCAAGGAATACGGAAAAAGCATCATCTTAATCGAGTTGTTCGAGACGTCCTTAAACTTACAAGTGGCCGTAAGATGATTGAATTGGTGAATGTGGTTATGAGGGTTGTCCTTTTCGTCACCACGAAACTTGTTGTTTTGGATCATGGACAACAAACCCGTCTTAACCTCAAATATTTCCGCAAGGATGGCGGGAATCACAATCGCTTCTCCATAACCCTCGGTGGGTGCTTGAAGCAACTCCATCATAGTACGATTAGCCATGGGTGCTTCTTGTTCTACGATGGGTTCGTCAATAGGAGATTCTTCACTAGAAGGGGTTCCTTCCTTTCGGTTACTACGTTTACGTGCACGTCTTGCTTGGTTACGAAACGTCACGTACAACGTGGGGATGAGCAAAGAAGATTCTTTTGGGTGTTTTTACTTTTTCCAATTTTTTTGTGCTTTTGATTGTTTTTTACTTTTTTGGATTTTTGTGAATTACGTAGACACAAATCTACAAATCTCCCCTCGAATCGATTTCTCGATTAAAGAAGCCTCAAGGAATGAAAACGATCATGTTGAGTGAACGCTTTCGATGACTTTAGAACGTTGGTGGAACACCAAAACGTTCGAGAGGGTTTAATCTTTGAAACCAAGCAAATATATATGATACGTAGATAATACTTTGGTCGGCAAACCCTCGATTAGCCCTTTTTCTCTCAACAGGCACAAGCAAGCGGGGGAAACGAGGCGGCGCTAAGCACTTAAGAGCCTTTTTCCCTTAGGTCGTGAAATACAACCGCCTTATACCCACCTTAAAGTTTGTGTTAATTAAAATCAAGCTTCTCGAAAGTAATTATCTATTTTGCCTTTTTCTTTTGCTTTAAATTCGAATATAATAAATGAGTGATGAAATCCCAATTAAGGTTGCGTTTTCAAGCTTTTGTAGTACTTGTGAATTTATTGTGATACGTAATACAATATAGTAATATTCTTCACAAAAACGAAAACCGATAATACGTATGATTAGAGTGCTAATCACACAAATACTTATTATGGATAATATCAAAAACAAAATGATTCAAACTTAACACAACACGCCTCCGTGGCAGCGGCACCAAAATGATAGTTGTAAATACACACTCGTTTAGGAAAACGAGGCAATAGCGGTAAGTATTAAGTGTACGTTTAGGAAAACATAAACACTTATGACCCTTGTTGTGAGTTTGTTCTCAAGGAGGCTTGGTGTGTGTGTTAAACTTGATGGTATTTGAGATTAATATTAAGAAAGAGAATAGAAAATGATGACGGTTACGATTATTGTAGAATCTTGATAACCTATGAATCTATGAAGTGGGTTGTTGATTTCTAGAGAGAGAAACTAGAGAGAGAAAGTGAGAGAGAAACTATGTCTTTTTATTCAAAATGAAAACAAGAAAATGAACAACAACCAACCCCTTTCCATGGTGGAAAGGGGTATTTATATCCAAGGCCTTATTTGGGCTTGGGCCGACCCATGACAAGCCCATGGGTCGGTTTCTTACTTAACTTAATAAGTAACACTAACTACGAGCTATTACAACATTAATAATATTGTGGAGTGACCGATACTTCTAATATACGTAAAAACGTATTTCTAACAATCTCCCCCTAAGGGAGGTCACTCCACGTTTACAAAGTTCTAAACCTAGCATACTATACTAAGTCTTCGTTCTTCAGCTCGTAGTCTTTTTCTTCTTTCTTTTTGTTGTGAATATTTTGATTTGATCTTTTAGGCTTTGACTTGAGAGCATTGTTCTTTTGGCCAATCACGTGCGATCTTTGCCTTCTTGTGAAACTTGCCTCCTCGTGACTCCATGTTCCACACACTTATGTCTTTTTGTTGAATTCTCGAAAGCTTCAGAGTTTGGTACAGCGGAAGACTTCATTTTGCACTTTCTTGAATTTTGCTGAACTTTGATGCAGAAAAACATAAGCATGTGGGAACGACTTCTACAGGTACACCGCAACACCACCATCTTCAACAGGTACACAGCAACGCCACCGTCTTTAACAAGTACACAGCAACGAAACGAATAAAATGGCTTTGACATTTTATTCTAATTCGGTAGCATTTTACCTCCGGTCGGTGAAGACCGTTGGACGATATTAGATATCGTACCCGTGACGGATAGTTTCAATTAAGTAACTTCCTGACAGGATTTCGCGGGTAAACCCGTTCTCTTTATTCGACCGTCCAAAGCTGACTGCGAACATAAAGAGTGAATCACTTGGATAAATTATCCTTGTGATTTGAAGCCGTCAATTCATGAAACCTGGAACAAGTGAATTTCAATTAAGATTTTCACCATCGTTGCTTTCCAGTTATCACGAGCTCAATTCATAAAGAATCTTGCACGTCACCTACCAAGTGTTGTTTGATGTTAACACTAGAAGGATTTCCACTCGTCACTGTGATCAATAAAGAGTCACTCTGAGTGTTCTGGCAAGATCATATGATAATGCGTAGAGGCCTAGAACGAGTTTAAGTTCAATTAAGAATTAAACCACTGTTTCTTTTCAGTTTTTCACAAGATTGGTTCTAAAAGAACCGCACGTGTAACCTACCATGAGCTTGTTTGATGTTGGCTCAAGCAGGATTTCTATCTTCATTGTAATACTTGCGTATTACTCGGATGTTCTGGCAATATTACAAGAATACTGCGTAGGACTCATGAAAATCTCTTACTTTTCACAGTGTGTGAGAAAGCAAAGAATAAATGGAAAGTGTCCTAATGAGACTTTTGATGATCTCTTGGCTCTAGACTCGATAGTGCGTTTTGATTTAGTGAGCGATGGCTGGAGAAGAGTGCCACCTTTTCAATACCAGTCTATTCGGAGTGAATAAACCAATAGATAACGTGTTGATCTCCGTGTGATTAAAACAAATACCTTTTGAGAGATATTTGAGTTAGCTGGGAAGGGTTGTGCATTGCATCACTGGGTCCATGACGTCTTTCTTCAATATCGAGAATCATTAACAAAAATGATCTCAATAGCATATGTATTGACCCGGTTTCTGCCTAAAGTTGTAAGGAGGGCTTCTTTCTTTACACCCTTTATCTTTACAATTCTTTTTCATTCTTCAACCCCTTCAATGCTTACCAATACGTCATCACTAGCACCTTGTTGTGATTGTTCCAGTGCTAGCTTAAGTACTTGGTCGGCATTCAGCTACGTTCACAATCTTTCTCCAACTTTCCTAGGATTTCTAATTCTATCTAGGGATTTGTCCTTGGGAAGATTCCATCGGCTCTGATGAATCATTGGACTAAACCTATTCCTACCACCCTTTTGTCACCACATTCGTCGTGAATTAAGCGTGTTTTGGGAAAGTGTAGCCACCATGAAAAATCAATGAAAATCACTTAAGGTACTTGTGATATTGAAATCAAAAGTTTTGTACCTTAGGTGTTTTGTTCATCAAAAACGCTCCCCCTTAACACGTGCTTTACACATATTAAGTTGGATTATCGTTAAGTCTTTTTCATCTTTTAGCCAAGTATGATCTAAGTCTCCTTAATCCCATTTTCTCCCCTTATCCAAAATGTTAACCATTAATATTTGGGATATTGAATGGATTAACCGGTCTTTGGGTAAAAATGAAATCGATGTTTGGCCATAGAACATGTTAATGCTCCCCCTTAAATTAATAAGGGATAGTTGTAGTGCTTTAGTATGATATATTTTGAAAGATTTAGAATCTCGTGAGAAATTCTTGAAAAATTCTCATACCTTAACACTACATCAAGCCGTAAAAGCACAATATTCACAAATTTACATATTCACAATTAAAAACCAATATAAAGTGGACCTGAAATGTACGAACCATTAGATGGATCGTTGCAGTAACTTGTGGTGCACTCCATATGGTCTACCACCAACGAATCTTTCTAAGCTCCTCATCAATCTACGTTCACGGAGCTTTTGATCAATCTTCTTGATCACATACTTCGCCATTTGCCGATAACCCTGATGCCAATCCTCGGTCATCTCTGGTAAAGACCCACCCGAATTAAGATGCTCCAATTTTCCTCTGACGTAGAGGAGAGTCCCATCACTGTACTTGTGAAGTTCTCCTACCCTCATAAACTTCATAATCCCATGGCTGTTCAGGTAGAAAATCCCGCAATTCGGAACAGAAATGCCGGTATAGGGACATCTTGTGACATGTTGATGTAGAACTTGGTTCACTAGACGGGTGAGGTTAAGCTTCCTTTGGTAGCTTTCGACTCCCAATTGAAGATCTTCAACTCGTTTCTTGATAACAACGCTTCGTGTGAACATACGAAGTGCTGTATTCAAGGCAATGATGTCTTCACGAGGAATATGGGTGAGTTGATCCCGGGTCATCATAAGCAACATATCTTCGATATCCTCAAGGCGAATGATAGAAAAATCTCCCTGCTGGATTTTGTATTCTCTGTCATCCTCCCTTTTCAGACGAATCTCTGTCACATGATAATAGCCATTCTTGGCTTCAGTTTTCAGCCCTAAAATACTGGAGATGCGGATATCGGATCTAACGTTGCTTCCTGAATTGGCTAAGCAGCAACCCCTGTACGCCCTTCGGACTCGTTCGTCCCAATGAGATGCACCTATAACAGCATACATATCATAATTACGAGTTACCCTTGGGACCCAGAGTCAGTTTACCTTTTCCTCGATCCAGGGTATTGTCCCCCAGTTGGCAGCTTTCAGCAAGGTCAGGGAGGTTGCGTACTTTGATGAACCCTTCAGAAGATACTCAAGATCATAGGTGACGAAGAAGTCGAGAGCAATCTGATTATCTTGAGAAGGATCAAGTGGAGGTGGAGCTCTTTCTGATTCATGGAGGCCTGCCTTTGAACGGTGTTAAGAGCTTTCAGGACCTCGTCAGCATAGTACTCGAACTCCATTCGGGTTAACCTGGTTTTGGCGCGAATTCTCTTATCCTTTAGCGCTCTCTTTACCAATGACGGAGTGACCGAAGATTTATACTCATGAGCCAGAAATGCGCACAAGTCAATCGGACTGCGGATACGGAGATATAAGACATCTCTGTCAGCGTCTGTGATTGGATCATATTGAGCCGCTGCCGTGATCCAAGCTTGTGGCGGTGCAGTCTCGTCAATCTCCAACGTGTCTGCCCAGTCCCGTGTGCTTGACTCAGGAACAGTAGATTGTGGTTCTTGTTGTAGAGGAGTAGAGACATGAACACGTGCTGGTTCTGATTCAGGCATTTCGGCGGTGTCAAGAACGGGCGAGTGTTGTGCAGCTTCAGGTTCAGTTACTGACTCTGCAATCACAGGAGCAACAACAACAGAACTAACAGGGTTAGTGGTAACAGGTATAGACACAGCAATAGATGTACCGGGAATCGATGACGCCGTAGTAGCATTCACATCGTGGCGCCACTTGGATCGTCTTGATTCCGTTGAAGTTGATTTTTCCTTCTGCGCTGCATCTTTCTTAGACTTGGTTCCAGACTTAGAAGGTTTCTTTGTGCTGGCAACCTTATCCCCCTTTTTAGGTTGTGTACCATCATCATCCTCATCGCTATCCTCGTTGCTCCCCTTAGCACTTTCCTCATTACCATCACCACCATCATCACCATCATCATCATCATCATCATCCTCATCATCATCACCATCATCGTCATCGTCATCATCCTTTTCTTCTTCTTCTTCTTCTTCACCTTCTTCTTCACCAGTACCCTCTTCTTCTTCACTTTCTTCCCTTTCTTCCTCAGGCAGAATGTGGTATGGTACCACACTTCCAAACGTTTTAAATAACCTATCATCCTCCATGATAGCGTCATTGAGTGATTTGTAGAGAGCCCGTTGAATCCTAGATTTATCAAAAGATCCAAGTTCCCTCATACGAGCTTTGAGGATCTTCTTTAATTCAAAATCCGTCAAGTCATAGGCAATTTTGTAGGCGGATTCAGAAGGATTGGATGACTTGATCATCAAGTTATCAGCCGCGAGTGTCTTCAACTCATCACGCAGTTTTGGCATAATGGACTTAACGGATTCTTTCACTCTCTCTTCAACAGAAGCTTCAAGTGCTTCTTTCTGCTCTTTGTATTTATCCCTCATCGCTTGAAGTCTCGTGATAAGTGCAGCATGCTTATCAGCCTCAGCTTGCTTAACCTGAGCTAGTTCTTCTGCATGAGCTTTTCGTGTCAACTCCATCTCTGCAGCGAACTTAGCAAGCATCTCTTCTTGGGCTTTCTTAGATGCTTCTTCACTTTGAACTCGTCTATGTAGCTCTTGGCGAAGTTCATTCATCTCTCTTTTTTGATTATCCGTATGTTTATCCAACATTTCGGCCATTACAAATGCAGCCATTGAAGATGATGCAGAGCTACTCTGGGTTGGTTGAAGAGGCTCGGTTGTTACTACAGTACTAAGGATGGGAGTTATTGGTGGTGGAAGAAATGGTGTTGAGACCGGTCGGGTTGGTAAGGGTTGTATTGGTGGAGGTTGAGTTAGTAAAGGTTGAGTAGGTACCATGATTGTAGGAGCAACAGACTCCTTTTCGACACTTGCTGAAACAGGAATGGATGTCTCCTTCGAAGTAGAATACCGTTCAGGTGATCCAAACTCATACACATCCTCTGGCTCCTCATACTCTTCTTCAATATCCTTCTGTGCACCGGAACCACTACCGCCCGTATCTTTCCTACTCCTTTCAATAGCTATCTTCATTGCTTTTCTCTCAGCCTTGTTAAGAGTAGGATCATCAACATCTTCTTCGTCACGGAGAACTAACTCATCAGCCGTACCCTTTCCCTTCTTAGCCTCAGTCTTCTTCTTCTTGGTTTCGGGTTCAGGTAAAGCAGCTGGTTGCTTGCGTTTACCTTTACTCTTGACCGTAGTAGACGAGTCTTCTAATGTCTGAAGGCTTGCTTTTAGCTTCTTGATTTCTAGCAGCAGTAGCTTGTAATCAGCAGAACCTTTAATTTTATCCGTCAGAAGATAATCGGGAATAGGACCATGAATAACACCACCAGATGGTCCTTCATGCCTTAGATCCACCGTGTGATCAGCCTCTTCGGTGTGATGACGACTTGCTGCACGCCTATCAATAGTAACATCATTCTTCATACAATAATTAATGATAAGCTTGATAAACCGAGGGTAAGGAAAGAAATTAGTCTTCAGCTTCTTGTTTTGGAAGAGTTGAAAGGTGAATTCTTCCCATAACAACAATGCATAATCTGCATTTGCGCCTGTGTACATTCCATGGAATATGTTCATAATTGGACTACGCAAAGCATCATGCCCACTTCGGTGTAAGACATCTACTGAGAATACCCAACATTGCTCTCCAAGGTTGACCTACCTTAGCAGTGGTAAACTCAGACACAACTCGTATGTCAGGACATCCAAGAGCATCGAACAACTCCATGAGTTCGTCTTTAGTAGGATCCCTCGAAAATGCCATACCTTTGGGTGTATCCCGAATGCCAAATATCTTACGAAAGTCTGAAACAGTAAGTGTCTGCTGCTTGTTGTTGAGAGTGAAGGTGATCTTGTTTGAGGTGCTTTCCTTGGTAGCCCAGAACTCATACATGTAATCATAAGGCACCGAGGCAGTACTCCTTAAAGCATTCTTGAAATGAGAGTGATCAAGGATTGCTATGGCTACTTTAAATCCATGATGAGTGGATTTTGAGACTTGCTTCAGCCGGTAATTGTTTGGTATGAACTTGAGTGTTCGTGCTTCGGCAATTGCTGCTGCTCTAGAGTCTTGGATTGCTTGTACTGTTGGATTAGTCATCGTATCTGCTTAAGATAAGACATGAAAGGTTGATGCACAAAAATATATAGATATGTATCATTATTACTTCTAAGCATAACACATTTCAACAAGTACTTATCACATGCAAACAACTATCAATCAAACAACTCTTCATCCGGAACTTTCCTTCATTCGGAAGTCCTTCATTCGGAACTCTTCATTCGGAAGTCCTTCATTCGGAACTCTTCATTCGGAAGTTCTTCATTCGGAACTTCTTCATTCGGAAGTTCTTCATTCTGAACTTCTTCATTCGGAAGTTCATCCGGAACTTCTTCATTCTGAAGTTCGTTCGGAACTTCTTCATTCGGAAGTCCTTCATTCGGAACTTCTTCATTCGGAAGTCCTTCATTCGGAACTTCTTCATTCGGAAGTCCTTCATTCGGAACTTCTTCATTCGGAAGTTCATTCGGAACTTCTTCATTCGGAAGTCCTTCATTCGGAACTTCTTCATTCGGAAGTTCATTCGGAACTTCTTCATTCGGAAGTTCATTCGAAACTTCTTCATTCGGAAGTTCATTCGGAACTTCCTTCATTCGGAAGTTCATCCGGAACTTCCTTCATTCGGAAGTTCATTCGGAAGTTCGTTCAGAACTTCCGTCATTCGGAAGTTCGTTCGGAACTTCCTTCATTCGGAAGTTTTCAAGCTTTGTTCATCCGGAAGTTTGTTCAGCCATGTTCATTCGGAACTTCTAAACGCACCCTATAAATGATTAATCTAAGTGCTATAGTGAGTTCTAAGGCAATCTAAGGCAACACAACATCTTCTAATGCTATTCCGAACAAAACCCACCAAAAACCCCTAATTAATTAACCCTAATTTAAGCAAACGAACCCTAATTTGATAAACTTGCTTACCCAAATTAATTAAACTGGATTAAATGAGTTAGGCGAATTAATAATCAAAGAATTAGTTGCATGTACCTTGTTTGATCAAATGAAACAGATTGTTGTGATTGAATCGAAAGTTTTGAGAGCTTAAGTGTGTGAAAATGGCGGAAAGAAGAAGATGAAACAGTGGAGCAGAAATAATACGCAAGGGGGGGGGGGGGGTTTGTTTGACTAGGTCAAATTTTAGCAACTTTCACAATTTGTCACTTTTAACCCTACATTTTTTCCCTTTTTATTTTTTATTCCTTGTCTTTTCTATTCTCCTTAACCATTGTTAAATTTAGCCAACTTAACCTTCACACTACTTAAGCAACGCAATCTATTAGCAAAAACTCCAAGATCTTAAAGCCATTCCTATCACATTGAACGAGCACAAGTCGTTTTCTAAAGCAAGACCACTCATTTACCATTTAGCCATTAATTTTCCACAAACACTTTTGAAAAAATCGTTTTGATGACAAAGATGATTTAATATTTTCTCCCCCTTAAACGATGACCCGTTTTCTATTTAAAGAGCTGTAGTCATTGTTTAAAGAGTCAAATATTGATGAAAGCATTTCCAATTAGTATCTTGAAAAAGATTGATTCGTGGTGGCAATAAGATTTCTCTTATTTAGACAAATTAATGCACTGAGACGTACACAAATTCATGTTAGACCAAGTTGTAAAGTAAACTTGATCCCTTTGCATGATTTGGCTTGTAAATCATGCCCGAGAAAATTAATTCCCGTTGTGAGCCAACGTTTTCCAAAGAAATACGTGACTTTAATATGAAAACCGGGTTGCAGTCTGAAATAACTACAAGCCATAATGGGCATGTTTTAAAAATGTACAACTTTTATACGGACTCTATTTATGGCACCGTGTCAATATTGATCGACATTTCTAAAGCCGTAAATATTACCGTACTAAAAGACATGCCCGATTTAAAAAACGAAAAATATTTTTGGTTTTTCTGGATTTTATAATTTTTATGGTTTTTCTAGGTTTTATATTTTTTATGGTTTTTCTTGGTTTTATATTTTTGTATTTTTCTTTTTGTGGTTTATATATTTACGATAATATACATGATCACGAACAAAGGATACGCCTGAATAGTTTACCACTACTATTCAGCTGATTCTTCTGCCAATTCTTTGAGAGTCGCTGGAGTGAATGATTTCATGCCAAGCTTGTCGATCAAAAACTCGATTCGTCCTCGATCTAAGGCTTTGGTGAACATATCTGCCAGCTGGTACTCAGTAGTGACAAAATACAGCTCGATCACTCCGTTCTCCACCTGCTCTTTAATGAAATGGTAGCGAATGTCTATGTGCTTGGTCCGGGAGTGTTGAACATAGTTGCAGCAAAGGGCAATGGCGCTCTTGTTGTCACAATACATCGGGATTTTGTTGAAACCCAAACCGTAGTCAGTTAATTGTGATCTCATCCAAAGAACTTGAGCACAACAACCGGACATGGCGATGTATTCAGCCTTTGTGCTACAAATTGCAGCACTTTTCTGCCTTTTTGAAGACCAACTAATCAATCTGTCTCCAAGGAGTTGCACAGATCCAGAAGTGCTACGCCTCGTGTCTTGACATCCAGCATGATCGGCATCTGCGTATGATATTAAAGCAATAGAGGAATCTTTCGGATACCATAGACCACGATGAAGTGTTCCTTTTAGATACCAAAAGATCCTTTTAACAACATGTAGGTGCTTTTCGGTAGGCCGAGCCTGATACCGGGCACACATGCATACAACAAATTGCAAATCAGGCCTGCTAGCAGTCAGATAGAGAAGGGTGCCGATCATCCCACGGTAAAGTTTTGGATCGACAATAGTCCCATTCCTATCTTCATCTAACTTGGATTTCTCCACCATTGGAGTGTCCACGGGGTCACAATTTTCAAAGTTATATTTCTTTAAAGATTCTAGAGCATATTTGGATTGATTAATAAAGATGCCTCTGGGATTCTGAGAAATTTGTAATCCTAAGAAAATGAAATTTTTCCCATCATCGACATCTGAAAGCGCGTGGACATTATCTTCTCAAAGCGTTTGGACAATTCTATGTTAGAGGCAGCAAATATTATATCATCAACATAAATTTGTACCAGAATCATGTCGTTGTCCTCCTTGAGAGTGAATAGAGTGGGGTCCACCTTGCCTTTGGAGAAGCCTTCCGAGATGAGATATGTTGAAAGGAGATCATACCACGCGCGTGGAGCTTGTTTCAACCCATAGAGAGCCTTCTTAAGCTTGTACACATGATTAGGAAACTCCGTGCTAACGAACCCATCCGGCTGACTAACATAGACTTCTTCCCTTAGTTCACCGTTCAAAAATGCCGTCTTCACATCCATTTGATAGACGATCATGTTCATATGAGCAGCATACGCAAGGAATAGTCTAATGGCCTCGAATCTTGCAACAGGAGCAAAAGATTCTTCAAAGTCTATACCCAAGGCTTGTTTATATCCTCTAGCGACCAATCTAGCCTTATTCTTCAATACTGAACCCATCTCATCAAGTTTAACCTTATAAACCCATAACAAAGTAAGGATGTTAACCTTGTCGGGGAGAGGAACTAATTCCCATACTTCGAGTCTTTGGAATTCATTTAGTTCTTCCTGCATGGCTTCAATCCAAGATGATTGAGTCATAGCCTGCTGCCAATTTTTAGGTTCAACTTCAGAGAGAAATGCATCAAAGTAGCAATAGAGTGCACTCTCTTGTAATTGATGGCGTGTAGAGACTGGTCGATCTAGATCTCCAATGACATTCCTAATTGGGTGATCTTTTGTCCATTTGGTGCTATGATTTTCAATCCTAGGTGGTCTGGAGTGAACAATAGAAGGAGCTACTTCTGAGGTAGACGCGACTGAAGGGTTTTCAGGTATCGCTACACCAAAGAAAGGAAGCTCTTGCAGGTGAGCATATTCCAAATCGTGATCAGTAGAATCCTCTTCCACATCATTAGGCACAAGTAAGGGTGACGATTCAGGTGTAGTTTGAGAATCACTTGGTAAAGGTGCATTCGGTTCAATGTTAATTGATGATGCATTAGATAAAGCTTCATTTGCTTGAGCAACAACTTCAGGGATTGGAGCTATCATTACAGGTGCTGGAACTTCATCATTTGGGGGATCAAAGAATTCATCAAACAACGGTTGAAACAGTTTATCCCACTCGGGCCTTGTAGGTGGTAAAAATGATGTAGAAGTAGGATTATTGGGAACTAATCCGGAACTAATAGCACCGGTTCCCATCTCATGAAGTGCGGGTTCAGAGATGCGTTGCTCAGAAGCCATCGCTGTCAGCTCATCGAAATCTGCGTCCATAGTTTCTACGATCTTACCAAGACGACGGTTGTAAATTCGGTATGCTTTCTTGGAGGGTGAGTAACCAATGAAAATACCTATATCGGCTTTCGGTTGAAGCTTACCCAAGTTCTCACTATTAATGTTTGGATAACAAAGAGCACCAAACACATGAAAGAATGAAACATCGGGTTTACGATCATGTAGAAGCTCGTAAGGTGTTTTACCATGGCATTTCCGAATGATAGAACGGTTTTGGGTGAAACATGCAGTAGATATAGTTTCTGCCCACAAGAACAATGGAGCGTTCGCATAAATCAGCATCGTCCTAGCAGCTTCCATAAGCGTACGATTCCGTCTTTCAACGACACCGTTTTGTTGTGGAGTACGTGTAGTGGATGTTTCATGTGAGATACCAAATCCTTCATAATAATCACGAAGAGTCTGGTTGACGAACTCTGTTCCATTGTCTGTACGAATACGGTGGACAGTAGTATTTAAACGTACCTGAATGAATTTCAGAAAAGTGATGATAGCCTTCGGTGCTTCATCCTTTGTACGTAAAAATCTTACCCATGTAAACCTGGAGAAATCATCCACAATAACGAGAATGAATTTCTTACCGCTTACACTTTCAGTTCTCATTGGCCCACAAAGATCCATATGCAAAAGATGAAGTTTTTCTTGATTGGTGTCCTCAGCTTTGGGCTTGTATGATTTCTTGGTACTTTTCCCCCTTGAACACGCGGAACATAAATGGTCCTTGTGAAATTTGAGCTTTGGAAGACCACGAACTAATTCGTTTTTAGCCAGATGATTAATAGCATCAAAGTTGAGATGAGATAATCTGCGATGCCATAACCATGACTTGGTCTTAGATGCTTTAGAGAGAAGACATACTGGAGAGGCGGCCATCATGTCTTGTAGGGACAACGTATAAAGATTTGCACCACGAGATCCCTTCAACAAGTCTTTTCCTTCCAAGTTGCGGATGAAACAAGTGTGTTGTCGAAAAGCAACCTCTAGGTTGGAATCACAAAACTGTCCTACTGAAAATAAATTATGACCAAGACCTTCTACGTAGTATACCCTTGAAATCGTAACGTTTCCAATCTGATATTCACCATACCCCATTATCTTTGCAATATGATCATTACCGAATTTAACCGTTCCAAGAAACTTGCTGACGAAATTTCGGAGCATCGAGCGATCTCCGGTCATATGCTTTGAACAACCAGAGTCCAAATACCAGAGGATGATTTGGACCACCTGAAAATATCACCACACAAGGACAATGTAGAGGAATCGGAATCTGAATGTTCCTTGTTATTAGCAGGTACAGATTTAATAATCTTAGATTTGCTAACTTTAGGTTTCTTAGATTTCCTAGCCTTCTTCTTCCTAGTTGGTGGTGTAGATTCTAGTTGGCTTAAATCCTGAGGTATTTCTTCACTGATAGGCACTATAGTGGGGGCTGACCTAATTAAAGGGCGCAGTTTCCATACTTTAGTGCGAGTGTTCCTAACTAAAGAACGCTCAGACCTAACCTCAGTGGATGCATTCCTAGTTAAAGGGCACATTGTTCCATCTAATGTAAAGGTCCTACAGTGGGACGCCATTGCCAGCCAACTTGGGCACGAGTTCTACCAGTTGGCTTCCATTCAAGATTATTCCTAATGGCATTCATTTCATTCACATGATCAATAAGACACAAATCATGACGTTGGGAAAACATACATTCATTACAATTCCAACAATTCAAATTAGAATTCACGAATGGTTTAGGCTTCTGCACAGGCGCAGAGCTTTTAGTCTTAACATGATTCTTTTTATTTAAAACTGAACTAACATTCCTATGGTGAGCTTCTACTTTCTTCTTGTTGGTACTACTAGTGGAGGGCTTGATCTTATCTTTCTTGAGTGGCGATCCTTTAGCCTTAGTAGACTCTTTTACTCCTGTAGAAGGCAAAGTGGGAACATTAGCAACAGATTTTAAAGGTGCCTTACTTGATGGTGCCAATGACGGTTTTGCTCCTGGGGTCTTATTGAATGGAGTTACAGCAATGGGTCGATTATTGAGTAGTGCAGAACCTGGTTTACCTATGTATTTCAAATATGCTAAGCAATATTGAACTCGCTTAATGTATTCATGAGCTGAGTAATAGTAGCTACTTGAGGGATCTAAGGCATAAAGATCGTCTAAAATATCCCTAACAAGATCTACATGCTTAATTGCATTCCTCATATAATCATCGTAGGTAACCGGGTTTTTCTTATGGAGCGGGTTCTTATAAAGCACTACTGACTTAGTTGTTGGAGCACTAGTGGACGGTGCAGAGTCGGTAGCTAAGTTATCAACAGCTTCTTGTCGGGTGAGAAGAAGTGTCTCCTTTAACTCGGCCAAAACCATGTTTTTGTCAATGAGCAGGATGTTTAAGTCAGAGATTTCCTCACAATTTTGGTTCAGTTGTTCAACATAAGATTGTTGCTGTGCTGCATTAAAAGCTAAGCGTTCTTCTATTGAACCATAAAGAGCGGATAGTCCCTGTCTTGCCCGATCCATCTCCCCTAGAATAGACGAAAGTCTAATTTCTAAGTCCTGTTTTTTAGACTCTGCGGCCTCTAGTTCCAATTTTAGTGTTTCATTTGATGACACATCTCTCTTCAATCTCATAATCTCTTCCTCTAATGCCTTAACTATTGCAATCATCTTGTCACTCGTCTCAACACCGTTTTCACAACCATTTGATATCAAAAGATCCTCATTTTGAGTTTGTTGTTTTAATTCTAAAGATATACAATGTTGTTCGAGTTGATTAAAGCGTTTTGAAAGTAAATTGTAAGAATCTTGTAGCTTTAAAAATTCAGCGTTAGATTCGTGACAAGAATGATTATCTACCTCATTTACAGTATCAGCAACATTTACAGAGAGATCACACACATCATCACAAATATTCATAGCATCACAGTTAATCATAGCGGATGTAAGCTCATTCGAATAATTGACATTTACAGTAGTAAGCACATCACACGAAATTACTTCGGACAAGAATCGGTCATATTCGGATAAAATCTTTTCCTTTTCAATTAGTTGTAGTTCGTAAGCGGTGTCCATTTCATAAAACACTTTTTGAACTTCTCCAATTTCAAACTCAAGATTTTCCTTAAGAGATGCAAAACTTCCTTTTAGACTTTCGACAAACGGACTGATCTCATTCTTAAACACCTCGTTCATGTGTTCGAAAGCCCATTCTCCGGCGTTTAGGCCATTTGAAGTCGTACATTCCAAAATGACCTTGTCAAAATTAGTAAAGTATTGATTAATCTCTTGTAAGTTTAACCATACAGTGCTAACAGGTGGAAGATCCTTTGGAATTTCCTTAGGACCTTCCATATTGACAAGTCTAGGAAGTGTACTAGGGTTTTCTTCATTTAACATGTAGGTTGGTGCTGTGATAAGATCTTTATCCATATGGAAGCGAATTCTAAAATCCGTTTTAGCAAGCTCCTGATTCAGTTTAAAATAATCACAATCGGGATATTTTGCAAAGTTGTATGACCGATCCTTATCGACTAGATCCTTACTTGTGCGATCATCGAAAATAACAATCGGGTCTAAGACCAATCCTAATTGGGTTGCATTATAAAGTCTTGGACTATGGCTTAAAGCTTGTTTTGCATACCGTGGGTTAGGGGGGAGGCCTTTTTGACGTGATAAGTTAAATTCTCTAAACGAAGCATCAAATAAGTGCACTAGTTGAGAGGCAGCGTATTGTCTTAAAAGCAAATAATCTAGACTTCTAATCTTATTAGCAGCATTAATCTCCATTTCATTCTTCTTAGACTCGAGTAATTCAAAATCCGTTTGAAGTTTTTGAAAATTAGTGACCACTAACTCTTTTTCTTTAAGTTCGTTAGAAAGATTTGCTCTTAAGTTTTCAATTTCTTGCAAATGACCCATTTGTTTGTTTCGAAAATGATCATATCCGGGATTAGTTAGAACACTAGACGAAGGCACTAATTCCAAAGTGTGAACTTTCTCGTTGCTTAAGGCAAGCTCATCAGACAAATTCTTATTCTTAGCTAGGGTTTCTAAGAGGGCATCATTCATTTGGCTAAGTAATGTAGCAGGAACCATGACCAAATCTTATTGAGTAGGAGTATGCGTATGCGAAATGGCCCCAGGTTGTGATTCACTCAAAGTCTGGGGACTCACATTGATATTACTATCATTGATTGTCTCCTCATTTGAAAGACTCACCACCGAAGACTCATTCTAATCAGCACTCTCTTGCACAACTTGATGTGGTTGAATACTAGCATCAGTGGTATTATCAGTGGTATTAATAAGTACCTCAGATCTCTTTTCTGGCCCTAAGCTGGAGATAGTTGCCATGAGAGCTGCCTGTGCAGATTGAAGTTCATCACAGTCTGAGTCATACGCATCAAGATCATCTGCTTGGTATGCTGCATTCTGTGTAGTGACAACGTCTTGTTCAGCAATCCCTGGATCAGCAAGAAATGCAAGCTCCTCTTCATCAAGTTCCCTTCCTTGTGCATGAGCATTCACCAGATAAATCTTCTCTGCAAACCATTGACCATCCCTTCTCCTCTTGGGTTTCTTGCAATCCCTGGACATGTGACCTTCTTCCTTGCAGTTGTAGCATGTAATCATTCTCAACTTTCCTGTGGAATTATCCCGTGGAGGAGTGTTGACCATTGGAGCAGGATTGACCGTGCGAGCATTGGTAGTTGATGTAGTAGGTCTCCCCTGATAAGGTTGAATAGGTTGAACCATTACCCTGCCATTCTCAATAGTAGCTTGTTGGCAAGAATTGGATGAATTCCTCAGCTGATTGTTAGTAGGAGTTGATCCTCTAAATCCTCGTTTGCTTAAAGTCCTTGTGAGATAAGCAGACATGGTGGCTAACACTTCAACTGGATCAGTTCCTTGTTTGAATTCAGGGATGGGGACTTCATCATCATCACAATACAGTGCTTGGTCTTGTTGAGCTGTATAAGCACTAGAAGGAACACTCTTGTGATCAGAGTAGCTTGATGGATATGCTGCATTCTCTTGATAAGAAGAATATGAAGATTGAGCATAAGGTGCAATACTTGCTGGGTGATGTTGTGAAGCATAGTGTGGTGAAGGTGCATTAAACCGATATTCTTGCTGATGTGAGGTGGGTGGTTGCGGTAGAATCGAGTATTGGGGGAAGGTTGGTGTCATGTAAGGTGATGGATGATAGGCTTGATGTCCCAAAATATAAGGAGTGTTGTTGTGAGACAAGCTTGGTTGATTCGCCATCAAAGCTAAGGAATTAGGGTACATACCTCGAGGCGAACGGTGCATGATCACATGTTTCTCATGCTGCTGAAGAAAAGCATATAGTTGATCCAAATTGCAATTATGCAAATCCCTGGTTAACTTAACATCGGTAATATACTCACCCCATTCAGCTTGAGGTAAAGTATTCAAAAATTTGGTGTTAACCTGGAATGGAGCAATCACGAGATTGTATACATTCAGATCATTCATGAGAGTAGTGAATCTGAAGTAATAGCCGTGAAGCGTTTCCCCTGGGTTGTACGTGAATCTATCAAACAGATCATACAACTGACATTCCCTTTCCTGTTTGGTAAGAGACGTACCTTGTAGCAACACCTTTAGACCTTCCCATAAATCCTTTGCCACCGTATACTGACTTACCATTCGATAGATGTCATGTGGAAGAGCTTGGAGAATGGTTTGAAGAGCCTTTTCGTCTGCATCGGCAACAAGTTGTTGAGCTGGTGTAAGTTCTTCAAACTCCCTTGGTCGAGTCACATTGTTAACCACGATGGTACCATAGTCAAGTGGACCATTTAAAATTGACTTAACCATAAGCCTCCCATATACCGGTTTTCCCTTAAGGTAAGACATCATCCGGCCTTGCCATGCTTCAAAAACTTCTTTGATGAGCATTGGAGGGCGATTATCCGTTCCCGTAATGACGGAAATATCCGTAAGTGATGTCATCTGAGGCATTACTGAATTCGGATTCATTTTTTTTCACTTCAAAGAGACAAAGATTATCGGTTGATCGAGCAGTGAAGTAAAGCTTGTGAATTGTGTTGAGTTTTTGTTGTAAGAAACCAAGATTAAATCCTCTAAAAAATCGTCGAAAAAACAAGTAAAATATCCCTTGATTCGGAACTTTTGTTGATTCGGAAGAGTTGATTGGGAAGATTTTGGCTTGGAATACCTTGATTCGGAACTTTTCGTTCGGAAGAATTGATCCGGAACTTTCCTTTGATCCGGAACTTTTCCTTTGATCCGGAACTTTCCTTTGATCCGGAACTTTCCTTGATCCGGAACTTTTGGTTCGGAACTTCTTGATCCGGAACTTTCCATGATCCGGAACTTTCCTTGATCCGGAACTTTTGGTTCGGAACTTCTTGATCCGGAACTTTCCTTGATCCGGAACTTTCCTTGATCCGGAACTTTTGGTTCGGAACTCTTTGATCCGGAACTTTCCTTGATCCGGAACTTTTGGTTCGGAACTTTTTGATCCGGAACTTTTGTTGATCCGGAACTTTTTGATCCGGATGTTTTTGGTTCGGAACTTTACTGGGTAAACAGAAACCTTGTTCGTATGAACAGTCGATCAAAAAATGATGATTAAACCCAGATTTTTACCAAATAACCCAAAAAGTTTTGTGATTTCTACAATAATAAGTAAAAACTAATACTTATCTACTAATCCCAATCAAAAAAACACCAAAAACTCCAAGAATCAAGATGGATCTTCTTAAAGAACACTAATACAATCAAAAACTAAAAAACAACACAAATCATTACCTTAAATCACCCCATAGCTCTTGATACCAAATGTAGAATCTTGATAACCTATGAATCTATGAAGTGGGTTGTTGATTTCTAGAGAGAGAAACTAGAGGGAGAAAGTGAGAGAGAAACTATGTCTTTTATTCAAAATGAAAACAAGAAAATGAACAACAACCAACCCCTTTCCATGGTGGAAAGGGGTATTTATATCCAAGGCCTTATTTGGGCTTGGGCCGACCCATGACAAGCCCATGGGTCGGTTTCTTACTTAACTTAATAAGTAACACTAACTACGAGCTATTACAACATTAATAATATTGTGGAGTGACCGATACTTCTAATATACGTAAAAACGTATTTCTAACAATTATGATTAAACTACGACGAAAACTAAGACGTAAAACGTAAAAACGTGACGAAATTCAAAAATTACTCTAAAAATTCCTAGAAAATCACAATAAATCCCTAAAAATATAATTAGAGTTTACCAAAAATCAAAACTTATTCAAACCTTTTATTTAATTAAATAATAAATTTTTTAATGCTAATTAAAGCACTAAAAATCAATTTAATCAATAAAAAGCCCAAAATAAGATTTTTCAATTTGTAAACCTCTAAAATAACTTAATTAAACTAAAAAGTATTTTTGAAAAATTTAAAACTAACTAAAACTATTTAAAATGATTAAAAATTAAAATTAAATATTAAATAATATTAAAAATTCAAAATTTATAAAAATTCTGAAAACTTGAAAACTAACTTATTTTAACTTAACAAAACCAAAAATGAAAGTGAAATGACCTAAATACCCCTGTTATGCCTCCAAATGGGCCAAAAGTGAAAACAGTTTGCTAAATGGGCTTTTTTAGGCCCAATAAGAAAAAAGTTCACCAATTAAGCCCAAAATTTCCAGATAAGCTTAAAATCAGATTTTAAACAAAAAGCTCTAAAGGCCCAAAAGCTGAATCAGTTCTTATCACAGGTTAATAGAATTCAGCTTATTCTTAATGGGCTTTTTGGCCCATTAAGCCATAAGCTAATGCCATAAGCTGAAATTTGAAAAACATCCTTCTTTTGAGATTATAAAGCTGTTTGTAAAAAGAATTTTTGAAAAAGCTCAAGAAATAAGCCTGAAATAAGCCAAAGCTCTCTACACAAAACGACAAAATAGTCGTTTTCGAGTTCTAGACCACTTCAAGAGCTGATTCAAGTTGCAAAAGGTTTGTAATGACTTAATTAATCTTAATCAACAAAAAGATTTCAAATAAGCACACTAAATAAGCTGGGAAAAAACAATAAGCTGTTTTGAAAAAGAAAAGTCAATTCGTTTTCTAGTCAAACTTAAAGGTCAAATGCTACAAAACTCCAGATCAAGTAAATAGGTCAAATAAGGAAGACTGATTACAAAATGAAAGTTGTTGCACAATACAATAAGCTAAAATGGCTTATTAATAAGCTGATGACCAATTTACACTATCAGTGGGAACTTTCAGTGGGAAAGAGTTCCCACTGCTTGCCTTTTTTGAAATGCTTTTTTAGAGTGATTCACTTGGTTTCTTTGGACAAACAAGGCACCTCTACAACCACTGAGTTGTAGGGAGTCACAATCAAGCAAATAAACACAATTTCACCCAGCCAATTGCTACAGTAAATTCAAAAAGTGCACAGACATGATATAGGCATGGAATAAGCAGATCTGATGAATAAAAGCTATGTTTAAGCTAATATAAGCCAACCAAAGTCCACAAAATTCATACACAAGCAATAACAAACTTAATTAAGCATAGTTAAACTGGTTTCATCCAAAAATTCCAAGTTTAGATCTAGTTATAAGCTTATGTGAGTTACTGATGAACAGTGAACACACAAAAATCCTTTTGCTGAACTGTTTGACCAAAAACTGAATTTCAAACCCTCAAATCCACTCAACAGGTTGCATAAACTTTGTTTTTCCTCTTTTTAACCCTAAATAATCATGCAATCTAGGTGTTCACAAAGTTTCAATTCAAAATAACCTAAAACAAGCCAGTTAGAGAAACGATTAAGATTTAATGTTTAAAAGCACAAGACTTGCATATTTTTACTCTAATATACCCTAATATCAAATTCAAACACAAAAGACCCCTAAACACTTACTCAGACTTACTTAAAATCACAAAACAGTAGTCCCAAACACCCCTTTCAAAAACTGATTCAAGGTTTTAACAAGCAAAAGTGATTTATAGTCTAAGAAAATGTTAAACATGCATCACAACAACATTATAGATCACTTAGAACAAGATTTCATGGATCAAATAACACATATAGCAACAAACACTCAAATCACTTGAAAAGGTCTTAAAAAAGGAAAAGATGCTCCAACCTTAGAAATGTACATCCACACTCCCGAATTTTATAGCTTTTGTGGAAGCTTAACAACCACAAGCTTCCAATACAACACCCTCCTAAGATCAACAGAGTCAAGAACAAACAGTTATATATAAAAAAATTGAAAATGAAACAGATTTCTTCCAATCTTTATACCCCACCCCTTGAATATTCCCAAGCCACAAGTCTCACCTCACCTTGATAATCTCCTTATCAGGGTGATATGATCAGCTTATGACCCACAAACTCCAAGTGTTTGAACAAGGAAATGGAAAAATCAGATTTTGAAACTTTTTGAAACTTTTTGAAACAACTTGCATAAAACTTTAACCAAACTTTGAAACCTCAAATCTCAACAAACTTAGAACATAAACAAACATGAAATGTAAATGATTGGAACTTGGAATTCGTCACAGCTTTCAAACACTTTTTTCATTCATAGAAACAATGGCTTTACAGAAACTTGACCAAAGAAAACCAAGAACAAGTTGCAAAGTAAAACCTAACACCCTTTATATAGAGGGTTACAAGTGACTAGGAAGCTGAATAAACTAGAAACCCTAATGTAGTGGTCTTCCAATAATTCCCTTTGAAGATGCGAATATACTTGGTTTGAATTTATAGTTGGAGCTGAACATGTGACCCATTCTTGTTGTGTAGTGATCATAGACGTTCAAAACATGCTTAGGTTGTAAGGTGAGCTTGTGGGGCGTTGATCTTCTGGAAACACTTTTGTCTTCGTCCAAAAAGTAGCAGGGCATGTCTCATGTGACAAAGGGAGTGAGGTGGCAACTAGTTTATGAATTGGGTTATGTTTGTTAAACCCTTAATCATCATTCTGGAATAGATTAGGGGTTAATTTTTAGTGTTTAAGAAAAACCCAAAACGTGTTCTTGAGATGAATAGTTGGGTTTGAACTGATTAGGCTTTTTAAAAATGTGTTAGGCGCCTAATTTAGTATAACTAATTAATAATTAGTTATAAACGGGTGAGTGGAGTTGTGATGTGGCACAATGGTGATGGCTGATTGGTTGAGAGGAGTGAGTGGGGCACGTGGCAAATGCTGGTTGGTCTAGGTTAGTTTGCTTGTCTCCCAGTTTTAACCCCTCATCTTTCTTTCTTGTTTCATTTGAAGTTTTAATCAGCCCAAAACGAATTCCTTTGTAAGTGAAGTTTTAAACTTTACACATTCGCCACAAAAACTCTCTAAAAGTTTATCAAAGGACTTGTTTTGTAATTTGATGATATTTGAAGGGTTGTGTTTTGCATGTCTTCTTTCTTCAAGGTCTTCACTTATATTCTTGTCTTCATGGAGGACTAAAAGTGATAAGTATTCAATTATGAGGGACCATTCTTGCCAATTCTTTAAAGTTGAGGGTCCTTTTTATAAATTTGACAAACTTTAGGGACCAAACTTGTAATTATGAATAAACAAGGGTATAAAGTGTCAATTATTCAATAATGAAGGACCCTTCTTGTACAATCTTCAATTCTTCAAGGACTTTTCTTGGAAAATCAACTCTAGGGTCCGGTTCATTGTGCGGCTTCTTTTCCCGTGTTCGTTTTTTATTGATTCTTGTGATCTTTTGTCATTTTCTCGATATTCGTACCTAAAATACACACTAAGCAAACATAATCATATATATGGCACTTTTATGATAATTTAACCATTTTAAGCCCGTTTCGGACGATGAGACTATGTATAAAAGCAGTCTCGTCGGACATTTTGCAAGTATAAAGGGCGATGTAAGGATGGCAAGATGCAATGACCAGTAATGGTAAACGGAATGGTGGCCCTGTTACCAACAATGATAGAGGTATTAATACGCTTATTAAATATAGTTATGAGATTTGGCCGAGAGATGTGATTTTTCCCCGGTTTCCATATACCACCCCGCATCATCGTTGTTGTCCGCATATCGGAGTGTGGTTGCGTTAAACGCCCTCGGTATAGCAGTAGGCTGGTCTAAGTGACCATATGGGCAAGCTGATATGGACCTGGACCTAGACCGAGAATGCTGGTGTTGGGCCCGATTAGATGGACCTGAGGGAAGGAAGGTTGCCTGACCTAAGTAGAATGTATGTTGGGCCTAAAAGTACCATGTGGTCCATGAACATTCAGATGTTTGGATATAGAATGACCCTCTAATCCCCATTGTTAAGATCTGCTATTATGTGAGCCACGTGAGTGACTGAACTTGCACCTATCAGCAAACCTGCAAAAACCATGCTAAAATTTTTGGCACAACTCCTTGTTAGGCTGATCCTTGTTAGCACTAAAACCAGAAGCTAATAACTCCGAGGGAGATGAGGGTGTGTCAAGGGCAGTATCACGTCCTTGTTTGCGGATATGACGTGACTCTTCCAGGAGAAGCATGGAACAAGCCTCTAGGAGAGTCATTGGAGTTTTAGTGTGACGAATGATACTAGCAACATGCTCGAATTTGTCAGTTAAGCCGTTAGCCGCATACATGAGTAGGTTTTTGCCAGTGACCCGGGAATCAATGATGGACAAGAGATCATAAATAACCTTTATTTTCTTGAAGTATTCGGAAATTGTGAGAGAGCTGATCTACAAGGAACGGAGTTCTTCCCGAAGCTCCATCGATCGAGCCTCTTTGTTGTCATGGAAAAGATCAACAAGGCTTTTCCACACATCCTTGGTTGTGACATTGCGTTTGAGAACCGTTTGCAATAGGGATGTAGAGATAGTGTCATAGATCCATGCTTTAACCAAGGAATCATGTTTCTTCCATTCATTGGCCGTTTTACTCGTGGACGTGTAGGTTCCGTCCAAGAGGCCATAGACACCGAAACTTTCATAGTGAGCTGTGAAGAGTTCACACCAAGCATCATAGTTGGGTTGATCAAGATTTAGCACGAAGGGAAAGTGTGACTTGATGTTTGTGACCCCGAAGGGCTGTTCCAAGTTAACAGTGGGTTGTATTGGAGGGTTGTTGATGTCTTCAACAGTCATGATGGTGGAAATGGTGGCTGATTAGGGTTTTGAGAAAAAATTGAGAGTCGTAGGATTGGAAAGAGAAGATTGAGAGTATTTTAGAAGAGGATTGTCCGTGATACCATGTAATAAGGTGGGTAATCCCTTTTCCTGGCATCTCATTATACTCCACAATATATAGAATGATACAACATGTGTTGCCTAGTACAAAGGATACGGGACACATGGCCTATGGGATGGATACAGTCAAGCATACATATACATTACATAGGGACATATATATCGACTAATACCTTCTAGCCTAAGAATGATACACCATCGATCAAATGGGTAAGTGTAGAAAAGCTGTATGGCACAAACATTTGAGAAATACCTTGTGATAGCAATTACATCATTACAAAAATTGTTGAATATGAGAAAAGAATGTAAGAATAATGTGAAGCATAAAATTGGGGATGGTAAATCAGTGCTTGTTTGGTATGATAAATGGAGTGCACATGGACCTCTTGGTGAATCCATTACAACAAGAGAAATTTATGATGCAAGGCTGAGTATTACATGTAATATGGCTAGTCTGATTCATTGTTAAAGCCGATGTTGGCCTATCGAGTGGGTTTCTAAGTTTCTAGTCCTACAACATATTTAAGTGCTCAGTTTACATGATAACTGTAGAAACTAAAAAAAAGGATTGAACAGCTTTTATCGATTAAGATTTGGTTTAAAACAAACTTGTTTTTTCAATACTTAGATTCTTATTGTTTGAAATCATTCATCTACAATACGAACTCTATCACTATTATAATAATCACAATCACAAGATATTGCAATATGAAGAGAAAGGAAAAGAAATGATCAAACCGAGAGTCCAATATTAATAGTGGTTTGGCTACGACGCTCTATATTCCCCCTACTCCACTCTTCGAGTACCCTACTCGAGATTTCACTATGTCAACAAGCTTCTCTCAAGGTGGAGAAAATCGTACACGTCTCTTAAACCTTTACTGACACTAAGTTAGACGTCGAGTTCTAATCCTAGCTAGAACCAATCTAAATCACAATATACTTTGACTACCTAATTATCAACAACAACACAGACACCACTTCCAAGTTACCACAAAACTTGCATCAACACAATATACATGAATGAATGAATAAGTGTGTTACTCCCTTGTAATTAGACTTATATTTATTTTTACTAAATATAAGGTTGTCCCATGGTAAAGTAATGATAAAACAAGACGAATGTAATAAGTAAAGACACATAAGTTTTTTTACGTTTAACTCTTATTATTTAAAGAATTATACCCTATTGTATGCGAAACTAAAATAGGGATTGAACAGACAATGTGTGTATTGTGATCTCCTCACTAACGAGTAATATCAACCCTAAAGATTTGATATACTCGACGATTAAGACAACAATGAGTTTACAACTCAAGTGCTTTTGATCGTTTTTGGAGGAGATAATATGTTTGTGAATGTATCAGCATTAAGCGCACAAACTTAAATTCTCTCCTTTACATTGGTCCTATTTATAGACAAATGCTAGGAATGAGATAAGAAATTGCCATGTGCAATTCCTTTGTCTTAGCTAAGGTACAAGGTATACAGTTTTTCATATACCTATTCTAATTATCAAGACAAAGTCCTTTCTAATACTCAATACCCTTTTCTATCCTAGAAGGATAAGTTACAATAAGCGTGTTGTACTATGATCTTATCATCTTCAAACTTATCTCGCCCATTCTTTAGTCTTTAAGACTTCATTATTTCTCGAGGAGATCGTATGGGGCTTAGTGAGACTATTGCCCCGACTCACTGAACCCATCACATTCTTCTTCCTCTCAAGTACATCATTCACTTGAGTCTTTCTTGTAGATTCAGGCTCAAATCTCGAAGGCAACTCACTGAGTGACTGTTCACTCAACGACCTCTTAGTGTTTAAGGTTTTGATATACACTTAGGCTTATTGTTATTGAAATCCATCAGTGAGACCATTAGGCTCTGATTGACCTAACAATCTCTCTTTATTTAGATATAAAATAAGCCTAAGTTATTTTCATTATAAGTAAGCAATTGGGCTTCTTCTTATACTAAAAGTTAAAAGTGATGAAGAGTCTTGTTTAAACAAAGTACTTCTTTTATTCATATTTTACAAAGGCCTTATCAATCTAGTACAACATAAGGCTAAAAAATAAGTACTTTTAGGGATCACATTCCCATTGCTTCCTTCTTCACTTTTGAAGATATGATCAATTTTTCTTTGTCAGGTCTTCTGATTATCATCTTCTTGAGTTTGGTTGTGAATGTCCTATTCTCCTAAGACTGAAAGTGAATAAACATGGCAAGGTAGATTAGGATCCATTCAGTTTTACACTTTTGAATGTCATTTATCCTTTTAAATGTTGTATCACCAAATTCATCAATGAAGAAGATTCCCCACTCAGACTCTTCTATAACCATAACATTAACAAAGGGGACACCCTCAGGGAGTGTTCTGTTACATTGCAGACCTGGAATTATTTTTTCATGCTCGAGCTCCATCATATTCCCTTTTATTCCTTGAGTTTGAGTTGGATCTTGCTCAGCCAGTGGAAGTTTCTTAGTGATGTGTAGTTGTCTCTTGATCTGTTTTAGTCTTTCATATCTATTTCTGAAATAGTTATGAATATCAGGGACACATTTTTTTGTCTTTGTTCTGGGGATCCTTCCTATTTCATCCCATTCATTGAGAATGAAATCCTCAAAATAAAACTTCTTCATAACCTCAAAGTTGCTCTCATCATGGTTCCTGAACACCACTATTGAAACTGGCTTAGTGTTTGGAACAATCTGAAGATTTTTTTTGTTTCAGGTTTCCTTCTCTGAGTGGTGACCCATACATACCGATCAAATAGCTTCTTCCTTATAGAGCTCTTGTGTTGTTGTTTCTTCACCATGGTTTCTTCGATGAAATGAAGTTCTTCTTCTTACTTTTTGATGAAATATTGACCACCACCCATACTGAATAACTTTTTGGGATCACCACCAGCTTCCTTAACTAACTCAGTAGAAACTTTCCGGATGGCAGCCCTGTTTGCCTCAAATACTTTCGTTTGTTCAATTTTATCCATCTTGTCCATATGCTCCTCAATCTGGTCTTTAGTGAGCTGATACATTACTCTATTAATTTCATAAGGGACCAAGATGGGAGCACTGAGATCAGTCCTTAATTCCATTAAACCCTTAACTAACTTCAAGGGTGAACCCTCAGTCTCTGTAGCAATCTGCTTGCCCTTGTCAACTTTGAGGACTGAGGATTCAAGAATGGTTTCACCTATGGTTGTTGTTGGTGCGGTGGAAGGCTTGACTAAGTTTAATGGAGTTGGGTTTGAGATTTCAGGGTGCTCTTGTTGTTCTTTAGGTACCATCAACTATAGTTCAGGCTCTTCCCGCCCTTTAGTCTCCGTGTCTTAAGTCTTGCCTTAGTTTGATAGGAACATCTTGTCCATGCCTAGAGCTTTGTAGTTGACTTCTCCCCTCAAAATTTGAAGGATAAACTTCAATAATCCTAGCTTTTGGTACCATAGGTTGTTTTGAGGTGGATGATGTGTTTGTTCCCTTAATTTCTATAAACATGTCATTCATCATCATTTTCATGCTCTCAGTGTGAGCCTTAATAGACTTGACATCTTCTTGGATGATGGACTAAGAATTCTCCATGGTTTCAATTCTTATTCTGAGGCTGGGAATATATGAGTCATCCAGACTACGTGCAATTACCGAGAGATGTTCGGCATTAGCAATATATCCTCTGGAAACCTTGTTGAGTAAGTATTCAGCCTCAGGATCACTATCAAGATTTGAAAGAATAGAAGAGCACTGAGTCTTAACCTCACTTAGGTCAGTTTTATGAGCGTCAAGGTGTTTAATAACCTTAGGGACCTTATCGTCTTTGAGTGTATCTAAGAGCTGACCCAATTTGATTGAGGACTCAGTGTTTCTAGTAACAACTTCCTCCAAACTTGTCTTTAAGGAAACATTTTCTTTGATAATATTCAGGGCTGATCAAGAAATATGTTCAGCTTTGTATGTGCTTCATGATGATCTTTGTTGATGTTGCTGATAAACTCCATTCGAGTATCACTAGCCTCACTGATTTCTTCTTGAGTCTCATCATGCCTGCCACCATAGTTCTCTAAAGTAGTAAGAATGGTGACAACATGATTGACCAAGTCTGAATGTTTTGAACCGACATCTTCAATCAATTTCTGATAAAGGTGTTTGAAGATGCCCTTAAGTGTTTGGTAGAGAACCTTCTCAATGATCGGCTTGATGTCGTCGAACTAAGTATAGACATATCAGTGTCCATACCCAATTGGGGAAGTGTCAGTTTTTGCCTAAAGGGAGGGCTTTTTTTGTTAATGCCTCACCCTTTTTCCCACCTACTTTTATCCTTATCTCATACTCTTTATTTATTCCCTGGTCACTAGCTTTTGTCTCCTCTTTTTTGGACTTTACTTATTTCTCATTGATATTTTTAGAGGAGCTTTACTTGGGCTGCTAAGTCCACTAGGCCCACCATTATTCTTAAATTTAGGACACTTACCCCTACACATTGCCCTCACTCTTACTTTATAATTCTTCCCCACATATAACTGTCTCCTAGTTGCCACAACTTGACCGGTCACCAAAGTAGTTGCCTCTTTCTTATCAGCAAACTGTTTGCCAACATAAAAGTATCCACTATTCTTATAATGCTCCTTCCTTAATTCTCTCATAACCTTCTTTCTTTTACCTTCTTGTTCAATGTCACTATCCAAATCAATTTCCATGTCAAAATCATCTAAGTCATATCCTTATTCAAACACAACCTCATTATGAACTTTTGGAATCCCATTCTACATCTTTGTCAATGTTTTGATAAAATTCTTGCATATCTACTTCAACTTTATTAATCAGGTTATCCTCATCAACTATAAAGTCACTATATTGACTATCACCACTCTCACTCTCATTATCTTCTTCACTAACTATTTCTCCTTCATTAGCAGACCTAGCATACTCATTAAAATCGTCATTACTATTACCTCCACTACTCTCATTCTTTGAAACATCATGAACTTTTAAGGCTTTTGTCTCATTCTCAACATCCAAAGTATAGCAGCAACTGTGGCAACCTACTTAACTTCTTACCAGGTTTCTTAAAAGGCTTCCTAGCTAGTGTACTAGATGGTCAAACTATTTCTTCAATTCTCAATTTCTTTAGGCTTTTGAGTAAGTGTCAAGGGCTGAATACCTATGTTTAATTTACACCTCAATAATTTTATACTTATCAATATATCTAACTAACATCAGAGCATCTGCATCATTTCCTAGTGCTTATCAGCCGAAATCCAAATTACTATTGGGTATCTTGAAATGATAATACATTGGGCTCTGTTTTCAAGGGTAGCCTAAGTTTTTAAGCATTTCTTGTAATTCAATCACTAAAAAAAGGTCAACATTTATAAAATCAACAAAGTTGAATCTCCTATTTTTGTAACTCCTACCGGGAGGTTCAGTGAAGAATCTACCATGATCAATCTTTAATGAGAACAAGTTATCATCATATTTACCTATAATTAACGATAGATGAAATTAGGGTTTTGATCAAATGATAATAATTGGGGTTTCACAATAAAACAACAATGTATTATCTTAATTAAACAATACCAGTATGAACCTTACTATATGCTTGATGTTCATCCACTAGATCTTCATAATCACGAATCTTCCATTCAACAACTACCATTTCAGATGATTTAAATTGAATGAATAAGACGACTAGTGTTTTGGGAATTAGAGATTCTTGATCATCCAGTTATATGGAGGAAATGAAGAGTTTCACAGAGTCGTGTGTTTTTTTTGTTAAAATTGGTGTTTGACTTTTCATATATTAGAGAAAAAAGGCAACTACCCTAAAAAACAAGTCACGTGCACAACACGTGGGGACAATCAATGTCACGGTTATTATAAAGGATGTATCACGCGTAAGGTGTAACACCCCCATTTTACCTTTACACGGTGGAATATTGATCTGGGGTATTACTTCATAGTTCACAAGTCATAATAATAGAAAGCAACTCAAAAGAGTAACAAAATCAACTTTCTTTATATATCATTGAAAAATCAGAGTTTTACAATATGAGGTTCCCAAAATATCAGATAATAATTTCAAGCTCGTGCCTCTTCATGCCATCCTTATGCTGCTCCATGCTATCAGTCACATTTTTCTTGAAATATATGCTTACAAGTCAACACAAAGGTTGAGTAAATTCATAGGTTTATAATAACAGTTTTGAATACATGTTTACCACCTCGAGCTATTTGCTCACATAAACCATTCAATTCTTATTATGCAAAGCTCATGACATCAAAACTAACAGAATTCACCAAAGTGACCGCCATGACATAAACTCATGACAAGTAACCTACATGTCCTAGGTTACCCATTAATTCTAATAAAGTATACTCGATTACCCCATGTATAGGTAACACAAACAGGATTCGTTAAACCCAATAGATCTACTTACCCCATTAGCGCACACAGATGTGTTTAACGATTCATGAAATTTGGGAAACAAGTAACAATTTAGACACTCGTACAATAACATATTTAAGTAAAATCATATAGTTCAAAAACACATGTATTCCAGTTTTAGCATATATCCCCCTCACGGGTTTTCAAAACATTTATAAAACATTTAAAAGTGAGGCTATGAACTCACCTTATGTCCATAGAATCCAAGCTATAACAAGATATATTTCATTCACAGATAAATAGCTTGATCACACAAACCACAACTTGGTCTTATAAACAACAGCTTGATCTCACACAAACCTGGATTAATAATTGTGTATAGTATCAAGTCTTTGACTCTTAGTTTAATATTATTAAGTGTTGGTTATATATTCTTTTATTAATATTTGGTTTTGATTCTAGCACCATTGTTCGGGCCATTATACTTAAAAGTGATTCTATAAACGTTTGAGGAGCGAGGACACTTTAAATTGTAAACCCAACCACTCAGTCAGAACGTAATATCGAGATGCAACATCTTTGTGCAAAGCTCCCTAATAACATGATACCTTTATTACTTCCTCACATTTATAATTAATCTTCTTTAATTTCAAAATTGGCAAAAATACCCTTTTAGTGGTACTTTGGTATAATTACACTTTTAACCCCTAAAGTATATAGTTTTAGTATTTGCATTTTAAACCCTCATTATTTAACCTTAGGACCTCAAACTTTCCAATATTTATTCTTAAATATTTAACTTTCTAAAAATGACACTTTTAGCCTAAAATGTTAAATAGTTTCAAAAATAACAGTTTTAGTCCCTATACTTGTAAAAATCACATAACAACTTCAAAAATAGACCAAATGATATGGGGTTTTAAAATAAAGTTTCAAAACACTTTTATAATAATAATAAAATCATTTTACCAGAATTATAGCTTTTGAAATGGGTTTTTGCTCATTATTTCATGTAAATTACAAAACTAGGGTTTTAAGACATCTTTAGCTTATAATTTCCATTTAAAATGATAAAATAACTTAGTTCTTTTTAGATTATTTTTCTAACATAATTTTGGCATTATAAAAACTCTAATAATTCATTATAACAAGATCAAAGCATAACTAACATTGAAATTACCTAGGATGCTCCAAAATGGCTCCTAATGGCTTCCTATGAACACTACTTGCTATCAACGCTTCAAGAGCTTCAATGGATACCTCTTAGACCTGGTTTATGGTCTTGGGACACGTCCTAGGACATATATAGAAGTGGAAATAGAGAATGGGTAGGAGGTTAAGAGAAAATGGGGTGCAAGTTGAAATGAAAGGTTTAGGTTGCTATTTATAGTATTTTCGACCCTTAGGCTCCAAGTTAAGGGTGTAAACGTGTAAGCTCAGTATGTTAGTGACTAAGGGATGCTAAGGAAGGTCTATTTAAGTCTAGGAGTTAGTAATTAGGTCTAGGATCACACTTATCTCTCATTTGTGGCTAAAAATGTATCACGACATATATAGATAGGATCAATGATGTGTATCAACTAAGTAGCTTACCCACCTGCTCAAACACAGCCTAAAATATCCTAGGATACTTATAATATCTAATTTTCAAACTTAGAATAGGAGGAAAAAGGTTTAAAACGTGTTTTGGAGGGAAAAACCAAAACCGGATTTCAAAACTAGGGCTTGTAACCACTCAAGGGTGGCCTAGTGGTAAAAAGATTTGTGGCTATCACTCCAAAGTGTGTGAGGTCTCAAGTTCAATTCCCACTAGGTGCAAACAACCTTGAAGTGGCCACGCCAACCTCCTGAAAAGGGAGGGCTTTACCTGGTTTGAGTCTGTGTGGCGGTGGGCTCAAACCCCGTGGACTAGTCGGCCAATGAGTCGGAAATCACGGTTACCAAAAAAAAACTAGGGCTTGTAACTTATGGTTTGTGTTTTTGGTGATTAAGGACTTGGGAAAGTGATTAGTGAATGATTAAGGATTAATTAGGGTTTAGACATTCTATTTAAGAGATTTGGGTCATTGGTTTGGAGTTTAACAAAGGATGATGTGAAAATAGGAAGTATAGTTATGTAGATTAGGTTTCCTAATGATCTAGGGTTAAATCTTAGTAAAAGGCTTTATCCTTAAATTAGCTACTGATGTAAACTCAATTTATACATCCTACATTGTCCTGAATGTGTTCATGAAGTCCCTACATTGGTTTTATTAAGTTATTCTAAGTAAACATGTCTAAAGGGTGAAAATACCTATTTTGAACTAATTTACAAGCCATGCATTGAAATCTTGTACCTTGTGCATTAGGGTACTTTTACATTGTATTAACATAATCTTATAACCAAAATGAAGTCTTATAAATATTTATAGACTTGTCCAAAAAAACTAAGTAATGATTCCATGTAGATTTCTTAATATAAGGGTTTTTATATCATTAAGCCTAATGACTTTCTATCTTGTGTAATTAGTGTTTGTACCTTTATAAACACTTATTCTAGGGCTTATATAGTATTTTTATGACTTCTATGGATTCTAAATTCTTAGTTTAAGGGTTTGTATAGGTTGATCATATTCTAGGGATAACTATGGGAGCTTAAGATCCTATGCTTTGATAACTTATACTTTATGCTTTACAAACTTGTAACTTAACTTGAAGTAAATGTATAATCTTAATATGATACATATTTGAGTTTTATAGTTATTGGAAAAAGATTAGACTATAACTCAATGTATAATGGATTTTATATGCTAATCTTGGTTAATAGATCTTAACTTGTAATTAGCTTTGGATTAGTGAATATTAGTATTTTGTAATCAATTAACTTTCCTTTATATGATATATTATAATTAGTATATTGTTTTTTATAATAGTACATAGATATTAGGTAGTTATATTGCTTGAAACATTGTTTATCAAGAGTTTCTAGCTGGTGATCTAGACTATTATGTATATTTATTTGTACTTAGCTTTGAATAGTTTGTTCTTGCCATTCTTAGGTATTATTATGTCTTCAAAATATAGTTTACAACTTTTTTATAATTCATTTATAGGGTCCTAGGGTTTCTAAGGGAATTTAAGGTATCATAGTTACATTTGAGATGCTCTTATTATTATGGTACTTATAGGATTACTTTTAGTACTTAGACTTGATATGTACATTGTGTTTAAAACATATAAGAATATGTTGAAGTGATAGTTCAGGTTGTTAGAAACAATTCATCTTACCAAGTAAGGCAGAAAAAGCAAAAATTTCTAGTCAAATTTTCATATTAAGATAAATATAGCACATAATACATATGTGAAATTTGAGGATTGTCACAGTCTCTCCCCTTAAATAAATCTCATCCCGAGATTTAGATAAAGAGTAATGTCATAAAACAGAGATGAGCAAAATCCTCGCGTTTTCCAATATACTATATAGTAATATACGTATTATCTTACTTAGTTTTATTTGGTTTATACTTGTCTTATATCGAATATTCTTAAGTCCATTTATAAATTCTTACCAACATAAAGATGTGTCCAACTTTATCTGAGGAAGAAATCATAAAGTTTTTGATTTAGATTTATTCATTTGACTGAAGAAGCGTCTTAATTCAATCAAATAAACAAAATGTAAATCATTGACTTAGAAATTTCTGACATAACACGAATATAAACAAATATTCTAGCATTTAATATATTTATTATATTCTTTAATTTCCTTTTTACATCGGCGTATGTAAGACGTCCTGTATAATATCTAAGAATACGATTTTATAGAGACGAACGATGCTTAAATAGAAGATGGTATTTTATTCCCTATAAAATACAGAATAATACTACCAAACATAGGATTTATAAGGCCACTTGCCCTTACAAATCCTAGTCCAATGATCTACTATGTTGAAAATCTGACACCGGATGGTGCAAAGTTCTGTGTGATGCAGAGTACATTTCTTACACAGAGGAAAATTTCCATCATATTCACCGTAGATTGAATTAAGTTCCAATTTAATAGAATCTATAGACGTTCTTTCATTGCTGAATTTACGCTTAAGATTTCTGATTTTTGCACAAGTTTGTGCGTAATTACCTTGTCCGTTAACTCTTTGGGTAGAGGTAAATGACTTTTTCCAATATATTGGGATTTTGGAAGTGGTAATCTCCCTTCAAAACCTTCGATAAAATTCCTTAATAAATTTTTCTAACAAAATCTTTTGATGGAGTCTTCTTAATAGAATTTCAGATGAAATTCCATGACATAATTCCATGATAAAATCTTCCGATGAAGGCTTTTATCATTCTACGGAATAGGATGTAACTCTACTAACTCTTGAAATTTCCTTGTGTATGTCTCGAGGTTATTTCCTTTTATCGTTAGATAGCGGAGTTGTTCTTTCATCTTCACGATCATCTTTCTAAGAAATATTTGAAATTTAATTAAGTGATCTTATGTACTTCTTTTATCTCAATGGGTTGAGCATAAAGAGTTTACCAAGATAACTGATGAATTGCTATCTCCTTATAGCAAGTTTCACTTTATCATTTCAAATACGATAAGAAACTGAATTGGCTCTTTCAATCCAACGGGTGATACTAATAGCATCTTTTCTTCCTTGGATATAAAAAAATAACTAGTCATCGAGTCTTCTTCCGGATAATACTTCTTATTGACAATTTGCACTTGCAGGATTGCAGCCACATCCTTGTCAATTTATCGTTAAACACTTTTAAGGTTTATAATGAAGGGAAAGAATAAAAATAATTCAGAATCCAAGGAATACTCATATCAGAAAACATTTTTCACATATGTATATGGATACATATAAATGCTTATCGAAAACAAGGTATATCTTTTAGGTTTATAGGAAACTTATGATGTTGATTATCATTCATATCTAAGGATAATAAATCCAACTATGAAATAGAATTTCAAAGTTTACAACGGATTTATAAATATATGACTCATACATAATCGTAACATAATTTTTCCATGATATGGAGTGGAGGAATATAACGGATAATGTAAAAACTCGTCTTATAGAACAAGCTTCTCTTTCACATTTCATATATATTTTCCAAAAAAGAAACTTCTGATAGACAAAAGCCGAGAATAGAATATTTATAGAAAACTTGGGAAGTTTCCTTTCTTCAACCTTGCGGGTTATATTCAACTTGATAATTATCATTATCATAGAAGATAACAAAAATTCCAAAAATATATACTTTATCAAGTATATGCTTTTTCCAGAATAATGCAATTTAATTCATAATTATTTATGAGAAAACCAAGAAATAGGGATCTCTTACTTTTTAGAAATAAATATGAAACGACAAGATGAGAAACATAACTTTTTTTATTAACAACTTGTCTGTTTAAACTTACAAGACAAGCTTCACTGTTAACATAAACGTAAAGACATAAAGTTGAAAGTATTTACAACTTAATAGTCTAATGTCTTCATCTATCCTTCTTGAGTTCTTTGATGGCATCAAAAAGACTTCGTATATCGGCTCGATGTCTAATTTGAGTGTCCTCAATGACTAACTTAAGAGTAGAAATCTTCAGTCGAGCTTGAATTATTTCTTTATCTTGTATCATTTGTCTTCTCTACAACTTGGTTTTAGCTTCTTCTAAATCTCCTTCTAACTTCTCAAATCTCGTTGTAGAATTCTTCGGCCTTTCTAAAGTCCTTCAACTTTATCTTCAAGATCTTTAATACGCTCGGGAGGAAGTTATTTCATATAGGGTAGGATATCTTTTATTTGTTGTTCATAGGTATTTTTGGGTAAATTTTCCGATATAGGTGATGGTACATTAATAGGGTCACGTGATGAAATGTTTTGGTGTCGAGGTGCAAAATCTATTTCTTCATTATATGCTCGTATAACTTGCATATAGGGATCGTCATCAAAAGGCAAAACGGATTTTGGGATTTTCTGATCTTTGGGTGAATTTTCTGAAGTATCATAGGGATTATTCATCGGGAGATTAGAAATATACTTCGGGAAATCATCAGGAATACTTGCAGAATGCTCATCTTGGGAATCCGATAAGATGATAATAGCAGGAAGATAGGAATTCATATTTCTGGAGACGTCAATAAATCCTAATTTACTTATATTATATTATGTATACTTAAACATAATATTACTTACTTATAAGTATAATCTTTATACTTACACATAATCATGGTATTTCACATTGTTCTAGATAGTAGCAAGTATAGGCATTTATGTTACTCTTGTAGCAGCACTGGCTTTTGGCATGGAGGACTTTCTTGAAATTATTTTATAAAGTAGTTATAGTCAAGATTTTATTTCTTGTTCTCTATAACCATGACTTTGAGTACCAATCTATAACACCCCCATTTTACCGTTACGCAGCAGAATATTGATCTGGGTATTACTGCATAGTTTACAAGTCATAATAATAGAAAACAACTCAAAAGAGTAACAAAATCAACTTTCTTAATATATCATTGAAAAATCAGAGTTTTACAATATGAGGTTCCCAAAATCTAAGATAATAATTTCAAGCTTGAGCCTCTTCATGCCATCCTTATGCTGCTCCATGCTATCAGTCATAGTTTTCCTGATATATATGCTTACAAGTCAACACAAAGGTTGAGTGAATTCATAGGTTTATAATAATAGTTTCGAATACATGTTTACCAGCTCAAGCTATTTGCTCACATAAAACATTCAATTCTTAATACGCAAAGTCATAACATCAAAACTAACAGAATTCACCAAAGTGACTGTCATGACATGAACTCATGACAAGTAACCTACATGTCCTATGTTACCCATTAATTCTAATAAAGTATGCTCGATTACCCTATGTATAGGTAACACAAACAAGATTCGTTAAACCCAATAGATCTATATACCCCATTAGCGCACACAGATGTGTTTAATAATTCATGAAATTTGGGAAACAGGTAACAGTTTAGACACTCGTATAATAACATATTTCAGTAAAATCATATAGTTCAAAAACACATGTATTCCAGTTTTAGCATATATCCCCCTCACGGGTTTTCAAAACATTTATAAAACATTTAAAAGTGAGGCTATGAACTCACCTTATGTCCATAGAACCGAGCTATAACCAGATATATTTCATTCACAGATAAACAACTTGATCACATAAACCACAACTTGGTCTAATAAACAACAGCTTGATCTCAAACAAACCTGGATTAATATATTGTGTATAGTATCAAGTCTTTGACTTTTAGTTTAATATTGTTAAGTGTTGGTTATACATTCTTTTATTAATATTTGGTGGTAATTCTAGCACCATTTTTCGGGCTATTATACTTAGAAGCCATTCTATAAATGTTTGAGGAGCGAGGGCACTTTAAATCGTAAACCCAACCACTCAGTCAGAACATAATATCGTGATGGAACATCTTTGTACAAAGCTCCCTACTAACATGATACCTTTATTACTTCCTCATATTTATAATTAATCTTCTTTAATTTCAAAATTGGCAAAAATAACCATTTTAGTTATACTTTGGTATAATTACACTTTTAACCCCTAAAGTATATAGTTTTAGTATTTGCATTTTAAACCCTCAATATTTAACCTTAGGGCCTCAAATTTCCAATATTTATTCTTATATTATTAAGTTTCACAAAATGATACTTTTGGCCCAAAATGTTAAATAGTTTCAAAAATGATAGTTTTAGTCCCTATACTTGTAAAAATCACATAACAACTTCAAAAATGAACCAAATGATCTAGGATTTTAAAAAAACGTTTCAAAACACTTTTATAATAATAATAATAACATTTTACCGTAATTATAGCTTTGAAAATGGGTTTTTGCTTATTATTTCATGTAAATTACAAAACTAGGATTTTAAGACATCTTTAGCTTATAATTTCTATTTAAAATGATGAAATGCCTAGTTCTTTTTAGATTATTTTTCTAACATAATTTTGGCATTATAACAACTCTAATAATTCATTATAACAAGATCAAAGCATAGCTAATATAGAAATAACCAAGGATGCTCCAAAATGGCTCCTAATGGCTTCCTATGAACACTACTTGCTATCAAAGCTTCATGAGCTTCAATGACTACCCTTAGACCTGGTTTCTGGTCTTGGGACATGTACTAGGACTTATATAGAAGTGTAAATGTAGAATGGGTAGGAGGTTAAGAGAAAACGGGGTGCAAGTTGAAATGAAAGGTTTAGGTTGCTATTTATAATATTTTCGACCCTTAGGCTCCAAGTTAAGGGTGTAAACGTGTAAGCTCCGTATGTTAGTGACTAAGGGATGCTATGTAAAGTCTATTAAAGTCTAGGAGTGAGTCATTAGATCTAGGATCATACTTATCTCCCATTGGTGGCTAAAACTGTATCACGACATATATAGATAGGATCAATGATGTGTAGCAACCAAGTAGCTTACCCACCTGCTCAAACACAGCCTTAAATATCTTAGGATACTTAAAATATCTCATTTTCAAACTTATAATAGGAGGGAAAGGGTTTAAAACATGTTTTGGAGGGAAAAACCAAAACCGAGTTTCAAAACTAGGGCTTGTAACTTATGGTTTGTGTTTTTGGTGATTAAGGACTTGGGAAAGTGATTACTGAATTATTAAGGCTTAATTAGGGTTTAGACATTCTATTTAAGAGATTTGGGTCCTTGGTTTGGAGTTCAACAAAGGTTTGATGTGAAAATGGGAATTATACTTATGTAGAATAGGGTTTCCTAAAGATCTAGGGTTAAATCTTAGTAAAAGGCTTTATCCTTCAATTAGCTACTTATGTAAACACAATTTATACATCCTACATTGTCCTCAATGTGTTCATGAAGTCCCTACATTGATTTTATTAAGTTATTTTAAGTAAACATGTCTAAAGGGTAAAAATACCCATTTTGACTTAATTTACAAGCCATGCATTAAAATCTTGTACCTTGTGCATTAGGGTACTTGTACCTTGTATTAACATAATCTTATAACTTTAATGAAGTCTTATAAATATTTAAAGACTTGTCCAAAAAGAACTAGGTAATGATTCCATGTAGATTTCTTAATATAAAGGGTTTTTATATCATTAAGCCTAAGAGAGAAAGGTATCACGGCATAGGTACCCCTCAAAATTTTGCCTAGTCAGCTGCCAACTCAGCGCCACATCACACCAAACCAACAAACAAAAATACCCCCTCACTCACAAAAATACCCCTTTTACTTTGGCAAAGGATATATTTTTTGTACATGGCTCGTCGTTCAAATTTTGGTTTTCCGAAATCTCCACGGCGAAGAGGGGGGTAGGTGTGGCAATGAGAGGCAACGAGCCTCGACGAGGCTACCATGTCATCTCGACTAACCCCCCATGTCATGACACCCTCCTCTCTAATGACTTTCTATCTTGGGAAATTAGTGTTTGTACCTTTATAAACACTTATTCTAGTGCTTATATAGTATGTTTATGACTTCTAGGGATTCTAAATTCTTAGTTTAAGGGTTTGTATAGGTTGATCATATTCTACGGATAATTATGAGAGCTTAAGATCCTATGCTTTGATAACTTGTACCTTATGCTTTACCAACTTGTAACTTAACTTGAAATAAATGTATAGTCTTAATATGATACATAGTTGAGTTTTATAATTATTGGCAAAAGATTAGACTTTAATTCAATGTATAATGGATTTTATATGCTAATCTTAGTTACTAGGTCTTATCATGTAATTAGCTTTGGATTAGTGAATATTAGTATTTTGTGATCAATCCTTTATATGATATATTATAATTAGTATATTGTTTTTGATAATAGTACATAGATATTAGGTAGTTATATTACTTGAAACATTGTTTATCAAGAGTTTCTAGGTGGTGATCTAGACTATTATGTATATTCATTTGTACTTATCTTTGTATAGTTTGTTCTTACCATTCTTAGGTATTATTATGTTTTCAAAGTATAATTTATAACTTGCTTATAATTCATAATCACTTATTCATATGTATTCTCCATTCATAATTTACCATTCTTGAGTTTATAACTTATTTATAGGGATCATAGGGTATCTAAGGGATTAGAGTATCATAGTTACATTTGAGATGTTCTTATTATTATGGTACTTATAGGATTACTTTTAGTACTTAGACTTGATATATACATTGTGTTTACAACATATAGAAATATGTTGAAGTGATAGTTCAGGTTGTGAGAAACAATTCATCTTACCAAATAAGACACAAAAAACAAAAAATTCTAGTCAAATTCTCATATTAAGACAAATATAGCACATAATACATATGTGAAATTTGAGGATTGTCACATAATGTTTCTAACAATTTGATGTATAATGTCCGTAATACTGGCGAAGAATGTAATTCACACTTTTAATTTGATAAACCACAAGAATGTATTTTGTACTTTTCTCCTTTAACAATAAAGTCCATTTGAATTTTAAAAAATCTCGATCCTTTTTTAATCTAGCAATGCTATAGCGACAAAATAAGCCGTGGCTAAAAACCACGCCGCTATAAGTGAAATTTTGTGTAGTGGCAATTGGCATACCGAGTGTCAATCATGTAAATGATTAAAGTTTTCCTATTTCTAAATAAAAGTATATTGGAAAAATGACATTTTTCCAACCTTTATGCCTATAAATTCAAGCAAGAGCGGGTTACCCATTGCAACCATCACCCAAGAAAACACACTAGAGAGCGAAAATGAGGTCGATTACATACACAGCAGTATGTGTTGCGCTAGCAGCAATCCTGATAATGATCTTGACAGGACCACAGGCGGTGAACGCAGTGACATGCCAAGTTACGCAGCTAGCTCCATGCGCTCCGGCAATCTCATCATCTTCAGCACCGTCAAAGCAGTGTTGCATGAAGATGAGAGAGCAGAGACCATGTCTGTGCCAGTATATAAAGAATCCAAGCCTAAAGGCGTATGTTTCGTCTCCTAATGCTAAGAAGGTGTCTAAGGCTTGTGCTGTACCTGTTCCAAAGTGCTAGAATAATACAACTTCAGATATATGCACTATCTCATGCACTATTTTACCAGTTATCCAATTAGGGTTTGGGTGGGAATCTGACTAGCTTCTATGATTCAATAAAGAGTTCACATTTGGTAATTTCAGAAGCAGTTAGTTTATTTCTCATGTAAGTTGCATGTTCTAAATATTTAAGTTATTTTTGTTTGACTAATTTAGTTGTTAATTCTCGTTGGTGTATGCTACTTTACGTTAAATATTTAAACTATTGAGACAGGAAAGCAGTGGGCTCCGGCCTCTGTCGACCGTAAACTACAAAGGGTTGGTCGACCCTAGAATTCTAGAGTCGAAATTTTGAGCACGAATGTTTTGGGTCGACATAATCGATCCTAAACTTCTAGGGTCGAAAAACTTTTCGTTTAAGGTCGAAAATGTTGACCCTAACCGCTAGTTTTGTTGTAGTGGTACTACGTATATCGTTAAGACATTAACTAGTAAATAACTTAAGCACATAAGAGTAATTCTCGTTGGTCACATGTCTATTTATCTCGATATTATTAGTTACAGCCACAAATAAGTTGATAAACATTTTTGTATAACCTCAAACTAAAAGCAACAGCTTCCGGCATATACCTTATACGTACGATTTATACAACGTTATGAAATATTTCAAAAAAACACATGCCGAAAACTACAGATCGTCAAGGCCGTCTCATTTTTTTTGTAGTTTTGAACAGTAATAATACGGAGGCCTCTTGTTAATTAGAAAAGAATTGCATATAAGATTGAATTGTAAGACACAAATATCTTTAATATTATACCTATTTATATAAAAACTTAATAAAATATAGCATGCCCTGTGTATCCTTCCGCGCCTTTCTGTCGATCATGCGAGTCTCGTTTTCAAATTCTTCATAGCAAATTCATTGACTAAAAAGTTAGCATTTTAAGGTTAACTCTTGTTTCTCCCCAGCAAAATATTATCCAACCAATTATGGCTAATTATGCCAAGTTTACAAACGAAATTCAATGACTCTCTTAGCACATCCCGACCACACTAATCTTGCGAGTTGTGACCACTATATATATTGCTTTTTGTTGTTGTTGTTGTTGCTTGACATTGTATCATGCATCCCACTAGATTAACATTATAAGCGTGTGGATTACTTTATTTGATGATGAAAGAAACACCTATAAGTGGACTCGGTGAAATTACATACACAAACTCGATAACCGTACGGAAATCAAACCTTTTTAATTAAGTTAAATTTTTATATACAATAAGTTTCTAAGATGCATGACACGCAAGGACTAATATCTGTTTCTTGTACGATATGTACCGTAGTTTAAAATGTGTCTATTATTCTCTCATTTGAACAATTATATACTGCACACTAATAATTGCATGTGGTTGTTCGCTCGGTGCGCACAAAGCATATCCAACATAACCCACTAATTTATAGTGGAATCTATCCCCTTGTGTCTATAATTTCCACTTAATTAGTGCTTAATAATTAATATACTGTAAATTAAATTTAATGTCTTGCGAAGTAAAAAGTATAGTACCATCCAAAAAAGCATGTATTGCGAGATACATGCATATTCGATGTCTATCAGTATTTTGTTTGAATAAATACGGGACTACGGATTGTAAACCTTGATGGCCTGATATTAGGTGATATGCTTTTGCTCCACCAACCCGTTTTCAACATGCTCGTGCTCCCGCTAGTATTGCCAAATAATAAAAAGTGTTTTTAGCTAATGTTGACCGAATATAAAGCTAATATAGGTGTTTATGGATATGTTTGATAAAAGTAACTAGTGTCAGAACTAAACATGATGTTGAAAATAGGGCTGAAGATAGAAATGATGCTAGAGATTATGAAAACTAATTATTATTAATAGCTATATGATTTACCTTTTGATTTTTAGAGATTTTGGACGATTATTCTTTTCATAATCCCTTATAAGTCTATATGACAAACACAAATTATTTTTAAATAGCTTATTTAAAAAGAAATCACAAACTTATAATTTTGTTACCAAATACGTTATGTTTAGTCTTTATTTTTGCCTAATTCATATCTAGGGGTAAAGAGTCGAGTAAGCCTAATACTAGCTAAGAATAAAGGTCGGTTGCCAATGTCTAAGCCCAAACCGACCCAGAGTCATTGTAAGAGTCGGTCCCCCTCATCTCTATAAAAGGAGGTGAGGGGGAAGGTTACATTCACGTCATTCTTTCAAGAGCACAAATCGAACTATTCTTTCGCCAAGCAACGAGCACAAATCGAACTATTCATTCGCCTTTTACTAAAGAATACCGTGTGCTCGTTGTATAAATTGGCATACGCCTATTTTTAGAGAGATTCTTCCTAAAAAGAAGAACTCCAACAAAAAAGAAGAAATCAAAAGGTTACGTCAAGAAAATTGATCAATCAAGATCTAGTGGTTCGATTTATTACGGTTCTGAGGTGATGATGGTGATGAGTGCAGAGAGACTACTAGATTGGATCATGGATTCAGGAGGTTCCTATCACATGTCACCCAGGTTAGATGTATTTTTTGATTTTCGGGAATGTGATGGGGGCAAGGTACTATTGGGAGACAACAGGAAGTGCAAGATCAGGGGTATTGGCAAGGTAAATGTACAACTGAAAGATGGGTCAGGTTTTGTGTTACACAATGTTAGGTATATTCCTGAATTGAAAAGAAACTTAATATCGCTAAGAACTCTTGAAAAAGAAGGATATACCGTAAAATTGCAGTCGAGCAAAGTCAAGGTGATTAATGGTTCTAAGGTTATTATATCTGGAACCCGAAGGAAGAACTGTGTGTACTCTTTGGACGGCCATGCAGTGGCCGGTGAGCTTAATGCTAGTGTTGAAGGAAAAAACAGTCTTGTGCAGGTTTGGCATAAAAGACTGGGACATATCAGTGAGGCGGGACTACAGGTGCTGGAAAAGCAGGGTTTGTTTGGCAAGAAGAGTCTAGGTAAGCTTGATTTTTATGAGAATTGTGTTCTAGGAAAGTCACATCGAGTCAGTTTCGGTGTAGGAAGGTACACTACTCAAAGAGTGATAGACTATGTTCATTCAGACTTATCGGGTTCGTCTTAGGTGGAATCATTGGGAGGTAAGAAGTAGTTCTTATCTATAGTTGATGATTATTCCATGAGGGTATGGGTTTATGTTCTCAAGTTCAAACACGAAGCATTTGGGAAGTTCAAAGAGTGGAAACAGTTAGTAGAGAATCAGACTGGGAGGACGGTCAAGAAGCTTAGGACGGATAATGGTCTTGAGTTCTGTAATCGGGAGTTTAATCAGTTATGCACTAAGAGTGGGATTGCTAGACATTTGACAGTTGCCCGGACGCCACATCAGAATGGGTTAGCAGAATGGATGAACAGAACTCTCATGGACAAGGTACGCTGTTTATTAATACAGTCTGGATTGCCCAAGACCTTCTGGGCGGAAGCGACATGTACGACCGCATATGTTATAAATAGGTCACCATCGACAGCGATTGAGAAGAAGACACCTATGGAGATGTGGTCGGGACATCCTAGTGACTATGGGATGTTGAGCGTTTTCGGCTTTGTAGCATACTCACACGTTAAACAAGGTAAACTCGAGCCGAGAGCGGTAAAATGTGAGAACCCGTACTTTCCCAACATTATTTTATTCTTTTTATTCGTACTTCTTGAATTTTTCCAACGTATTACGTTTTCTTGTATTGCTATATGTAAATCCTGAGATTTTTAAATTATACTTTTTTTTAAGTATTTTTCTGATCATCGATAAATACTTTGTATGGAATTATAATTTTTCATTTTATTTTTCCATATTTATTTTAAATCAATGTTTTTGATTTAAAATCACCCGTGTGCGTTTTACAACGAGTTTATTCAAATCAATGTACAACGAGAATTCCTAGTGATCGCGACACCAACGGATGCCCAAAATTTTACGTTTACTTATCGATTGTTTCGATAATTAATATTTTCGATGATGTCGTTTTAATTACGTATTAAGTCGTGTCGAGAAATCGTATAATCATTTTTACGATGCATTGTAACTTTTGAAAAGTATTTTTACGAAACCCGAGCCCCGTAAATATTTTTAATATTTACCAATAACCATTTTCTACCCTTTAAAACTATTAATTGTTTTTAAGTCCACAAGTTTGCAAATTGGCAAAACTAGCTAAAAAAAACACAATCTCCTCCCCACCCTCCATTGTTGCCGCCACTTCACCACCATAAACCACCACCATCCATCTTGTTTTCACAAAAACTAATCAAAGACCACACCCTAAAATCTTCTTGTGATTCCATTGATACCAAAATCTTGTACATGCATCAAGGTTTTCAAGAACTTTTGATTTTATGATTGTATGATGATTTAATCATCTTGCATATGTTATATTTGGTAAGATTATCATGTTTTGATCCTTAAAAGTCTTGTTTTTACTCTTTGATTTTTGTTAGATTTTTCATACAAGTGTTTTTAGGAATGTTTGGTTAATGGGTATGATAGTATAGTGATCCTAGGGGTATGGGAATGATTGGTTTTGAGTGAAAAATAGATTTGTCATGTTTTCTAAAAAGCTAATTTGGGACAGCAGCCTTAAATAGTATGTTTCGTGGGTTTAAGGTCTGTGAAAGACTGAGATTATTTGAAATTGTTGTAGAGTTTTCCGAGACGGTCGTTTTGGTATAAGATAGAGCTTATAACTCATTACGAGTCAAAAGTTATGCTAGTTTTAGTTTTCGTGTACCGGGAGACGCAAGTCGGCACAATCCGAAATTGTGGCTGATTTTGGGTCGACTCTCGGGGACTTTATGCTTGGTTAGATAGTTGATACTACTGATTTTCAAAGTTTACAAACTGAGTTTGATGAGTCTAGTAGTGGTTTCAAAAGACGGATTGTCGGGTTAGTACTTTTAAAGTGGTCCAAACGGTTTTACAAAACAAGTGTACAAATCTGTCCTAAAATTTGGAGTCGAGTAAAGCGTCGAGCTGATGGATTTTAAAGTGTGAACTTTAGCTCAAATTTTGGTGAGGTCTTATACAGGTTATAAGTGACCTTGAAACTAATTTTCATGTAAAACGGACATGTCTAGATAGGGTAGATCGGTGTGTACATTCGGGTGTACTTGCTGATTTTTATTTTGGACACGTAGTTCAAATGCTTGTGTTGCGTGAGTTTGAGTGTTCACCATCGGACATGGTGACTTACTCAATTGCTTAGTAATTATATAAATGACTTAGCTACTGGTCTAAATAAGGGTAAAGGATAGTTTGACTTGCGTTGACTTGGCGTCGTATGACGAGTCATTTTCAAGTGTTCAAGTGTTATAACGAGTAACGTTGGATAAATGGATTCTTTTGATTCGTGTCAATGGGTTTGAAACGTGTATACTTTGAAAACATTTGAGTCATGTTATATTTGGTATATATATATCGATATTGAGTTCGAGTCTTAACACGCGCCTTATTGTGATAGGTTGCGGTTTTCGTGTTTTCCTCGGGCATCCATATCGTCGGTGATCATCTCACTACATTATTTCTACTCAATTGCTGAGTACCGTGATTGACTTAACACGTGGCTAAGGGCCACGAAATTTCTAAGGATCAAGGAGGAGGAATTGTTTAATTTGCGTGTTTGAATTAATTCCTACTTGTTATGAAGGTATAGTCACTCCTAGCATTTTAGTTTTGATGTTACTAGTACTTTGATTCTTTTTATTCATGAATTTTGAATTCCTTGGGTGAAACCCACTGAGATTATAGATACTTAGGGCATATTAGGACTTAGGACACTTGCGTGGCGATTTGGTATAGCCTAAGTGTTGCTTGATTGAGGTTAGGTAGCTAAATGGAGTCGTTTTTGTAGTATGGAAATCACCACAGAAACAAACAGGTCATGGAAAAATTTTCTTAAACATATGACCTTGTTTTTATATGAAAAATGGATACCCACTTATGTGATTAGTATGTGTTGAGTTGGATGGAAATGGGAAGTGTCCGGATGAGCCCGAAACGGTCGTTTTACTAAAATAGGTCAAATCTGAATGTTATGCTAAAAACATGGGTAAATTGACTTGGGTAAAAAGGATTAATTTATGATTTTATGACTTCTTACAGTAGCTACAAATATAATAAAACTTCTCTTTTTGGTTTCGTGTCAAAATCGTTTACCGATTGGGATTTATGCTTAATCTACCGTAAGGTACGAAAGACGTTTACAACTTTCTGTTTTGATAGTCTGTCACTAAAAGTGCATTTCCCGTTGATTGAAAATAGTTCTAGGGCTGTTCTTTCCCAACTTTTAAAGGTAAGAGAAATACCTATACATGTCAAGAAATTTCACCTCCTTTACTATTATAGATTTTTAGATATGACCAAATCTTCACAGCCTTTTTCAGAAAACTGAATGCAGTCCCTTGTTTTGGTTTTTCAAACCGAGTCTTAAACATGTTCGGAACTCACACATAAATGCTTGGACCATCATACAAGGTTGATATTAGGTTATTACAGTAGGTTCAAGGTGTTGGGTCAAAATTTTAACTTAAGCTTAGGTCTCGCCATCGCACGCAAGTTACCTAGTCATACTATGTCCCACCACTTCTAAAACGTTATTGCTTCATTGAACGCATTCTTATTACGCGTCACCATTGCATAGGTCCGTGAAGACTTCTTTTTGCTCAGCCCCTTTTACCTTGTGATTACTTACTAAAGGTGAGTTCATAGCCCCTTTTACTACTTGTACAATGTTTCTAAACGCGGGGTGAGATTTTACATGGTGGAACACATCCATTAAAAAAACTATATGTTATTCAGAACTTGTATGCTATTCAGACTTGTATGCTTTCCAACAGTTTTCATTGATATTATTGCTTATAGTTAATAGCCTTAAGTTTCCTCTCTTGATCATGAACCGTTAATTGTCTCGTATGCTTTGCGCTAAGCGCGAATGTTGTGGGTGGATCCATCGGGATTGACAATCCTCGTCCCGATTACTTGACGCACTTACATTTGTTTATACTTGAGTATTTAGGCTGAATATTCCCTAGAGGAACTTACTTTGAGTTAAGCTTCGGTTCATGAACTAAACAGCAATAATATTGGTTTCAGACTATGGTTAATGATCATAACTATTTTCTCTATTTACTTGTTTTACAAATGAATGCTTGTGTTCCACACATTTATTGCTAAACCTATGAATTTCACTCAACTTTGTGTTGACGATTTTACATGTTTAATCTCAGGTATTATTACTTAGCTTTGCTTGGATGGGAGCCCGCAGGATATTATCGCAGCTTGGAGATTTCTGTGATACTTTTTAAAGACTGGTTTTAGTATAAACTGTCAGAAATTTATTATATCTTTTGGGCAACTTTATGTTATAAATCATGATGAAATAATATATCTTTCCGCATATAAAACTATGGGACCTATGTTTAAAACTCTGATCATTTTTGATGTGATATATATGCTTTTATTACGTCAGCTTTGTGTCAACTGTAATTCATTGTTTCATGTACTATGACGTGTTACCCCCTCGTTGCCTAGTTGTTCCATGTCAGATTTTGGGGGTCTCACAGATTGGTATCAGAGCGATGGTTATAGGGAACTGAGTCGTTTTTCAAAACTTAGTCTATAACCGAAAGTTCAAATATTTTATTGTTTCTAAGTGTCAAACACAGAATTTGCCATTGCTGCTCGATATCTTCGCGGGTAACTCTCTAATCCTTATTATTTACTTTTAATTATCGTTGTAGTATTTCATCTCTTGATTTCATTTTGAAATATTACTTTACGCTAATGACGATAATTACTATGTCTTTTCAAAGCCTATGTGCTTCATGAATTATCATTGAATGTTACTGTGATTACACCTGCCTATACTGTATTTCTTGAAATCTTGTTCTTGTGAATTGATCTTATTGCAATGATATTATAGCGTTATGACGTTACATACTTGTATTCAGAGCGCGTATTGTGACAACCCTGGTTTTGAGGTTCGTCACTTAGTTTTATTTTGAGCTAGTTACGTGTCTTTACGTGTTTATGTGCTAATTGGTGTGTATAGATTGTGGTTTGGATATCGTTTCCGGTACGGGGTACCTTGTGAGCGAAACGATGTGTGATGATTTCATGTTCATGAGTTGACAATGTAGTGACTATGAAATGAGATGGTGTTATTTGGTGGTTTTAAGTATACGTATATGTATTATAGAAAATCGTATTTTTACGATTTACGGTTTAGCATTTAGAGGTCTCGGATGAGGTAATTAATCATATGGATATTTTTAGGGATGGTTTTAAGTCATTTAGGACTTAGTTATAAAGTTTATTTCAAAATTTGAGATTTTTTTTAAAAGTGTATATTTTACGTCTTTTACGGTAAAACGCGTAAATTTGACTATTTTACGGTTTTGGGGTTTTGGAGGCTTTATGAGCTGAAATAAATTAAGGTAAATTAAGGTAATATTATTAATACATATATTAATAATAAAAATTAAAAAAAACGAAATTAAGGAGGGTTTAAGTCGGTTTTGGACGCAAGAAAAGAAAAGAATAGGGGAAAAAAAGGAAAAAGGGAACCGTGCTTTTGGAATGGGCCAAAGACTTGTTAGGAAACTATATAAATACTTTTTATTAACCAAAACACTTCATAAAATCCCTGGAGATCAAGTTTTAGTCGGCATCAATGGTGGTTTTAGGGTTCTTCATTAATTTTTTCTTCTTTCAAAAATTCTAAGGTAAAATCTTTAATACTCTTTTTAATTAAATTGTTTTAATTCTTTCTCAATCATCTTATGATGGATTTAGGTTAGGGTTTAAATAAGAATCTGTATTTTAATGATAACATAATGATTAGATGGTTTAGGGCTTGTAATTAATGGGGTTATGGGTAATTAATTAGGTTAATTTGATTAAACCCGTTTTTAAAAACTGGGCAGAATTTTGAGTCAATTGTTTTGATCATATTGGGAGTTCTACAAACTCTTATTTTGCGATCCAATTATCCCTGAAAAGGTAATTGAAGTGGCTTTCCAATTCAAGAAACTAGAACTAAATTGGAGGTCGGGAAGTAGGTCAAAAACAGGTTACAACAGTCGGAGGTCAATACAGTTTTGAATTCAGCCTGTTTTCTTTTTAAGTTTTGGGTTGTTTGGGGTACTTAGGGTTGCATTGGGATCTTCTCACAAACATGAGAGATGGTTTATATATTTTAGTAAGTATCTACACTTGGGATAAGGTTGTGGTTTAGGGTAAGACCCCTTAATTGTAACAAACGTTTTGTATGTCTAAAATCAAGAAATATGGAATGACAAAAGTATATATATATATATATATCGGGGCCTTAACAGTATCTTTAAGGTTAGGGCAAGTGGGAGGTGTTAGATAACATATGTAAGGGTATGAATATTCCTTTTGTAGAGTTCATGGGTATGTTTAAGGTGGAGATCGACCCATAGCTTAAGGTATGAAAAACGGGACTGTTTTGGGTAAAAATGTTAACGGGATGTGTTATGAAGTAAAACGAGTTAAGGGCTTTATAGAGGGGTGTAATGAGATGCTTAGAGCATATATATGAGGTATATATATGGGAGAAGGTTAGATGTCCATCATTGGTTGATGAGCCATTTTAGTGTTTGGTTCATGTTTTGATTATATGTTTTTGGTTGTTAGCTTTTTGCTAGTGCGCGGATGTTTGGGGAAGCTCAATCAGGTGAGTTTCATAGTCCCATGTTTAATATTGATTTTAACTTCCAGATGGGATGGAAGAGACACTGTGTTGAGTTATTTTCTAAATTGATGTTGTGAATGTGTTTGTGATTTGAGATGGACTTGTGTGTACATTATGTGATTAACTGCTATGTGATTCTTGATTGTGTATGATTTGGATCGGGGGACACGTGCCGTCTCAGTTATTGTGGTTTGACAAGGTAGTGGCCTTGTGGTTTGATAAGGTAGTGGCCTTGTGGTTTGTTAAGGTAGTGGCATTGGGATAGGTACATAGTGTGATCATCTATGGTACCATGATGTTGTTTGGCAAGGTAGGAGCCTTGGATTGGTTTGGTATGATTAATCTTGATTGATAGTTGTTAATGCATATTTGTAACACATTGTCCATATTTTATTGTATTGATGGTTGTTGTTCACAGCTTATAACTATTTTGGCGTTGGAGTCTAAACCTATGACTCTCACCAACTTTATGTTGACGTGTTTTAGTGTCTCTTTCAGGTGTGTATGTGGTTAAGCGTGAGGATAGAAGTGGCTAGACTTGGATGCATTAGGATTGCATATAGAAGGAGATCCCCGTTCCTTCTTAGTTTTCCTTTATGTTTTTTTGAATAAGTGATACTGTTGGCACCTATATGTTTGTTTTGTTTGTATTATTTGTTTGTCTTGGGTAAGAGGTAGGACTGTTACCTACTTACCTAGAATCCTGCATGTTGAGATATTGTCATGACATTTGTGTCGCCATTTATGACATTTCTTATATCATTTAGTTATCTCTATAGACACGCTATTGTTGTGATGATATCCATACGTCGTGCCCCATATTCCGCCGTGGTGGGGTGTGACAGAATGGTATCAGAGACAATGGTTATAGAGAATTAGGTTGCCTAGTCGCGTAGCCTAGTCTATAGCTTAAGGGTCCCTGCATATAGGCGTCATAGGAGTATGTGTGCATTTTACATAAATTGATGTGTTGGGATGTTATTTATTGCGATGTTTTGACTAGTATGAATTGAACCATAGTAAGTTCATACTTAGCCACATGTTATTTTCTTTTCGGGTTGTGACTAGGGCTGGTTGAACCATAATCGTCCACGCTAGTCATTGTCGTATTTTGCTTAAATTGTACATTATAGTACATAATTTGGTACATGATAGTTTCTATCTTTTGTCGAGTTATTTTACATACCTGAGGTATGTTACTTTTTCTTTTGATGTTTAAGTCATGTTCCCTAAGAATCGTGTGGTGGTTCGAGTTACTAGGAGTACATGGGTAGGAAGGATTTTAAGTTGTTTCCACTCTTATGGGCGACATGACTTATATCTGATTATGTTTTCGTTTTGGATTTAGTCTAGGCTGTTTAAGCTAGACTATGGATTTTTGTATTCCAAGAGTTTTATTATGTTATTTTTATAGATTGAGTTTTGGATCTTATTGGTTATGTGGTTATGAGCTTATGTGAGTAGATGGATCTATGTGTTATATGTTGTATTGATTCTTATAAGTGTCATCATAGGAGGGAGTGCATTGGGGAAAGGGTAATTGTATAAGTATGGTGGCCAACATAGTTATACAAGTACCACAACTTCAATGGGTTCCCAAGTATGGTTGCATGAAAGAGGGTTAGTACATGCTTGTATATGATATGATGTAGAATTTGGGTATACGTATTATATATGAGTTTATGTAATGGCTACCTACGATATGGCTATTGTTATTTTTGTGTTATATGTTTTGGGTTATAGATGTGTTGTGTGATTTTGGGGTCACACGATATGGTTTGGTTTTGGAGGTGGGCTTTATGCCTTGTTGTGGCACGGTGAGATGGTGATTACTCGTATGGAAAAAACGAGCGTATAAAGCGATTGATTGACTTACGTGTATGATAACGAGTATGTTTGGGGGATTCAATAGGTATACATATGCGGATGTATATATACTACTATGTGTTAAGTTATGGTATATGGTCGTTCACTAGTTATTATAGCTTGAACGTACCTTGTGTTTGTTCGCGTTTTATGGTGCTGGAGTTTGGTGGAGTTTCAACGACGTTTTGAATCTTTTGAACTATGTCTTGTAGCGTATTCTTTGAGTTTCGTATTTCACGTGTACGTTTTAAAACGGTGTTCTTGGTTTTAAGTCTATTGAAATAACCTGGGATTTCCTTTGAGATAATGAAATCTTTTGTGTTGAGTCTTACATTTCTTTTGGTTGGTATATGGAAAAAGGGGACTTGGAAATCTAGTATAGGATTAGAGAGTTGGTCGTATTCGGTAAAATAAGTGTAAGGTGTTGGGGTCGTGTTTGAAACAAGATGTAACATAAGATTTCTTTTTAGTCAACACTTATTTATTTCAAATTCTAAAAGACTTTCTTTAATATAAAGCGAAGTAAAATTTCTTTCTACTTACATAGTTTATATAATTGGGTTTAACCGATTCACGTCATTTATAATTATTAATACAAGGTTAAATTGAGTTTATGAAGATTTCACATACAATTTTATCTTTCATTAATATAAAACTGTTTTGGTCATAACTTGTTCGTTTTTAAAGCTTTTTGGATGATTCAAAAGCCTAAAATTATGAACTCGGAACGTACTTTTCAAATATTCAGAATGTATATTCATGGGAGGTCAGTATCTTGGCCGAAATTATTGTACAAGTGTCGGGTTAAAGGTTGAGTTTTAAATAGTAGTTTATTTTTATGATTTGGGATGCACGGGATACCTAGTCTTTGAGTTGAGTTTTGAGTTCGTCAAGAGGGTTGTTTGTAGATTGTTTGAGTCACATAGATGTGGGAGATAATAATAAAAAAAAGAAGATATATATTCTTTTGGAAAAGTCGATCTTTTGCACGGTTTAAATAATATGTCGCGGGGCGTAATATGTTTGGTTGCCATTGGGTGTTTCTTGGATTATTTTTCGTTGTCATGGGTCATTTTGAATTGATACACGTTTTAGGTTTGAGTTTTCTTTCGAGTCTCATGGTTTTGACTTGTTTTAATTGGTGCACGTGAAATGTCGTTAGTTATCCGTTGGTTTGATTCGTTGATCGTATCTGATGGATTCAGGATGTAGTTTTGGTTTCGTATTGTTCGGGAGCGTTGAGGTAGTCGTATGAAAGACTTGGTCGCGCCTACACGCTTAAGTAGGTGACCATGAGAGAACGGTCGGAATACCCTTAGTGGGGAGGAAAGAAGTTCGTAGACGAACTAGTGTGGTCATGAGGTCTCTTAGGAGTACCAAGGAGATGAATAGAGATTTGTGGGATATTAGCACAAGTAACGCGCCATAGAGAGTGTTGTAAGGGGAAGTAATACCTCAAAGGTATTTATGATTGTTCGTAGGGCATGTAAGTTTTCCAAAAATTTCCTGAAATTTAGTAGGTTTGCCTATTACTGTGAGGTAGAACCATAAATAGAGCAAGTAGGAGAAGTGAGAGGAGTTGTAGTTAGTGCCCTTCTAAGGCAAATCGTTGATGGAGTGATTTAAAAAAAACAAGAGCTGTTAGAGATTGCAAGGAATGCCGGATAAAAGTTGAGTTGCTTAGTAGTAGATTGGATGTGGAAAGAGGTTGAGTGGTCTGATGAGAGGAAGTACCGGTCTTTTAAGATGCGTGTAGAATTTTGCAAGTAGAACGAGGTAGGAATTTATTCGTATTGCCGCTAAGAGAGGGTGCAAGGAGGACATAGTTGAAACTGCTAAGGATGTTGTATGAACGCTTTGGGTTTACGGTTATGTATTTGGCTTCACCAAAGCACTAGCGGTTTTCATGGTGTCAATGAACCAAGTGTGCATGAACGTGTATAAACGAGTTGTCATCGGGAGCGTCGACGACATCTTGAACTACTCAAATCTGAGAAGGAGGGTGAGGCGAATTATGTGTTGGTTTTAGAGTGGAGTTATACGTGAGATTTTCGAGTGTGAGTTTTTAGTATTAAGTTTACCATGATGAGTAGTTAGAGATGATGGCGTATCATGGAACCAGCAAAGGGCGAAGTGAAGAAGGATGAGGAACCGTTTTGGAGACTGAAGAAGTGGATTGGATAATGAGCCGATCTTGGCATTATCGGAAGGACTGGATGAATTCGCGAAGCATGACGATACGCGGAGCAAGGATTTGGACGCGTACGAGGACGAGAAAGAAAGGCGATCGCTTATACGTTGCAGGAACTGAAGATTTGCAAGCACTAATGGATATGTGAATGACCACCATAGGTCACTTTGTAAGGAGATTGGAATTTTTAAGTAGCTTGGGGTACGGACTGAAGGGAGTTGATGAACATGATTGGATATGAGTATATCCAGCGAACTGGGAAAAGGATAGGCAAGTGAGATATTTATACAACCTTCGGAGTTACACTGAGGGCATGAGTGATTGATAAGAGGGAGCTAGGAAACTCATTAGCGATGGCTGAGTTTTTCATATAATGATAGTTATCATACTAGAAGTCGATAAATGCCATTTGAGGCACTATATGAAAGGATAGGGTGAGTTGTCCCCATGGTGGACTAGAATTGGTAAAAGAGGCTACCAATGCGGTAATGATGTAGAAAGGGGAAAACCACTAGAGTTAGTGACAAAGTTATGTAGGGAGTTTCACCCATAGTAGCAGGTGGTATGTTTTGGTAAAATGGAAGAGTTGATGTAGAGTTTTGTAGGTCCATTTATGATCTTTGGAAAGATCGGACCATTAGCTTATGAGCATAGAATTACCTGGGGGAAATGAGTTGTATACATGATACATTTCATGTATTGGGATTGGTAAAGGTTGTTTGAGAATGCATTTTGCATGTACGGTTATTCGGGACTTGTGTTAATGAGAGTCTTTGTTTTATCAAAGAGTCATCTGTGAGATTTGTTGACTGTGAGGTCGAGAGTTTGGCAATGAGTTTAATTATTTTTGGGTTGTATACATGGTATTTTGAAACTTGAACTGAAGTTCACATGGATATGAGAGGAGTTCGTTTAGAACAAGTATCCTCATGTGATTTGTTGTTGGTGTGTTTGATCCTAAGGAGTAAATCTCGGGACGAGATTTTTATTAGGAGGGAGTGATGTGACAACCCTGGTTCTGAGGTTCGTCACTTAGTTTTATTTTGAGCTAGTTACGTGTCTTTACGTGTTTATGTGCTAATTGGTGTGTATAGATTGTGGTTTGGATATCGTTTCCGGTACGGGGTACCTTGTGAGCGAAACGATGTGTGATGATTTCATGTTCATGAGTTGACAATGTAGTGACTATGAAATGAGATGGTGTTATTTGGTGGTTTTAAGTATACGTATATGTATTATAGAAAATCGTATTTTTACGATTTACGGTTTAGCATTTAGAGGTCTCGGATGAGGTAATTAATCATATGGATATTTTTAGGGATGGTTTTAAGTCATTTAGGACTTAGTTATAAAGTTTATTTCAAAATTTGAGATTTTTTTTAAAAGTGTATATTTTACGTCTTTTACGGTAAAACGCGTAAATTTGACTAGTTTTACGGTTTTGGGGTTTTGGAGGCTTTAGGAGCTGAAATAAATTAAGGTAAATTAAGGTAATATTATTAATACATATATTAATAATAAAAATTAAAAAAAAACGAAATTAAGGAGGGTTTAAGTCGGTTTTGGACGCAAGAAAAGAAAAGAATAGGGGAAAAAAAGGAAAAAGGGAACCGTGCTTTTGGAATGGGCCAAAGACTTGTTAGGAAACTATATAAATACTTTTTATTAACCAAAACACTTCATAAAATCCCTGGAGATCAAGTTTTAGTCGGCATCAATGGTGGTTTTAGGGTTCTTCATTAATTTTTCTTCTTTCAAAAATTCAAAGGTAAAATCTTTAATAATCTTTTTAATTAAATTGTTTTAATTCTTTCTCAATCATCTTATGATGGATTTAGGTTAGGGTTTAAATAAGAATCTGTATTTTAATGATAACATAATGATTAGATGGTTTAGGGCTTGTAATTAATGGGGTTATGGGTAATTAATTAGGTTAATTTGATTAAACCCGTTTTTAAAAACTGGGCAGAATTTTGAGTCAATTGTTTTGATCATATTGGGAGTTCTACAAACTCTTATTTTGCGATCCAATTATCCCTGAAAAGGTAATTGAAGTGGCTTTCCAATTCAAGAAACTAGAACTAAATTGGAGGTCGGGAAGTAGGTCAAAAACAGGTTACAACAGTCGGAGGTCAATACAGTTTTGAATTCAGCCTGTTTTCTTTTTAAGTTTTGGGTTGTTTGGGGTACTTAGGGTTGCATTGGGATCTTCTCACAAACATGAGAGATGGTTTATATATTTTAGTAAGTATCTACACTTGGGATAAGGTTGTGGTTTAGGGTAAGACCCCTTAATTGTAACAAACGTTTTGTATGTCTAAAATCAAGAAATATGGAATGACAAAAGTATATATATATATATATATATCGGGGCCTTAACAGTATCTTTAAGGTTAGGGCAAGTGGGAGGTGTTAGCTAACATATGTAAGGGTATGAATATTCCTTTTGTAGAGTTCATGGGTATGTTTAAGGTGGAGATCGACCCATAGTTTAAGGTATGAAAAACGGGACTGTTTTGGGTAAAAATGTTAACGGGATGTGTTATGAAGTAAAACGAGTTAAGGGCTTTATAAAGGGGTGTAATGAGATGCTTAGAGCATATATATGAGGTATATATATGGGAGAAGGTTAGATGTCCATCATTGGTTGATGAGCCATTTTATTGTTTGGTTCATGTTTTGATTATGTGTTTTTGGTTGTTAGCTTTTTGCTAGTGCGCGGATGTTTGGGGAAGCTCAATCAGGTGAGTTTCATAGTCCCATGTTTAATATTGATTTTAACTTCCAGATGGGATGGAAGAGACAATGTGTTGAGTTATTTTCTAAATTGATGTTGTGAATGTGTTTGTGATTTGAGATGGACTTGTGTGTACATTATGTGATTAACTACTATGTGATTCTTGATTGTGTATGATTTGGATCGGGGGACACGTGCCGTCTCAGTTATTGTGGTTTGACAAGGTAGTGGCCTTGTGGTTTGATAAGGTAGTGGCCTTGTGGTTTGTCAAGGTAGTGGCCTTGGGATAGGTACATAGTGTGATCATCTATGGTACCATGATGTTGTTTGGCAAGGTAGAAGCCTTGGATTGGTTTGGTATGATTAATCTTGATTGATAGTTGTTAATGCATATTTGTAACACATTGTCCATATTTTATTGTATTGATGGTTGTTGTTCACAGCTTATAACTATTTTGACGTTGGAGTCTAAACCTATGACTCTCACCAACTTTATGTTGACGTGTTTTAGTGTCTCTTTCAGGTGTGTATGTGGTTAAGCGTGAGTATAGAAGTGGCTAGACTTGGATGCATTAGGATTGCATATAGAAGGAGATCCCCGTTCCTTCTTAGTTTTCCTTTATGTTTTTTTGAATAAGTGATACTGTTGGCACCTATATGTTTGTTTTGTTTGTATTATTTGTTTGTCTTGGGTAAGAGGTAGGACTGTTACCTACTTACCTAGACTCCTGCATGTTGAGATATTGTCATGACATTTGTGTCGCCATTTATGACATTTCTTATATCATTTAGTTATCTCTATAGACACGCTATTGTTGTGATGATATCCATACGTCGTGCCCCATATTCCGCCGTGGTGGGGTGTGACACGTATGCTGCCAACTTTTCATACTCATTTTTCTGAGTACTATTGCTATTTCATTTATGCGTGATACAACTGACTTTATATGCTCGTTCGGTTTGAACCGTCTGTTTTTCTTGACTCGCTGATACGTGTTGTGCATACTCTCGCGATAACATTGTTCGGGATTGAATAAGTGTTGTTTTCGATGAACTTCTGATTTTCATTCTACTACCGTGTGTGTTGCTTTCATTGTTTATTTCCCTTAAAATATCTACATAGATACGCAGATTTTCTTTCTGACCATTCATAATTGAATGTCCAGTCTATAGACCATTGTGTAGCTCAATGTGTCTCCCAGAAAGACTAAAGGACATTGTGTGAGTCTCACATCTCGAAGAATTCGTTGAATCAGTGCTGAATAATATTGTTGGTTTTTCATAATCTTGATTTACCTTTACGCCACCGTTTTACGCGACACTTGTACATGGATTACATCTTACTTCATTGACCATTCTACGTTTCGATTTCAACTTAGAACCTCCGTTGTACCTTGAACACATAATCGTCATTTTTATGTGATGATTGTTTGGAATACGATCCTACTTGTATCCTCCCTTTTCATTGAACCTCCTCGCTCCAGGAATGCCACTTGTTATTGTCCCGTTTCTTTCTCGATATATCTTGTGATTTTGGAAATCATGCCACCAAGAGACCTTTCTGCATTGCATCTTGCAGCCAAAGACACGGATGATATGCGTCATTTTTTTTATGTCTCCGATTATCGTTGGCATTCTTGAACCATTTCTATACTGTGTTTTCTTTACATGACTAATTATACAATTTACCTTCTTTCGTCTTTACGGAATCCACAAGTCCTATGTGTACATTAATTTTGAGTTATCATGAAATTTGGATTTAATTTCAAGCTGTGTCGAAAAATATACTTTGTACAGAAACTTTACAGGAAGTTTAACAGTGTCGAGAAAATATTTTTATAACTTTAGACATAAAATATATATATATTTCTACATGTTGAGACGTCCGTTTAGGACATAAAATTTGACCAGTAAACTTTAAATTCGAGCAAGTTACGCTCATTTGAGATTGTAAAATCTAAGAAGTTATTTTCTGAATAATGCTAAAATATCATTTTGTTAACAGATTTAATGCAAGGGCATTTTCGTCCATTTTTATTCCGTTTCAAGTCTCGGGTAAAACTAGAAAGTTGTTCAAAACATTGTTTTACATCGAAATGCATTAGGCTTTGAGTCTTAGAATATCGTTTAGTAAGTTAATTGGTCTAGTCAAACCCAAAGGTCAAAACTAATAAAAGTTAAAAACATGGATTGAAGCGTTTTGAGTTCGTTTGAGCTCGTAAAACTTTAACTAATGATATTTTGCAAACTAAAAACAATGATTGCGTTTGAAAAGAATAGAATAGTAACTTTGAGTTCGGTCATACCTGTACCTAGATCTTGAACTTTTGAAATTCGGTAACTTCCTAATATAGAAGCTTTTCGAAGTGATTGTACTATTTGTTAACTGATACCCTACTTTCTTAAAAAGTATATTTTTGTCAAATAAATTACGATGTGCACATACAGATTCCTTATTCCTTTCTTTTGTTTATGACTTATTTGTCATTCTATTTTCTTTCATTGCTTCGATCGTACCACTGATTTGGACCGAGATTTGCAGATCTTTCTTTCATATCGTTTGTTATCATCTTGACACGTGTCTCCTGACGATTTCGCCAAACTTCTTGAAACCTAGTCACCTTGTAACCATTTTATTGGTTGTCTTGAACTACTCCTTATTTCCCTCTTGTAACCCACTCGCTACTTTATAAACTATTGTCATGTTACCATACAACTCAAACTGGTCTTGTTTGCGAATCACTTTACAAAAGGTTTCATTTGGGCTTTCTTAAATAGTTGACTGCTATCTTATAAAATTAACTTATATTAATTTTACAATGTATTTTCACAAATTGTTCTAATACGGTCTTATAAAGAACCCTTGTAACTATACGAATTGTCGATTTAAAACAGTTAGCCAGTAACTTATTAGCAAATAGTTTCATAAACTATTTTGATTTTTGTTTTTACAAATGGCATTATATACATATTTTAAATAATATGACCTGTAATACTGGTTTGACGAAGATGAGCATCGCATTGGTAGTCCTAAATTATGCATGGCGTGATCACCTATGCTTAATTTAGAAGGAGCCATGCAAGGCCAAATAATAGTCGCCTTAAATATTTAACCTAGAATCAACTTTTTAGTTATGTTGCTTAAAATGTTTGATAAAATAAAGTTTTGAAAACTTTTACATTTTATGCGAGTAGCAACAGTTTGCAACATACACATATGAACTATTATCTTTTCTTGAACTAAGTACATGCCTCGAGCACATATTTCCTTACTCAACGACCTTTGTTTTACCTGTTACCTCATCATCCTCATGATACGATTTTCGTTACCATTTGCCTAAATTCTTACCATTGATACCCGACTTGAAAGTTTCAACGTTGCTATGCTCCTACATCGATTGACCATCTCTATCTATTTTGGTAGACCTTCGAAACGTCTCTGGATGCGATTAGTGATTTATGACTGGACGTGAACGATGATTACGTGTAATTGCCATGATATGTGTTAAGATACTATCGTCTTGAAATTTCATTCGTGTGAATCATGTGTTGATTTCGCCTTTCATTGCTAATGTTGTTCATCTTACTGGAACTTCTCTCAATTGACTTCTTAAGAATTTTCTTTGATTCGAAAATTCGTTGTGTGGCTTTTCCCTTTCGATCGTATTTCGACCACCGACAACTTAATAAGCCGTTATTGGTGACGCCAACCGCACTCGTGAATTAATCTTGCTATAATCCTTGTTTCTTATTATTTTTATTATTGACGTGACTATTCTACCACGTTTGTTAAGAATTGATACGACTTCCGTCTTATTCCTTTGTATATTGCTCGCATACAGATTGTTGACCTTTATATGATTCACATTCGTTGCTGTCTTGTCACCTTTTGAAAACTAGAAACTGTTACGTGTTTATCGTTTGATATCTTAAACACTTTCTTAAATTTCTAAAAAAATTATTATTAATTTTTAAGAACATTTTATACATTTTATCAAATGTTTAAATTACCAAAATAACTGTTTCAAGTTATGTATCGGATCTATATATCCTCTTTGGTAAATTTACCTAATGTTTCAAAAGATATCAAGCTGTATCTTTTAAAGTATTTGATTATATCATACTTTATTGTCAACCTAATGAAATTATTTAAATTAATTTATAATTTCTAACAATGATTCAAAATAACTTGAAAAAAAAATCTGAATTTTCTCTAATGGTGACGATAAACCCGATTTTTAACGATAATTTAATACAGTCATCCAAAAGTTCTTAAGCCGATAAGGATAACTATCTTGAACTGTTCTACTTTTGCTTTGAAAATCATCAAGAAAAAGATATAGCAACAACTTACTCCCTAAATATAGATAGTTTGATTTTAAATCACTACACCTTGTGAAATTTTCTTTTAATCAAGGAAATACATAAACTGAGTTTTAAAGTAATACCAAAATCCTAGACAACTGATTGTGACAACTTGTATTTTAAACGATCATATGTTATTCATTTTTCCCTTCTATTTCTCTTGTAAATAGATTCTTACGTTTTAAGATTTTCACGTTTTACAGTTGCACGATTTGCGACCCCTTGTTGATTTACAATCTTGGTTCATTTTATCGCACTTTGCCTGTTTAAGCGATTCTTGTGTTCATTCTTGTTAGTTTATCGCACGTATTTCCAACAACTCTATCTCTCAATGTATCTCCGTATTGAAAGATCGTTATCCTAATCCAAGACTAAAAAGTTATACGAAAAGGAGTTAAGAAACTGAAGCGTAGTGAATTCTAACCGTTAAGATTCGTCATGGTACGGAAGTTTACCTGGGAAGCAATGAATTTGTTTTACATTTTGTACCTCCTCTTGTTTTCATCTTCTATTGTTTTCAGGAGAACTCTGGGGACCAGAGTTCCTATAGGGAGGAAGACTGTGAGAACCCGTACTTTCCCAACATTATTTTATTCTTTTTATTCGTGCTTCTTGAATTTTTCCAACGTATTACGTTTTCTTGTATTGCTATATGTAAATCCTGAGATTTTTAAATTATACTTTTTTTAAGTATTTTTCTGATCATCGATAAATACTTTGTATGGAATTATAATTTTTCATTTTATTTTTCCATATTTATTTTAAATCAATGTTTTTGATTTAAAATCACCCGTGTGCGTTTTACAACGAGTTTATTCAAATCAATGTACAACGAGAATTCCTAGTGATCGCGACACCGACGGATGCCCAAAATTTTACGTTTACTTATCGATTGTTTCGATAATTAATATTTTCGATGATGTCGTTTTAATTACGTATTAAGTCGTGTCGAGAAATCGTATAATCATTTTTACGATGCATTGTAACTTTTGAAAAGTATTTTTACGAAACCCGAGCCCCGTAAATATTTTTAATATTTACCAGTAACCATTTTCTACCCTTTAAAACTATTAATTGTTTTTAAGTCCACAAGTTTGCAAATTGGCAAAACTAGCTAAAAAAAACACAATCTCCTCCCCACCCTCCATTGTTGCCGCCACTTCACCACCATAAACCACCACCATCCATCTTGTTTTAACAAAAACTAATCAAAGACCACACCCTAAAATCTTCTTGTGATTCCATTGATACCAAAATCTTGTACATGCATCAAGGTTTTCAAGAACTTTTGATTTCATGATTGTATGATGATTTAATCATCTTGCATATGTTATATTTGGTAAGATTATCATGTTTTGATCCTTAAAAGTCTTGTTTTTACTCTTTGATTTTTGTTAGATTTTTCATACAAGTGCTTTTAGGAGTGTTTGGTTAATGGGTATGATAGTATAGTGATCATAGGGGTATGGGAATGATTGGTTTTGAGTGAAAAATAGATTTGTCATGTTTTCTAAAAAACTAATTTGGGACAGCAGCCTTAAACAGTATGTTTCGTGGGTTTAAGGTCTGTGAAAGACTGAGATTATTTGAAATTGTTGTAGAGTTTTCCGAGACGGTCGTTTTGGTATAATATAGAGCTTATAACTCATTACGAGTCAAAAGTTATGCTAGTTTTAGTTTTCGTGTACCGGGAGACGCAAGTCGGCACAATCCGAAATTGTGGCTGATTTTGGGTCGACTCTCGGGGACTTTAGGCTTGGTTAGATAGTTGATACTACTGATTTTCAAAGTTTACAAACTGAGTTTGATGAGTCTAGTAGTGGTTTCAAAAGACGGATTGTCGGGTTAGTACTTTTAAAGTGGTCCAAACGGTTTTACAAAACAAGTGTACAAATCTGTCCTAAAATTTGGAGTCGAGTAAACCGTCGAGCTGATGGATTTTAAAGTGTGAACTTTAGCTCAAATTTTGGTGAGGTCTTATACAGGTTATAAGTGACCTTGAAACCAATTTTCATGTAAAACGGACATGTCTAGATAGGGTAGATCGGTGTGTACATTCGGGTGTACTTGCTGATTTTTATTTTGGACACGTAGTTCAAATGCTTGTGTTGCGTGAGTTTGAGTGTTCACCATCGGACATGGTGACTTACTCAATTGCTTAGTAATTATATAAATGACTTAGCTACTAGTCTAAATAAGGGTAAAGGATAGTTTGACTTGCGTTGACTTGGCGTCGTATGACGAGTCATTTTCAAGTGTTCAAGTGTTATAACGAGTAACGTTGGATAAATGGATTCTTTTGATTCGTGTCAATGGGTTTGAAACGTGTATACTTTGAAAACATTTGAGTCATGTTATATTTGGTATATATATTGATATTGAGTTCGAGTCTTAACACGCACCTTATTGTGATAGGTTGCGGTTTTCGTGTTTTCCTCGGGCATCCATATCGTCGGTGATCATCTCACTACATTATTTCTACTCAATTGCTGAGTACCGTGATTGACTTAACACGTGGCTAAGGGCCACGAAATTTCTAAGGATCAAGGAGGAGGAATTGTTTAATTTGCGTGTTTGGATTAATTCCTACTTGTTATGAAGGTATAGTCACTCCTAGCATTTTAGTTTTGATGTTACTAGTACTTTGATTTTTTTTATTCATGAATTTTGAATTCCTTGGGTGAAACCCACTGAGATTATAGATACTTAGGGCATATTAGGACTTAGGACACTTGCGTGGCGATTTGGTATAACCTAAGTGTTGCTTGATTGAGGTTAGGTAGCTAAATGGAGTCGTTTTTGTAGTATGGAAATCACCACAGAAACAAACAGGTCATGGCAAAATTTTCTTAAACATATGACCTTGTTTTTATATGAAAAATTGATACCCACTGATGTGATTAGTATGTGTTGAGTTGGATGGAAATGGGAAGTGTCCGGATGAGCCCGAAACGGTCGTTTTACTAAACTAGGTCAAATCTGAATGTTATGCTTAAAACATGGGTAAATTGACTTGGGTAAAAAGGATTAATTTATGATTTTATGACTTCTTACAGTAGCTACAAATATAATAAAACTTCTCTTTTTGGTTTCGTGTCAAAATCTTTTACCGATTGGGATTTATGCTTAATCTACCGTAAGGTACGAAAGACGTTTACAACTTTCTGTTTTGATAGTCTGTCACTAAAAGTGCATTTTCCGTTGATTGAAAATAGTTCTAGGGCTGTTCTTTCCCAACTTTTAAAGGTAAGAGAAATACCTATACATGTCAAGAAATTTCACCTCCTGTACTATTATAGATTTTTAGATATGACCAAATCTTCACAGCCTTTTTCAGAAAACTGAATGCAGTCCCTTGTTTTGTTTTTTCAAACCGAGTCTTAAACGTGTTCGGAACTCACACATAAATGCTTGGACCATCATACAAGGTTGATATTAGGTTATTACAGTAGGTTCAAGGTGTTGGGTCAAAATTTTAACTTAAGCTTAGGTCTCGCCATCGCACGCAAGTTACCTAGTCATACTATGTCCCACCACTTCTAAAACGTTATTGCTTCATTGAACGCATTCTTATTACGCGTCACCATTGCATAGGTCCGTGAAGACTTCTTTTTGCTCAGCCCCTTTTACCTTGTGATTACTTACTAAAGGTGAGTTCATAGCCCCTTTTACTACTTGTACAATGTTTCTAAACGCGGGGTGAGATTTTACATGGTGGAACACATCCATTTAAAAAACTGTATGCTATTCAGAACTTGTATGCTATTCAGACTTGTATGCTTTCCAACAGTTTTCATTGATATTATTGCTTATAGTTAATAGCCTTAAGTTTCCTCTCTTGATCATGAACCGTTAATTGTCCCGTATGCTTTGCGCTTAGCGCGAATGTTGTGGGTGGATCCATCGGGATTGACAATCCCCGTCCCGATTACCTTGACGCACTTACATTTGTTTATACTTGAGTATTTAGGCTGAATACTCCCTAGAGGAACTTACTTTGAGTTAAGCTTCGGTTCATTAACTAAACAGCAATAATATTGGTTTCAGACTATGGTTAATGATCATAACTATTTTCTCTATTTACTTGTTTTACGAATGAATGCTTGTGTTCCACGCATTTATTGCTAAACCTATGAATTTCACTCAACTTTGTGTTGACGATTTTACATGTTTAATCTCAGGTATTATTACTTAGCTTTGCTTGGATGGGAGCCCGCAGGATATTATCGCAGCTTGGAGATTTCTGTGATACTTTTTAAAGACTGGTTTTAGTATAAACTGTCAGAAATTTATTATATCTTTTGGGCAACTTTATGTTATAAATCATGATGAAATAATATATCTTTCCGCATATAAAACTATGGGACCTATGTTTAAAACTCTGATCATTTTTGATGTGATATATATGCTTTTATTACGTCAGCTTTGTGTCAACTGTAATTTATTGTTTCATGTACTATGACGTGTTACCCCCTCGTTGCCTTGTTGTTCCATGTCAGATTTTGGGGGTCTCACATAAAATGCGTTCTTTTGGGGTATCCTTAAGGTGTGAAGGGGTACAGACTGTATAGGCTTGATAATGAATCACCTAAAATAGTCACAAGCAGGAACGTAGTCTTCAATGAAAGTGTCATGTACAAAGACACGTTGAAGGATACTGGTGAAGGTAATGAAGTCTGTTGAGGAATTACAGGTTGAGGTGCAACTGCAGAGGTTAAATAATCATACGCCTGAGGAAGATCAGACACGTCAGGAAGATCAGATAGATGAGGAAGACCAGACATATCAGGAAGATCAGGAAGATGGCTATGATGAAGATGTAGGGTTTCAAGAAATTGATCATCCACCGGATCTCACAGATTATCAATTGGTTCGGGATAGAGAGCCAATGGCAAGAACAAAACCGGCAAGGTTTCGCGATGAGAGTAATATGGTTGCTTACGCGTTTGCTGCAGCAGAGGAAGAAGATACTCATGAACCATTGACATACCAGGAAGCAGTTGCTTGTGAAGACAGTTCTAAGTGGAAAGCTGCTATGAAAGAAGAGATGGATTCTCCAAGGAAGAACAAGACATGGGTGTTAGTAGATCATCCAGCTGGGCAAAAGCTGGTGAGCTGCAAATGGCTATACAAAATAAAGGAAGAGATTGAAGGTGTTCAAAAGCCTAGTTACAAGGCACGGTTGGTGGCTCGTGGATTCACACAAAGAGCAGGTATTGATTACAATGAAGTATTTTCGCCGGTAGTTCGACACACATCTATTCGGGTTATACTTGCATTGACTGCGTGTAGAGATTATGAGATGGAGCAGCTTGATGTAAAGACGGAATTTTTACATGGAAATCTTGAAGAAGTGATTTACATGAGGCAGCCATCGGGATTTGAACAAAGTAACAAGGTATGTTTGTTAAGAAAATCTCTTTATGGTTTGAAGCAGTCGCCTAGGCAATGGTACAAGAGGTTCGATGAGTACATGCTGAGCAACGGGTTTAAGCGTAGCAGTTATGACAACAGCGTATATTACAGATGTTATGCACCAGGGGAGTATATTTATCTATTGTTATATGTAGATGATATGTTGATTGCTTGTAAGAGCAAGGTTGAGATCGTGTCTACCAAGTCTTTGCTTAAAAGGAAGTTCGACATGAAAGAGATTGGGGAAGCAAAGAAGATTCTTGGTATGGAGATCGTCAGGGATCGGAGTCGCAAGATTCTGATGGTGTCACAATCCGGATACGTTTATAAAGTTTTAAACAGGTTTAGAATGGACAATGGGAAATCGGTTCAGACACCATTGGATGAGCAATTCAAGTTGTCGTTAAAAGATTGCCTGGTTAGAGATTGTGATGTTGAAAGAATGAGTAGGGTGCCATACTCAAATGCGGTTGGGAGCTTGATGTACTTGATGGTGTGCACGAGTCCAGACATAGCGTATGCAGTAAGTGTAGTTAGCAGATATTTGGCGAATCCGGGCAAACTCCATTGGGAAGCAGTGAAGTGGATTATGAAGAATTTGCAGGGCACTATAAACGTGGGATTGGTGTATTGGACAAATCGTGGCAACCATGTGGACGTAACAGGCTTTATTGATTCAGACTACGCTAAGGATCCGAATAAGGGTAGGTCTCTCACTGGTTACGCATTTTTAGTACAGGGATGTGTTGTTATCTGGAAGGCAACACTACAACACGTGGTGGCTATTTCAACTATAGAGGCGGAGTATATGGCCCTTACGGAGGCTGTGAAGGAAGCTATTTGGCTAAAGGGACTCTTGGAAGAGTTGGGCGTGAAGCTAAACACTGTTGCAGTTAATTGTGATAATTAGGGCGCGATTCACTTATCGCGGAATCATGTTTTTCATGAAAGGAATAAGCACATCAATATGCGCTATCACTTTATCAGAGAAGTCTTGGAAGCAAAGAAGGTTTAAGTAATGAAGGTGGGTACTGAACACAATGTTGAGGATGCCTTGACGAAGGCGGTACCTGAACGCAAGTTACAACATTTCTTAGAGTTGCTGAGTGTTGGGATAGGCTAATATAAAGTCTAAGGTGGAAATTGTTATGTTTAGTCTTTATTTTTGCCTAATTCATATCTAGGGGTCAAGAGTCGAGTAAGCCTAATACTAGCTAAGAATAAAGGTCGGTTGGCAATGTCTAAGCCCAACTTGACCTGGAGTTATTGTAAGAGTCGGTCCCCCTCATCTCTATAAAAGGAGGTGGGGGGAAGGTTACATTCACGTCATTCTTTCAATAACAACTAATCTAATCGATTAGGAATAATACCTTGTGGGCATCACTTTATCTTTTCTGTCCATTCATTGTGTGTGTGTTCTTCGATCGATATTCCGCATCTAGTAATCAGGTTGTAGGGATTAAACCCTACAAAACATACTCTATATTATTTTTTAATAGCAATTTTTAATATATTAGCAAACCGTTGGAAAAACAGGAACACAATTTACAATCCTGAACAAAAATTAACCGAATCAATTGTGAATTAATTATTTCAACAATGATATTAAAACTTCCTACTTTTGAGATATCCGTAAATGAAAAAGAAGTTTAATATCATCGCCTATTGAGTTCTTCTTTTGAGGCTTTGTGTCAAGAGAAATACTAGAACCACATAATTTTTACATAAAAACTTCCACATAATGATGTGGCAAGTGATTTGAACCAATTATTACCTTTGTTTTCCATTAACTCTTTATTTTATGACAAATCATTTTGTTACACATCATGGTGTGGATGTTTTTATGTAAAATTATGTGATTATAGCATTCCTCTTGTGTCAAAGCATAACCTCACCTCTTTATAGTGTCATGTGGACAAAAGAGTAGTTTGAAAGTTTGCATTAAAGTATTCAGAGTTTTGAAAAGAAAATTGTTAGAATCAAGAAATGAGATCCAAGATACCGCAATATAACCTAAGAGGGCACGTTACAATGGCTGGTCGGTCGGCTGGCTACGATGGCGAGAGTCATTGTACCGTGGCTCGCGTTTTCGCCTTTCAAGCCGTAGTTTCTAGCTCTCGTTATGGCCGATGACGCGAGTCGGTGGCGCCACAACTGCACCGTGACTCGCGTTATCATTTTTTATATTTTTTTTGAAAATATAGCCGTTGTGTAATGGGAATTTTTTTTGCTATGCTTTCACCGTTTTAGGGGTGTTAATACCCTATTTTTTAAAAAAAATATTTTCACTATAAATACTCCAATTAACTATCAAATAATATATACCATCTTGTATAATATATTCACACACTAATTTATCAATTTGAATGTTGGATATTCCGATTTGTCTGTGATTGCGAAAGCTACGATCAAGATGATACGAAAGATTATGCACGATATATTCAATATTGGAAACAAATAGACATGTTAGATGATGAAGAGAAAGAAAGTAGGGTTCATACCGGGCCGTCCTTAGAACGTACATCCTACGTGAACGAGAAGATGCGGAAAGAAAACTTATGGCCGATTACTTTGGTGACGTTGAATCTCCAAACTTATGGTCGATTACTTTGGTGACGTTGAAACTCCTCCAAAGTATCGGGAAGATCATTTTCACCGAAGGTATCATATGAGTTCTACGCTTTTTAGAAAAATAATTCATGATATAACAAATTACAATGTTCAACCACTACCCCTACTTTTATTTCTTTAGACAATGTCGCGATGGTACGGGTTGTTTAGGTTTTAGCCCTACTATGAATGCACATCGGCAATAGGCTAATTGGCGTACGGTACAACACCCGATTTACTAGATGAATAATTGCAAGCAGCCGAACGTTGTTCTCGTGAATGTTTATGGAATTTTACTAAATGCATTTACGTATTATATGTAGAAGAGTATCTTAGAACGCCTAATTCTGAAGATATAGAGCATATTTATGATTTACACAATAGGAAGCATAAGCTCCTGGGTATGCTCGGGAGCATAGATTGTATGCATTGGGATTGAAAAATTGTCCTAAAGCCTCATATGGTCAATTTTAAAAGGCGTGATAAGACATACCCAATAATTATGCGTGAGGCCGTTACAAACCAACAATTCTGGATATGACATTCTTATCTTGGGGTGCCGGTGTCAAATAACGACCTTAGAACACAAGGTACAAATTCGTATTATGGAATGGTGTTATGAAAAAAGTGACTGTCACGTCAGCTTTTGAGTCCATAACACCATAATCCCATAACACCAGAATTCAGGCTCCTTGGTTAAAATCTGGTGTTATGGAATTTTTGGTATTATAGTGACCCACCACCTTTTTTTATTTTTAACACAAAATAATTTAATTTAAACATTTATGAAAATCAATTTAATTCAAATAACTCAAATTATTTAAATTAAAATTTATAACTCAATAATTAATTAAAAAAAAACATTACATATTTTTTTTCACTTATTCAAAAAAAAAGCCCACTTAAATTTACCAACTCATTAAAAAAAACCCAATTACCTCAACCCTAAAATAACACTTGCCTCCTCCTTCTTCTCCACTTCTCCACCGGCTGAAAAAAAATACAAAAACACAAAAACACACACCTCTCATTATTTCCGGCAAAAAAAATTCATGGCGCGAGGTATAACGCGAGCCACGGTGCAGGGCTCGCGTTATATCTACCATTTTGGGCGGAGGCAAAAACGCGAGCTACGGTATGGAGATGGCACCATCATCTTCGCGTTATGCCCATGGCTTGAGCCATGGGTTACTGTACCATACGCTCTTATTGTTTTATATGGTTCACTGTTATTTGATAAGCTTCTTTTGGACGAGGCTCCAGAATCTGAATTTGTTGTAAACGGTAAAAAAACATACAAGAACGGACATTATTTAGCAGATGAAATTTATCCTCAATGGTCTTCGTTTGTTAAGTCATATATATTGCAACGAACGAAAAGAAAATGAAATTTAAAAAAGAAATGAAAGAAAAAATGTTTAGCGAGCGTTCGGGGTATTACAAGGTCGGTGGGGAATACCAACACGAAATTATCAAGTCAGCACGATTAACAGAATTATGTATTGTTGCATCATACTATATAACATGATATTAGAAGACCAAAATTTTGACATTAGTAAATACGAAGATATGTACGCTCCGCATCAAGCGAATATTGAACGTACATGGACAGAACGATGTGAGGCACATAGAAGGAAAAACAAGAAACTTCGGGATAAAAGAGTTCACGATGACCATCGACGTGATCTAGTTGAGCATTTGTGAAGCCTCAATTATTGATGTTTTTAATTTTTTTTTTAAGTTCTATTTTTTTCGTGTACTTTTTTTATGTTCTATTTTTATTCCTAATATTAATGAAATATTAAGTTTTTAGTTTAAAATAAATTGTTGTATTAAAAAAAGTAGTAGGGTCATCATAACACCAAAACTTATCAAGTTAACTAAGAAATATGCTTTTAGTGTTATGATAAGTTTTGATGTTATGAGAAAAAATAGTGATGTGGCATTATTTTTCCTCACGCCTCAAGCCCACGGCTTGAACTGTACCTAGCGCTCTAAGCGTATTAAGCCACCAGAAGATGTTGTGATGTACCGAGAACATCATCATGCACCAAGAAACGTAACGTAACGAGTCTAACTCGATTCGTCTTTTATCTTTTCTTTTACTTTATTGTCCTCTTTTTCTTTTCTAATTTCGTAGTATCCTCTTCTATGTTATTCTTTCATTTTCATTATCAATTTCGTATCCACCATCGCTACAAAATAATAATAATAACATAATAATCAAGGGCGGACCCACATAGGAACCGGGTGTGGCATGGGCTACACCCGATTTGAGATTATGAGGTGTAAATTTTTGCGAAAAATATTGGTTTTTTAGTATGTACAACACCCGAAATTTTTTATGCTAACTTGGTTTAGATTAAAACATGTTTATGATGTAAAAATTATTTTTTACGATAAAAAAATGATATTCAACGCCTTCAAAAAATATTTGTGCAACACTTGATAAAATATCTTGAATTCGCCTCTGATTATAATAATAACGTAACGAGTCTAACTCGCCAAAGCCTCCGAAAAAAAAAAGATTTCTTTCTTTGAACGAAAAAAATAAAAGTAAAATAAAGAAAGATATTTCTAGTAGTGTTTATTGCATGAACTAGTTTAGCTATGTGTAGTTATGTTAATCAGGGGATAGTTGTGGTTGTGTATGAACATGTGAATGCGGCGGATATTGGTGTCTTTATGAATGGTTAGGCGGATAATTATGTTTTAGGATATATACCCTTTGGTGGAATGTTTATGACCTTTGGTAGGTAAATATAGGGGTGCAAACGAGTCGAGCTGAATCCGAGCTTAACAGGTTTTGGGCTCGGGCTCGAAACATAAAAGGTGAGCTCGAGCTCGCCTCGATAATTCGTCGAGCTTTAACCGTTAAGACTTGAGCTCGATAAAAGCTCGACTCGATCGAGTCGAGCTTGAGCTCGAGCTCGAATAGCTCGATAAAAGTTCGGCTCGTTTACACCCCTAGGTGAATACTTAACTTTTAGCGGATGTTTTATGTGTATGAACTTTGATTATTGAATATTCAAATACATACCAACATCACGCCCTACAATGGTGTTGTATGCTTAGTTCGCATCTAAACTATTTCACTGAATCATGTCACCTCATTGCATTGGAGATGGTCCAAGAAAAATGGAGGCCCTGCTCTGTCGTTGGTAAACAAAGCGTCTTCGCGAAAGTTATTAAGTACGAGGTGTCAGCGACGTCGATAAAGATATTTAAGAAAAATATGTCTTCTCAGAAAGCCCAAAAATGTCTTCTCTGATCGGGCAAAATTCTTTTGTGCTTTTATTTCTACTTAGATGGAAAGATGTAGTGAAAAAGTAAAGGCTCTTTTTTAATTTGAGATTTATGGATGTCACTTTAACATCACCTCAATTCAACAAAATACAAATAAATACCCTTTCACTCATTACACACCTCAACTTCTTCATTTTGAGCCAATTGGCGTGGCTATATTGGAGTGTAAGGTGAGCTACAACCCACCCGCAAAACCATAAAATCATACATATATATTGTAGTTTAATGCCCGATTTATTATCATGTATTACATTTTTTTTAGAACGGCAAATGTTAGTAGTTAGTGGGTCAAGTCGTGCAATGACATTTAAGCGGCAGAATGTCTTCTTCGAACTCTCGCCTAGTTATGTTAAAATCGTTATCCGCTTCGTCTGAGAAGCCTTCGACAGGTTTTGAACCCAAGACCTTTAAGGAACCTTCCCCAAAGAAACCATTTAGTAAAATTTGGTGACCAACTAAGTTAAGCCAGTTGGTTTATCATGTATTAACATTTGACCAATTTATAGCGTTAAATGAACAAATTTGTAGCAAATTTTACATAATTATACGTCATGATATTTTTAACACTTGTTAGCGTCTTTTAAATTCTTGTTTATCCACCCAAAACAAATTCCTAGCCACGCCACTATTTGAACCCCACCCACATCCCAACTTCTTCATATAACTTAGATCTGGCACACGGCTCCTTTTATCTTTTTCTTCATCATTTAATCGACGAAACGCTCGACGAAAAACCCTGGCAAAAAGGTGGGTGTGGCGAAAAGGCTCGATGAGCCACAACGAGCGTCCACGTCAGCTTCGACGAGCTCACCTCGTCACCACGCCATTCTCTCTTAGCGCTTCCAAAAACCACTTGATTTTTCTTTAAAAGCAAACAAACGTACTTGTGAGTTGTAGCTTTAAAGAATTAACTATGTGAGCTAATTGTTTGATTAAAATATGCAATTAAATATGTCACTTTCCCAAACGAGATATCCGTGAGTAATGAAAACAAGTAAAGCCATAAGACAATCTAACACATGAGTAGTTAAATGATGAAACGGGGTCCATGTAGTTGAAAATACAACCCACTAATCTTATATAAAGTCTTTTGATATGATGCAATTTAGTGTAAGCATGCACAACTTTTTTCTCAAAAGGGCGACCGCCCAATCAATTGCTCTGATCACTTTAAGTAAAAGATGGATCCCACTATGACATGCTTATAATCATAGAACCAAATTTGTCCAAAATTTCAAGTATACCGACACCACAAAAACACAAGGTTAAGTCATAGAATATTAGAATGTAATTTGTCGAATTTGTCAAGTTCTTGTATGATAGGAAGAAAAAAATATGAAAATGTATCATTCGCGCAAACACATAAAACTAATTATGGAAGAGTTTTATTTCACAATCAAATCGGTTTGTTAGTTGAAAACCAAAATTGAATTGAGTTAGTTAACATCTCTTAAAATTTTCGTCTCAATCCAAAATCTTCTTAAATATAAACGCTTTTTTAATAAGAACAAGTTCATGGTGTTATTTTGGAAAATTTAGTTATTAAATTTAAAAATAAATTGCATAAAAAATATTTATTTTAAATCAAAATTTAATTAAAAGTACTTAACATTTCTTTTTTCAATTTTAAGACTTCCATTTTTTTTGCAATGTTAAGATTGATTTAAATTCATTTAAATATGAAACTTATATTTAAGATATAAAGGACTTATCCACACCTTTCATGTCCTTACCATCTAATTGATATGATTAAATTATCAATTTATATTATAAGGTATTTTCGTTATTTTTATTCGCTCACTATATAAAATTTTTTTTATAATAATTCTCATTTAACACACACACACACATCATGGTGTTTTTTCTCTCTCTACCAAACAACACCACATCTATCAATATCTCTAAACCAACAATGATCCATCATCATCTTCTTTCTTCTTCGATCGATCATCAAGAACATCACAAACATCTAATCGATCATCACGACGATCGATCCATTATCATGAATCGATCGATCCATCATCACGAATTGATCAATCAATTCGATCCATCATCAAGTATACATTATTCTTATTTTAGCTTATTTCATGTTAATAAGCTTATTAATTTATCATTACTTGAATTTATAAGCTTCTAATTAGCTTATTTTAAATTTGAACGAATTATGTGAATTTATTGTTCTTAATTATAAGTTAGCTTATTATGTGATTTATGTGAACAATTAGATTATTGTGAATACACTGATACAAGTGAATAAGCTTATGATTTAGAGGATATGAGACCAATGTGAATAAGTGTATTAATTAGAGGAGAATTATGTGAATAAGCGTATGAATTGGATGAGGGTTATGTGAATAAGCTTAGAAATTAGAGGAGTGTTATAAATAAGCTAGCTTATTAGCTTTTTTTTGTTGAATTATTAGGTTTTATAAGTATGAGAGGTATGAATAAGCTTACGTTAGTGTGAATTATTAAGCATTTTAATTAAGTTGTTGATGTAAGCTGTAAGTTTGATGTATCATACATGACATCTCATTTATCATACATGATAGTTATATGATATGTGATATATGATAGGTTTATTATATATATGATATATGAAGTATCATATATGATGTATCTAACAAATCACAGAATAATCACTTTGTGACAAATTTTACATAAATTCTCTTTAAGCTCTTCAAACTAGGGGTGTAAACGATCCGAGCCGAGTCGAGTTTTGGCCTAAACAAGCTAGGCTCGTTATTAAGTACCTGGCTCGAGCTCGAATAATTTTTTTTTATCTAGCTCGAGCTCGAACTCGGATGTTTTTTTGTTGTTCGAGCTCGAGCTCGAAGCTCATCTACGATTTTTAGCATTTTTAAACTAACTTTCAAGTTTAAGATGCTTGTATAAAAGATCAAGCTTGATAGGCTCTTTTATTAACTCAAGCTCAAGCTCGAAAGCTCGTTTATGATTATTAAATGGTACTAATGCTTAATGCGTAAGCTAAAGTGTATGTACCTAAAAGAAGACATGTAGTTTAAAGAGTATAAATTACAACTTGAGTCTAGATCTTATTAGAATAAAATACTATAAGTTAAAAGTTTATAATAAGCTTAAAAAACTATATAGATTTATTACTAACATGTTAAGCTCGAGTAGATCGTTCGGCTCATTAAGCTCGAATAGCTTGTTGGGCTCGTTAAGCTCGTTAGACTCGATACACTTAAACGAATTTTTGAACGAGCTGAGCCTAATATTAGTTTTCAAAGCTCGGCTCGCTAAATTCAACGAACGCTAATATTTATCTGAGATCGGATCGAGCTCGAGAGTATTAAGTTCGAACTCGAATTAAACGAGCTCGAGCTCGAGTAGCTTGTTAAAAGCTCGACTCGTTTACACCCTTACTTCAAACCTCCCTTATATCATATATGATTCAGTTGCTGATAACATAGTGCCTAATATGTTCTCTCTTTTCTTTATAAATGCATATTGTGATAACACAACAACGAAAGAATGCTTCAATTTTTCGGTTGAAGCAAAAGCAAGAGGACTTGCACGCGTATGTGTGGAGGCGCGGTTAACAGCATGTAGGGATGAAGAAGCAGTTGATTGTTTTTATTGAAGAAGTTTTGTAATTTATGGTTTTTTTAGAAAACATATATGTTTTAGTGATTTAAAATATATGATATTTGTAGTTTATATTTTTACTTAATATATCATATTGGATATGTTGTACACATCAAATATCATGTTTCATGTATATATGATATATGTTTTAGTTATTTATCATATAATATTTCATTGATTTGTCATATATGATACTTGTAATTTACATTTTTTACGCGATGTATCATATTTGATATGTTGTACACATCATATATGATGTTTCAATGATAATCTATGAAACTTTCTTTTTGATTATCATATATGATAACGCATTATCATTTATGATATGTAATATCATATATGGTAGATTCATGTGTTACATACATGATCATATATGATAATGTATTATCATATATGATACTAGAAAAAGGTAAAAAACTATGAAGGTTTATTAACATCATAACAATTATATAAAACCTTAAACGAGATCAAAGCACAAAATAACGGAAGCGATTTAACAAGATCATAATAATAACACAATTATAATTAATCGAATTAGGTTACATACCTTTACGCTAAAGCAAATCCACAAGACGAAGAACGAATCACCAATTCGGGTTTATACCGCGATATACCAAGATATAGTCTAAATTAAGACAATATTACGATCTTGTACACACGTAATACAACGAGCTAACCGTGATTCTAGTACGTGAAAACCGAGCTACAACGCTTGTACATAATCTACCCAACAACCCTAGAGAGGGGCTAGGACTAGATTATCAACATAATCGATCAAACAAGAAAACCAACTAAAAACCCCTTCGTGGTGTAACCTTGCGATCGGCCAAAGAGAGTAGAGAGGAGAGGATTCAAGTTATGAAGATTATGAGGGATAGGAGGTGTATTTATAGGCCTAAAATCCAAAGTAGCCCAAGTAAATAAAAGGCAACTTCCCCCCCCCCCCCCCCTTTGGAGCCCTAACTGACTGAAGAAACACCCCTATGGGGTGTTCCAGAACTTTCCATCCTTCTTCCTTTTTATTCCTCTTACTATATATTATTTTTACACTCGTTAATACTTAACTATTAATTAATAAATGATCGTTAAAGTCCTATAGTTATTTGCTCGGTTTAATTTAATAAATATAATAAATATATTTTCTAAATAAATTAACTCTTTACGTATTGAGTGCAATCCCGTGATCTCGAGTTCAATCATATCACACGACTATTAAATATGAGTCCATAAACTTACAGCTCCCACTTGGACATATTTCAAATATCGTGATTACATTGTCTAGCGTCTAGTTACATTTAGCAATGTCTCTAGCACAACTCGAGTAAGGTTTCCTGGACAAAACTTTTTAACGATTTTGCATCGTTATTATTATCCTTTTATCTCTAATACGACGTTAATAAGGATATGGATCTCAGTCATTCCTTTCATTAACCATTCTGTTTCTCGTTCAAAGATTCAGCAAGATTACCAAAATAAATTTGGGTGTGGCCACACAAACATCTTACTAATCTCACGAGGGCCCCAACTGTATTAAACCCCAAAACGAAATTGGAGGAAATAAATTCCATATTGACTACGAGCAAGACTTATGAATTTTGCAACACTTCTGAAAATAATCCTTATAGCTATCAATTATGTTTAGCGTTAGATTATTCCACACAGATGCACTAGATTCGCAACAGTTTCCTGGTATCTCAAGTCAAAGGATAACTATTTATGTTTTACTTAATGACAAAGATCCATAAAGTAAAAACATTTAGTTGGGATAAGTCCAATATTTGATTCATAAAATATCATCCAAAATCGATCAATATACTTTCAAGTATACTCTATTGCTATTTTGATTTGTCTTAATTTAATAATATTCCTATATCGTTAATCGACAACGGACATTTATCATAACAATTTATTCATGGATTAAAACATGTAAAATACGATACATTTATTAAAGAATAGGAATAAACGAAACCCAATCTTTATTTCATCATATAATAATGTCATAACATCCTTTATCCAAATACTAATCACAGATTTATTGCATGAGTTCGCTAGCTAGTTGCATCCCAATCGCCTTGGCATGCTTAACTAGCTTTGGTCTAGGCAAAGCCTTAGTTAAAGGATCGGCTACGTTATCATCTGTGTTAACTTTTATCAATTTTATTTCACGAGCTTCAACTTGTTCTCGGGCGTAGTGATGTCTACGCATAAAGTGTCTGGCGCCTTTCATGACTCCAGGGTCATTGGAAAATATTATTGCGGAAGAATTGTCACAATACATATCTATAGGTTCTTTAATTGAAGGCATCACTCCTAGATCTCCAATAAACTTTCTAATCCAAACAGCTTCCATTTGCAGCTTCTGAAGCAGCCATGTACTCAGATTGAGTAGCATGCATTTCAATCGTTGTCTGTTTGTTGCTCTTCCAGTCAACTGCTCCTCCATTGATAACAAAAACGTAACCCGTCTGAGACTTCGTATCGTCTTTATCACATTGCCAGGATGCATCACAGAAACCTGTCACATTCAGTTTCGTGTCTGGTTTCCCTCCATATACCAAAAACATATCTTTCGTACTCCTCAAATACTTTAGAATATGTTTAACATCAGTCCAGTGGAGCTTCCCTAGATTCTGTTGGTATCTACTGACCAAGTTCTGAGCAAACGCAACATCAGGCCTTGTGCATCTAACAACATATATTATAGATCCTACAGCCGAAGCATAAGGCACCTTCTGCATGTATGCCTCCTCTTCAGGAGTTGATGCATCCATCTCATGATTCAGATTATGCTTAACTCCCATAGGTTGAAAATCTTTCTTGGAATTATGCATATTATACTTCTTCAAAATCTTATCTATATAAGCATCTTGACTTAGAGCAATTAACCGTATTTTCCTATCCTGATATGTCATCGACATATAGGACTAGGAATACTACATCACTCCCACTAGCTTTGCGATATACACATGGCTCATCACGATTCTGAATAAATCCAAACTTTTTGATTTCTTCGTCAAATCTTTTATTCCATTGACGTGATGCTTGCTTCAAACCATAAATGGACCTTTGAAGTTTGCACACATGTCCTGGATTCTCATGATCAACATACCTTTCTGGTTGCTGCATATAGATGTCTTCATCTAAGCGACCGTTCAAGAAGGTAGTTTTAGCATCCATTTTCCATATCTCATTGTCATAGTATGATGCTATAGCTATGAGAATCCTAATAGCTCTTAAGTCTGCTACAAGAGAAAATGTCTCCTCGTAGTCTACGCTAAAAGTTTGAGTAAAATCTTTATCTACTAAACGAGCTTTATAGGATTGTACTTTTCCGTCCATGCCGGTTTTCTTCTTGTATATCCACTCATGTCTCACTACTTTAGCATTCAGTGGTGGTTCTACAAGAATCCAAACATCATTTACTTTCATGGATTTCATTTCCTCGTCCATAGCAACCATCCACTTATCCTTTTCAGGGTCAAGTATGGCGGATTTATAATTAGCGGGTTCACCAAGATCCCCTAACTCATCAGCATCCTCTATGTTAAGACATATATTTCTATTTGTGTTTTTAATCCTTTTGGATCTACGCAGAGGAACTAATTCCAGTGGAACCGCCAGACTTTCTGGTTTTACATGAATTTCATCACTAGTGTTTTCAGAAGGTAATGTATCTATATGACTCTCTTCAAGATCATAATTTCTCCCACTGAACTCTTGATTTACAAGATCAGATTCAAGGAAGTCTCCATACCTAGCAACAATTACTTTGTTCTCAGGTGGATAATAAAAACAGTAACCCATAGTTTCCTTAGGGTATCCTATAAAGATACATTTTATAGATCGTTGTTGGAGTTTGTCACTCGAGCCACGTTTCACATACGCCTCGCAACCCCAGACCTTTAAATAAGACAAATATGGCTTCTTACCATGCCATAGTTCATATGGTGTCTTATCGACCTTCCTTGTGGGAACCGTATTTAAAATGTGAACAACAGACTCTAAAGCATAATCCCAAAAGGATAAAGGTAAAGTTGTAAGATTAAATATAGATCGCACCATATCCAATAATGTACGATTTCTCCTTTTAGATACACCATTTTGTTGTGGAGTATAGGGAGATGTAATATGCTGAACAATTCCACTATCACTTAGATAATCTATAAACTCTTGACTTAAATATTCACCACCTCTATCAGAACGAAGAGTTTTAATCTTCTTCCCTAGTTGCAGTTCTACTTCTGCTTTGAACACTTTGAATCTTTCAAATACCTCATGTTTATGCTTAAGTAAATAAACATAACCATAACAGCTATAATCATCCGTAAATGTTAAAAAGTAGCTAGCACCTTTCCTTGACGTATGTCTAAGTGGTCCACACACATCAGTATGTATAAGTCCAAGTAGATCAGTAGCTCTTTCAATATTGCTATTAAAATGTTTCTTGGTCATCTGTGCAGAGATACACGACTCACATTTATCAAATGATTCATCATTGATACTTTCTAAAAGACCTTCACTTTGAAACTTTTGTATACGAGTCTTTCCATTATGGGCAAGTCTACAATGCCAAAGATAAAAAGAGTTCTTGTCAAACTTTCTCTTCTTACTCATGCTAAAGACAAATTTATCATTCTTGGATTCATTATCATGCATGTCTATTTCAAACACACCATTCATAGAAATTGCATTAAACTAGAAAATACCATTTTTCCAAACATAAATTCTATTATTATCAATCGTGTGAACGAATCCATTATTTAAAAAACAAGAAAATGAAATAACACCCCTAACAATTGTTGGTGCATAATGACAATCATTTAAACTCAGTACTAAACCCAAAGGTAAAACTAGATTAAATGTTCCTATAGCTTCAACCTCTGCTTGTGCGCCATTGCCCACTTGCAGAAATTGTTCCCCATAGGAAAGCTTCCTTTCCAGATTAAATCCCTGCATCGTATTACAAATGTTAATACCGCATCCCGTATCATATACCCAGGAATTTAATTTGTATGTTAAATTGAACAATTCAATCATAAATAAAGTACCTGAAGCTGCTGCGCTCTGCTCAGACTTCTTCTTTATTTCTCGTAATTCTTCGAGGTAAAGAGGGCAATTCCTCTTCCAGTGACCACTTGCCTTGTAATGGTGACAAGTCTCATCCTTCTGAGATCTATTCTTCTTGACAAAATTCTGCTTAGGTTTCGAATAATTCATAACTTGTTTGCACTTATCACCCTTGCCTTTTCCTTTGTTCTTATTCGCTTGCGGTTTTGACTTACTCACTCTACCCTTTTGTATGGTTAGTACAGAAGGCGTAGCGGTAGATGCCTTGTCTTTCAACCCCTTTTCATAGTCAATGAGCATTGTATGCAAATTATTAACTGTCTTCCCCGTGCAATGCATATTATAGTTTCGAACGAAATCATTGAAGTCCTTGTTAAGGGACCTATTGATCAAGTTGATAGCCATATTATGATCATAGGTTTGTCCTAGTGCAATGAGTTGTTCCATATAACCCCTCATCTCCAAGTAATGGGCACTTACAGACTTTCCTGGAGCTTGCTTGCAGCTATGCAAAGCATCTACCAAGTCGTAGATCTCCACAGCTTGCGGCTTGTCGAACATAGCCTTGAGCTCATCAAGCATTCGCTTAGCTGAAAATAGATCATACTTCTGTTGAAGTGGAGGAGCCACTTTTCCTAGCATTAAGCAAGCCACCTCCGAGTGCTTCTTAATATTAGTAGCATGTTCAAGCCTTTGCGCATCAGATGCTCCTTCAGCAAGATCCTCCGGATAGGGAGTAATCAAGATATCAATAGCACCCGCTGCTCTGAAGACAATTCTTAGCGAGCGATACCAATCATTGAAGTTTGGGCCAGTAAGTTCAGGACGTTCAAAGAAAGCTTTGAACACAGAACTTATAGTGTTATTGGTGGGTTGAGCCATTTCTACAGAAATAAGTTCAAAATATTAGTATTTTCGATAACAAAAATACTTTCAAGAAAATAAAATTACCCTGGTATAAAAAACCATATTATTTTCCTTGAATTCTAGAACTATATTGACATAAATCCATTACACCAGTTGATCTTCTAGTAATGAATGTACTCAACATAGCGACTTGTCGAACAATTCAATTGACAAACAATTTTCAATTTTTAGATATTTAAAGGATTTACATTGCCAAAAAACGTTTTGCATTGTAAACATGTTTCATCCCTTCTGAATGCATTAAGTTACCAGATCTCACTAAGTAACTTAATTAAGTCGTCTAATCTGAGTAACGTAAAATCATCATACGAATCCTCATTCTACAAACGGTTTTCTCTCCATTACAACATCATCCGCAAATCTCATTTGATGACGAAGTAATTTCAAGTGTTCGTCAATTAGGAGCATTCGATTTAAATTTTATAAATTTTGATGTCAAAATAAATATATGGAGAAGCATGCATACAATCTACATAGCATAAGTTTAATAAACATTTAGTAAACTTTTCCACGAGACTAAATTTCTACATAAGTTATATTGAGGTATTGGTTGTAAGAATCCGTATTTTTTCCGGTATTATTTTATTCTTTTATTCGTAATGCTTGAATTTTTCCAACGTATTTCATTTTCTTGAATTCTTTATATGTAAATCTTGAGATCATGATAATTTTAATAAATTATACTTTTTTAAGTATTTTCTGATCATTGATAATACTTTACTTGGAATTATAAAAAATTTATTTTATTTTCCATATTTATTTAAATCAAAGTTTTTTTTATCTAAAATCACCCGCGTACATTTTACAATGAGTTTACTCAAAATCAATGAAAAATGAGAATTCCTAGTGATCGCGATACCGACGGATGCCCAAAATTTTACATTTTTATCGATTGTTTCGATAATTAATATTTTCGACGATTTCGTTTTAATTACGTGTTAAGTCGTGTCGGGAAACCATATTATCATACTTTTGATGCATTTTAACTTTTGAAAAGTATTTTTACGAAACCTGAGCCCCGTAAAAAAATTCAAGATTTAATAATAGTCATTTTCTACCCTTTAAACTATCTTATTGCTTTTAGGTCCAAAACTATTCCATATTTGTAATTCCTACCCTAACCATACTATATAAGCAAAATTCACCTAATTTATTTCATTCTTATCATAAAAAAACACACAAAACAAAAAATGCTCTCCCCCCTTGCTTCTAGCCGTGAGCTTCACCACACAAACCACCCAAGATCATCAATTTTATTTTGATTCATCAAAATCTAAACATAAACCCATGTTCCAAATTGAAAGGTGATTCTTTTGGCATAGATTTTACATACATGCATAAAGTTTTCAAAATTCTTATGATTTTACGGTTTGGTTGTGTTTTGATCATTATGCATGTAATGATCATGCTATGATCTTGATATTTTGATCATAAAAAGGCTTTATTTTAATCTCTGATTTCTGCTAAATTTGACATGCAAGTGTTTAGGAGTTTGTTTGGTTGATGGGTATGATAGTAGGGTAATTTTAGAGGTATGTGAATGATTAGATTTGGTTGAAAAATTGATTTGATATGATTTTTAAAGAGGGTATTTTGGACAACAGGTTAGAGCAGATTTTTCGTGGGTTAAAGTTTGATAAAAGTTTGAGATTATAGGATAACATTGTAGTGGTTATCGAGAGACACGTTTTGATATAAGATAGAGCTTCTAACTCATTACGGATCAAATGTTATGCTAGTTTTAATATTCGTGTACCCGGAGACGCAAATCGGCACAATCCGGAATTGTGTCTGATTTTGGGTCGACTCTCGGGGACTTTAGGGTAGATAAATGTTACTACTGGTTTTTAAGGTTTATAAACTTAATATGATGGGTCTAGTAGTGGGTTTAAAAGGCGGATTGTCAAGATAATACTTTTAAAGTGGTATAAACGGTTTTACAAAACGAGTATATATTCTGTCCCAAATTTAGAGCCGAGTAAAGTGTCGAGCTGATGGGTTTTAAAGTATGAACTTTGGCTTAAATTTTGGCAGGGTCTTATACAGGTTATAAGTGACCTTGACACCAAATTTTATCTAAATCGTACAAGTCTAGATAGGGTAGATCGGTGTGTACATTCGGAGTGTACTTGCTGATTTGTATTTTGAACACGTAGTTCAATGCTTGTGTTGCATGAGTTTGAGTATTCACTATCGGACATGGTGACTTACTCAAGTGTTTAGTCATTATATAAATGACTTAGCTACTGGTCCGAGTAAGGTAAAGGGATACTTGGCGTCTTATGACGGGTTAATTTCAAGTGTACAAGTGTTTAAACGGGTAGTGTTGGATAAATGGGTTAATATAGATTAATTTGGTTCGTGTGATTAGTCATGAAATATGAATACTTTGAAAATAATTAAGTCATGTTATACTTGGTATATATCGATAGAGTTCAAGTATTACCCCTGATAGGTGTGAAAACACCCATCCTTTTACCACTTATTTCTTACTAAAACAAGACCAAAACGCGTGTTTAATATCATTTGTTTGGAATTATGCGTGGTTTTTGTGTTTATTGTGTTTTCAGAGCCAACCGGATGGATATTGGAGAAAACATGGGATTGCACGGGATTTATCGAGGAAAAAGACTCAAGACGAAGTCTATTGTCTAAGAGATGCAAAAGATTTGAAGTCAATGGGCCTATTTGAAGATTTATCGAAGAAAAGGACCAAAGATGGAAGATTTACATATGTCGAAGAAACTCAAGTCTATTAAACGAAGAAATTAAAAGACGAGTTGAATTTAATCGTTGACAAATCCCGAATCAGAATCAAAAACGTCAACTTTTCTGAAAAGACGAGAAGACAAGAAGAGAGGAAGAAAGCCCACTTCACCAACCAACCACTAGCCTATATAAGGAAAACCCCTCACACATTTGGCACTAGTTTCATTTCCCAGTTTCTTCTTTTCTTCTGTAGGAAGCCAACACCCCTAAGGTGTTGGTGATTTTTCATTTTGTTGAATCCTTAATCTTGTAATCTTTTAATCTTTTTCCTTTGATTGTTTACACATGAATCATCAATATAATCTTTCCATTTCATCTTGTTCATCTTCTCTTTTTATTCAAAGTTTTAAAGTCCTTGTTTGATTGATTTTGATCTTCAAAAGTTAGTAGGTTTTGTGTTTTTATGATTGGGATTTGATGTTTATGGTTAGTAGATGATTTGTTATTAGTTTTGTTTAAGATTTGTTTAAAAACTTGGTCGATTTTTGATAAATTCGTGTTCCCCTGTTTTAAATTTCTGTCTACTGTTCTTCATCCCCAGTTTATTCCGGACAGTCTTCCTACCTTGTCCCTTATTCGGAATATCTATTTATTCCGGATAGGATCAATATTCCGAGTAGTGTAATATTCCGCATAGCCAATTTATTCCGAGTAAGTCCAATATTCCGCATAGCATGTTTATTCCGCATAGAGCCAGTTATTCCGCATAGCCAATTTATTGCGAGTAAGTCCAATATTCCGCATAGCATGTTTATTCCGTATAGAGCCAGTTATTCCGCATAGCCTAAATATTCCGAATAGCATTAATATTTCGGATGGCATATATTCCGAGTAGCCACATTTATTCCGGATAGGACAATTATTCCGAATAAGCTTTTTATTCCTCATAGCCATTTATTCCGCATTGTCATATATTCCGGATAGCACCACTTATTCCGAGTAGGACTATTATTCCGAATAGAGCTAGTTTTCAGTGAGTTTATTTTACTGCTTTATCATTTAATTGTTTAATTTAAATTCAAGTTTTATTTAAGTAATTGTTTTGGTTTAAATCTTTATTTACTTCATTCATTTATCTTTTTAGTAGAATAGAAAACCAAACCCCCTATTTGTCACCAAGAACAATCATTCCACTTTTTGCTGTGATCAATTCGAGAAGATTCCGAGATAATTCTGAACCTATATCAAAAAGCCTTGTATCAAATGGCGCCGCTGTCGGCTCTTCTCGTTAAGATTAACAGCTTTTTGTGAGAACTTGGATTTTGGGATCCGTTCACCGTGAACGTTACTTTTTCATAAAAAATTTCAAAAACCCTAAAAAATATAAAATTTTCAAAAATACAAAAAAAAAATTAAAAAACCATAAAAACCAAAAATATTTTTTGTTTGCTCTGTTAGTTCTTTTGCAGGTGCATGCGTACACGATCAACGTCTTATCAAGAGCCCGAGCCTCTCGAAGACTTAAACATGGCCGGTGTACAAAACAACAACAACAATCCACCTCAAAACAATAACAACAATAACAACCCACCTCTCAACAACAATAATAACAACAACAATGAGCCTCTACCGGACAATCGCCGGATGATTGAACTTCTGCAAGCACATGTAGACGGCAACAATGATCCAATTGTCATACCCGCGGTTGCAGCCAACAACTTTGAGCTCAAATCCGGCTTTATCCAGATGGTCTCTGCTCAACCATTCTTGGGGCGTACCATTGATGATCCTCATGACCACATCAAGAGATTCTTGCAACTCACGAATAAGGTCAAATTCAATGGTGTTCCACAAGAGGTAATCCGTTTACAACTTTTTCCTTTCTCCCTAGAGAGACAAGCCCGGCATTGGCTTGCAAAGGAACCGCCACAAAGTATTCTGACGTGGACGGATTTGGAGACCAAGTTTATAAACTACTTTTTCCCACCCTCTCGTACTACCGCTTTGCAGAATGAAATCATTAATTTGAACAAAAGTACGATGAATCTTTTAGTGAATCTTGGGACCGTTTTAAAGATCTTTTAAGAAAGTGCCCACAACATGGTTTTACCAAAGTGCACCAAATTAATACTTTTTATAATGGTTTAAGCATGAATGACCAAGATTCACTAAACAGTGCCTCGGGGGGGGGGGGGGGTAATATTTTGGTTAAGACTTCCAATGCCGCTTGGGATATCATTGAGAATAAGTCTCGTGTGCAAACCAAGAGTGTGCGGACCAATGCCGCTAGTGCTAGTACTAGTGACAGCGACAAGCGACTTGACAAAATTACTACGCTTCTTGAATCGCTTGTTACCCACACCGCTAACAACACCAACATCATCAATACTAAAAACGCTCAAGTCAATGCTGTAAGCCAACCATGTGAAATCTGTGGGGGTCCTCACTCTTACACCACTTGTACCGCCACCCAAGACTATACTTCTGAGAATGTGAATGCAGCATACGGTACCTATCCTCCGGCCGCTTATCAAGCTCGTCCTCAAGGTGACCGCAACTTGCTCAGCTACCGCTCTAACAACTTTCTTTTCCCGCCCGGTTTTCCTCCTAACAACCCAAACCAACAACAAAACCTCAATCGCCCTCTTCAACAACAACAACAACCTCGTGCACCATACATACCACCTCACAAACAACCATATCCACCTCAAAGAAACAACCAAGTTTACCAACAACCTGCTTATCAACCACCCGCCTACCATGCTCCTCCTCCGAACCAACCGACCGCATTACACCAAGATGTGGAAACCTACATGAGGACCAATGATGTGATTGTGGAAAATCTCCAGCGGGAAGTGCTCAACTTGAAAGCAGACATGGTGAAACAAGGAAATGATCTGAGAGCTGATATGAGAAACACTTTGGCAAGTCAAACGAATAACTTAAGTAACATGATGGCTGGATTCTTCCAAGGTAATCAACCCTCTTCTTAGGGTACTCTTCCGAGTAACACCGTTGCGAATCCAAGAGGGGAGATGAAAGCAATCATCACTCGCAGTGGCAAAGGTACCAAGGAACCCGAGCTTCCTATACCTCCACCGGTGATTGTGACTAAGGAAAACGAGTCACCTGCTCCTATTCCTCATCCTTCTATTTCCCCAATTCCTCCACCTCTTACTTCTACCCCTCCTCCACCCAAGGATGTGAGTGATCCTATTCTCCCAAAGCCTTCCTCTTCTTCCGATATACCTTATCCTTCAAGGTTGAGGAAAGAGAAGCTTAAAAGCAAGGATGATATTCAGGTTTCGAACTTTCTCAAAATGTTTAAACAATTGAACTTCAACATCTCCTTCGCTGAGGCTCTCGCTCACATGCCTAAGTATGCGAAAATGTTCAAAGATCTTCTTAGCGACAAGGAAAAGCTTCTTGATATTGCTAACACCCAACTTAATGAGAATTGCTCTGCAGTGCTCTTAAGGAAATTGTCAACCAAGCTTGGTGATCCGGGTCTCTTCTTAATCCCTTGCAACTTCCCGAGAGTAGAGAATTGCATGGCCCTAGCCGATCTAGGTGCCAGTATTAACTTAATGCCCTTAAGCGTTTGGAAGCAATTATCTCTCCCTGAGCTAGTCCCCACCAAAATGACTTTGGAATTAGCTAACCGTACGGTTGCCTATCCAGTGGGGATAGCCGAAGACGTCTTTGTAGGAGTCGACAAATTCACTTTTCCTGCCGATTTCGTCGTTGTTGACTACGATATGGACCCTCGTGTGCCATTAATCGTTGGTCGTCCATTCCTGAGGACCGGTCGCACTCTCATCGATGTTGAAGCCGGTGATCTTATCATGAGAGTGGGTGACGATAAAATCGTTTTCAACATGGGAAAGCTTTCTAAACAGCCTTATTCATACGAGAGTGTTAATTGTATTGACGTTCTTGATGAGGCTTGTGAAGAACACTTCAAAGATGCTTGTAAAAGTATTCCTACCTCTCTTCCCAATGTTGAGACCGTTTCCTCTATTGACTCATCACTATCTCTATTTGGAGAAAGTGATTTCCTTTGGAACGATTTGGAAGCCACCATGGGAGATGTGAACTTAGAACATGATGATTCTCCCACCGATTGGGATGAAGATCTTCGCCTCATTGAGAACCTTCTTAAAGAAGACGATATTTCTCCACCATCTCCCAAAGCTATTGCTATCGATGCACCGACTTTGAATACGCCTCCCATCGAAAATCCTTCGGATTTAGACCTTAAGGAGTTGCCGCCCCATCTCGAGTATGTGTTCCTTGAAGATAAGAAGAAGTCGCCCGTCATCATTGCTAAGGACTTGAACGAAGAAGAAAAATCTCGCCTCATCGCCGTGCTTAAAGATCATAAGAAGGCAATCGCTTGGAAAATTTCTGACATCCGCGGAATTAATCCAAACTTTTGTACTCACAAGATTCTCATGGAAGATGACTTTAAACCCGCAATTCAGAGCCAAAGAAGGGTTAATCCTCGTATTCATGACGTCATCAAACAAGAGGTTATCAAACTTCTTGATGCCGGCTTGATTTACCCTATTTCGGATTCGCCGTGGGTAAGTCCCGTCCATTGTGTGCCCAAGAAGGGCGGAATAACCGTTGTTCCCAATGAACACAACGAGTTGATTCCCACTCGTCTCGTTACTGGGTGGAGAGTTTGTATTGATTATCGAAAACTCAATGATGCCACGAGAAAAGATCATTTTCCTCTTCCTTTCATGGATCAAATGCTCGAGCGTCTAGCGGGTAATGACTATTACTGCTTCTTAGACGGTTTCTCCGGGTATTTTCAAATTCCCATCGATCCCAAAGACCAAGAAAAGACCACATTCACTTGTCCCTACGGAACATTTGCTTACAAACGCATGCTTTTGGTTTATGTAATGCTCCTGGGACGTTCCAAAGGTGTATGATGGCTATCTTCCATGACATGGTGGAAGACACTATGGACGTATTCATGGATGATTTCTCGGTATATGGCGATTCTTTCTCTGCTTGCCTTGCCAATTTAGAACGTATGCTTAAGCAGTGTGAATACACTCGCCTTGTTCTTAATTGGGAAAAATGCCATTTCATGGTAAAAGAGGGCATCGTGCTAGGACACAAGATCTCCAAAGCCGGTCTTGAAATGGACCGTGCTAAAGTAGATGTTATCGCTAAGTTGCCTCCACCTTCAACCGTGAAGGGTGTGAGAAGTTTCCTCGGTCATGCGGGCTTCTACCGTCGATTCATCAAATATTTTTCTAAAATCGCTCGCCCGATGACCCACCTCTTAGAGAAAGATACTCCTTTTATCTTTTCCAACGAGTGTATTGAAGCCTTCAACTTGCTTAAGGATAAGCTTACTAAGGCACATGTCTTGGTTACCCCTAATTGGGAGCTTCCCTTTGAGTTGATGTGCGATGCTAGCGACTTTGCTATTGGTGCGGTTTTGGGTCAAAGAATGAATAAACACTTCCAACCAATCCATTACGCTAGCAAGACAATGACGGGGGCTCAATTGCATTACACGACAACCAAAAAAGAGCTTTTAGCTGTTGTCTATGCCTTTGAAAAGTTCCGCCCCTATCTTGTCCTTTCCACCACAATCATTTACACCGATCATTCCGCGTTGAAGTACTTGTTAACTAAACAAGATTCCAAACCAAGACTTCTTCGTTGGGTTTTGCTACTTCAAGAATTTAAAATCGAAATTCGTGATAAGAAGGGAGCTGAAAACCTAGCCGCGAATCATCTCAGTAGACTTGAGGATCCTTATCAAGGGGAACATCCGAACAAAGAGATCAATGACTCTTTTCCCCTGGAAACCTTAATGTCTATCAACTCGACTTCTGATGAAACCCCGTGGTTTGCGGACATTGCAAACTACTTGGCGGGTGGAATTCTCGTCGACGGGTTAATATCCCAGCAAAAGAAAAAGTTCTTCAAAGACATTAAGACTTACTTTTGGGATGACCCGTATCTATTCAAAAAATGTGCTGATTTGATTATTCGCCGATGTGTTGATGGACCGGCAGCTTTAGAAATCCTTGACGCTTGCCACAAAGGACCCTGTTGGGTCTACTAGATGTAGATCTTGCAGCCTGTCAGGACCGGTGAATGACTTCTGTAATCACAAGTCAAATCACAAAGAGACTCTATACACAATATGAATGTAGAATATAAATATAATTAAGAAGAACAGAATAACTATAAAGACTTGATCCTTTCTAAGGATTTCTAATATTGATAATGACTAGAACTACGTTTTGTGAAGGTGTGTCTAACCCTTCTGCCTAAGGTTCCTTTTATACTACAAGGAAACCTTAATACATCATTAAAGAAAACGTGTAAAACTGATATGCATATCCTTTCCTAACATATCTCATGCATATCCTAACATAATATTAAGTAAATAATAAAGTTTGACTTCGACTAGGACCAGGAGCAGGACTTGCTCCTACTACGACTAGGACCAGGAGGAACTACATACCTCCTAGTCTACCTATTACATAGAACTATTACAATGGTCCTAACAATCCTCCCCTAAACTTGAATTTGACCTGTTGAGTTCAAGTTTCCTGGAAAACGTGCAAAGAAAGCCAGAGGATTGTATCAGCAAAACAAATAGCAGCATCCAGAAGATAAGAATCAGAGTAACAGCCGCAACATGAAACACTAGAAGCTTCTCCAAAGCTTGTAACAAATCAGCATCGTGTTGAATCTTGTCAGCAACATGAGCAGATTTGATGAGCCTTTACCAAGTAGCTACTCGCTCTTGGGCTAGCTAGTCATTCTGGTGGAATAAGCATCACCCTGGGAGACTAGAACCCAGCCCAACTCTTAGAACGTGAATCAATGGTGAGTGGGAGTACCCTAATGATTTTAGGCAAACCATCACATCCGTCAACGGATTTGATGCGTCTTTACCAGAAGTCGTACCCCTCTGGACTCGCCAACTCTTAGCAATGAAGCATCGGTGAGTTGAACACCCTATAGCTTTAAGCAAGCTATTACAGCTATCAACGGATTTGATAAGATATTTACCAAGAGCCGTACCCCCTTGGATTAGCCACTTTTCAGTCGAAGACTATGGCAAGTGAAAACCATCCAGTTTTGGGTAACCTGGCAACCATCAACGGATTTGAGAATCGCACCAGGAGCCGTACCCTCAAGGTGAATCAACTTTTTATTTAGACATGGTAAGTTGAGAACCATTTGTTGTGTGGACCACGTCCAACACCAAGTGAAACCAAGTACCAGGACAAGCTCAAACCAGGAACCACATTGTGAAACAGCCAAGGGATATTATGTACAAGTATAAAAGCTAAACTGTGTTTAAAGTATAAGCAGATATTATATAAAAAGTATATGTGTTTTTTTTTTTAAACTATAAAGAATGAAATTCACCAATCACTGTACATATTGGTGAAAAGAATAAAAAATAAGAACAAATGAACAAAAATACAAAGCATAAACACTTACAACCCAATCACCTTACATACCAAAAGCTGCCTTCTTATCCGCTAGCAACCTTGCCTGAATACCCTCTACCAAAGCCGTGGCCATACTCGACTCATTCCCAGAAGGAGCAGTAGAAATTTGCAGGTGACTCGCCAACATCGCCTCCATGGAAGAAATAGTCAAAGGATACTCCACATCCGTCAGCATAAACACCATATGACCAGATTCTAATTCCAACATATGAACTCCATATCCAGCATATAGCTTCCATCGCAGAATCTCCCATTGCATTTGATCCTTCCATATGCCCGAAACAGGAGCATGAGGAGGAGGACCTAACATCAGCTTGAGATCTGCCCAGAAACGGAGACCAGGCCAGGAAGACACAGCCATTGGGTTAAACGGCATACCAGAATCAACAAGTCCATACAACGCCATAAGATCCATACGGTCAGCCCAAGACAATACACCCTGCAAACTCGTTGCCAATCGCACAGACCCATCACTCAAAGTAATCCGATGAGACACACCACCAGGAAGTGTAGTAGAATGTTCAACCGTATAACCAGTAATGTTCCCATTGCCCAAGGGCAAGTCAGAATCGCTGTCGGAAGCTGCATCAATTAAATTCTCAGGATCACGCTTCTCAAAAGGAACTGTCTTACCACGGCGAACACGACGAGCTTGTTTCTGGCGAATGGAACGTCGAGGTGTGGGAGCAGAAGGTGTTGATTCAACCTTTACCTTAACTTCAGCAACAGCAGGGGAAGCAGTAGAAGTAGACTCATGAACATGTCCACCCAATGGACCACTAGGAGCTGCATCAGAAGTAGGATTAGGTTGTGAGGCAGGAACTGGTGGTGATGAAGATGGCACATCAAATGTAGTAGCAGTAGGTGTGGTGGTATCAACAAAGGTGCTTGCAGGAACATGTGTGGTGGTAGGAGTAACAGGTGTGGTGGTGGAAGCATGAGTGGTGGTGGTAGTAACAAAGATGGTAGGAGCAGGACCAGCAGTAGAACCCATAGGAGCAACCAAAGGTGTAGTAGAAGGACCAACAGAAGTAGCAACAGAACCAAAAGTACTACCAGCAGAACCAGGAGTGGGTGCAGACGAAGGACCAGTAGAATCAGCAGGCATAGAAGCAGTCACACCACGAGGATGGTAAATAAATCTTTCCGGAATAGGTTGACTCTGACGCTTCACCATCTTTTCATAAAGGGCCTTTAGCTCATCAAAAGTCAAAGCCCGCACCCGAGCCCAAGTCCAAGGAGCATTAAAATGAGCAGCAGACTGAAATTTCACATAACGCTGCATCTGCTGACGCTCCTCAGCCCGAGATAAAGGTCTGTTCCTTCTCTGTTTCTTAAGTTCTGCAGCAAGAGCCAACTGGTGCTTACGCATCATTACCATAGCACGCGGAATACAATTGTGTTCATCAACATCATCACCCAAAAGATCTTTAAACTGAGCATAATCCCGAGTGAGAACAGTCAACACTTGCATCCATTCACCATCACTCCAATGCATGGCATCATGCTGAATTTGTGCACGCCTGCGCTCTCGAAGCTCTTCCTCAGCAGCCCTATCCGCCTCATCAATCTCAGCCTGAACCCGACGAGCAGCCTCTTCACCAAGCCTTTCTTCTTCAATCTGTCGATGAGTACGCTTGCGAGATGGAGATGGAGCATCAGTCATTGGGGCTTTTCCCTTCGGATCATGAGAGGGACCAGCATGAGAACGATCAGCCGGATCAGAATCACCACCCATAGAAGGGGGAATAGCACCAGGAGAAGGAGCATTGGAGGACGTTGGAGGAACCGGCAGATCATCATAAACTTTATTAGCAAAGGCAGCCTTTGCCAACAACGTCAAGCCATCCTCAACATTCTCCGCACCCTCATCCTCAGAATCTGAATGAACCACATGCTTCTTGCGACGACGTTGTTGAGTCTCCAACGCCTTAATGCGATCAGCCAGAGGAAGAACAAACTCCCTTGTAAGCTTCCGATGTTGGTTTAAGTCAGCTTCCAAACAAATCATCCTCTCATGATACCTGCGCATAAGATCAAGCAAAGATATCAGTGTAGTAGGCTCCTCCGCCTGCCCACCAAGAGTACTTGGATCAGGGAAAGCATCACGGGAGCCCGAAGCAACATGTGGGTCAACTTGTGGAGAACTAGCATCAAACGGGATATCAGTCGAGTGCGGGGCAGGACTAGGAGGTGGAGTCTCCACAAATGGAGACCTTTGTGGAACCGAGGAAGGACCAGCCTTGGTAGGAGATGGTGTTTCAACCACTACCTCCTCAACTAGCTCCTCCTCTACCACAGGAATGGCACCAATAGTAGGATCCTCCTCCTCCATGGGGTCATCATCTATTACAACAAACTCAGGAGCCTCCTCCTCCTCACCCATAGGACCCTGAGCCAACCCTAACATGGCTTCAGTCAGGGGCCTCCAATCCCCAGTAAACCCATTCATCATATTGTAATACACTCTAGCTGTAAGTTTAGATGGCACATGCTCAGTCCTATCACGTGGAATGCAAACAAGGATTTGTTGAAGAAACCTAGGGTACATAAGAAATTTCTTCCTCGAACCAGCAGTAGAAAAATTACTAGCCATCCCCTCAAATAGATAATGAGAAAAATTAAACACTCTACCTTGGGCTAAACAAATAAGACCAGTAGCCAAAGGAGTAGGGAAGGCATCCCAACTCCCAGACTTGGGACTCATACAATGGATTAAAAAGTGAACCAGAAGCTTCCATTGGGGGGAAAACCTATTTTTCTGGAAGTTAAACTTCCCCCCATGTTCATAACCTATAGCAGCCATTCCCTCCAATACTTCCGAATTGGGGATTGATTCAACACCCCCCTCATCCTGAAGATGAAGAGAAGAGCGAATAGAAGCTTCAGTCACCACATATGCACGTCCATCTATGGTAGCATGGAGTGCACGTGGACGTCCAGCCACATTCACAAGTTGAGCAGACGCCCAAAATTGACGGATCACACTATCATATATGGTGGGACAGACAGTAAATGCAAACCTTAAGTTAGAAGCTTCAATGAAATCCAAGATGTCAGCAAAGTGTTCACGATTTGGACCATCACCCAGATAAGCAACACGGTTGTGAGCAGGTTGGTAAGCAAGAGCAGCCATGGATCTTGATGAATTGATGGAAGAAGGATTGGGATTGGGGTGTAGAGAGTAGAAGCGGTTTTGTATGTGTGTTAATTGCAATGAGTGAGTCAAGGGTGTATGTTGACCATATATACAGAAAGTAGTAACTGTTCATTGACCCCTATTAATGGGGGGTTGCCCTTTCAAATTAAACCATAATTGCAGAATAACCACTTGCCCTTTTTAACATAATAACCAACTCCCAATTAACTTGCTGAATTCAAACTTGTAAATACCAGTATTGGGAGCGTTGACCAAAAGTCAAAGCACACAATGGTCAAACCAGGAGCAAAACGTGATTAACAAAGGACAACAGGAATGAACAGTATGCCAGACCAGTACCAGGAGCCAAACACCACGTGACATGGAAGGATTTTAAACCACCAGAAGGCAACCAAGCATAACTAGAAGCTGACCAAAGAGGACCAGAAGCCAGTCATGTAAGGCCATATCCACCAGAAGAGAGCAAAAATCCTCCATCATAAGCACCACACACCAGCATAACCAAGAAACTATGTTGTTAAATACTATGAATACGTTAGTCTGACCTAATATGTACACAAAGCCTCCCCTTAGGCTTTGCCTCCCCTCAATCATAGACCTCAAGGATTGACCATCCCAATATGAACCACCAAGTGGTTAAACCGAGGACCATCAAAAGCTTTAGTCAGCAAATCAGCAACATTGTCATCCGTATGAACTTTAAGAACCTGTATCAGCTTCTTCTCATTGGCATCCCGTATAAAATGATGCCGAATCTCAATATGCTTCGTCCGCTGATGAAAAACAGGATTCTTCACAATGCAAATAGTGCTTTGATTGTGAATAAAAATTTTGGTATTCATAAAATTGAAACCATAATCCAACATCTGATTTTGGATCCACAAAACCTGTCCACAACAACTAGCAGCCGCAACGTATTCAGCTTCTGTTGAAGAAGTAGCTACGATTGTCTGTTTCTTACATTGCCATGAAATAAGCCGACGACCCAAAAATTGACAACCACCAGTAGTAGACTTCCTATCATTATTAGCACCAGCATAGTCACTATCACTATAGGCTTCTAGAACAAAAGGAGATTCTCTGGGATACCATAGACCCAATTTTGGTTGAGCCTTGATATACTTGAAAATCTTCTTTACTGCATTTAAGTTCGAAACCGTTGGAGTCACCTGGTGTCTAGAACAAGCACTTACGGCAAACATAATATCCGGACGTGATGCAGTCAAATACATCAGAGAGCCAATCATAGACCTGTACATGTGAACATTTACCGGGGGGTCTGGCTCATTCTTAAGTTTGATTTTAGCAACTTCATAAGGAGTTACTGCTGGTCGAAGAGGATCCATGTCAAACTTCTGAAGAATCTCATGGACATATTTATCTTGACTGATGAAGATCCCATCCGATTGTTGCTTAACCTGAATACCAAGGAAGAATGATAGTTCTCCCATCGCACTCATCTGAAATTCGCCTTGCATCAAGTGTTCAAACTCATCACACCACTCCTTCCTTGTAGAACCAAAGATAATGTCGTCCACATAAACCTGAACAAGGATAATATCCTTGGAATTCCGCCGAAGAAATAGTGTTTTGTCAATAGTACCTCTTCTATAGCCATTCTTTAACAAGAAAGTGGAAAGGCGCTCATACCAAGCTCTAGGAGCCTGATGTAACCCATAAAGAGCCTTGACCACCTTGTAGACTTTCTTGGGATGAAGTGGATCTACAAACCCCTTAGGTTGAGTAACATACACTTCCTCGTCAATTTTGCCATAGAGAAATGCACTCTTGACATCCATCTGGAACACCGTAAAGCCAACATATGAAGCAAAGGCCAAAAACAGACGAATGGCCTCGATCCTGACAACCGGCGCAAAGACTTCAGTATAGTCAATGCCCTCAATTTGAGTGTGTCCTTGTGCGACAAGCCTAGCTTTATTCCTTACGACAATTCCTCGTGCATCCTTCTTGTTCTTCAGAATCCATTTGGCATTGATAGCTGTCTTTCCATCTGGTAAGTCAACCAGAACCCAAACATTCTGAAACAAGAATTGCTGCATTTCCTCCTGCATAGCCTCCACCCAACTTTGATCCTCAAGTGCATGAGAAACAGACCTAGGTTCCACCTGTGAAAGAAAACAAGCAAACAAACAGTGTTGAAAGTCCGTATGATTATTACGCTTTTGATCCTCAATATAGCCCACAAGAGCATGATGATCAGACGAGGCCTTCTGCTGCATTATGCGTGTCTTGACGGTAGAACCAGGATCTCCAATAATTTGAGTGGTAGGATGATCTTTATGTGATTGCAAGACTGGATTGTAAGAAACCTCCACTTCTGGTGCCAAGTTATTGAGATCACCAACAAAGTCAGCATCATATGAAGCATTTTGGAAAATCCCATCTACCGGTTGTTTATGTATATCATCCAGCTTGGTAGAAGACTTCTTTTCATGGTTCCCCAAATCAGAAGGACTAGAGAAACGTGTATTGGAAGCAGACTCACTAGTCGGAGTACCAGTAGTTGATAAGCTAGCACTAGGAGCAGAAGCTGGAGTACCAGGAGAAACTTTGTCAGTAGGCTCAACCAAGGGAAACTCAAAACTTCCTTGAGCAGCTGCTTTAGTAGCTTCTTGTTGTTGCTTGAGAAGAGTGTCAAGAACTGCTTGGGAATCCTGTACATCCAATGGAGTTGCATCACCAGGAGGAGTAGGAGAAACCGTGGTGGAATAGGATGGAACCACAAAAATGTCATCCTCATCATCTGAATCAGAAAGACTAGAAGGAACACCTGAACTAGAAGTTGCAAACACTTGTGGTCCTGCATCATGGTTAGTTTTGAAACGAAAATATCCTAACGAATCACTAAGATAATCAAGATCAAAATACCATTCTGGACCTTTGCCTTGGATGTTTGACTTCTCCTCAAAATACCGGAGATTAATAGTTTCAATTATCCGTTTGGCTTGAAGATTGTAGACACGATACGCCCGAGAATGAGCTGAATATCCCACAATGTATCCTTCATCTGCCTTGCCATCAAACTTCCCCAAATAGTCACTAGTATTTAGAATGGTGACTGGACACCCAAAAGGCTTCAAATGAGCAATATTTGGAACTTTGCCCGTTAGCAGCTCATAAGGAGTCTTCTTGTGAGGATTGGTAATAGAAACTTTATTCAAAACATAACTTGCAGTATTAACAGCTTCTGTCCAGAACATGGTTGGAAGCTTGGAATCGGCAAGCATAGTTCTTGCTGCTTCTATAAGTGTCCTGTTATTTCTTTCTGCCACACCATTCTGTTGAGGAGTCCTAGCAGCACTATAATCTCTTTTGATACCCTTAGCATTGCAGAGTGCGATGAGGTCTCTATTTTTAAACTCGGTTCCATTGTCGCAACGAATACCTTTAACTTTCTTGGACAACTGATTCTCTATCAAGGTAAGAAAATCTCGAAGAATTGAGTAGGTCTCACTTTTGGCAGCCATGAAGAACACCCACGTAAACCTGCTATAACCATCAGTCACCACCAAACAGAATTGTTTGTGGTCAATGCTCCTGATGGAAGTAGGACCAAATAAGTCCATGTGTAGAAGCTGCAATGGTTCAGTAATAAGACTTAAAGCAGTAATGGCCTTGAAGGATGCTTTGTGTTGTTTGCCTTTGTTGCAGGCAATACAATTTATATCATTTCTAAACGTCTTGGGAGGTAAACCAGAGACCAGATTCAGATTGGCAAGTTTGTGAATGGTCTTGAAGTTCACATGTCCCATCCTTCGGTGCCATTTAGTGGCTTCATCTTCTGAGGCTTTTGCAACCAGACATGCTAGTTGACCAGTAGGGTTGACTTCATTCAACTTGATGCTATATAGATTGTGTCTTCTAGGGATTCTGAGTAAAACTTGTGATTCATCCGGAAGCTGAAAGTCTTTGGAAAGCACAAGTGCATCAGTATCGGTGAAGAGAACAAACTGCTTCTTGTCACAAATCTGAGATACCGATATCAAGTTGAAATGTTGAAGTGCTTCCACATAGTAGACCTGCTCAAAATTAAGATTTGGAGTCTTTATCGTTTCTTTGCCAGTGATTCTGCCTTCACCTCCACCAAAATAGACCTTGCCTCCATGAAATGGTACAAAGTTAGAGAGAAGACTTTTATTGCCAGTCATGCTCCTGGAGCAACCACTATCAACAATGCCTAGACTAGGATCCTGGTATGGAGTAACCTACAATAACAAGATAATAAAAATGCAAAAGTTAGTGTCTTAAGGGGACCCAAACCTTTTCAGGTTTGAGCCTGCCTTGTGGATCATTAGATGAATGCCAAGAAGATTGATGAGATCCACCATTGTTCCTTGGTTGTCTATGCATCATATGGGTATTATTATTTGACCAAGAACAACCTGCTGAGGGCTTAACAACAGTTCCCAAATTTCCCAAACAAAAATACGTGTGGTCTAAATTATGCGGATAGATTGGATTAAAATTTTGAAAATAATTACTGGTTGTTTGGAATCCACTATCTCTCCAATAATCAGACGCGAAAGGAGAGGATACTCTAGAAGTATTAAACATTGGAGCACTAGGATTAAGTCTTCTAGAGGCATAGGAAGCAGCTCCTGGTGAACCAGGAGCAGGATAAGCATGATTAACAGATGCATGTGTGTCATAATAATCACAATCTTTAATTAAATGAAAGGAACTGCCACAAACAAAACATGTTTTGAAAGACCTTTTATTAGAATGAGATTGTTTCATACTGCCTACTTTATTACACACTTTTCTAGGAAAAACATTCTTCCTAGGACTCAATAAACAAGGACCAGACACACTTGACTTGACAGCAACTTTTTCTTCCCACTTCCTAGCACCAGTAGCAGCATATTCATTCGACTTAAAACTTGTAGGTCTTGACTCGTCACTTGAACCATTAGATGCAGAGTCACCGGCTTTGTCACTGACAGTACATGAGACAAAGTCATTAGTATTAGTAGAACTAGTTGGGGACTCAAGCATCTGTGATTCATCCGAGTCATTATGCCATGAAGTGGGCATAAAAGTTCCAGTAAGAGGAGGAGGGACAACATGCATTTCTGATGCTGGTTTAAACCTATTGTAACTAGGTTTGCCCTCATCCTCTTTGTCGGCATCAAAGACACTTGAGAAAGACAAATCAAATACATCTTCTGAATCAATATATTTTTCAAATCCTAAGCCTCTTTTAGTTCTACCAGACATGCTACTATCAATTAATTTTGAAAGATTTTTAGGTGCCGTTTGCCATTTGTCAAATCTTAGCATTGTAGCATCTAATTTAGCTTGCATCTCCTCTTTTTCTTTGATACTAGCATCTCTTTCAGTTTCTGTATATTTAAGCATATTTGTAGTGTTTTCTAAATCAATGCTTAGTATCCTTATTTTATCATCATACGCACGTTGTGTATCTTGTAACCACCTCTTTTGTTGTTCCAATGTGTTTAATGAAGCCTTATAGGCTTGAACCTCTAAAAAATACTTATCATTTTGATCATTTACTTCATTAAATTGGGACAACAATTCTGTGTATTTATCATGACAACCAAGAGGACAATGTTGTACCTGAGGTGAGATGCCCATAAGAGCAAACTCGTCTGCTTCTTCTGCATCAGAGAGATTCCCAGCAATCATTGCTAACACGTCAGTCGAGGATTCAGCTGATTCCAGAGTAGAAGCCTGATGATCATTCCAGCTGACCATAGAGTCAACAGATACCAATGCCTTCCTGTCATCTTTAACCTCCTGAACCTTGAAAGCGGAGTACTTGCTCTTCTCCTGATCATTCTTGCTAGGGCACTCCCTTGCAAAGTGACCCTGTTGCTGGCAGTTATAGCATCGTACCTTGCTTCTATCGAATCTTGCTGGCTCTCGAGGGTTGTAATTAAATTTCCTTCCTGCTTTCTTCTCAAACTTGTGAACCCTAAGAGTAAGCATGGCCATCTGCCATTTAAGATCCATCTCATCCAGGTCAAGTTTATCGACCTGTTTGAAGTCATCAAAAGCAAGTTGTTGTTCAGCATTAACATCAGCCACAAAAGAATGAAGAACAACTTCTACCATACTACCAGACTTGGCAGCAGGATCAGGAGCAGAAGTATGCTGAATAGTATGCTGAGAGGAGACAGTATTGCTTGGGCTACTTGCATATGACATGGGACTAGATGCCATAGAACTCACAAAGGCTGAATTAGCAGGGGTGGGAAAAGAGTCACTAGGATATCCTCTCACATGGGGTTCGAATTTTCTGAGCCTATGAAACAGATCATCAAAGGTGAGATAGTCAAGGCCACCTTTGGCTTTGAGAGAGATCACCACCTGGTTCCATGAGTAGGGTAAGGCTTAAAGAAACCTTGCATTAATGTCACCATCATCAGGTTTTGACCGAAGTTGATTCAATTGGCTCAAGATCTTCTGGAACCTATCATACCCTTGATTTAGACCTTCAGTTTCTGAGATTTTGAATTCGGTAAATTCATCTCTCAGCATGGACCTTCGCATTTTCTTTGACTCCTCATTCCCGCCGAACCTTGCTTTTATGCCATTCCATATCTCTCTGGCATCATCCAAATGGTAGAAATCACCCATGTGATCTTCAGGAAGAGATTGAAGCAAAATTGTTTTTGCTTTTACCTCCTTCTGAATAGCTATGATTTCCTCATGAGATTTAGGGTCAAGAAGAGTAATATTACCGTTCTTGTCTCGTCCAGTAAGCTTCCTACTGTTCCCATTCAGAATGATCTTCCAAAGATCTTGATCAGTGTTGGTGATCCACCATTCCATCTTCATTGCCCAGTTATCATATTCACCCTTCTTCAGAAGAGGGAATTTTCCATTCGTGTTGGAGACCGTAGCCAGGATCTGCTGAGGTTGCACAATTTTAGGAGTGCTTTCTTCTCCTGTTTGAGTAGAAGTTGAGGCAGACATGTTAAACAGATTGTGAAAAATAAGAGAACTTGATTCTTCTTGTATAGAGACCCTTCCAGGCTCTGATACCACTTGTTGGGTCTACTAGATGTAGATCTTGCAGCCTGTCAGGACCGGTGAATGACTTCTGTAATCACAAGTCAAATCACAAAGAGACTCTATACACAATATGAATGTAGAATATAAATATAATTAAGAAGAACAGAATAACTATAAAGACTTGATCCTTTCTAAGGATTTCTAATATTGATAATGACTAGAACTACGTTTTGTGAAGGTGTGTCTAACCCTTCTGCCTAAGGTTCCTTTTATACTACAAGGAAACCCTAATACATCATTAAAGAAAACGTGTAAAACTGATATGCATATCCTTTCCTAACATATCTCATGCATATCCTAACAGAATATTAAGTAAATAATAAAGTTTGACTTCGATTAGGACCAGGAGCAGGACTTGCTCCTACTACGACTAGGACCAGGAGGAACTACATACCTCCTAGTCTACCTATTACATATAACTATTACAATGGTCCTAACAGACCCACCGGTGGTCACTTTGGTCCCAACTACACCGCCAAAAAAGTGTTTGACTCGGGATTTTATTGGCCCACCATCTATCGTCACGCTCACGAGATGGTTAAACGTTGTGATGCTTGCCAAAAACAAGGCAAGATCACACATAAAGACGAGATGCCTCAGAATTTCATTCAAGAATGTGAAATCTTTGATGTTTGGGGTATCGACTTTATGGGGCCATTCCCTTCATCTAAAGGAAACAAATACATCCTTGTAGCCGTTGACTACGTGTCTAAATGGGTTGAAGCCAAAGCTTTACCCACTAATGATGCAAGGGTGGTTTGTAACTTTTTGAAGTCGCTATTCGCTAGATTCAGTGTGCCTCGTGCCATTATTAGTGATCGCGGGACTCATTTTTGCAATGATCAATTTGCAAGAGTCATGGCTAAGTATGGTGTAAATCATCGTCTTTCCACCGCATACCACCCACAAACTAATGGCCAGGCTGAAATCTCTAACCGAGGATTAAAGCGAATTCTTGAAAGAACCGTGGGAGAGCATCGTGCCTCATGGGCTGATAAACTTGATGATGCTTTGTGGGATTTTCGTACCGCATACAAGACTCCGATTGGTTGTACACCATATCGTCTCGTGTACGGGAAAGCGTGCCACCTCCCCATTGAGTTGGAGCACAAGGCTTACTGGGCCTTGTAGTGGGCTAATTTTGATATCAAAAAAGCCGGTGACTACGCAAGATTCACGACTCTAAGATTAAGAACCGGGAGTTCCAAGTTGGAGACAAAGTTTTGCTCTTTAACTCTCGGTTGAAAATCTTTTCGGGCAAGCTGAAATCTCGTTGGTCCGGCCCATTCACCATTGCCCAAATTTTTCCATATGGTACTCTCGAGCTCGCTCAACCTAATGGACCTAATTTTAAGGTGAATGGCCAACGAGTGAAGTTGTACTTTTGTGAGGACATCTCTCAAGAAATGATTCCATCCCTCACTACGTTCCCCATGAACTAATTTTGGGTCGAGTCAGGCTCGTGACTCGGTTATCAAAAACAAGCGCTCCTCGGGAGGCAGCCCGAGTATCTATCCTTTTATGTTTTAACCTCCTAAGTGTAGGGGGACCTCTATCGGTACTTTGTGTTTGTGTGGTGATGTGATTACAGGGATGAATGAACTTTTGGAACCTTTGAAGAACCGTGCTCCCGGTTATCCGAAATCCGGTTCTATCTCTCAACTATCGTGATTCAATTTTCTTCATACTCACATTTGAAATTCATCACGTTAGTCGTCTCTTCCTTAACTTGAGTTAACCAACGTGCACAATGTCATAAGTGTAGGGGAGACTTTTCCCACATGCTTAAACATTGAGGACAATGTTTATCTTAAGTGTAGGGGGGACTTCTATCGAAGTTTTAAGTGGACTTTTCCATGAAAATGCCTTCATTTAACCGGAAAATCATCTTTTTCAACATTTTTCAAATTTTTTTATTAACTTTGGCCATTTAGTCGTAATTTTTAAATTTTTATCGCTGCTATCATATGTATATTTCCCGCAATGAAGTCAAAAATATTAATAAAGTGGTGTAGCTAGTTTTGAAATCTTTGACATATTAGGCCCGTTGCGATTATTTTGACTCAACCCGAATAGACTTATCTAAGTTTATTCTAGCTAGTATCCTTAACCATGTAGACCGTAATTGGTTTATTAGGCTAAGTATCCACGAGTCTCATTACTTGAGATTTTAAATTGTGGAGAACGAGAAATGATAGAGTAAATTATAAGTCGGTATTCTTGCACAAGCTCACTTGGTGTAATTATTTGCCTATTCTCCCATCACTTGCTAATAAATTATCTGCAATAAGTAAGGTCGTACGATTTGAAAAGTTACTTAGCTTCTAGCCCAAGATCGTTTAAAAGTTGCTCGATAAAGATAAGAGTTCATAGCCAAGGCATAACTTATGAAGCGGGGCGCGAAGATTGGCGAGTCCAAAAAGGCCTTAACAAGGCATGAGGATTCAATCTTATTGCTAAAGATCCAAAGTGATGTGAAAAGCATTATTCCCAAAATCAATATGTAGGATCAAGACTCACGACGAAAAGCAATCAACTCCCATAAAGATCATGGAGAAGTCTATCCGAAAAGACCCTAACAAGGTATGAGGATAAATAGATCCAAGTCCGAAAAAGGAGGCGGATCGTTGTATCTCAAAATCCCAATTAGAGATTGAAGAAATAATCATGAAGTCGTGGTCACCAAAGTTGGAGTACCCCTCAAAAGTCTCCAAGTGAAGAAACTCTATTAACGAAGAGAAGACCAGCATCTCAACAACGTCTCTCAAGATATGAAGTATGAAGTACATGCCAAATATCGGCCCGAGAGAGGTCTCAAATCATGAACCGAGTTATGCCAAGATATGAACTTTTCGATATCCCGAGAAGCAGTTTTAAGATATTTTGTCCTTTAGCTAACTATTGATCAAATCGTCCTACTTTGCTTTCAGCGTAAATAAACTATCGAAATAAGTCCAAAAATGCATCTTCATGATCATTCTAAGACAAAAATAAAATATAAGAGATACACCTAGGAATAAGGGAGTTTAAGCATATAATTAAGCCATGTGTGTAAGTGTTTGATTTGCTAACTTATAATAACAATGATCTCGTTTTTAAGCTTAGTTTGGGGAACGTGAAACTTGAGGGTGATAAATCTTCGCAGCACCAAAGCCCTAATGTAAGTCCTTGATCTCTTTGCAAGTTATTTCCATATAGCTATTTTCAAGTAAAAATGGTTTTCTATCCTTTTGTTTACTTTAAAGTTTTAATTTCTCTTAGTACTTTAATTTTTGTTTAGTAGTATTTTAATAAGGCCAAGGTTGATTGATTATGAGAAGAGTGTAAAATTGCTTTATCACTAAGCATTGCATGAGGGCATGGCAATGGTCAAGTGTAGGGGATTTGATAGGTGTGAAAACACCCATCCTTTTACCACTTATTTCTTACTAAAACAAGACCAAAACACGTGTTTAATATCATTTGTTTGGAATTATGCGTGGTTTTTGTGTTTATTGTGTTTTCAGAGCCAACCGGATGGATATTGGAGAAAACATGGGATTGCACGGGATTTATCGAAGAAAAAGACTCAAGACGAAGTCTATTGTCCAAGAGATGCAAAAGATTTGAAGTCAATGGGCCTATTTGAAGATTTATCGAAGAAAAGGACCAAAGATGGAAGATTTACATATGTCGAAGAAACTCAAGTCTATTAAACGAAGAAATTAAAAGACGAGTTGAATTTAATCGTCTACAAATCCCGAATCAGAATCGAAAATGACAACTTTTCTGAAAATACGAGAAGACAAGAAGAGAGGAAGAAAGCCCACTTCACCAACCAACCACTAGCCTATATAAGGAAAACCCCTTACACATTTGGCACTAGTTTTTCATTTCCCAGTTTCTTCTTTTCTTCCGTAGGAAGCCAACACCCCTAAGGTGTTGGTGATTTTTCATTTTGTTGAATCCTTAATCTTGTAAGCTTTTAATCTTTTTCCTTTGATTGTTTACACCTGAATCATCAATATAATCTTTCCATTTCATCTTGTTCATCTTCTCTTTTTATTCAAAGTTTTAAAGTCCTTGTTTGATTGATTTTGATCTTCAAAAGTTAGTGGGTTTTGTGTTTTTATGATTGGGATTTGATGTTTATGGTTAGTAGATGATTTGTTATTAGTTTTGTTTAAGATTTGGTTAAAACCTTGGTCGATTTTTGATAAATTCGTGTTCCCCTGTTTTAAATTTCTGTCTACTGTTCTTCATCCCCAGTTTATTCCGGACAGTCTGCCTACCTTGTCCCTTATTCGGAATATCTATTTATTCCGGATAGGATCAATATTCCGAGTAGTGTAATATTCCGCATAGCCAATTTATTCCGAGTAAGTCCAATATTCCGCATAGCATGTTTATTCCGCATAGAGCCAGTTATTCCGCATAGCCAATTTATTCCGAGTAAGTCCAATATTTCGCATAGCATGTTTATTCTGCATAGAGCCACTTATTCCGCATAGCCTAAATATTCCGAATAGCATTAATATTCCGGATGGCATATATTCCGAGTAGCCACATTTATTCCGGATAGGACAATTATTCCGAATAAGCCTTTTATTCCTCATAGCCATTTATTCCGCATGGTCATATATTCCGGATAGCACCACTTTTTCTGAGTAGGACTATTATTCCGAATAGAGCTAGTTTTCAGTGAGTTTATTTTACTGCTTTATCATTTAATTGTTTAATTTAAATTCAAGTTTTATTTAAGTAATTGTTTTGGTCTAAATCTTTATTTACTTCATTCATTTATCTTTTTAGTAGAATAGAAAACCAAACCTTCTATTTGTCACCAAGAACAATCATTCCACTTTTTGTTGTGATCAATTCGAGAATATTCCGAGATAATTCTGAACCTATATCAAAAAGCCTTGTATCAACCCCGCACGCCTTATTTTGATAGGTTGCGGCTTTCGTGTTTTCCCAGGCATCCATATCGTCGGTGATCGTCTTACCACTACCATTTCTACTCAGCTTCTGAGTACCGTGATTCACCTACCTCTTGGCTAAGGTGAGTTCATAGCCCCTTTTACTTGTACATGGTTTTTAAACACGGGGTGAGATTTTACATGGTGGAACACAACTACTTAAAACTGTATGCTATCCCGAACTTGTATGCTTTCCAACTGTTTTCATGATTATTATTGCTTTTAGTCTTTAGCCTTATGTTGCCTCTCCTGATCACGAACAGTTAATTTACTTGTGTTGCTAAGCGCGAATGTTGTGGGTGGATCCATCGGGATTGACAATCCCCGTCCCGATTATCTTGACGCATTTAACATTTGATTTATTACTTGGGTATTTAGGCTGAATACTCACCAGAGGAACTTAAATGAGTTAAGCTTCGGTTCATGAACTAAACATCAATAATATGTTTTGGACTATGGTTACTATACATAACCATTTTCCCTATTTCTTGTTACAAATGAATGCTTGTGTTTCACACCTTTACTGCTAAACCTATGAATATCACTCAACTTTATGTTGACGATTTTACATGTTTAATCTCATGCATTATTACTTAGCTTTGCTTGGATGGGAGCCCACATGATATTATCGTAGCTTGGAGATTTCTGTGCATATTAAACTTTGGTTTTATCTAAAAGCTGTCAGAAGTTATTATGTCTTTTGGTAACTATATGTTATAAGTCATGATGAAATAATAAATTTTCCGCATATAAAACTCTGGGACCTTTGTATAAAAACTCTGATCTTTTATGATGTAATGTATATGTTTTTATTACGTCAACTTTGTGCCAATAGTATTTCATTATTTATCGTACCATGACGTGGAACCTCCTTGTTGCCTAGTTGTTCCCTTGACTCATTCTGGGGGTCTCACAGATTGGTATCAAAGCGATGGTTATATGGAACTGAGTCGTTTTCAAAACCTAGTCTATAACCGACATTTCAAATATTTCATGTTTTAAGTGTCAATCATAAAATCTGCCAATGTTGTTCGATATATGCGCGGGTAACTTTCTAATCTCTATTATTTACTTTTAATTATCGTTGTAGTATTTCATCTCCTGATTACATGTTGAAATATTACATTACCCTAGTGACGATAATTACTATCTCTTTTCAAAGCTTTGTGCTTCATGAATTATTATTGGATATTACTTGATTACATATGCTCTTACTGCATTTTTTTTAATTCTTGTTCTTGTGAATTGATCTTGTTAAAATGATTTTATATTGTTATGACGTTACATACTTGTATTCGGAGCGCGTATGCTGTCGACTTTTCATATTCATTTTTCTGAGTACTATTGCTATCTTGTTTATGTGTGATATGACTGACCTCATATACTCGTTCATTTTGAACCGCTTATTTTCTTGACTCACTGTTACATGTTGTCGTATTCTCGTGATACCATTGTTCGGGATTAAACAAGTGTTGCTTTCAATGAAACTTCTGATTTTCATTTTACTATCGTGCGTGTTACTTTCATTGTTAAACCTCTCTAAATTATCTATTTAGATATACATATTACTTTCTGATCATTTGTGATTGGATGTCTTGAAAAATAGTCTATCGACCATTGTGTAGCTCAATGTTTCTTCGAAAAAGACTTAAGGACACCATGTGAGTCACACATCTCGAAGCATTCGTTGAATCAGTCTTGAATAATATCGTGGGTTTTCGTAATCTTGATTGACCTTTACGTCACCGTTTTACACGACAATTGTACATGAACTACATTTTATTTCATCGACCAATCTACGTTTCGATTTCGATTACAACTTTCGTTGTATCTAGGAAACATCATCGTCATCTTGTAATTCATCCTCTATTATGTGGCGATTGTTTGCAATACAATTCTACTTCTATGAACTTGTACCCTCCCTTTTCATTAAGCCTCCTTGCTCCGGTAGTGAAACCCATTAATGTTCCATTTCTTTCTTGGTATGTCTTGTGATTTTGGAAAATCACACCGCCAAGAGACTTTCATGCATTGCATCTTGAAACCGAAGACACGAATGTCATGTGTCGTTTTTTATTTCTTAGATTATCATTGGTATTCTTGAACCATTGTTATACAATGTTTTCCTGTGTATGTTTAATTATACAATCTATTTTTCTTCTTCTTTATGGAATCCACAAATCTTATGTGTACATTAATTATGGTTTATTATGAAGTTGGATTTAATTTCAAGATATGTCAAAAAATATACTTTTTGCAGAAAAGTTACATGTAATTTCACGATGTCGAGAAAGTATTTTTATAAACTTTAGACATAAAAATATATTTCTACTTGTTGAAGACGTTCGTTTAGGACATAAGACTCGACCCGAAAATCTTAAAAACGGGCAAGTTACGTTCATCTGAAATTATAAAATTTAAGAATTTGGTTCTGCGTATTTCAAAAATATCATTTTGTTGGCAGCTTTAATGTGAGGGCATTTTCATTCATTTATGATTCATTTCAAGTCTCGAGTAAACTAGAAAGTTGTCTGAAACGTCGTTTTACATCAAATTGCTTTAGACTTCGAGTCTTAAAAATGTCATTAGCAAGTCAATTGGTCCAGTCAGATCCAGAGGTCAAAACTGATAGAATTTAAAAATATGGTTCAAAGCGTTTTTGAGTTCGTGTGAGCTCGTAAGACTTTAACTAATGATATCTTACAACTAAAACCATTGATTACGTTTGAAAACATTAAAATAGTAACTTTGAGTTAGGTCATACATACATAAATCTTGAACCTTTGAAACCAAGTGATTTGATAAACCAATGATGAACTATATTTTTTGAAAAATGAGTACATATTTATGCGTCACTATTTACGTTGTAAATTCCTAAACATTCTTAAAATAGAAACTTTTCGGAGTAGTTGTACTATTTGGGAACTGATATTCTATTTTCTTAAAAGCTTACTTATGTCAAATAAATTACGGCATGAGCATATATGGATTCCTTTACCATTTCTTTTATAAATGACTTATTTGTCATTATATATTATTTTTCTTTTCTTCCATCGTACCACTGATTTGGGTCGAGGTTTGAAGTTCTTGTTTTCATATCTTTCAATATCGTTTCTGACATGTGTCTCATGAGGATTCCGGCTAAACCTTTTGAAACTTTATCAACTTGTAACCATTTAATTGATTGTCTTGAACTAATCTTTATTACCCCCATGTAACCCGCTCGCTATTTTACAAGTTACTATATAAACCCAAACTGGTATTGTTTGCGAATCATTTTATAAAATGTTCCACTTGGACCTTAATAAAATACTGGAATGTTATCTTATAAAATTAATTTATATTAATTTTACAATGTATTTCGCAAATTGTTCTACCTTGGTTCTATAAAGAAATCTAGTAACATTACAACTGTTGAATTAAATATCTAGCCAGTAACTTATTGGCGAAAAGTTTCATAAATTATTTTGATTCCTGTTTTTACAAATGGCATTATATACATATTTTAAATAATATGACCTGTAATACTGGTTTGACGAAGCTGAGTATCGCATTGCTAGTCCTAAATTATGCATGGCCTGATCGCCTATGCTTAATTTAGAAGGAGCCATGCGAGGCCGAATAGTAGTCACCATAAATATTTGGCCAGGAACCAACTTTTTACTTGTGTTTCTGAAAAAGTTAGATAAATGAAAATTTTGAAAATTTCACATCTTATGCGAGTAACAACAATTCGCGACATACACCTATGACCCCTTATCTTTTCTTGAACAAAGTACATGTCTCAAGCACATATTTCTTTATTCAACGATTTTTGTTTTACTTGTTACCTCATTTTCCTTCGTGATATAATTCTTGTTACCACTCGTCTAATTTCTTACATTGATACCAGACCTGAAAGCTTCAATGTTTTTATGCTTATTCATTAACCAACATTCTCTATCTATGTTGGTAGACCTTAGAAACATCGTTGGACGTGGATAATGATTTTCTTTATCCGTCATTATGTGTGTTAGACTATATCATCATGAAATTCATTCGTGTGAACTACGTATTGATTTCGCCCCTCATTGCTAATGCTTTCATCTTACTGGATTTACTCGCAAGTGACTTCTTAAGAATTTTCTGTGATTTGAAAATTTATTGTGTGGCTTTTCTCTTTCGATCGTGTATCGACCACCAAGAATTTAATAAGCCTTTGTTGGTGACACCAACCACACTCGTGAATTAATCTTGCTAAATCCTTGTTTCTTATTGTCCTTATCATCGATGCATCTCTCACGTTGTTAAGAATTTGGTCCAAATTACGTTTTATTCCCTCGTGCTATTACTCGTATACTAATTATTGATTATTATTCGTTTCAATACTTGTTTGCTATCTTGTCACCTTTTGAAAACCAGAATATGTCACATGTTTACCATGTGGTGCAGTAAACACCTTCTTGGGTTTCTAAAAAATATTATTAATTTTTAAGAACATTTTACACATTTTATCAAATGTTTAAAATACCAAAATAACCGTTTCAAGTTTAGTGTCAGATCTGTACATCCTCTTTGGTAAAATTTACAACTAATGTTTAAAAAGATGTCAAACTGTATCTTTTAAGGTATTTGATTTTATCATATTTTACTTTCAATATTATGAAATTATTAAAGTAATTTATATTTTCTAACAATGACTCTAAATAACTTGGAAACTCTGATTAATGGTAACGATAAACCTGAGCTTCTAACAGAAAATTCATGCAGTCATCCAAAAGTTCTTAAGCCGATCAGGATAACTGTTTTGAAGTGTTCTATTTTTGCTTTGAAAATCCTGATCAAGGAAAAAGATATAGCAACAGCTTACTCACTAAATATAGATAGTTTTAAAGTAATACCAAAATCTTAGACAACTGATTGTGACAACATGTATTTTAAATGATCATATGTAATTCATTTTTCCCTTCTATTTCTCTTGTATTCAGATATACGGTTTAAAATTATCATGTTTTACAGTTGTGTCATTTGCGATTTCTTGATGATTACCAATCTAGATTCACTTTAGCGCACCTTGTCCGTTTAAGCAATTCTTGTGTTCATTCTATCTCCTGATATTTCTCCGAACTGAGAGGTCATTATTCTAATCCAATTTTGAAACATTATTCGAAAAGGAGTTAAGAAACTGAAGCATAGTGAATTCTAATTGTTAAGATACGCCGTGGTGCAGAAATTACATGGGAAGCAATTAAACAGTTCTGAACTACGTACCTCCTTTTGTTTGCATCTTCTTCTGTCTCCAGTAGAACTCTGAGGGACCAGAGTTCCTTTAGGAGGGTAGACTGTAAGAATCCGTATTTTTCCCGGTATTATTTTCTTCTTTTATTCGTACTGCTTGAATTTTTCCAACGTATTTCATTTTCTTGAATTTTTTATATGTAAATCCTGAGATCATGATAATTTTAATAAATTATACATTGTTAAGTATTTTCTGATCATTGATAATACTTTACTTGAAATTATAAAAAATTTATTTTATTTTTCCATATTTATTTAAATCAAAATTTTTGATTTAAAATTACCCGCGTACATTTTACAATGAGTTTACTCAAAATCAATGAACAATGACAATTCCTAGTGATCGTGATACCGACGGATGCCCAAATTACATTTTTATCGATTGTTTCGATAATTAATTTTTCGACGATTTCGTTTTAATTACGTGTTAAGTCGTGTCGGGAAACCATATTATCATAATTTTGATGCATTTAAACTTTTGAAAAGTATTTTTACGAAACCCCAGCCCTGTAAATATTTTCAAAATTTACTAATAGTCATTTTCTATCCTTTAAACTATCTTATTGTTTTTAGGTCCAAAACTATTCCATATTTGCAATTCATACCCTAACCATGTTATATAAGCAAAATTCACCTAATTTATTTCATTCTTATCATACAAAAAAAACACAAAACAAAAAAATGCTCTCCCCCCTTGCTTCTAGCCGTGAGCTTCACCACACAAACCACCCAAGATCACCAATTTTTATTTTGATTCATCAAAATCTAAACATAAACCCATGTTCCAAATTGAAAGGTGAATCTTTTGGCATAGATTTTACACACATGCATAAAGTTTTCAAAATTCTTATGATTTTATGGTTTGGTTGTGTTTTGATCATTATGCATGTAACGATCATGCTATGATCTTGATATTTTTATCATAAAAAGGTTTTATTTGGATCTTTGATTTTTGTAAAATTTGACATGCAAGTGTTTAGGAGTTTGTTTGGTTGATGGGTATGATAGTAGGGTAATTTTAGAGGTATGAGAATGATTATATTTGGTTGAAAAATTGATTTGATATGATTTTTAAAGAGGGGATTTTGGACAACAGGTTAGAGCAGATCGTTCGTGGGTAAAATTTTAATAAAAGTTTGAGATTATAGGATAACATTGTAGTGGTTATCGAGACGCTCGTTTTGATATAAGATAGAGCTTCTAACTCATTACGGATCAAAAGTTATGCTAGTTTTAGTATTCGTGTACCGGGAGACGCAAATCGGCACAATCCGAAATTGTGGCTGATTTTGGGTCGACTCTCGGGGACTTTAGGCATGATTAGATAAATGATACTACTGGTTTTTAAGGTTTATAAACTTAATATGATGGGTCTAGTAGTGGGTTTAAAAGGCGGATTGTCAAGATAATAGTTTTAAAGTGGTATAAACGGTATTACAAAACAAGTATATATTCTGTCCCAAATTTAGAGCCGAGTAAAGTGTCGAGCTCATGAGTTTTAAAGTATGAACTTTGGCTCAAATTTTGGCAGGGTCTTATACAGGTTATAAGTGACCTTGACACCAAATTTCATCTAATCGGACAAGTCTAGATAGGGTAGATCGGTGTGTACATTCGGAGTGTACTTGCGGATTTGTATTTTGAACACGTAGTTCAATGCTTGTGTTGCGTGAATTTGAGTATTCACTATCGGACATGGTGGCTTACTCAAGTGTTTAGTCATTATATAAATGACTTAGCTACTGGTCCGAGTAAGGTAAAGCGATAGTTTGACTTGCGTTGACTTGGCGTCTTATGACGGGTCAATTTCAAGTGTACAAGTGTTTAAACAGGTAGTGTTGGATAAATGGGTTAATAAAGATTCATTTGGTTCGTGTCATTAGTCATGATATGAATACAGTGAAAATAATTAAGTCATATTATACTTGGTATATATCGATATTTGAGTTCGAGTATTACCCCGCACGCCTTATTTTGATAGGTTGCGGCGTTCGTGTTTTTCCGGGCATCCATATCGTCGGTGATCGTCTTACCACTACCATTTCTACTCAGCTTCTGAGTACCGTGATTCACGTACCTCTTGGCTAAGGTGAGTTCATAGCCCCTTTTACTTGTACGTGGTTTTTAAACGCGGGGTGAGATTTTATATGGTGGAACACAACCATTTAAAACTGTATGCTATCCAGAACTTGTATGCTATCCAGAACTTGTATGCTTTCCAATTGTTTTCATGATTATTATTGCTTTTAGTCTTTAGCCTTAAGTTGCCTCTCCTGATCATGAACCGTTAATTTACCTGTGTTGCTAAGCGCGAATGTTGTGGGTGAATCCACCGTGATTGACAATCCCTGTCCTGATTACCTTGACGCATTTAACATTTGATTTATTACTTGAGTATTTAGGCTGAATACTCACCAGAGGAACTTACATGAGTTAAGCTACGGTTCATGAATTAAACAACAATAATATATTTCGGACTATGGTTACTGTACATAACCATTTTCCCTATTTCGTGTTACAATTGAATGCTTGTGTTCCACACTTTTACTGCTAAACCTATGAATATCACTCAATTTATGTTGACGATTTTACATGTTTAATCTCAGGCATTATTACTTAGCTTTGCTTGGATGGGAGCCCACAGGATATTATCACAGCTTAGAGATTTCTGTGCATATTAAACTTTGGTTTTATCTAAAAGCTGTCAGAAGTTATTATGTCTTTTGGTAACTATATGTTATAAGTCATGACGAAATAATAAATTTTCCGCATATAAAACTCTAGGACCTTTGTATAAAAACTTTGATCTTTTATGATGTAATATATATGTTTTTATTACGTCAACTTTGTGCCAACAGTATTTCATTGTTTCTTGTACCATGACGTGGAGCTCCTTTGGTGCCTACTTGTTCCCTTGCTTGATTCTGGGGGTCTCACATTGGTTAAACCAATTAAAGAATTTACCCACAACTATTCACAACGTACTTTTGCTAGAACTCGGCTACGTACAAAGCAATACCCTTATTCATTGTGTTTCGGATGTGAATTTGTGATACATCACCCTTATGGTATAATTCAATTAATAATCGTAGGTAATTTCAATTTGACGCACAGGCGAGCCGGGAATTTGGTCAGCGACTAATGGCATAACACCTCCTTCCTTAACCGGGTACATGACCAGCGGTGCGTTAAACTCACTTTATAGTTTGTCAAAAGGAGTAGGCCGTTAGATTATTATTGCAATTCACCAATAAATGTAATCTTATGTAATTTAAATCTCTAACAAATCATTATTTTAATATGATTTAGTCCACATTATTTCTTTTCATAAAAAATCCTTGTTTACAACAATTAAACAATTTTAATATAAACAAGTAAAAAAACTAAATTATAAACACATAATAACAATTTATATGTGCAATAAATGAATCCAATATCAACATGCATACGATTTATTCAATAATCATCAAATCCAGGTCTTTATATTCCAGGTCTTTATATTCATATAAAAGTCTTCCCTAATTCTAGATTTATTGAATCAAATAATCACGTAGCACATAAAATCATATCAACATATAATTTTACGATGCATGAAATCATGCACGTTATCATGGAATCCCCACAAATATTAACAATAAATCTCTACGGATCGTAACCATACATGACATAACAATCAATCATGCAATTTAATCTAAAATTATCCCACATGTAATTTAGGGTTTCAAAGCAATTCTCTTTTTTTTCTTTTTTTTTAAATTCGGCCAAAAACCTAAAAAAATTTTAAAAACAAAACCCGACTTTTATGAAAACCTAAGAAACACGTAGTTTTAACTTAAAGCAATTATTAGTTAAAAAAAACTTTAGATTTTCGACAATTATAACATGTTAAAACCGCTCTCGATGCCACTGAAGGTTTATTAACCTCATAACAATTATATAAAACCTTAAACGAGATCAAAGCACAAAATAGCGGAAGCGATTTAACAAGATCATAATAATAAGACAATTATAATTAATCGAATTAGGGTTACATACCTTTACGCTAAAGCAAATCCACAAGACGAAGAAAGAATCACCAATTCGGGTTTATACCGTAATATACCAAGATATAGTCTAAAGTAAGACTATATTAAGATCTTGTACACACGTAATACAACGAGCTAACCGTGATTCTAGCACGTGAAAACCGAGCTACAACTCTTGTAAATGATCTACCCAACAACCCTAGAGAGGGTCTAGGACTAGATTATCAACACAATCGATCAACCAAGAAAACCAACCGAAAACCCCTTCGTGGTGTAACCTTACGATCGGCCAAAGAGAGAGGAGAGGAGAGGATTCAAGTTATGAAGATTATGAGGGATAAAGAGGTGTATTTATAGGCCTAAAATCCAATGTAGCCTAAGTAAATAAAAGACAACTCCCCCTTGGAGTCCTAACCGATCGATGAAACACCCCCATGTGGTGTTCCGGAACTTTCCGTCCTTCTTCCTTTTTATTCCTCTTACTATATATTATTTTAACACTCGTTAATACTTAACTATTAACTAATTAACGATCGTTAAAGTTATATAGTTATTTGCTCGGTTTAATTTAATAAATATAGTAAATATATTTATTAAATAAATTAACTCTTTACGTATTGAGTGCAATCCCGTAATCTTGAGTTCGATCCTATCACACGATTATTAAATATGAGTCCATAAACTTACAAATTATGCTTCTGAAATAAGATAAAAACAGTAACAAAATAGTCATCATCCATAAATTACATCAGTAAATGTTTCGCCATTTTCATATTCAACCAAAATCATAATGTTTGAGTAGAATTACAAAGTTAAATCATTTCATCACCATAAGGAAATGACTAAAGATAAAAGAGTCAAATTCCTAAAACTATGGATGTTGATCTCATGCATCAACATTTTTATTGCAAACTTGGCACTCGTCTTTGTCATTTTCATGCACTTGATCTTGATATTTCAGTCGAGAATCCTATGTTCTACTTCTTGGCATCATCTTTTTGTAGCTTACTTTGGCCTCACGACTCTTTCTCTTTGTTTTCACTTGTTTGTCCTTTAGATGATTGAGTTCTTTCAGATTCTTTGAAAATAACTTTCTGTACCCAAATAAAAAGATTTGATTTTAGTTTAACAGATTATAATATATGATATATTGCAGAAGCTGAATTTAACTAGATTATCATATATGATAATATATACACAACTAACTTTTAATTACTCACTAGGAGATTAGAGACTTGCTTGTATTTGTTTTCAAACACATTATTATATTATCATATATGATACATTGCTCAACATAGCCTACAGTTTCATCACAACTTTTCTAATAAGCTTATTCACATAACTCACCTTATGTTTATCCTACAGCTTCAACAAACTCTATTTATAAGCTTATTCACATAACTCTATTCTAATTCATATGCTTATTTCATATAACTCTCCTAATAAGCTTATTCACATTAATCACCTAAATAAGTTAGCTTATTATTTAGCACAATAAATTTAGATAACCTGAAGAATGAGATAAAGCCTTTTTTCATAATAAATTCATATAAGTCATCAATTAAGCTTAATTATAAGCTTATAAATTCACATGATGTTAATTTATAAGTTGAGAGATAAAATTTAAAAATCTCATGATTGTACCTGATCTAAATAAGAAGGAGTTGATCGATTTAGTCTTGATTGATCATCTATTATGAGGATTGATGATTGATTTAATCATCTCTCTGGTGATTTATAATCGATTGATGAGTATGAAGATGATGATGATGATGTAACGATCGTGCCGTTGCTTTAAAGAGAAGAAAAAAGATGTATGTCTTTTTTGATCTGGGGGTGGGAGGTGTTTGGTGGGATGAGTGAAATTACGAAATTGCCTTTCCGGCATTTTTTGATTAAAAAATAAGGATTTTGATTAAGGTTGGATGGAAGGTGGAGATTGGTCCCCTTGTATCCAAGGGATACAAAGTATCCAATAAAACCATTCTCGTTAAGATAATTAACAAATTTAAATGTTATATATTAACGACGTTTACTTTATTATTGAAGTCGGTTGAACCCCGAATCTCAAAAGTTTCACGCGATTTACAAAGGAGTAAATCATAAAAGTAGTATGAATGACGAGGATGTTTTGGAAGCTGCAAAAGACGAATATAGTTCTTTGTTTAATAGGAAAAAGTTCGCCTACAAACAAGCGTGGAGGATCCTCAAACAACACCCAAAATGGGACGGGGCAGAAAGCGTTGATGTGGATAATCACAAGGAAATATTTGGTCCTGATGCAACGATGCTACTCCTCGACCCGTCATAAAATCCCGGCCCACTAAGAAAACCAAATCTGAAACAACCGAGAGCACCGACGGAAGTTGCTCGAGGTCTATGAAGGACATTCTAAACGATGCATTACATAAAAAATGGGTCACTGGTAAATTCACGTACGATGCAAAAAAAGGCAAAGGAATTGAAGATGATGAAGATATCCGAGTTCTAGTTTCTCACGATTGATGCCGACTCAATGCCCAAACCAAAGAGGTCGTTTATCCGAAACAAACAAGAAGAAATAATGGCAAAATATTCAAACAAAAATTAATTTGTCGGAATTTTTTTATTTGTTGTGTGTTTTTAATTTTTATTTTTTAGGTTTCGTATCGTATTTTTAATTTCGTATTGTATTTTTATTCATGTATTTGTAATTTTTATTTTAATGAAATTAATTTTATTTTGTGTGAAAATTAAAAAAAAAATTAGTGGGTGGAACCAAAGTAGAAAGGAGAGAGAAATAGAATGAGTGACGGGATATTTTTATTACTAGTGTGACGTGACGTTGATATAACAACAGTAAAACAAAAGTGGAGAAACGTTTTCTCTTCCTACACCTTTTACTCTTATAAGATATACTGCATAAAATAAAAGTTGGCTTGATGTGTCACATTAAACTTTACACTAAACATTGTTGCAACTTATTTACGATCGACCTCCAGCTTTACATACAAAATTCAATTAGGCTCGCGATCCTAAACATCGCTAAACTACACTATTATTTCAAGTGTCAAACATTTATAAAACATAATGCATCTGAATTATAGACGGACTTATTAACGAGCATAATAACAACTTATAAAGGAACTCAAATAGATACATTACAAGTCGAGCTCGAACCAATAGTTAAATTTTCATTGCCAGAGCCTATAAATGAGTCGAGCTCGAGCGCGCGAGCCTGAGCCTGTATGACATATCACGAAACAAGCCCGAGTTTAAAAAATAGAACACACGTATTAACGAGCTTAAAATTGATATATTACAAGTAAAACTCGAGCTAAATTTCGACTTTTAATTGACAAATTGTATAAACGAGCTAGGCTCGAGCTTGTATAACGTACCACTAGCCGAGCTCAGGATTAAAAAATAAAACTCGAAGCTGAACTCGAGCTCAAGCCTAAATTAAGAGAGCCACGCTCAAGCTCAAACACCCTTGGGCTTGACTCGGTTAGAAGTATATACTACAAACACAGCTTTCGTTTCTAACCCTTACGCCTATAAATTGATGGAAGAGCAGCCTACCCACTGCAACCATCACCCAAGAAAACACAGGAACAAAAATGAGGTCAATTATATACACAACAGTATGTGTTGCGCTAGCAGCAATCCTAATAACGATCTTGATAGGCCCAGCGAACGCCTTGACATGCCATGTTACGGAGCTAGCTCCATGCGCTGCCGCAATCATATCATGGTCACCACTGTCAAAGCAGTGTTGCATGAAGATGAAAAAGCAGAAACCATGTCTGTGCCAGTACATAAAGAATCCAAGCCTGAAGGCGTACGTTTCGTCTCCTAATGCTAAGAATGTGTCTGAGACTTGTGGCATACCTGCTCCAAATTGCTAGAATACAACTTCACATATACGCGCTATCTACTATTTCTCATGCACTATTTTTTATTACCAGTACGTTATCCAATTAATGTTTGGGTAGTGATCGGACTAGCTTCAGTTATGATTCAATAAAGAGTTCACGTATGGTAATTTCTGAAGCAGTTAGCCTATTTCTGATGTAAATTTCAGTTTACATGTCCTAATTAAATATATAAGTTCTCTCCGTTTGACTGATTTTACTTTGTTAATGCTCGTTAATGTACTTTAAAGTATAAGTCAATAAATTTCATTTTACATGTCCTAGTTACGGGTGATAATGGGCTAATGGCGCTGTTGAGGATGTTCAACGATACGGAAATGCGTCTGATCAACAACATTTGACTAGTTTACGAGATTACATCGCAGCACAATGTCTCTGAACATTTTGTTTTGAGACAAAACAATAAGACGATAGAAAACATCAATTTTCCTAAATCAAGCTTTGGAAGACACCTCCAAACCATTTGGTGTTAGATTTCCTTTAGTCAGTTTATAATATTTTACGTAGTAGTTAAAAGATAAAAGTTCGAACAAATAATTATAGGAAACGATGTACACTTTTATTATAAAATCGAATTTACAATAAAATAACAGACATTAAATTGACAGAATTTAAATGACAGAAAGTAATTAACAGTAATGAAGAAAGCAGTAAAACAAAGACGAGGCACGTGTTTAACACGCTTCCCTTAAAACAGATTCGCCGTCTATTTCCCAGGGTACAACGTCTAAAGCTGTTGTACAGCCGGACTTAACAAACTTGCCTGAAAGATCACGGAAGCCTTGCGTGTTTCTGATCGACGAGCTACTGGAAAACTGTCTGATAATGGAGTAAGAAAAAAGCTGCGTTTTTTCTGATGTGAAAACTGAATGAGAATGGGTTATATTTATACTGAAAACTTTACTTGTTCTCAAAGAAAATATATACCACACTCAGGAAAATCTGTTATAACTAAAACAGATTTCCTGTCTGTCTTTTTAACACAAAATATTCTGTTTCTATATCTATTCCTAAATCTGCCCGCACCCAAGCCAGTTTTCGGAGCCGCATTCGTGTCCGCAGGTCGCGCGCTCGTGCACAAGTTCAGTAGCTTCGAACCCGTTTTTAGCCTAGAAATCCCACTTTCTGCACCCCCTGCGCGCGCGTAGGCGTGGGAGTAAAAACCCTCAAATGAATATTGTAGGGTGGAAACTAGGATTTCCTTATAAACATGTTTTCACTTCATGTTTCAAGCGATGTGGGACAAATATTCTTCCAAATATTATGTTTCACGTGACTCACTTTGAGACACGATATCTCATTCATATTAACTCCATATTGGACATACTTTAGCTCGTTGCGAAGCTCTCTTCGAGGAGAACGCAAAGCTAATAAGTACTAAGAATATATATAACATATACATATATAAAATTATGTCCAAAGTATTGCAAAAACCATATTTTGCAAAACATTTTCCAACAATCCCCCACATGAATGAGAATCGGTCGAAAACACACGAAAGTTTCGGCAAAATTTCTGCGGTTAAGTCCTGCATAGTATAGGTAGGTGTAACCCTTTGAACCTTCCCTTGTGAGATGCACCTAGTCTCCAAGATCTGAGTAGACGCGATGTCCTTGAACTCAGCCTCTGTTTACGTAGACGACAATACACACTCACACAAGACTCTCTCTGACCTTGTCAAGTCCGCATAGCCGTGTTCGTTATGGTCATGAACACTCGTCTGGTTCTGCAAGAGCTCTTAGAAATTGGGCCCCCACAATTTCCTTCGAAGCGACCCCACTTCTCTCTCACATAGGTGATTTCATCTTGAATCATTAAAAACATATGTTTTATGATTTCATCTTGAATCATTATGCTTTATGATTTCATCCTGAATCATTAAGCCATATGTTTAACCTCTCAACATGTCACATTGTTCTAGGAATGGACTAGGAAAGTTACTGTATTAAGTAACTCCCCCACATTGACGTGACTTCCACCACATTTCTATGATTAGGTTGTCCCATTGAACTCAAATCTTGGGATCTCCAGTCAACTGGGTTAGGTTTTCCTTCATAGAAACCCATTCCTTTAAGGGCTTTAGTCCCATTCCTTTAGACGACTTACTAACTAACTCTCTGCTTAAGCCTTTCGTAAGCGAATCCGCGATGTTATCCTTTGACTTCACATAGTCAATTGAGATAACTCCTGTTGAGAGTAGTTGTCGTACCGATATATCTCGACGACGGATATGTCTAGACTTTCCATTATACATTGTGCTATGAGCTCTGCCAATTGCCGATTGACTATCACAATGTATACTAATAGTCGTTACCAGTTCAGGCCACCTGGGTATGTCCTCTACGAATTGACGTAGCCATTCCGCCTCTTCTCCGCATTTATCTAACGCGATAAATTCTGATTCCATCGTGGACTTAGCTATTACAGTTTGCTTGGAAGACTTCCAAGATATAGCGGCCCCTCCCAGTGTAAACACATATCCACTGGTCAATCTAGAATCCTTTATGTCAGATATCCAATTTGCATCACTGTATCCTTCAATAACAGATGGATATCTAGCATAATTCAGTCCATAATCACGACTGTATCTCAAATAATGAAGTACCCTAGTCATAGCTTTCCAATGTGCATCACTTGGATTACTAGTATATCTACTCATCCTGCTAACAGCATATGCTAAGTCAGGTCGGGTGCATGTCATCAAATACATTAACATGCCAATAATTCTTGAATACTCTAATTGGGCAACACCTACGCCTCTATTTTTATATAGATGCAAACTGGTGTCTATTGGAGTTCTAGCTAGGCCGGAATCCCCCGCATTATGAGTATTAAGAATTTTGTCCACGTAATGTGCTTGACTTAATGCAAGTCCACTTTGAGTTCGTATGATCTTTATTCCAAGGATCACATCAGCCAAACCCATATCTTTCATGTCAAACTTTGATTTCAACATATCTTTAGTAGACTTGATCATCTTGTCGTTACTGCCAACGATAAGCATATCGTCGACATAAAGACACAAGATTACATATCCACTATTTGTGTCTTTGACATAAACACACTTGTCGTATTCATTAATTTTGAATCCACCCTCTAGCATGGCGTGATCAAACTTCTGATGCCATTGTTTTAGAGCTTGCTATAAGCCATACAATGACTTAACAAGCCTACAAACTTTACTCTCTTGTCTAGGAGCCATGAAACCCTCGGGTTGGTTCATGTATATTTCTTCTTCTAAATCTCCATTTAGAAAAGCCGTTTTCACATCCATTTGGCGAACTTCTAAATTTCTTAATGCGGCAATAGCAAGAATCATCCTAATAGAAGTTATTCGCGTAACAGGCGAATAAGTATCAAAGTAATCTAGACCTTCGCGTTGTCTAAAACCTTTGATCACCAATCTTGCTTTGTACTTATCAATGGTGCCATCAGCTTTCATCTTCTTCTTGAAGATCCATTTATAGGCTAATGGTTTACAACCAGGAGGTAAATCCACGAGCTCCCAAGTATGACTTTGTAAAATAGACTCTATTTCATTATTAATCGCTTCTTTCCATCGAGGTCCTTCCGAGGATTTTACAGCTTCTTGATAAGTGGGTTCATTTTCTACCATAAAAGAGACAAAATCGGGTCCAAATGATTTCTCGGTTCTCGCCCGTTTGCTTCTTCTAGGTTCAACCTCTTCTTCCTCGGGTTGATCTTGTCTCTCATCTTGTAGATCATTATCATCGCGTTGTCTCTTATCTTGGACAACTGCATCATCTATTCTAGATGTGCTTCCATTTTCCTTCTTTAAACAAGGAAATATGTTTTCAAAGAAGGACGCATTCCTTGATTCCATAACTGTGTTCTTGTGTATATCTGGATTTTTCGAATCATGTACAACGAAACTATACGCACTACTATTCTTAGCATATCCAATAAATATACAATCCACAGATTTAGGTCCAATCGTTTGGGTCTTAGGTGTCGGCACACCTACCTTGGCTAGACACCCCCACACTCGCAAGTACTGGTATGATGGTTTTCTTCCCATCCACAGTTTATATGGGGTTTCCTCTTTATCCTTACGAGGTATCTTGTTTAAAAGATAAGTACCCGTTAGAATGGCTTCCCCCCACATGTCTCGGCTCAAACCTGAACTTAACAACATGGCATTAACCATCTCTTCCAAGGTACGGTTCTTCCTTTCGGCAATACCGTTTTGCTGAGGTGAATAAGGAGCAGTAAACTCATGTCTAATTCCATGTTTCGCACATAGATCAGCAAAAGGAGACACATATTCACCTCCTCTATCACTTCGTACAACCTTGATTTTCCTACCGAGTTGATTCTCAACTTCGGTTTTGTATAGAACAAACTTGTCTATAGCTTCATCTTTACTTTTCAACAAGTAAACGTAGCAGTACTTTGTGCAATCATCAATAAACGTGATGAAGTACTTATTGCCACCTTTTGTGGTTAGTGATTTCAAATCACATATGTCTGTGTGTATCATATCAAGTGGTTCGGTTTTTTGTTCAACCGATTTGAAAGATGATCTTGTAAGTTTGGCTTCGACACAAGTTTCACACTTATAATTTGAATCAATATGAAAATTTGGTATGCCATTAAATTGAATCAAACGACGCATTGAATTAAAATTAACATGTCCAAGACGGCCATGCCACACATTAGAAGACTCAATCAAGTAAGCAGAAGAATTCATTTTATTGATATCATTCTTAACAACTATTACATTGAGCTTAAACATACCATTCAGGGCATACCCCTTACCAACATACATTTGATTCTTAGAAAGTACAACTTTATCAGACTAAAAAACAAGACGAAAACCAAACTTATTCAAAAGCCATCCGGACACAAGATTCTTGCGAATCTCCGGAACATACAAGACTTTAGTCAACTTGAGCTCTTTCTCGGATGTCATCTTCAAAATAACATCTCCTTCGCCCTTGATATTAGCAGTTGCAGAGTTTCCCATGTACAGCTTCTCTCCATTGTCAACCGCTCTGAAAGAGTGAAACATACTCTTGTCAGCACACACATGACGGATTGCCCCAGTATCAACCCACCAATCATTATTATTAGAACCTACCAGGTTAACTTCAGAGATCATGGTAACGACATCAGACACCATAGCAATCTTGTCCACATTATCATTCACCATATTAGCCTCGCGTGGAGTCACCCGCTTTGGCGCTTTGCAATTAGCAGCACGATGACCTGGCTTGTCACAGTTGAAGTAATTTCCTTGGAACTTCTGCTTCGCAATTCCAATCTTAGGAGCAAGGTACTCAGACTTCCCTTTGCTCTTCTTGTCGTTCTTCCCTTTTACAAAGCTCTTGCCTTTAGACTTTGAAGAAGACGAACCATGCTCAAACATATTTGCCTTGGCAGAATCAGGTGTATAAGTGTTTTTCTGAGCCAGCTTGTTGTCCTCTTCAATACGAAGACGAACAACCAAGTCTTCAACAGTCATCTCCTTTCGCTTATGCTTCAAGTAGTTTTTAAATTCTACCCAACTTGGAGGTAACTTTTCAATGATAGCAGCAACTTGAAAAGTTTCACTCAAAGTCATACCTCAGCATGAATGTCGTGTAGCAAAACCTGCAGATCTTGAACCTGAGTTATCACACTCTTTGAATCAACCATCTCGTAATCCAAAAAGCGAGCTACCACGAACTTCTTTGTACCAGCATCCTTAGTTTTGTAATTGCGTTCCAACGACTCCCATAATTCTTTGGCAGTCTTAGTCTTGCAGTACACATTGTACAAAGAGTCCCCCAAACCATTCAGAATATAGTTGTGACACAAGAAGTCTGAATGTTTCCATGCTTCAACAGCTTGCACGGCTTGTTGATTTTCGGGTACACCTTCTTTAGGAGGTTCCACCTGAGGTACAGTCTCCTTTAAGAACTTCGCAAGGTTCAAAGTAGTGAGATAGAAGAACATCTTCTGCTGCCACATCTTAAAATTTTGTCCATTGAATGTTTCTGGTTTTTCAGCATGATTAGCAACTGTGTGGGTAACTGGCGCAGCAGTTACTTTCACAGTAGTAGTTGCAGGAATTTCAGGAGTGCTAGTAGACATTTTGAAAGATCAAACAAGATCAAAACACAAATAGTTAGACAACTGTTATAAATCTGTATATAAGAAATTCAATCGTGATCTCTATATACTTATAGTAGATCTGCTTCAAAGAAACTCAATCTTGGTTTTCAATGAATCAAATGCAATTATTAAAAATATCAGTTTAACAGAAATACAATCTTGGTTTCAATAAACTGATTAGAACAACTGCTAAAAAAACGTTAACTGTTAATAAAAATCTGTAAATTAAAACTGATTTCCAGTGAAACTCAATCCTGGTTTCGGCAGAAACAGTTTATAAATAAATCTGATAAAATTATTAATCCGATTTTAATAAAAGTTTTAATTCTGTTAAACAGAATCTGTTTTAAGATTGTAGGAACCGGTGTACACTTTTATTATAAAATCGAATTTACAATAAAATAACAAACATTAAATTGACAGAATTTAAATGACAGAATTTAAATGACAGAAAGTAATTAACAGTAATGAAGAAAGCAGTAAAAAAAGACGAGACACGTGTTTAACACGCTTCCCTTAAAACAGATTCGCCGTCTGTTTCCCAGGGTACAACGTCTAAAGCTGTTGTACAGCCGGACTTAACAAACTTGCCTGAAAGATCACGGAAGCCTTGCGTGTTTCTGATCGACGAGCTGCTGGAAAACTGTCTGATAATGGAGTAAGGAAAAAGATGCGTTTTTTCTGATGTGAAAACTGAATGAGAATGGGTTATATTTATACTGAAAACTTTACTTGTTCTCAAAGAAAATATATACCACAGTCAGGAAAATCTGTTATAACTAAAACAGATTTCCTGTCTGTCTTTTTAACACAAAATATTCTGTTTATGTATCTATTCCTAAAATAGATGTACAGAATTTTCTGGAAAAAACAAATCGAATACGCAGCAAAAAAGATACCGAAATCTGCCCGCACCCAAGCCAGTTTTCGGAGCTGCATTCGTGTCCGCAGGTCGCGCGCTCGTGCACAAGTTCAGTAGCTTCGAACCCGTTTTTGGCCTAGAAATCTCACTTTCTGCACCCTTCCGCGCGCGTAGGCGTGAGAGTAAAAACTCACAAATGAATATTGTATGATAGAAACTAGGATTTCCTTATAAACATGTTTTCACTTCATGTTTCAAGCGATGTGGGACAAATATTTTTCCAAATATTATGTTTCACGTGACTCACTTTGAGACACGATATCTCATTCATATTAACTCCATATTGGACATACTTTAGCTCGTTGCGAAGCTCTCTTCGAGGAGAACGCAAAGCTAATAAGTATTACGAATATATATAACATATACATATATAAAATTATGTCCAAAGTATTGCAAAAACCATATTTTGCAAAACATTTTCCAACAATAAAAAAGTTCAATGCTCATCAGTTCCTTCTGTTCTATTTTCTTACTGAGTGATAGGATTATGAAGATAATTCCAATCTAAATCGTCAAGGTCGTTGCACAAAATACCGGGTGAAGTTCTTCTTTATAAAGATTTTGCATATAGCATAAGGTTGTGCTGTTTATTTATCTAGCATAAGAAAAAGAAACCTTCACATTTTTCAATGGCTACTAACGATTTAGTTACGATTGTACCATGGAAGCAACAGGTCAACCAATTTCTGGTTGTACATAACTGTCGATCAACAGTTGCCATCCAACGTAATATCATAGTTTAAGTAGAACGAACCATAAAAGACCAAATTATGAAGGTGACAGTTATGTGAATTTGCCTGATGGATTACTATGACAACAAGAACATCAATCACTGGAAGTTGAAAAACAAAATATCTAATATGCTGCACACATCTCAAATTACACAACAGAAGTTGATTCTATAAACCATCGACAATAAGACGGGAGCATACGCTACAAGTAGAAAGAACTGCCCAATTTATTGGCAGCAGGAAATAAAGGGCACTTACAGAACATTCGTACATGGTGACCTTTGTCACTTATATCGATTCATCCATCCTCTTTCTCCAGTTATCAAAGAACCAATGTACCTATGGACATCTGTTCCACATATATTTCATTGTTAATTTCAAGCTTGTATGTAAACATGAAATAGCCATGATCGGTACTTGTTAGAGGTGACAATTTCAATTCATAAACAAGTAAGTTGATCGTTTTGGGTTATGTAGCTAAGATGGAAACAAGTGGAATGGGTCGAAGGCGTTGAAGATAATATAATATGCCATATAACTGATGATTAGCTAAGACGGAAGCAGATTATAACGGGTCTAGATTGATATTAGTAACTTATAGTACTGGTCAAATGGGTTGGGTTGACCGAGAATTTTATTACTTGTCCCGTCTTTTTACCATGTATTAAATAACTAAAGCCATATGATTACAGAAACTGGATACTTCAATAAATAAGTTATTATCTTAATACCTTATAAAACATTTAGACCATTTTCTAAATTTAGTAGTCTTAAAATTTTAAGCCTAAAACATTTCTTCTTTGGAAAAGTTTATGCATACAATGTTTAAAAGTCATTCAAAATCCTAGGAGTTATGCATATACATTTAAAAAAAATGAAATATCTTATATCATAATTTAAAAGTGTTTATTATGTAGTAAATGTATACGTTTTTTCTAATATTGGGTCAATAACAACCCTTAAAAATTAAATTTCTTTAAACCAACCATGGTTGTAACCGTCATCCCATATTGTAACAACCCATATCAACCAAACTTATAAAATCCCATTGCACAACCTTTTTAAAGCATGCATAAAACGGTTTTGGCTGTCATTTTTGGTTTCAAACCCCTCAAACATACAACTCAACCCTTTGCTGTCACTATATATCTACATCTTCGTCACAACATATGTAGTCTGCTTGTGTTTAAATTGTTTTTCTTGGTTATTTTGGCGGTGTTGCTGCAATTGTGTGTGGCACATGTTTATATAGTTTAGCGATCGTGTTGAATGTGCATTGGTTTTTTTTATCATAATTCATCCGTTTGCCTTAAAATATAGTCACAGGTACCCCGCCGCCGCATTGCGCGGGTACCCGACTAGTTACCAATAAGCCATTTACAAGGTTGTTTGATAGATTTGAACCGTCTGAAATGACATATGCCCATATTGACCCATTATGGCTTAAAACTACATTTCTAAACAATCCTTTCCTAATACACCGTGATTAGTTTCAATGGACAAAATTTCTTCAGAATAACCACAAGTCTTGAGTTGGAATCTCACATTTGTGTATTGCTCTATAAAAAAAAATTAGAACGGCAATATTTTTCACAACCTATACCACATATCTCAGTTGGTTATTGCTCTATATAAAATAGATGTATGTTATTTTGCGCAAAGATCATTTATACACATTAAGGAAGAAAATATATTTGGTTCCATTAATTTAGAAATAATTAATGTACTTTAAACTGATCACAAACACTATATCAATTCAAAATAATCGAACCGGAGGTATTAAGATATTTAAATTTCCTTGATCAACTTGTTAGATCCTTTAGCTTAACCTATTAGGGTCGTTTAAGATGAAACAAGAGAAACAAAATCGGCCAATTTTGGATAATGGGTCAAAATTGCCACCTTGGTAAATTAATTAAACAACTTACAAAGAAAAAGGAAAATGTAGCACTTACCAAGCAATATTGTCCCAGTGAAGGAAACCTCCATGACCTCGTGCATTTGTAAACTTGTAAGTTGGACCATACACTACACAAATGACAACAACTTAGTTCAAAAGACCTAGAATAGAACCAAATTTTCTGTCAAAATCTCCGGAATTAAAGTCTAAAATTACCTTCATATCCCTCAAAAACTGGATCTTCTGCTAGCAGAAGCGGTGTATCTAGGTCAATGAATCTGTTCATGAGTTTACAACAAATTAGTTCAAAAATTTACGGGTAACTAAAGGGTTTAGTTGCAGAAAAAGGGATGAAACTTTTGTCCGTATCCTATTTAAGTTAACCAACTTTGTTTCCAACCATAACAACCCTTGAAACTATATATGAATGGTTTCGGGTAATCTTCAAGACTGACAACAACTAACTTGTATCTCGGCGTCACGTCAAATGCATCAACAATGTCAAAGGTACTGACATGGCAATGTCAGATCAACAAGTTGTACCGACTTGTAAACAGATTAACTTTTATTAAGCTGAAGTTTGAGGGTTGTTATGAGTGCACAAAAAGTATAATACTCGAGATCAGAGATTGCACAATATTTGGTTACCAGTTAATATATTCAATAGAGTAGCTGAATGAAACAAGGAGGTTAAATAAACATTTTAACTTACTTAAAGCCCCCTATGCCGGCAGCAAGATGACCAGAAAAGCCCATGGCCAGTCTAGTTTCTACCATACCACCAATCATCAAATCCAGTCCTGAAGCTTTTGCAAAATCGATAATTTCAAGAGCCCCTAAGACACCTACTTTAGCAAGTTTAATATTAACGACATCTGCAAGTTGTCGCTTGGCTATTTCTCTTACATCAGCTAAACTTCTACAACTCTCATCAGCAGCCACTGAAACACCATATTTAGTTTTGGCAACTCTAGTGACATGACCTAAACCTTCCCAATCATCTCTGTGAACCGGTTGCTCAAAAAGAATAGGTGTCACCTGCATTTCTGCATTTATGTGATAGGAAACATGAGAATGATCAAATGTGTAAAGCTGATTTTATTTAACTATAAAGGAAACGGGTCAGAAGGGATGATCACTGTAATCAGATGCTAACTGCATCAGTAAAGTAAAAAATTACCTATTTACTTGTCTTAATCTAATTTGAGAAACTTTAACTATTAATTCACAAAATGTCTCTTCTTTTGTGTTACAACCGGATTATATATCTTACAGAAATAACCGTACCATGTAACTTTTCAAGAACTTGAATCGCTTCTGAGGAGGTGTAGCCCTCATTGGCATCTAAAATAAATTGACAATGAGGATGGGCTGCGCGTATAGCTTGAAGCACTTCAATATCTGCATTTAAATCTTTTCCGACCTTAAGCTTCAAAGTCTTGAACCCTTCTTTGTAGTACTTTGAAGCCAACTTACTCGCTTCGGCTGGGGAAACAATAGGTATCTACAATAACACAAGCCTCAACGATTAATGCTATCTTATTAATCTTAATTATTAGTGTAACTACTAAAAACACAGTTCAGAAATATTAAATTACATGGATAGAAACTGAACTGTTATATCTGTGGTTATTGTATTCGACACCCCACCAAAAAATCTCCATAAAGGTGTGCCTATGCTGGTTGCAACTGCATCAATTACAGCCATTTCGATTCCCGCTCTAACCTTCAAAGCATATAACAACATTATAAGAGTAAATCCAGAATATAAACACGAAAATGAAATCCATGAACTTACTAAGAGAAACTATAGCTTCTCTCTTAGCATAACTATAATTACCAAAACATCCTCAGATGCAGGAAATGGGTTATAGTCGTGCAAATCAGGCATCAATTTGGCACCATATTTTTCTGAGAAATAATATATCGTCCTAACATGACACTAGACAAGACATAGAGAAGTGACAAGAGTTGAGGAGAGAATATGTCAACTGGTTATTATTTAACTGTAGAAGTACTTTTAGCTCCTCTGTATTTGCTGATTCTTTCCATCAGAAAATTTTTTGAGTTAAGCATTTCATATTATATCAGAGACTAAAGGGGTTGCTCGGCGAATAAATAACTTTATGATCTCCAAATAATAAATTTGACCATAGATAAGCAAAGTACAATCACAAAAACTTTTACCCATTCAGTAAAATCTTGCCATTTGGATATAATCATACGTCTATACACTCGGTCCATAATATTGTTCATTTACTCAAAATGAAGGGGGTATCTGCTTATTGCTTTCTAAACTAGTTTAGAACTCGTTAGTTTGACTCATAAATAAGCGGGCTAATTCTTGAAATGCACCAAGATCACTCATCATTTGATTTTTTTGCACCCACCAAACCAAAATTTCTCTAAATACCCCATGCGACTTATGCGACTTGGTACAAAATAAAAAAAACTATTTGAGAAATTTCAATAAGTCGCATGGGATATTTTGAGAAATTTTGGTTTGGTGGGTGCAAAAAAACAAATGGAGTGTCATCTTGGGGCATTTCAAGAATTAGCCCTAAATAAGCACATATCCACCCCAATAAACCAAATCCCTTTAACTTTTCATGTCCACCCTTCACTATAAAACTTGAGATTCTGCAGACGATGCCCAAATTTTGCCCCTGCTCCCCACATACTGCAGCTTTGTTCAGCCTCAAACATGTAACTTAGTTTCTTCCATAACACTGTGTTCTCGAGTTGGTGTATGAAGGAAAATGAAAGGAAATGGAATGATTTTTGTGTTCTCTAGTTATTTTTTAGTAAAAGAAAAGGAATTGGAAATGAAATAAAGTGAAACTTTTCTTAATATATTTTCCTCCCACTTTTGGGAGGAAAAGGAAGGAAAGGGAATTAGAACTTAAGTTAATCTTGTTTAAAGACAAATATACCCTTTTTAAATTACTTAATACTAACAACTAAAGGACATTTATGGAAATAAAGTGAAACTTTTCTTAATATATTTTCCTCCCACTTTTGGGAGGAAAAGGAAGGAAAGGGAATTAGAACTTAAGTTAATCTTGTTTAAAGACAAATATACCCTTTTTAAATTACTTAATAGTTAATACTAACAACTAAAGGACATTTATGTAATTTAAATAATTTTCTTTCTTTTTCCTCTCACTTAAGAACATGATCATGGTTAGTTTCCTTTCTCTTTCTTATCTCAAGAACACATAAAATACACTTGCTTTTCTTTCCTTTTCCTTTCCTTTTTCCTTTCCTTTTTCATTTCCTTTCATTCAAAACTCGAGAACTGAGCGTAAGGGAAGACTCTGTAAATACTGTTCACTCTGCCTCAACATTGACTTCCACGTATTGTCCATGACATGTATTAATCATTAAATTTGAATTAGCGATACGCTTAGCCACATCAATCAACAGTCATCTCTCACTCTATCATAATTCGTCAATTTTCTTAAGCATATCATAATTTCTCACTAAAATTATTTCTTAACGACTTTTACCTTTTTTTAAGAACGGCAACCAACTTATCTCACAATATATATACAACAACTAATCTATCACACATATTTTAAGCAGGACTTGAATGTACAATCATTTGGTTGGGTATTCCTAACGCAACAAGGGTACAATTGGGACATAACCCTTTGGTTTAATGACTTTTACCTAATAAGTCAACGCGCTCCATTTCACATATTTCACACATATCCTTCAATCAAATACACTTCTAAACAACATATAGACATTATAAAAACATCCAAAAAGTTATAAAAACTTTAGTCAGACTAAAGAGCGAAACCATGGTTAACAACATAAAAAAAAACATACAAAAACTTATAAAAACATGGCTAACAAAAAAAACACAGAAAAACTTACAGAAGCAAGATCATGACCAGGAAGAAGTTGGCCAACATGTCTCAAAACATCACCCAAACTCATCCCACCACATTTCTTCAAAACCTCACAAACCTCACCACTTTTAACCAAAATCATTTCCTGATCCTCAGCAGTAACAAATGGCAACACAGGTGACTCACCCCATCCACAACACCCATTACTTAACTCCACTCTTATTGCAACGTTTTCCACCTTATCAACCCTTGATGTTGCTATAGTAAAAGGTGCTAATAATGGTACATTTAATGGCCTTCCTTCTGCTTTATGTATATCCACGCTGAAACTTTCCATTAATGTCTTGAAACCACCCATGTTAGGTTTTGTCGTGGCTGCTGTCATGGTTGTGCCTCCTGTGGTGATCATGGGCTTTTTGTATAGTTTTGGTGAGAACAAGGTGAAACCTATGGAACCCATTTGATGATGGATATATATTTTGATGAAAATGCTAAGTGGGATTAGATGGTGATCAGTGTGTGATTTGAGGCAGATTAGTATTAGTATTATAGGGTATATGAGAGAAAGGTGCCGCTTCTGCCATTGTTTATTGTCTAAGGAACGTCAATTTGTCTGATTATGGGAATTGTTTAGAGAATTGTGGGGTCTCGTTCATGAGATTTAATTATTTGTTGGATTCTTGTACGTTTGTATGGTTATGTTTGAGTTCTTATGTCTTCTAACAAAGACATGTTCCAATACTTCTATACTTAGAAAGTTGTGTAAACTACGTACATGGTCCATGTGGTTGTATCAGAATTGTTAGGTTTTGAAAGTACGCCAAGTGTCCTAAACGAAGTGCTTACCTGTTTAGCGCTTTCGTTCCTCCTACTTGATGGATTGTGTAAGTTGGTCCAACTACGATTATAAAAGTTGACAAATATTATTAAAAGGACGAAAATATAACGTATTTATTTTAGAAAAATCAATTTACTTTTTCCATTGACATTTGTATTGATAATGTGTAATATTACAAGAGTTAAAAATATACTTGTTGCTAGAAATTTTAAAGGTGATCTGAACCCATCTCGATTCTCATTTTGTTTAATCCTAGGATTTGAAGACCATTAAGAATTTATATGCGTGTATTATCATAGACATTATTGATAAACCAAATGATTCGGATAATTGTTATTATTTAACATGGTATTAGAGTTTTGGATCTAATCAGTCATTTTAAGCCGCCAATTTTAAACCATCTCGTCATACCTTAGCCATGTACTTATTCCTAATCTAAAAAAACTAGTGCAATCTATTATTTCTACCATAACTTCTAAACTAGGATTTTGGTAATTAAATTTTGAAGGAAAGAAAAATTGAATCAAAGTCCTAGCTTCATTGACGCATCGTAACAAGCAGTTATACTCAATACAACAATTGCTCATTGTTTTGTTTATAACTCTCATTGTTTTGTTTATAACTCTCAGACTGTTTAGAGTTAGTTGACGCTGTTAATGATACTTGATTTGTAATTAACTTCTTAAAAAATAATACAAGATTCACAGCCTCCACAATTTCGACACTTCGCCATGAGCAGTTATAAGTTATACATGCGTTGAAATGTCAATAAAATTACTCTTTTTCTAATTACGCGACTAGATACCTATTAGAGTTGTAATTATTTATAAACATAATTATCCTAGAGTCGTTTGTATCTTTGGTTTTACTTGTATTTTTATTAATTGTATCTATTCTCCTTAGATTATGTAAGTTGACTTCGGCTCGAGTGTGGGCTTGAGGAACGATAGTGTTTCTATGCATGTCTTTATATATTCATATCAAAAAACATATGATGCGCGGGCTTTTATCAATCTAGAGTGACCAAAGACCATGATTAACCATCGTAAGCGAAGTTTGTTACGCACCTTACTCGATGGCAATAATTATGGAACGGATGTGGTATCTAACAAATGTTTATGCTTATGAGTGTGCTGGGAATAAAATAGATTAATTCGTTCCCACTGTTTTTATATCATTCTTAGTGCTGACTAAGAGTTCCCAGTGTTAGTGCATATTGAAGACAACAGGAATATGGCTAAGCATTTCTTACTGTATGAAGACTTCTAACTGCATGAAGATAAGAACTACTAAGAGAGGAAGACGTGTTTTGTTATGTATAGAATATATCTAGTGTATATCTCATATATTTATGATATTGAGTTTAATATTTATCGTGTACACGACTCCTTAGTCTATAAAAAGAGTCCTTAGGTCATAGAAGATGATACGCCTCTTTTACATCTCATATAGCTTTAAGGTTTTGTAAACTCTAGTACTACACAGGGTGATCTTATTATTCAGATAGCTTTGTAAACTCTAGTAGATGATACGCCTCTTTTATATCTCACATAGCTTTGAATCACTGCTTTCACTACATTTCGTGTCCTTGTTCATTGTTCTTAACTCCAAGGGCTAGATTCCGCATAGCACTTGATTTATTTCATAAAAAAGTTTCTCATTGTGTTGGTTTGGATTTATCCAAAGTAGCACTACCTTCAAGCTAAGGGAATAGATCAATGTTTGGGATCAACAAGTGGTATCAGATCTTGTTGGAGGACTTCGATCAAACAAGAACAAAACATTTTACCTTTTCACAACAATGGAAACTCAAACTTCTAACACTTCAACCAATTCAATCAAACTTCTAATCCTTAATCCTGCCAACTTTGAAATGTGGGAATTTAGGATCAAGCAATACTTGCAGCTTGAACATTATGCTATATGGGAGGTCTCTGAATTTGGTGACTCCTATAAAGTTCCTACAAAGGATGCTTCAAAATATAAAGGAGAAGAATATTCTTCTGGTACAAAGAAAAAGGGAAGGACTAAAGATGTCAGTACATAAGATATGCAGAAAAGAAAGAATGATGTCATAGCTTGCAGTTCTCTACTTTTTTCGCTCCTAGATCGCCATCAATTGAGGTGGCCTAGTGGTAAGGTCCTTGACTCTCAAAGGAGAGGTCAAGGGTTCAAACCTCACTAGGTGTGTACACTTGGGGGTGGCCACGAAGGTTCACCTGCGACGACTCCGGGCTATCCAAAAGGGTAGTCGCCCTAGGATTAGTCGGCTCGCAATGTCGAGTCGGAAACCTAGGTATACCCAAAAAAAAGTATGAGACAACCAAAGATTTATGGGAAGCTATAGTGAATACTTTTGGTGGAAATGAAGTGACTAAGATAAAGAAGAAAACCCAACTAAAGCATCAGTTCACAAACTTCAGAGCTACATCTGGAAAATCTATGACACAAACCACTTATAGACTACAAGATCTTGTTAGTCCTCTTGAATTTCTAGGTGTAGAAATATAACAAGAAGAATTGAATCAAAAGTTTCTGCATTGTCTTACACCTGAATGGTTTGTCTACACATCAATCTGGTTAAACAAAGATGATATAAATGAAAGATCTTTGGATGATATCTATAATCATCTCAAGATTCATGAACCCACAACTCAAAAGATGAGTGGGTCAAATCCAAATAACATGGAAAGGATTTAGTTCCCACTACATCTAACCAATATAGTTCCTCTCTAATTTTAATGGCTATTGTGCTAGTAATGATGTGACACTTTTTGTTTTCAGTCTTGATACAGTTTGTGCATACATTGCTACTCAACCAAATGGTAATGAGGTTATGTATGAAGATTTAGAGCAGATAGATGAGAGGGGCATAGGTGAGATGAATATTAAATTCAACATGGCTATTCTAAGCATGAGAGCTAACAGGTTCTATAAGAAGTATGGGTTTGATAAATCAAAGGTAGACTACTACAATTGCAAGCTAATGGGACATTTTGCAAGAGAGTGTAGGTGTCTAAGGAAAGAATAGAGTGGCAAAAGCTACAAAAGGGAGGTTAAGATTGAAGAGCCAGATACAAAGGCAATGGTGGCCATTCATGGTATTGATGGAATAGGTTGGGATGGGAGTTTCATGACTGAAGAGGTGGAAGCTCCAGAGAATTGTGCATTGGTTGCTGAAGAAGTTCCAACTGAGTTTGCTCGCATGGATAAGTCTTCCTCAACTTCATACTCTAAGTTATATGATGATTCTTTTTACACTAAGGATGTAGGAAAAACACATAATTCATCACTAAATCTAAAGTTAAATAAAGAACTTAGGGAAACTGAAACAGACTTGTTCAATTATAAGAGAGGTATTGCTCAAGTAAAATATAGATTAGCTTAGTATAAGGAACATGAAATCCAGTATTGTGAAACAATCAAAGGTCTAGAATTAGATGTTCGCTTTAAAGATAAAACTATTGATAGTCTAAATCAATTTTAAAAAGTCAAAAGGCTAAAGATGATATAGATTTTAAAATTAAAAAGTTGGACAATTAAAAAAAGACTAGATAAGTGCATTGAAAGCCAAAAAATGTCTAAAGACAAATCAAGTAACGGTTTTCATGATTACACTACCGTTCCTCCTCCTGCACATATTTATGATGTTCCTTCTAGACCAGACTTGTCATGGACAGGTCTGCCTGAGTTTGTAGACAATACTGTGACTGACTATAGTAGGCCTTTTCCTAATGTAGAAAAGTCTAAGGGGTGCATGAGGAACAAAGGCATTGACTTTTCCTAATGTAGAAGAGTCTATGGAGTTTCATGAGAAACAAGAGGCATTAAGAAAGTGGAAAATTGAAAATTCTCATTTAGTTCAAGGAGGATTGTTTGGTGATGTGTTTGAACCCGAGATTACATATGTGAAAAAGTTTAAGTCTAATGTAAAAACAAGTCAAAATACTAGGAAACCTAATGTGAGATATGCTGAAATGTACAAGGCTAGACCTAATACCCCTAGAGGCAATCAAAGAAACAAGAATGGCCAGAAATCTCATCAGTTAGGAGAAGGTTTTATTATGAACAACAAGTCTTGTTATACATGTGGTAGTTTTGACCATTTAACTTATGACTACAAAAAGAAGGGTGGAAACTGGGAAAGACTATACTAGAGCATATTATAAGTACAATTCCATACCAAATATTCTTAAGAGTATGGTTCCTACATCAGTAAGGACTCATAAAAAACACATTCCCGCTGCTAGTCTCATTGCAACTACTAGGTGTAAACCCAATGTCTAACCAAGACCAAAAATGAATACTGCTAGACCAAGATTGACATGTTTTGTAAAACCTGCACATTGTTTTGTTCAAAGGCCTATTCATAGACAAGAAGGAGTTAAAAACAAGAAATGCATTCCCTCTGCTAAGTCAAGAGTTCCCACTATTGACTTAAAATTTCCTTCTGCTAAGCTAATAAGTGTGAAAACACTTATCCTTTTACCACTTAATTATAATAAAAACGAGACCAAAACGTGTATATTATGTCGTAAAAGTCAGAATTATGCGTGGTTTGTGTTTTTATTGTGTTTTAGGACCAAAATGTGAAAAGGGAAGAAAACACGGGATTTCACGCGCTTTTATCGAAGAAAAAGCAAAAGACGAAGTCAAAAGATCAAAAGTGCAAGAAGAACGGAAGTCAAAAGCCTATTCTGAAGATTTATCGAAGAAAAAGTCTAAAGACGGAAGTTTAACAAAGTCGAAGAACCAAGTATACTAAAAGAAGAAAATTAGAAGACGAGTTCAAGTTATCATTCGACTAATTCCGAGACAAAGTCGAGAAAGACGAGTTATTTAAAAGACGAGAAGACAAGAAGAAAGAAGGAAGAAACAACACCTTCCCCTTCTCCTATATACAGTCCTCTAATATGTCATAATGAGAGTAGTCTTTATTTTTAGTTTGGCACGTAATTAGGAGTATGTGATTTACTTTCTCTCTCTAGCTTTTCTTTCAAGTTTATTAATCTTTCATCTTAATCTTGTAATTTTGGATCTTAATCTTCAATTTAATCAAGCTTTTTAGTTAATTCTCATTGTACGTTTTGTCTCTTTGATCATGTAGTTGATTTAATCTTGTTGATTGTGTGATTGATTTGCTTATTGGATTGTGCTTATTGATTTGGTGTGTTTGATGTTCTAGCTTATTATGCTTTTTTATTAATTAGTGTTAGCTTATTTTTAATAAAGTTGTTTTTATAGTTTAAATCTTTTAAAAGTTCATTTTTAATATTCAACTTATTTAGTGTTTTCATAGTTTATAAATTGTGACTTATTTGCTTTTTCTTAAAATCATTTTAGTTAAAGTTTTGGTAAGTGCTTATTTTAGATTTGCTTATTTGCTTAAGTTTTGTGTTATCCGGGTTTCTTAAACCCTCTTATTCCGAATAGTAGCCATAACAGATTATTCCGGATAACAAGTTGTTTTTATTCCGAATAGTAGCCAGAATCATCATTCCGGATTAGCTCTTGACAATAGCTCATTTCGGATTATCATTTTATCAAGATTCCGAATAAGGTTCAAAGTACCTTATTCCGGATTGTTTTCATTTCGTGTATTCCGGATTATATAAGTTTAAGTCATTCCGAATTAGATGTAGGATCTGCATATTCCGAATTGTGAAGAGATTGTGGATTCCGGATTATTTAACTCTTGTGGATTCCGGATTATTGTTTGTGTAGATTCCGGATAAGGTCCATCTTATTCCGGATTAAACCTTGAATTTCATTTCCTGGATTAGCATTACAACTCGCATTCTGGATTGTTCAACATCTTGGATTCCGGATTGGGTAGCAATTTCATATCCCGGATTGTTAAGTAATTAGGTATTCCGGATTAATGCTTGATTCCGGATTAGCCTTAATGCTTGATTCCGTATTAGTTTACACTCCACTTCCCGAATTGTTTGTGAAAATGTTATTCCAGATTAATTGTGAAGCATAGATTCCGGATTGTGAGTTGATTACGCATTCTATATTTGGTTAAAATCTTGGATTCCGACTTAGGGCACCTTATTTTTAGTTTTTATTTCCCGAATTGTTTTAAAACATTTACTTTTCCCGCTAATTTTTCTTAAGATTTATTTCAAAAGTGTTTTGTCCTAGTTATTTTCAAGTTTTCATTTTTATAAAGTTTAAATTTTTAGTTTTCATTTAAATTTTAATATTTTGTCAGTTATTTTAAAAGGATTAATTTTTAGTTTAATCTTTTAAAGTTTTCAACTTTATTTCTTAAATAGTTAATCACCTTTAGTTTCTTTTACCAAGTTCTACTGTGCAACATTCATTCTGGATAAGCACTCAAGGTTAGACATCCTTCCTTTATTCTTATATTCAACAGCTTTAACGTTTATAGACTTAGATAATCAAAAGCTCCCCCTTTTAGTGACCAAAAACAACAATTCCACCTTAAACCGTGATCAATTCGAATTGAATCGAGTACGAACTACACTTCAACTCCACATCAAATAAGACATATTAAAATGGCGCCGCTGCCGACTCTTTTCGTAAAGATTAACGGTTTTTAGTGAGAAAAATTGGATTTTGGGATCCGTTCTTTTGGGAACGTTATTTTCAAGCATAAAAATTTTCAAAAAATCCAAAAAAATATAAAATTTTCAAAAATAAAAAAATTATATATATATATAAAAAATCAAAAATATTTTTGCATTTTTAGTGTATACGTACTCGATCTTCGTCTTATCCTGAGCCCGAGACTCGTAGAGACTTAGATATGGCCGGTGCGCATAATAATAATAATCCACCTCACCCCAATGTGAATAATAACAACCATGACCCTCAACCCGACCTTCGTACGATGGAAGAGCTATGCCAACCAACTATGAATGGACGTGGAGGACCGATTGCGCTGATGCAAATCACGGATCTCGAATTTTCGTTGAAGCATCACATGATCCAACAAGTTCAAAATGCTTGCCCATTTCGCGGATTACCGGATGATGATGCCAACAAATACCTCGATAAATTCATAACCGTCACTCAAAGCATGAAATTGCCCGGTGTCCATGGATTTTCTTCGCCTTCACATTTTTCCACACACTTTATCCCACCATGCAGAAAAATGGTTTGATCGTCTTCCTAAAAACTCAATTCATACATAGGACGAGATGACTCAAAAAATTTTGTCGCGCTACTTTCCACCATCCATGGTAACTAGCCTTAGGAATCAAATCAGTGGTTTCACTCAAGAACCCGATGAGTCGCTTTTCGATGCTTGGGAACGTTATAATGTTTTGATCTATCGTTGTCCTAATCATAATATGCTCCCGTCACTCTCATTGATACTTTCTACAATGGTTTAACTTTTCGTGACCGTGATACGATTAATGCCGTCGTCGGTGGTACATTTATGAAGAGAAGACCCGAGGAGTGTAGAGAACTTATAGAGAACATGAACACTCATCACAAAAATTGGGATTCATCCGCATCTTCAAGAAATAACCCGAGGGCCAATGTTTCTTCTACTTCATCAAACCCCGAGATAACCGAACTCACCCAACTCAGTCGTCAACTAGCCAGATGAACAAAAATTTCTTAACCATGGCTACGAACCAATTTCAACAAGTTAAAGCTGTAACACTTTCTTGTGAGACTTGCGGTGGTCCTCATTCATACACCGATTTTCCTTCTACTCATGACAATCCGAAAAACGTGTATGCGGCTAACGGTAACTTTTCCACGGGAGGCTATCAAGCTCGTCCTCAAGGTGACCGAAATTTGCTAAGTTATCGTTCAAACAATTTTCTTCCACCACTCGGTTTTCCTCCTCAAAACCAAAACAACTTCAATCGCAACAATCAAAACCAACCTCCAGCTCCTACTCAATATCAAACCCAAAGAAACCCATATCCACCTCAAGGAAATAATCAACTTTACCAACAACCCACCTATCAACCACCCGCTTACCAAGCTCCCCCTCCCAACCAAACCACGACATTTAATCATGAGGTTGAAACTTACATGAGGACTAATGACGCGCTGGTGAAGAATATTCAGAGCCAAATTATTAACTTGAAAGGTGACATGGCAAAACAACGGAATGATCTTCGAGCCGAGCTTAGGAATGACATGCGAAACTATTTAAGCAGTCAAACAAATGACTTAAGGGATATGATGGCTAGTTTCTTCCCAAGTAATCAACCCTTTGCTTCGGGTTCTCTTCCGAGTAACACCGTTTCTAATCCAAGAGGGGAGATTAAAGAAATCACCACCCGAAGTGGAAAAGGCTATAAGGAACCCGGGATTCCTAAACCTACTACGGTGATTGTGACAAAGGATAACGAGCAACCTTCACCAATTCCTCCACCTTCTACTTCTACCCCTCCTCCACCCAAGGATGTGAGTGAGAATTTCTTTCCAAAGCCTTCATCTCGACCCGATATACCTTACCCTTCAAGGTTGAGGAAAGAGAAGTTGAAGAACAAGGATGATATTCAAGTTTCAAACTTTCTTAAAATGTTTAAATAATTGAATTTCAACATCTCCTTTACCGAGGCTCTCGCTCACATGCCTAAATAATGCTAAAATGTTCAAAGATCTTCTAAGTGATAAGGAAAAACTCCTTGATATTGCTCAAACGCAACTTAATGAGAATTGCTCCGCGGTTCTCTTAAGGAAATTACCAACCAATCTTGGTGATCCGAGTCGCTTTCTCATTCCTTGCAACTTTCCCGGGGTAGAGAATTGTATGGCCCTAGCCGATCTAGGTGCTAGTATAAACTTAATGACATTTAGAGTTTGGAAATAATTATCTCTACCCGAGCTAGTCCCCACACGAATGACATTGGGGTTAGCTAACCGTACGGTTGCTTATCCGGTGGGGATAGCCGAAGATGTCTTCGTCGGTGTCGACAAATTCACCTTTCCGGCGGATTTTGTTGTCGTTGACTACGAGATGGATCCCCGTGTTCCATTAATCGTTGGACGTCCATTCTTGAGGACCGGTCGCACTGTTATTGATGTAGTTGCGGGCGAATTAATCATGAGAGTTGGTGACGACAAAATCGTCTTCAACATGGGTAAACTTTCTAAGCAACCTTATGAACACGAGAGCGTTAATTTCATTGATGTACTTGATGAGGCTTGTGAAGAACATTTCAAAGACGCTTGTAAAAGTGTTTTTTCTTCTCTACCCATTGTTGAGACCATTGCCTCTATTGCTCCATCATTGAATCTATTTGGAGGAAGTGAGTTTCTTTTGAAAGAATTTGAAGCAACTTTAGGGGATGTGGACTTAAAATATGACGATTCTCCCTCCGATTGGGATGAAGACATTCGTACCATTGAGAAACTTCTCAATGAGGACCATATTTCTCCACCTTCTCCTAAGGAAGTTACAAACGATGATCTGAATTTGACTAAGCCTTCCATTGACAATCCTCCAGATTTAGAGCTTAAGGATTTACCGTCTCATCTTGAATACGTTTTCTTAGAAGACAATAAGAAGTTACCCGTCATCATTGAAAAGGACTTAAAAGATTATGAAAAATTTCGACTTATAGATATGCTCAAAAATCATAAGAAAGCAATTGCTTGGAAAATTTCCGATATCCGCGGAATTGATCCTAACTTTTGCACTCATAAAATTCTCATGGAAGATGACTTTAAACCCGCAATCCAAAGCCAAAGAAGGGTTAATCCAAAAATTCATGACGTCATCAAGAAAGAAGTTATCAAACTTCTAGATGCCGGAATGATTTACCCTGTTTCGGATTCGCCATGGGTTAGTCCCGTCCATTGTGTGCCTAAGAAAGGCGGAATAACCGTTGTTCCCAACGAAAACAACGAGTTGATTCCTACTCGACTTGCCACGGGTTGGCGAGTATGCATAGACTATCGCAAGCTCAATGATGCCACTCGTAAGGATCATTTTCCTCTTCCTTTCATAGATCAAATGCTCGAGCGTTTAGCGGGTAATGATTACTATTGCTTCTTAGACGGTTTCTCCGGGTATTTTCAAATTCCCTTCGATCCAAAAGACCAAGAGAAGTCCACATTCACTTGTCCTTATGGAACATTTACTTACAAAAAATGCCTTTCGGCTTATGCAATGCTCCCGGGACTTTCCAAAGGTATATTGTTAGGACCATTGTAATAGTTATATGTAATAGGTAGACTAGGAGGTATGTAGTTCCTCCTGGTCCTAGTCGTAGTAGGAGCAAGTCCTGCTCCTGGTCCTAGTCGAAGTCAAACTTTATTATTTACTTAATATTCTGTTAGGATATGCATGAGATATGTTAGGAAAGGATATGCATATCAGTTTTACACGTTTTCTTTAATGATATATTAGGGTTTCCTTGTAGTATAAAAGGAACCTTAGGCAGAAGGGTTAGACACACCTTCACAAAACGTAGTTCTAGTTATTATCAATATTAGAAATCCTTAGAAAGGATCAAGTCTTTATAGTTATTCTGTTCTTCTTAATTATATTTATATTCTGCATTCATATTGTGTATAGAGTCTCTTTCTGATTTGACTTGTGATTACAGAAGTCATTCACCGGTCCTGACAGGCTGCAAGATCTACATCTAGCAAACCCAACAAGTGGTATCAGAGACTGGGAGGGTCTCTATACAAGCAGAATCAAGTTCTCTTATTACTAACAATCTGTTTATCATGTCTGCCTCAACTTCTACTCAAACAGGAGAAGAAAGCACTCCAAAAATTGTGCAACCTCAGCAGATCCTGGCTACGGTCTCCAACACGAATGGAAAATTCCCTCTTCTGAAGAAGGGTGAATATGATAACTGGGCAATGAAGATGGAATGGTGGATCACCAACACTGATCAAGATCTTTGGAAGATCATTCTGAATGGAAACAGCAGGAAGCTTACTGGACGAGACAAGAACGGTAATATTACTCTTCTTGACCCTAAATCTCATGAGGATATCATCGCTATTCAGAAGGAGGTAAAAGCAAAAACAATTTTGCTTCAATCTCTTCCTGAAGATCACATGGGTGACTTCTACCATTTGGATGATGTCAGAGAGATTTGGAATGGCATAAAAGCAAGGTTCGGCGGGAATGAGGAGTCAAAGAAAATGCGAAGGTCCATGCTGAGAGATGAATTTACCGAATTCAAAATCTCAGAAACTGAAGGTCTAAATCAAGGGTATGATAGGTTCCAGAAGATCTTGAGCCAATTGAATCAACTTCGGTCAAAACCTGATGATGGTGATATTAATGCAAGGTTTCTTAAAGCCTTACCCTACTCTTGGAACCAGGTGGTGATCTCTCTCAAAGCCAAAGGTGGGCTTGACTATCTCACCTTTGATGATTTGTTTCATAGGCTCAGAACATTCGAACCTCATGTGAGAGGTTATCCTAGTGACTCTTTTCCCACCCCTGCTAATTCAGCCTTTGTGAGCTCTATGGCATCTAGTCCCATGTCATATGCAAGTAGCCTAAGCATACTGTCTCCTCCCAGCATTCTATTCAGCATACTAGTCCCATGTCATATGCATCTAGTCCCATGTCTTCTGCTCCTAATCATGCTGCCAAGTCTGGTAGTATGGTAGAAGCTGTGCTGCATTCTTTTGTGGCTGATGTTACTGCTGAACAACAACTTGCTTTTGATGACTTCAAACAGATCGATAAACTTGACCTGGATGAGATAGATCTTAAATGGCAGATGGCCATGCTTACTCTTAGGGTTCACAAGTTTGAGAAGAAAGCTGGAAGGAAATTTAATTACAACCCTCGGGAGCCAGCAAGATTCGATAGAAGCAAGGTACGGTGCTATAACTGCCAGCAACAGGGTCACTTTGCAAGGGAGTGCCCTAGCAAGAATGATCAGGAGAAGACCAGGTACTCCGCTTTCAAGGTTCAGGAAGTTAAAGATGACAGGAAGGCATTGGTATCTGTTGACTCTATGGTCAACTGGAATGATCATCAGGCTTCTACTCTGGAATCAGCTGAATCCTCGACTGACGTGTTAGCAATGATAGCTGGGAATCTCTCTGATGCAGAAGAAGCAGACGAGTTTGCTCTTATGGGCATCTCACCTCAGGTACAACATTGTCCTCTTGGTTGTCATGATAAATACACAGAATTGTTGTCCCAATTTAATGAAGTAAATGATCAAAATGATAAGTATTTTTTAGAGGTACAAGCCTATAAGGCTTCATTAAACACATTGGAACAACAAAAGAAGTGGTTACAAGATACACAACGTGCGTATGAGGATAGAATCATGATACTAAGCATTGATTTAGAAAACACTACAAATATGCTTAAATATACAGAAACTGAAAGAGATGCTAGTATCAAAGAAAAAGAGGAGATGCAAGCTAAATTAGATACTACAATGTTTAGATTTGACAAATGGCAAAAGGCACCAAAAAATCTTTCCAAATTAATTGATAGTAGCATGTCTGGCAGAACTAAAAGAGGCTTAGGATTTGAAAAATATATTGATTCAGAAGATGTATTTGATTTATCTTTCTCAAGTGTCTTTGATGCCGACAAAGAGGATGAGGGCAAACCTAGTTACAATAGGTTTAAACCAGCAGCAGAAATGCATGTTGTCCCTCCTCCTCTTACTGGAACTTTTATGCCCACCTCATGGCATAATGACTCGGATGGATCACAGATGCTTGAGTCCCCAAAAAGTTCTACTAATACTAATGACTTTGTCTCATGTACTTTCAGTGACAAAGCCGGTGACTCTGCATCTAATGATTCAAGTGAAGAGTCAAGACCTACAAGTTCCAAGTCGAATGATCATGCTGCTACTGGTGCTAGGAAATGTGAAGAAAAAGTTGCTGTCAAGTCAAGTGTGTCTGGTCCTTGTTTATTGAGTCCTAGGAAGAATGTTTTTCCTAGAAATGTGTGTAATAAAGTAGGCAGTATGAAACAATCTCATTCTAATAAAAGGTCTTTCAAAACATGTTTTGTTTGTGGCAGTTCCTTTCATTTAATTAAAGATTGTGATTATTATGACACACATGCATCTGTTAATCATACTTTTCCTGCTCCTGGTTCACCAGGAGCTGCTTCATATACTGCTAGAAGACTTAATCCTAGTGCTCCAATGTTTAATACTTCTAGAGTATCCTCTCCTTTCACGTCTGATTATTAGGGAGATAGTGGATTCCAAACAACCAGTAATTATTTTCCAAATTTTAATCCAATCTATCCGCATCATTTTTACCACACGTATTTTGGTTTGGGAAATTTGGGAACTGCTGTTAAGCCCTCAGCAGGTTGTTCCTGGTCAAATAATAATACCCATATGATGCATAGGCAACCAAGGAACAATAGTGGATCTCATCAATCTTCTTGGCATTCTTCTAATGATCCACAAGGCAGGCTCAAACCTGAAAAGGTTTCGGTCCCCTTAAGACACTAACTTTTGCATTGTTATTATCTTGTTGTTGTAGGTTACTCCATACCAGGATCCTAGTCTAGGCATTGTTGATAGTGGTTGCTCCAGGAGCATGACTGGCAATAAAAGTCTTCTTTCTAACTTTGTACCATTTCATGGAGGCAAGGTCTATTTTGGAGGAGGTGAAGGCAGAATCACTGGCAAAGGAACGATAAAGACTCCAAATCTAAATTTTGAGCAGGTCTACTATGTGGAAGCACTTCAACACTTCAACTTGATATTGGTCTCTCAGATTTGTGACAAGAAGCAGTTTGTACTCTTCACCGATACTGATGCACTTATGCTTTCCAAAGATTTTCAGCTTCCGGATGACTCACAAGTATTACTCAGAATCCCTAGAAGACACAATCTATATAGTATCAAGTTGAATGAAGTCAACCCTACTGGTCAACTAGCATGTCTGGTTGCAAAAGCCTCAGAAGATGAAGCCACTAAATGGCACCGAAGGATGGGACATGTGAACTTCAAGACCATTCATAAACTTGCCAATCTGAATCTGGTCTCTGGTTTACCTCCCAAGACGTTTAGAAATGATATAAATTGTATTGCCTGCAGCAAAGGCAAACAACACAAAGCATCCTTCAAGGCCATTACTGCTTTAAGTCTTATTACTGAACCATTGCAGCTTCTACACATGGACTTATTTGGTCCTACTTCCATCAGAAGCATAGACCACAAGCAATTCTGTTTGGTGGTGACTGATGGTTATAGCAGGTTTACGTGGGTGTTCTTCATGGCTGCCAAGAGTGAGACCTACTCAATTCTTCGAGACTTTCTTACCTTGATAGAGAATCAGTTGTCCAAGAAAGTTAAAGGTATTAGATGCAACAATGGAACCGAGTTTAAAAATAGAGACCTCATCGCACTTTGCAATGCTAAGGGCATCAAAAGAGATTATAGTGCTGCTCGGACTCCTCAACAGAATGGTGTAGCAGAAAGAAAGAACCGGACACTAATAGAAGCAACAAGAACTATGCTTGCCGATTCCAAGCTTCCGACCATGTTTTGGATAGAAGCTGTTAATACTGCAAGTTATGTTTTGAATAGGGTTTCTATTACCAATCCACACAAGAAAACACCTTATGAGCTGCTCACGGGCAAAGTTCCAAATATTGCTCATTTGAAGCCTTTTGGGTGTCCAGTCACCATTCTGAATACTAGTGACTATTTGGGGAAGTTTGATGGCAAGGCTGATGAAGGATACATTGTGGGATATTCAGCTCATTCTCGGGCGTATCGTGTCTACAATCTTCAAGCCAAACGGATAATTGAAAGTATTAATCTCAGGTATTTTGAGGAGAAGACAAACATACAAGGAAAAGGTCCAGAATGGTATTTTGACCTTGATTATCTTAGTGATTCGTTAGGATATTTTCGTTTCAAAACTAACCATGATGCAGGACCACAAGTGTTTGCAACTTCTAGTACTGGTGTTCCTTCTAGTCTTTCTGATTCAGATGATGAGGATGACATTTTTGTGGTTCCATCCTATTCCACCACGGTCTCTCCTACTCCTCCTAGTGATGCAAATCCATTGGATGTACAGGATTCCCAAGCAGCTCTTGACACTCTTCTCAAGCAACAACAAGAAGCTACTAAAGCAGCTGCTCAAGGTAGTTTTGAGTTTCCCTTGGTTGAGCCTACTGACAAAGTTGCTCCTGGTACTCCAGCTTATGCTCCTAGTGCTAGCCTCTCAACTACTGGTACTCCGGCTAGTGAGTCTGCTTCCAATACACGTTTCTCCAGTCCTTCTGATTTGGGGAACCATGAAAAGAAGTCTTCTACCAAGCTGGATGATATACATAAACAACCGGTAGACGGGATTTTCCAAAATGCTTCATATGATGCTAATTTCGTTGGTGATCTCAATAACATGGCACCAGAAGTGGAGGTTTCTTCCAATCCAGTATTGCAATCACATAAAGATCATCCTACCACTCAAATTATTGGAGATCCTGGTTCTACCGTCAAGACACGCAGAATGCAGCAGAAGGCCTCGTATGATCATCATGCTCTTGTGGGCTATATTGAGGATCAAAAGCGTAATAATCATACGGACTTTCAACACTGTTTGTTTGCTTGTTTTCTTTCACAGGTGGAACCTAGGTCTGTTTCTCATGCTCTTGAGGATCAAAGTTGGGTGGAGGCTATGCAGGAGGAAATGCAGCAATTCTTGTTTCAGAATGTTTGGGTTCTGGTTGACTTACCAGATGGGAAGACAGCTATCAATACCAAATGGATTCTCAAAAACAAGAAGGATGGACGGGGAATTGTTGTCAGGAATAAAGCTAGACTTGTCGCACAAGGACACACTCAAATTGAGGGCATTGACTATACTGAAGTCTTTGCGCCTGTTGCCAGGATCGAGGCCATTCGTCTGTTTTTGGCCTTTGCTTCGTATGTTGGCTTTACGGTGTTCCAGATGGATGTCAAGAGTGCATTTCTCTATGGAAAAATTGACGAGGAAGTGTATGTTACTCAACCTAAGGGGTTTGTTGATCCACTTCATCCCAAGAAAGTCTACAAGGTGGTCAAGGCTCTTTATGGGTTACATCAGGCTCCTAGAGCTTGGTATGAGCGTCTCTCCACTTTCTTGTTAAAGAATGGCTATAGAAGAGGTACTATTGACAAAACACTATTTCTTCGGCGGAATTCCAAGGATATTATCCTTGTTCAGGTTTATGTAGACGACATTATCTTTGGTTCTACAAGGAAGGAGTGGTGTGATGAGTTTGAACACTTGATGAAAGGCGAATTTCAGATGAGTGCCATGGGAGAACTGTCATTTTTCCTTGGTCTTCAGGTCAAGCAACAATCGGATGGGATTTTCATCAGTCAAGATAAATATGTTCATGAGATTCTTCAGAAGTTTGACATGGATCCTCTTAGACCAGCAGCAACTCCTTATGAATTTGCTAAAATCAAACTTAAGAATGAGCCAGATCCCCCGGTAAATGTTCACATGTACAGGTCTATGATTGGCTCTCTCATGTATTTGACTGCATCACGTCCGGACATTCTGTTTGCAGTCAGTGCTTGTTCTAGACACCAGGTGACTCCAACGGTTTCGAACTTAAATGCAGTGAAGAAGATTTTCAAGTATATCAAGGCTCAACCTAAATTGGGTCTATGGTATCCTAGAGAATCTCCCTTTGTTCTTGAAGCCTATAGTGATAGTGATTATGCTGGTGCTAATAATGATAGGAAGTCTACTACTGGTGGTTGTCAATTTTTGGGTCGTCGGCTTATTTCATGGCAATGTAAGAAACAGACAATCGTAGCTACTTCTTCAACAGAAGCTGAATACGTTGCGGCTGCTAGTTGTTGTGGTCAAGTCTTATGGATCCAAAATCAGATGTTGGACTATGGTTTCAATTTTATGAATACCAAAATTTTTATTGACAATCAAAGCACTATTTGCATTGTGAAGAATCCTGTATTTCATCAGCGGACGAAGCATATTGAGATTCAGCATCATTTTATACGCGATGCCAATGAGAAGAAGCTGATACAGGTTCTTAAAGTTCATACGGATGACAATGTTGCTGATTTGCTGACTAAAGCTTTTGATGGTCCTCGGTTTAACCACTTGGTGGTTCATATTGGGATGGTCAATCCTTGAGATCTAGGTTTGAGGGGAGGCAAAGCCTAAGGGGAGGCTTTGTGTACATATTAGGTTCGTCTAACGTATTCATAGTATTTAACAACATAATTTCTTGGTTATGATGGTGTGTGGTGCTTCTGATGGAGGATTTTTGCTCTCTTCTGGTGGATATGGCCTTACATGACTGGCTTCTGGTCCTCTTTGGTCAGCTTCTAGTTATGCTTGGTTGCCTTCTGGTGGTTTAAAATCCTTCCATGTTTAGTGGTGTTTGGCTATTGGTACTGGTACTGGTCTGGCTACTGTTCATTCCTTTTGTCCTTTGTTAATCACGTTTTGCTCCTGGTCTGACCATTGTGTGCTTTGACTTTTGGTCAACGCTCCCAATACTGGTATTTACAAGTTTGAATTCAGCAAGTAAATTGGGGGTTGGTTATTATGTTAAAAAGGGCAAGTGGTTATTATGCCATTATGGTTTAATTTGAAAGGGCAACCCCCCATTAATAGGGGTCAATGAACAGTTACTACTTTCTTCATATATGGTCAACATACACCCTTGACTCACTCATTACAATTAACACACACACAAAAACCGCTTCTACTCTCTACATCCCAATCCCAATCCTTCTTCCATCAATTCATCAAGATCCATGGCTGCTCTTGCTTACCAACCTGCTCATAATCGTGTTGCTTATCTGGGTGATGGTCCAAATTGTGACCATTTTGCTGACATCTTGGAGTTTATTGAAGCTTCTAACTTAAGGTTTGCATTTACTGTTTGTCCTACCATATATGCTAGTGTGATACGTCAATTTTGGGCGTCTGCTGAGCTTGTGAATGTGGCTGGACGTCCACGAGCACTCCATGCTACCATAGATGGACGTGCCTATGTGGTAACTGAAGCGTCTATTCGCTCTTCTCTTCATCTTCAGGATGAGGGGGGTGTTGTATCAATCCCCAATTCAGAAGTATTGGAGGGTATGGCTGCCATAGGTTATGAGCATGGGGGGAAGTTTAACTTCCAGAAGAATAGGTTTTCCCCCTAATGGAAGCTTCTGGTTCACTTTTTGATCCATTGTATGAGTCCCAAGTCTGGGAGTTGGGATGCTTTCCCTACTCCTTTGGCTACTGGTCTTATATGTTTAGCCCAGGGTAGAGTGTTTAATTTTTCTCATTATCTATTTGAGGGGATGGCTAGTAATTTGTCTACTGCTGGTTCGAGGAAGAAATTTCTTATGTACCCTAGGTTTCTTCAACAAATACTTGTTTGCATTCCACGTGATAGGGCTGAGCATGTGCCATCTAAACTTACAGCTAAAGTGTATTACAATATGATGAATGGGTTTACTGGGGATTGGAGGCCCCTGACTGAAGCCATGATGGGGTTGGCTCAGGGTCCTATGGGTCAGGAGGAGGAGGCTCCTGAGTTTGTTGTGATAGATGATGATCCCATGGAGGAGGAGGAGGCTCCTACTGTTGGTGCCACTCCTGTGGTAGAGGAGGAGCTAGTTGAGGAAGTGGTGGTTGAAAAACCATCCCCTTCCAGGGCTGGTCCTTCCTCTGTTCCACACCAGTCTCCATTTGTGGAGACTCCACCTCCTAGTCCTGCCCCACACTCGACTGGTATCCCGTTTGATCCTAGTTCTCCGCAGGTTGACCCACATGTTGCTTCGGGCTCCCGTGATGCTTTCCCTGATCCAAGTTCTCTTGGTGGGCAGGCGGAGGAGCCTACTACACTGACATCTTTGCTCGATCTTATGCACAGGTACCATGAGAGGATGATTTGTTTGGAAGCTGACTTAAACCAACATCGGAAGCTTACTAGGGAGTTTGTTCTTCCTTTGGCTGATCGCATAAAGGTGTTGGAGAATCAACAGCGTCGTCGCAAGAAGCATGTGGTTCTTTTAGAATCTGAGGATGAGGGTGCGGAGAATGTTGAGGATGGCTTGACGTTGTTGGCAAAGGCTGCCTTTGCTGATAAAGTTTATGATGAGTTGCCGGGTCCTCCAATGTCCTCCAATGTTCCTTCTCCTAGTGCTATTCCCCCTTCTATGGGTGGTGATTCTGCTCCTGCTGACGGTTCTCATGCTGGTCCCTCTCATGATCCGAAGGGAAAAGCCCCAATGACTGATTCTCCATCTCCCACTCGCAAGCGTACTCGTCGACAGATTGAAGAAGAAAGACTTGGTGAAGAGGCTGCTCGTCGAGTTCAGGCTGAGATTGATGAGGAGGATAGGGTTGCTGAGGAAGAGCTTCGAGCGCGCAGGCGTGCGCAAATTCAGCATGATGCCATGCACTGGACTGATGGTGAATGGATGCAAGTGTTGACTGTTCTCACTCGGGATTATGCTCAGTTTAAAGATCTGTTGGGTGATGATGTTGATGAACACAATTGTATTCCGCGTGCTATGGTGATGATGCGTAAGCACCAGTTGGCTCTTGCTGAAGAACTAAAGAAACAGAGAAGGAACAGGCCTCTTTCTCGGACTGAGCAGCGCCAGCAGATGCAACGTTACGTGAAATATCGATTTTCTGCTCATTTCAATGCTCCGTGGTCTTGGGCTCGGGTGAGGGCTTTGACTTTTGATGAGCTTAAGGTCCTTTATGAGAAGATGGTGAAGCGTCAGAGTCAACCTATTCCGGAAAGATTTATTTACCATCCTCGTGGTGTGACTGCTTCTATGCCTGCTGCTTCTACTGGTCCTTCGTCTGTACCCACTCCTGGTTCTGATGGTAGTCCTTCTGGTTCTATTGCTACTTCTGTTGGTCCTTCTACTACACCCTTGGTTGCTCCTATTGGTTCTACTGCTGGTCCTGCTACTACCATCTTTGTTACTACAACCACCACTCATCCTTCCACCACCACACCTGTTACTACTACCACCACCCATGTTCCTGCAAGCACCTTTGTTGATCCCACCATACCTACTGCTGCTACATCTGATGTGCCATCTCCATCACCACAAGTTCCTGCAACACAACCTAATCCTACTTCTGATGCAGCTCCTAGTGGTCCTTTGGGTGGACATGTTCATGAGTCTACTTCTACTGCTTCCCCTGCTGTTGCTGAAGTTAAGGTGAAGGTTGAATCAACTCCTTCGGCTCCCACGCCTCGACGTTCCACTCGCCAGAAACTTGCTCGTCGTGTTCGCCGTGGTAATTCAGTTCCGTTTGAGAAGCGTGATCCTGAGAACTTAATTGATGCAGCTTCGGACAGCGATTCTGACTTACCCTTGGGCAATGGAAGCATTACGGGTTATACGGTTGAGAGTTCTACAACACTTCCTGGTGGCGTCTCTCATCGGATCACTTTGAGTGATGGGTCTGTGCGATTGGCAACGGGTTTGCAAGGTGTGTTATCGTGGGCTGACCGTATGGATCTTATGGCGTTGTTTGGGCTTGTTGATTCTAGTATGCCGTTTGACCCCATGGCGGTGTCTTCCTGGCCTGGTATCCGTCTCTGGGCTGATCTCAAGCTGATGTTGGATCCTCCTCCAAATGTTCCTGCTTTGGGCATCTGGAAGGATCAAATGCAATGGGAGATTATTCGCTGGAAGCTTTATGCTGGATGTGGAGTTCATGTGTTGGAATTAGAATCTGGCCATGTGGTGTATATGCTGACGGATGTTGAGTATCCTTTGACTATTTCTTCCATGGAAGCAATGTTGGCAAGTCACTTGCAGATTTCTACTGCTCCTTCTGGGAATGAGTCGAGTATGGCTACGGCTTTGGTTGAGGGTATTCAAGCACGGTTACTAGCGGATAAGAAGGCAGCTTCTGGTATGTAAGGTGATTGGGTTGTAAGTGTTTATACTTTGACTTTTTGTTCTTATTTTTATTCCTTTCACCAATATGTACAGTGATTGGTGAATTTCTTTATAGTTAAAAAAAAAAAAAAATTAAATTATACTTTTTATATAATATCTGCTTATACTTTAAACACAGTTTAGCTTTTATACTTGTACATAATATCCCTTGGCTGTTTCACAATGTGGTTCCTGGTTTGAGTTTGTTCTGGTACTTGGTTTCACTTGGTGTTGGACGTGGTCCACACAACACATGGTTCTCAACTTACCATGTCTAATCGACAAGAAAAAGTTGATTCACCTTGAGGGTACGGCTCCTGGTTCGATTCTCAAATCCGTTGATGGTTGCCAGGTTACCCAAAACTGGATGGTTTTCACTTGCCATAGTCTTGGACTGAAAAGTGGCTAATCCAAGGGGGTACGGCTCTTGGTAAAGATCTTATCAAATCCGTTGATAGCTGTAATAGCTTGCTTAAAGCTATAGGGTGTTCAACTCACCGATGCTTCATTGCTAAGAGTTGGCGAGTCCAGAGGGGTACGGCTTCTGGTAAAGACGCATCAAATCCGTTGACGGCTGTGATGGTTTGCCTAAAATCATCAGGGTACTCCCACTCACCATTGATTCACGTTCTAAGAGTTGGGCTGGGTTCTAGTCTCCCAGGGTGATGCTTATTCCACCAGAATGACTAGCTAGCCCAAGAGCGAGCAGCTACTTGGTAAAGGCTCATCAAATCTGCTCATGTTGCTGAAAAGATTCAACCTGATGCTGATTTGTTACAAGCTTTGGAGAAGCTTCTAGTGTTTCATGCGGCTGTTCGTCTGATTCTTATCTTGTTGATGCTGCTATTTGTTTTGCTGATACAATCCTCGGGCTTTCTTTGCACGTTTTCCAGGAAACTTGAACTCAACAGGTCAAATTCAAGTTTAGGGGAGGATTGTTAGGACCATTGTAATAGTTATATGTAATAGGTAGACTAGGAGGTATGTAGTTCCTCCTGGTCCTAGTCGTAGTAGGAGCAAGTCCTGCTCCTGGTCCTAGTCGAAGTCAAACTTTATTATTTACTTAATATTCTGTTAGGATATGCATGAGATATGTTAGGAAAGGATATGCATATCAGTTTTACACGTTTTCTTTAATGATATATTAGGGTTTCCTTGTAGTATAAAAGGAACCTTAGGCAGAAGGGTTAGACACACCTTCACAAAACGTAGTCCTAGTTATTATCAATATTATAAATCCTTAGAAAGGATCAAGTCTTTATAGTTATTCTGTTCTTCTTAATTATATTTATATTCTGCATTCATATTGTGTATAGAGTCTCTTTGTGATTTGACTTGTGATTACAGAAGTCATTCACCGGTCCTGACAGGCTGCAAGATCTACATCTAGCAAACCCAACATATATGATGGTTATATTCCATGACATGGTTGAAGAAACTATGGAAGTCTTTATGGACGATTTCTCGGTATATGATTATTCTTTCTCATCTTGCCTTGCCAATTTAGAACGTATGCTTAAACGGTGTGAAGACACTCGTCTCGTTCTTAATTGGGAAAATGCCATTACATGGTAAAAGAAGGTATTGTCCTTGGTCATAAAATTTCCAAAGCCGGTATCGAATTCGACTGTGCTAAAGTTGACGTCATTGCTAAGTTGCCTCCACCTATCACCGTCAAAGGAGTTAGAAGTTTTTTAGGTCATGCAGGATTTTATCGTCGTTTCATCCAAGATTTCTCTAAGATAGCTCGACCAATGACTCACCTCTTAGAAAAGGATGATCCTTTCATCTTTTCTTAAGAATGTCTCTATTCTTTCGAACTTCTTAAAGGTAAATTAACTAAGGCACCGGTCTTAGTCTCTCCAAATTAGGAGTTACCTTTCGAGCTCATGTGTGATGCTAGTGATTTCGCGGTAGGAGTGGTTTTAGGTCAACGAGTGAACAAACACTTCCAACCAATCCATTATGCTAGCAAGACAATGACGGGGGCTCAATTGCATTATACCACTACCGAAAAAGAGCTTTTAGCTGTAGTGTATGCTTTTGAGAAATTCCGCCCCTATCTTGTGCTTTCCACCACCATCGTTTACACCGATCACTCCGCGTTGAAATACTTGTTAACCAAGCAAGATGCTAAACCGAGACTCCTTCGTTGGGTTTTGCTCCTACAAGAATTTAAAATCGAAATTCGTGATAAAAAGGGACCGGAAAACCTAGCCGTAGATCATCTTAGTAGACTCGAGGATCCTTATCAAGGGGAACTTCCAAATCAAGAGATTAATGAATCTTTTCCCCTTGAGGCCTTACTGTCTATTAACTCCAATCTTGACGATACCCCATGGTTTACGGACATTGCAAACTATTTAGCGGGTGGTGTTCTTATGGAAGGGTTAACTTCCCAACAAAAGAAAAAGTTCTTCAAGGACATTAAGCACTATTATTGGGACGACCCTTACCTTTTCAAGCAATGTGCGGATCTTGTCATTTGTAGGTGTGTTGATGGGCCGGCAGCTTTACTAATCCTAGAAGCTTGCCACAAAGGACCCACAGGTGGTCACTTTGGTCCTAACTACACCGCGAAGATAGTTTTCGACTCCGGATTTTATTGGCCCACCATTTATCATGACGCTCATGAAATGGTTAAGCATTGTGATGCTTGCCAAAGACAAGGCAAGATCACACATAAAGATGAGATGCCTCAAAATTTCATCCAAGAATGTGAAATTTTTGACGTATGGGGTATCGACTTTATGATATTTGATGACCAGTGATCCCGTGTTCCCTTGTTCCCGGTTCTATCCTAAACTCTTGTGATTCAATATATCATATCTTATATGTTGAAATTGAAATCACTCTAGTCGTCTCTTCCTTAGCGAGACTTAAACAAAGTGCACAATGTCCTAAGTGTAGGGGAGTTTACTCCCACATGCTTAAACATTGAGGACAATGTTTATATCAAGTGTAGGGGGACTTCTATCGAAGTTAAGTGGGCTTTTCCATTAATTTGTCCTCATTTTAACCGGAAAATTTAATTTTTCGATATTTTTCAAAATTTTTGATCTATTTTGGCCTAGTAGTATTTTTCATTTATTCTCTTTTATGTTCTTTCCTTTTGTTATCACATCGTATGTATATATTTCATTTCAAAAATAAAGTCAAAAGAAAAATAAAAAGTTAAATAAAATGGTTTTAATGAGTTTAGATATCTTTGATATATTAGGCCCGTCATGAATCTTTTGACTCAACTCGAGTTTACTTATCTAAGTTTACTCTAGCTAGTATCCTTAACGTGTTTAAATCGAGTTTTGCTAGGCTTTTATATAGGGAATTTCAAAACGCGAAAGTCTTAACTCTTACGGGTTAAGAACAAGAACTTTTCGCAAGTTCCTATAATTGATCCTAGAAATTCGTTTATCAAGGGAACTTTAAAATGCAAATTCTAAACTTGAAAAATTCTAAGAAGTTGCAAGATCCTATGGATGACTTGAAAACCCAAAACTTTGATTTAATTGGCTAAGCATCCACGGGTCTCATTCCTTGAGATTTTAAATTGTGGAGAACGAGAGATGATAGAGTCAATTATAAGTTTGGTATTCTTTCATGAATTTATGTGAGTTAATTATGAGTTTTTTTCTCCCATCTCTTGTTAATAAATATTATTGCAATAACTAAGGTTGTACGATTTGAAAAGTTACTTAGCTTCTAGCACAAGATTGTTTAAAAGTTGCTCGGTATTAATTAGAGTTTATAGCCAAGGCATAACTTATTGAAGCGGGATGCGAAGATTGGCGAGTCCGAAAAGGCCCTAACAAGGCATGAGGGCTGCATTTTATTGCTAAAGATCCAAAGTGATGTAAAGAATCATTTATCAAAAATCAATATGAAGGATCGAGACACACAACGAAAAGCAATTACTCCCCTAAAGATCATGGAGAAGTCTATCCGAAAATACCCTAGCAAGGTATGAGGATGAATAGATCCAAGTCCTAAAAGGAGGCGGATCGTTGTATCTCAAAAATCCAAAATAAAGATTGGAGAAAAATAAAGTCGTGGTCCAAGTATGAAGAATATCTCAAAAACTTTAAGTGATGAAATTCCTATTATGAAGAGAAGACCATTATTTCAAGAACGTCTCTCACGATTCGAAGTATGAAGTCAATGCCAAATATCGGTCCGAGAAAGGTCTCAAATCGTGAAGCGAGTTATGCCAAGATATGAACTTTATGAGGTTTCGAGAAGCAGTTTTAAAAGATTTTGTCCTTTAGCTAACTATTGATTAAATCGTCCTACTTTATTTTCAGTCTTAATAATTTATCGAAATAAGTCAACAATGCATCCTCGTGATCATTCAAGACAATAATAAAATATAGGAGATACACCTAGGAATAAGGGATTCTAAGCGAATAATTGAGCCACATGAGTGAGTGTTAGCTTGCTAACTTATAATAACAATGATCTCGTTTCTAAGCTTGGTGTGGGGAACATGAAACTTGAGGGTGATAAATATTCATGACAACCAAAGCCCTAATGTAAGTCTTCGATATCTTTACTTGTTCTTCCTTCTAGCATTTTGTAATTTTCTATCATTTTGGTTTCCTTATTGTCTAGTAATTAATAAAGGCCAATGTAGGTTAATTATGATGGAAAATATAAACTATGCTTTGAAATTAATGCATTGCATGAGGGTATTGCAATGATCAAGTGTAGGGGATTAAATAAGTGTGAAAACACTTATCCTTTTACCACTTAATTATAATAAAAACGAGACCAAAACGTGTATTTTTATGTCGTAAAAGTCGGAATTATACGTGGTTTTTGTTTTTATTGTGTTTTAGGACCAAAATGTGAAAAGGGAAGAAAACACGGGCTTTCACGGGCTTTTATCGAAGAAAAAGACAAAAGACAAAGTCAAAAGATCAAAAGTGCAAGAAGAACGGAAGTCAAAGGCCTATTCTGAAGATTTATCGAAGAAAAGGTCTAAAGACGGAAGTTTAACAAAGTCGAAGAACCAAGTCTACTAAAAGAAGAAAATTAGAAGACGAGTTCAAGTTATCATTCGACTAATCCCGAGACAAAGTCAAGAAAGACAAGTTATTTAAAAACGAGAAGACAAGAAGAAAGAAGGAAGAAACAACACCTTCCCCTTCTCCTATATATAGTCCTCTAATATGTCATTAGGAGAGTAGTCTTTATTTTTAGTTTGGTAGGTAATTAGGAGTATGTGATTTACTTTCTCTCTCTAGCTTTTCTTTCAAGTTTATTAATCTTTCATCTTAATCTTGTAATTTTGGATCTTAATCTTCAATTTAATCAAGCTTTTTAGTTAATTCTAATTCTACCTTTCTTAGTCATAATCTATTGTTTTGTCTCTTTGATCATGTAGTTGATTTAATCTTGTTGATTGTGTGATTGATTTGCTTATTGGATTGTGCTTATTGATTTGGTGTGTTTGAAGTTCTAGCTTATTATGCTTTTTGATTAATTAGTGTTAGCTTATTTTTTAAAAATTTGTTTTTATAGTTTAAATCTTTTAAAAGTTCATTTTTAATATTTAGCTTATTTAGTGTTTTCATAGTTTATAAATTGTGGCTTATTTGCTTTTTCTTAAAATCATTTTAGTTAAAGTTTTGGTAAGTGCTTATTTTAGATTTTCTTATTTGCTTAAGTTTTGTGTTATCCGGGTTTCTTAAACCTTTTTATTCCGAATAGTAGCCATAACAGATTATTCCGAATAACACGTTGTTTTTATTCCAAATAGTAGCCAGAATCATCATTCCGGATTAGCTCTTGACAATAGCTCATTCCGGATTATCATTTTATCAAGATTCCGAATAAGGTTCAAAGTACCTTATTCCGATTGTTTTCATTTCGTGTATTCCGGATTATATAAGTTTAAGTCATTCCGAATTAGATGTAGGATCTGCATATTCCGAATTGTGAAGAGATTGTGGATTCCAGATTATTTAACTCTTGTGGATTCCGGATTGTTGTTTGTGTAGATTCCGGATAAGGTCCATCTTATTCCGAATTAAACCTTGAATTTCATTTCCCGGATTAGCATTACAACTCACATTCCGGATTGTTCAACATCCTGGATTCCGGATTGGGTAGCAATTTCATATCCCGGATTGTTAAGTAATTAGGTATTTCGGATTAATGCTTGATTCTGGATTAGCCTTAATGCTTGATTCCGGATTAGTTTACACTCCACTTCCCGAATTGTTTGTGAAAATGTTATTCCGGATTAATTGTGAAGCATAGATTCCGGATTGTGAGTTGATTACGCATTCCGGATTAGGTTAAAATCTTGGATTCCGACTTAGGGCAAATTTTGCATTCCGACTTACTTTTAGTTTTTGTTTCCCGAATTTTTTTCAAACATTTACTTTTCCCGCCAATTTTTCTTAAGATTTATTTCAAAAGTGTTTTGTCCTAGTTATTTTCAAGTTTTCATTTTTATAAAGTTTAAAGTTTTTAGTTTTCATTTAAATTTTAATCTTTTGTCAGTTATTTTAAGGGCTTAATTTTTAGTTTAATCTATTAAAGTTTTCAACTTTATTTCTTAAATAGTTAATCACCTTTAGTTTCTTTTACCAAGTTCTACTGTGCAACATTCATTCTGGATAAGCACTCAAGGTTAGACATCCTTCCTTTATTCTTATGTTCAACAGCTTTAACGTCCATAGACTTAGATAATCAAAAGCTCCCCCTTTTAGTGACCAAAAACAACAATTCCACCTTAAACCGTGATCAATTCGAATTGAATCGAGTACGAACAACAGTTCAAATCCACATCAAATAAGACATATTATAAGCCAAGTTTTGCCTTTGCTGCTCTGGGGTATAAGGGAAATGTTGCTAAGGCATCAACACGTTAGGTTTGGAAGCCTAAACAAGACCAAGGTTCTAAACTTAATGGTGTATCATTGACATTTAATAAATATTCTTACATTAATACACGAGGCAGATCCAAGTCACTAATGGCTTGGGTCCCCAAAGAGAATTAATTCTTCTTTCTGTGTAGGACATTCCAAAGAAGAACTTAAATGATACTGGGATATTGCAACAGTGGATGATCTAGACACATGACTGGACATGAAGCCTATCTGACTGATTTGGTAGATATTCATAATGGAGATGGTGTGTCATTTGGAAATAAATATGGCAAGATTATTAGTAAAGGTAGTATTGTGATCGATAATATGAAATTTGAGAATGTTTACCTTGTGAAAGAAGTTAAATTTAATCTATTTATTGTGTCACACATACGTGATAACAAGAGTGGTGTTCTATTCACTGATACTGAGTGCCTTGTTTTTTTTGGAGAAGATTTTAAGCTACCAGATGATTTACATGTTTTGCTTTAGACACCTAGACAAAATAACATGCATACCATTGACTTAAAAGGCATAGTTCTCCAAGATAATGTGTCATGCTTTGTTGCCAAGGCCTTAGTAGATGCAAGTAATAAGTGGGATATGAGGTTGGGTCATTTGAATTTTAAGACTGAATAAACTGGTCAAGGGTAATTTTGTGAGAGGGTTACCTTCCAAATATTTTGACCATCACCATTCTTGTGTTGCATGTTTAATTGGAAAGCAGCATAAGGCCTCTTGTAAGTCTAATACTGTCCACTCTACCTCTCAACCCCTTCACATGTTGCATATGGACCTATTGTACCATTAATCACAAATGGTATTGTTTGGTGATCACTGTTGATTTTTCTATGTTTACATGGACTTTCTTTCTGAACTCTAAGGATGAAACTACTGAAATCCTTAAGACCTTTATTACTCAGATAGAATATCAAAAGAAACTTAAAGGTAATCAAAAGTACCTCAAAGTTAAGATAATCATGTGTGATAATGATGGGAGTTCAAAATAGAGGGGTTGGATGAGTGTTGTGCTAAGAAGGGAAATAATAGAGAATTTAGCACTACTAGAACCCCTCAGCAAAATGATGTTGCTAAAAGAAGAAATAGGACCCTTATTGAGGCTACAAGAACCATGCTTTCTAATGCTAAGTTTCCTATCACCTTTTGGGCTAAAGCATTTAACACTACTTGCTATGTACATAATAGGGCCTTAGTGGTTAAGTATGAGTTGTTTAACGGCAGACCCCCCCCCATGACAGATTTCTTAGGACCTTTTGGGTGTCATGTCATGATTATTAATACCAAAGACCACTTAGGCAATTTTAATGAGAAAACTGGTGAAGGGTATTTTATTGGATGGTCCTTGAATAGTAAGACATGTAGGGTATTTAATAAAAGGACTAAAAAGGTGACTAGGAAGTTGTCTCACCATTGCCGCCGGCCACCATAGTCAACAAGGAAGAACCGGACGATTTTTGTTATTGGTTTTGTGTTCGTGATCATTCCCTTTTTCTTTTCACGCATTCGGTATAAATCAAACCCTTTTCTTTTTCTTTTTAATTCTTTTGATTTCATGTTATTATTTAATTAATCATCAAGAACAAGAATAAAACATGTAATAGATTAACTAAATTCATGGTTCGGGTTTGGTTTGTGTGGGTTGTGGTTCGGCCGAGACACCGAGACCCCGTATGGGGCTCGGCTTGCTTTTGTTACCACCACCGAGAGTCGCATGACTCTCGGCTTGGCTTGGGTGTGGCTTGGACGCAGCAAGAAACCCCGACCAAAGGTCGGGATGTGTTTGTTGTTTCGGTTTGTGTGCACCGAGGCACCACCGAGACCCCCAAAGGGGCTTGGTTGGTTTTTGTTGTTTGGACCCGAGACCAAGTAACCTCGACACTAGGTCGGGGTATGTTTTGCATGTTTGGTTGATTTGTTTAGTGTCAACCGAGACCCTTTCAAGGTCTCGGTGGGACTTTTGTATAGCTTATTTAGTTCGTCTTATTTTGAACACGGGCTCGGGATTCGGGTTTTTCATGAAATTTATTTTATAAGTCATGTTATATTAAACTTTAGGTTAATTAATTTATTAAATTAATTCATGTATAACCTAAGGTATTTATACGTAGTCATTTATTTAAAACATGTATTTTAATTAAAAGCATATAACGTATAGTTTGATTAATTAACCAATTATTTAATTAATAAGCTATAACCATGACTTGTAATGTACTATTTAAACTTTAATTATTATTTATAATCCAGCTTATTTCTAAGTATGGAAACTTACTATTTTTGGAAACTTTCTATTTTTAGAAACTTACTATTTATGGAGACCTGCTATTTTTAGAAAGTTACTTAATATTACAATACAAGTATTATAATACACTATTACATGATTAATACTTAACAGAACGTCATAATAACTACAGTTAACACAGTAAAACGTGACAGAATACGTATAACAAGCTAATAATACACGGAACCAGTAAAACACATGTGATTCAGACAACTCATACACGTCCATATTTCTTATGTAATGTTATCCGTCGAGGCAGATTAGTCTTCATCGTTTTCCTTAGCTTCTACTGGACATAAGATACGGATTTCCCGTCCTTCAGTAAGGACAATCTCTTCCTTCATTAGGATTTCCCGTATGCAGCCAACTGTTTTCCCCAGTAGTTACAGATTAAATTCTTATATTTTATTAGTTACCTTAGCCATATACATGCATGACCAGTTTCACCTATTTATGGAGGTACCATAACCATAACACTAGAGGCACTAGTGTTATGACTTCACCACGGCGGAGTGATAGCTCGTGGTGTCCCTTTCAGTTATTTGGCCATTATATTATTATATTATCATGTGGGGCGTATGGGTGCATCCTAGTTACATGTTTCAGTCAGGATTTCATGGTGAGTGTGTGCCTTGCATCCTTCACAAGGAGCTGATCCCTCCTACCCACTTACCAATTAAATTAGAGGCATCCCCTTTAATTTGCATGATGAGGTCACCTCTCTAAGTATTCATGCACGTTGTTGACCTCATGACCTATATTATCTATTATGGTACATTAAATAATACAATTCTTCATAAGAACATAAGCTATGTTTTCAGAACTAAAACCAGTTAACATGACATACGACTAGGTTTTCCAGGACTTATTCATTTCCGCTGCCATTCATGATTTATACTCTTTATATGCTTCCATATTCTATATTTTCCATGCTTTATTGTATATCCGTGCACTGAGCGTTATGCTCAGCCGTCTACTTTTCCATGTTCCCAAACGGCAGGTACCCAAGGACGCAAATAGGAACTCCAGAGTATGTGCATTCGGATTGGAAGCTATCCGGCCTCTTTTACCTTATGCATCTATTACTACTTTATCATAATTTACATCTTTTGGACATTGTTTAGTCCTTTCCATTTACAGTACTTTATTGCTTGTGTGTGAGTTACTAGACTACCGTTGTTCGATTCCGGTATTTCTATTTATGGTCATGAATGTTTAGACATTTACCTTGCATGCTTTGATGACACGCCATAATTTACTGTAGCATTTTATCCTATTAAATGGGGTGTTAAAATTATGGTATCAGAGCCAAGGTTTCGACCTGTAGCTCTGTAAAACATGACCTGTGACTTACGGGTAGTCACCAGTGTCTTCCTAGAACTGACAGTTACTTTTCATGCATTCATTTATTTTCATTTTATTTCATGCATTCATATCATTGTAGTAGGTTTTTGACTAAGTAATGGTTGGTACAGGACTGGCCCTATTTAGTCGCATGTGCTTTTATCGAAACTTTTAACTTTGGAACCGACCCATAAGCATCCCCGCGCCATGTCTTTTGTTTTGAGTGAACTGACCATAGGCGTTCACTCCCGTTCATATAAAAGTTTTATAAACTGCATCATGCATTTTTACATTGTTTCATGCATTATAAACTGCTTCATTGATTTATACATTGTTCATGCATTTTATGTTATCTCATTTCAGATTTATGATTTATGTTGCATTTTGTTGTTTTAAACTGTCAGATGGTGAACAACCGCAATACTCTAGATTTGACAGCAGCTGTCAATGCAGCTCTGCAAGCCCTCCTTCCCCAACTTCGGAATGAAACCAGAGATGAAGTTCATGCGGAATTCCAGGCCCATGGCAATCACAACAATCCTCCACCTCCTCCTCCACCAGTTACTCTTATGACTTGGTTGGAGAGGTTCAACAAACAGCGACCCCGTTCGATTGAGCAGACTAACAGCCCCAACAAGGCGGAAGCTTGGATTTCTCTCATCGAGAAGATTTTCGATGCAATGGGTTGTGATGGTGTTTTCAAGGCAAGACTGGCTTGCTATAAGTTTGAAGGTGATGTGTTGTAATGGTAGAAATCGGTCAAGCAGTCCAATGGTGGTGAAAACTGGGTTGTACAGCTGACATGGGACCGGTTTAAGGAGCTCTTCCTTAATCAGTACTTTCCACATGCTGAGCAAGAGAAGCTCAAGAGGAACTACCACAACATTCGACAGATTGCTGGTGAAAACAGCAATGAATTCATGCAAAGGTTTCTCCGTTTGGTAGGATTTCTGGGTCCAACCACAGGAACTGCTGTAAAGCAGGCTGAGAAGTTTCGTTGGGCACTTCGCACTTTGGTTGCCAACAACTTGGTATGTCTACTTTCACTATAGTGGCACAGGTGGCCGATGCAGCCCGTAAGCTCGAGATGCTTCAGGAACGAGAGTAGTTTGGTGATGACAGAGCAGTGAAGAGGTATCTTCAATCACCAATTTTAAACAGTTCATTTTCCATCAGTATTTTTCATTCATATAATCCTCTGTTCAACGTTATATTCCAGGCAGAAGACTGACGACCGTAAGCCTGCGGCCGCTCAGCAGCAAGCATCTAAGGGAAACGGTCAGACTAACGACTGTTCTGGTTCTGAGAGGCGTGGCGGTAACTATAGTTACCGTAACAACACTAATAAATCGAACAACAGCAGGTGCCTACATTAAACTTCTTTCATGTTAAACTATCTTATGTTATGGAATTCTGACACTCCAACAATTGTTAATTCAGGAACAATGGTAACGACAGGGATCTGGACCGTAGGGGTTCACAGCCTAACCATTCTACCTCATCTGGTAAATTTTACACCTTCTATGTAATCATGTTTATGTTCCACGATCATGTCTCATGCATGTAATCCTTAAACAGGATCTCAACAAACTAGGACGCCTGCTGGAGGATTCACGCATCCTGTTTGTCCTACTTGTTCACGCAGACACTTTGGTATTTGTCGGCGAGGTACTGGTGGTTGTTTCAAGTGTGTCCAACAAGGCCATCAGCAGAAGGACTGTCGCCAAGGTGAGATAGAAGGCACCTGTGGGCACGCCGACACCAAAGCACCTCCTACTTCTAGTCACGTGTTCACTACTACTAGAGATCAGGCGAATAAGACTTCAGGTACCATCACCGGAAATCTCTTTATGAATGGTTTGGCAGCATGTGTTCTGTTTGATACTGTAGCGACGCATTCAGTCGTATCCACTACTTTTGTTGTACGTGTTAGGATTTCCCCGATGCCATTAGATGATGCCTTATGCATTTCCACACCACTTAGGGACTCTGTACGAATCATTCAGGTGTACGAGATCTTCCCTTAGAATTTGATGATAAGATCCACAGAGTTGACGCATTTCCTTTGGACATGTGCATTTTGACTTGATTTTCGGCATGGACTGGTTATCCAAACACCAGGCTACGATTGAATACCACACTTATTGGGTTATATTCGGTGATGTTAAATCTCCAGAGTACATACACCATGGTTTTCTGCCAGGGAGGTCAGTACAAATTATTTCATCTATGGAGGCGCGTGCATTGCTATCACACGGCTGTCAGGGCTTCATAGCCAATATTCATGACATTACTGCCGAGTCTCCATCGATCCAAGATCAGCCTATTGTGTCAGAGTTTCCTGACATATTTCCAGATGAACTTCTGGGCATACTACCTGTTCGTGTAGTCGAGTTTGGAATCGAGCTCATACCAGGTGCAGAGCCGATTTCTAAAGCTCTTTACCGTATGGATCCTATAGAGCTTAAGGAACTAAAAGATCAGCTGCAGGAACTTCTGGAACGAGGTTTCATCCGTCCCAATGCATCGCCATGGGGTGCACCGGTACTGTTCATAAAGAAGAAAGACGGTAGCATGCGTTTATGTATAGACTATCGTGAGCTGAACAAGATCACGATCATGAATCGTTATCCTTTGCCGCGTATTGATGACCTGTTCGATCAACTACAGGGCGCCAAGCATTTCTCGAAGATCGATCTGAGGTCCGACTACCATCAGTTACGGGTTAACGAGAAGGACATCTCCAAGACTGCTTTCCGTACACGTTATGGGCACTACGAGTTCGTAGTCATGACATTCGGACTCACTAATGCTCCACCTGTTTTCATGGATTTGATGAACCGTGTCTTCCATGAGTTTCTGGACAAGTTCGTTATCGTGTTCATTGATGACATCCTGATATTCTCCAAATCCAAGGAGGAACATGAGGAACACCTTCGTACAGTCTTACAGATTCTTCGTCAGAAGAAACTGTATGCCAAGTTCTCTAAGTGTGAGTTCTGGTTAAGCAAGGTGGCATTTCTTGGCCATATTGTATCTGCAGAGGGGGTCATCATGAATCTTACAAAGGTCGAAGCTATCACCAAATGGCCGAGACCTACATCTGTAACTGAAGTTAGAAGTTTTCTGGGTTTAGCTGGCTACTACCACTGGTTTGTAGAGAACTTTTCACGGTTAGCTTTACATTTGACTAAGCTAATGAGGAAAGGAGAAAAATTCGTTTGGACGGAAGAGCGAGAGAAGAGCTTTGAAGATCTGAAGCAGAAGTTAGTGACTACACCTATTCTTACTCTCCCATCTGGCTCAGGTGGATTTCAATTTATAGTGACGCTTTAGGAAAGGGTTTGGGCTGCGTTCTCATGCAACATGGGAAGGTTATTGCATACGCATCACGACAGCTGAAACCTTATGAAGAAAACTATCCTACTCACGATTTAGAGCTTGCAGCAGTTGTTTTCGTATTGAAGATCTGGAGACATTATTTGTATGGTGAATCATGTAAAATATTCACCGACCACAAGAGTCTCAAGTACATCTTCACCCAGAAGGAACTGAACATGAGACAGAGGAGATGGCTAGAGCTATTGAAGGAGTACGACACCAACATTCAGTACCATCCTGGTAAGGCGAATGTGGTGGCAGATGCTCTTAGCAGAAGGTCGGGTATGATTGCTGGCATTTGGATTGCAAAGGAGATCATTCGTGACCTAGATATGACGAATATTGAGTTTTGTGTACAAGGACAACACGCTTACTGGGCTAATCTTAGAGTGGAACCAGACTTACATTCTAGGATCAAGGAAGCTCAGAAGGACGATGGTGAGATTTGGGCTATCATTTAGAACCTTGATCAGCAGATGGAGTTTCGTGTTAACAATGACGGTATCTTATGGCAGGGCACTAGACTAGTGGTTCTTGATGACTCTACTCTCAAGGAAGCTGTGTTCACTGAAGCTCACAGTTCTCCATTTAACATACATCCTGGTTCAACCAAGATGTACCACGACATCAAGCAACACTTTTGGTGGAGTGGTATGAAGCAGGATGTTGCCACTTTCGTTTCTAAATGTATAATCTGCCAACAGGTGAAGATCGAACACCAGCGAGCTAGTGGTTTGCTACAGCCATTAGATATTACAGCATGGAAGTGGGACAAAATCTCCATGGATTTTGTTACTGGTCTTCCGGTTACTCAGAAGAAGAACGACGCTATCTAGGTTATTGTGGATAGGTTGACTAAATCTGCTCATTTTCTGCCGATTCGCAAGGAACAACTGGTCAGCAAATTAGCAGATATTTTCTAGAAGGAGATCATGAGACTACATGGTACTCCATCAGAAACCATCTCTGACAGAGATCCCCGTTTCACATCACGCTTCTGGCAGAGTTTGCAGAAATCTTGGGGCACCAGAATTAAGCTCAGCACTGCCTTTCATCCTCAGACCGACGGACAGTCGGAACGTACCATTCAGACATTGGAGGACATGCTACGATCGTGTGCTCTAGAGTGGTCAGGAAGCTGGGATGACCATATATTCCTAGTAGAATTCGCATACAACAACAGCTGGCACGCTAGCATCAAGTGTGCTCCCTTTGAGATGTTGTATGGTAGAAAGTGTCGCGCCCCAATCTGCTGGGATCAGGTGGGCGAACGACTGCTTGAGGGTCCAGAGATGATTCAAGTAACCAATGAGAAGGTCATTGTCGCCAAGGCGAAGATTCAGGAATCTCGTGCTCGTCAGAAGAGCTATGCTGATAAACGTTGTAGAGATGTATCTTTCAACGTAGGTGATCATGTTTTCCTCAAGGTATCACCTGCACGAGGAGTTAAACATTTTGGAATCAGAGGGAAGCTCAGTCCTCGCTTCATCGGACCGTTCGACATCATAGAACGCGTTGGTGAAGTGTCATACCGTTTAGCGTTACCGCCTCAGCTATCACACGTTCACAACGTGTTCCATGTGTCCTTACTCAGAGGATACAACTATCATCCAGTTCATGTTGTCCAGTATCCACTTGATCAGATTCTAGAGGATCTTTCATATGTCGAAGAACCCGAGAGAGTTCTTGAGCGGCAAGATCGTGTCATGCGGAGGAATACAATCCCTTTCGTCAAAATCCTCGGGAGGGATCATCCTGAGCGGGAAGCCACTTGGAACACGGAGGAGTCTATACGGACTTCTTACCCTCATTTCTAGTTCTAATTCGGGTATGTTTTCTTTCAGTTTACGTTTCTCCAATTCGAGGAAGAATTGTTCTTTTAGAGGAGAAGAGTTGTAAAACCCGCATTAAAAACCTATGAACAGTACACGTGAACAATAACTTATGAAAACACGATAAAACTTAAACTTTCCATTTGTAATATTAACATACGTGTCACGGCAATAAATAACGAACAATCATGAATATTATAAATGTGACACGATCACGAATACCAAATTCACGAATACTAAATCATGGATATACACGATAATTATTTTAACACGGAAAAACTTTGGGTTACCCTTAGTGGGCCCCACATGCCGCGGCTAGAGCAAAGAAGGAGGCCAAGTGGGCCTTTTGGCCCAAGATCAATTTTATTAAGAACACCAATGTGAAAACAATTTCATTATTTTTAGGTTTTATAAAATTTTGTCCTCTCTCTCCTTGTCTCACCATTGCCGCCGGCCACCATAGTCAACAAGGAAGAACCGGATGATTTTTGTTATTGGTTTTGTGTTCGTGATAATTCCCTTTTTCTTTTCACGTATTCGGTATAAATCAAACCCTTTTCTTTTTCTTTTTAATTCTTTTAATTTCATGTTATTATTTAATTAATCATCAAGAACAAGAATAAAACATGTAATAGATTAATTAAATTCATGGTTCGGGTTTGGTTCGTGTGGGTTGTGCTTCGGCCGAGACACCGAGACCCCATATGGGGCTCGGCTTGCTTTTGTTACCACCACCGAGAGTCGCATGACTCTCGACTTAGCTTGGGTGTGGCTCGGACGCAGCAAGAAACCCCGACCGAAGGTCGGGGTGTGTTTGTTTTTTTGGTTTGTGTGCACCAAGGCACCACCGAGACCCCCAAAGGGGCTCGGTTGGTTTTTGTTGTTCGGACCCGAGACCAAGAAACCCCGACACTAGGTCGGGGTATGTTTTGCATGTTTGGTTGATTTGTTTAGTGTCAACCGAGACCCCTTCAAGGTCTCGGTGGGACTTTTGTATAGCTTATTTGGTTCGGCTTATTTTGAACACGGGCTCGGGATTCGAGTTTTTCATGAAAATTATTTTACAAGTCATGTTATATTAAACTTTAGGTTAATTAATTTACTAAATTAATTCATGTATAACATAAGGTATTTATACTTAGTCATTTAATTAAAACATGTATTTTAATTAAAATCATATAACGTATAGTTTAATTAATTAACCAGTTATTTAATTAATAAGCTATAACCATGACTTGTAATGTACTATTTAAATTTTAATTATTATTTATAATCCAGCTTTTCTAATTATGGAAACTTACTATTTTTGGAAACTTTCTATTTTTAGAAACTACTATTTTTAGAAACTTACTATTTATGGAAACCTGCTATTTTTAGAAATTTACTTAGTATTACAATACAAGTATTTTAATACACTATTACATGATTAATACTTAACAGAACGTCATAATAACTACAGTTAACACAGTAAACAGTAAAACAAGACAGAATACGTATAACAAGCTAATAATACACAGAACCAGTATAACACATGTGATTCAGACAACTCATACACGTCCATATTTCTTATGTAGTGTTATCCGTCGAGGCGGATTAGTCTTCATCGTTTTCCTTAGCTTCTACTGGACATAAGGTACGGATTTCTCGTCTTTTTGTAAGGACAATCTCTTCCTTCATTAGGATTTCCCGTATGCAGCCAACTGTTTTCCCCAGTAGTTAAAAATTAAATGCTTATGTTTTATTAGTTACCTTAGCCATATACATGTGAAATTGAATATATTAAAGTTCGTTTTCTCTCGATTCTTGACCAATTGAAAGTCCTAAAAATCTCAAGTTTATAATTGTTCTTGGTTGATAGGGTATTTGGATATTCTATGTCTATTTCACACAACAAGTAAAAAGGGTGAAAAATATTAAGCTATTTATCCGTAAAACACTTAGCAAATACCAATTATTATTCACAAATTTCCAAAATGTAAAAACATGAAAGTAATGTGCTTGAAATGTAAAGTAATTGAAAGTATAAAGCTTGAAATGTAAAGTTTAGAAAGTAAAAGGACCTAAAATGTAAATTCTAACAACTTATAACTAACTTTTAACAAACTAAACAAACTGCCTAACCAAATTTGACAAGTAACTGAAAGATTAAGGGGTGTAAACTAGCAAACCGTAATTACTTGCAAGTTTAATAACAAGTGCAAACAGTTACAATCTACAAGGACTAAGATACATTAAATGGTAACTCATTAACAAAAACAGGCACACACAAAGAATAAGCTCGTATGAGCTTAATTCTAGACCAAATAAGCTCAAAGTAGTTTCAAAAGACATAAAATAGAAAAGTAGCTAGGCATGCAGAAGGAAACAGCTTAAAACCAAGTAAAACTTAATTTAGCTTATTCCAATAAGCCAACATTAAGCTAACTGAAAATCGAGACATGCACAACTTGATTTTAGTGCTCAAACTTGTTAAACAGCTTAATGAGAGTATGGAATGTTTTTTCTTTTTGAAAATGATACACTAAATAAGATGGAAAATGGAATTAAGCTGAAAAGAGCTTATTTGACCAAGTTTGACCAAAAATGTGAAAAAGCTGAAAAGTTCCAAAACTACTCAAGACATGTTTCTAAACAGGTTTATGAAGAAAAATGAGCAGATTTATGAAGTAGAAATGGCTATATAAGAAAACAGTCAACCTCTCTTTACAGAAACTTGCATTTGATCAAGTGCTTATCAAAAAGCTGATTCCTAGCTTAATACTGAAAACTGTAGAATTTCCTTTAACAGACTTAAACTTTGGATGTTTAACTACAACTAGGAACTTGTTTCAAGCAACTTGGTTAAGTATTGAAGAAATGGCATGGATTTGAAAAGAGAAAGTTTTCTGAATGAGAGTATTCACAGACCTTGACCCATACTTTTTCTATACCATTTGCCTTTTTGACCTGAATTTTGACTTCTAAACCAAACAAATATGTTTCCACTTGTTTACTGAGTGTGAATAAGCAAAGCTTAACAGGTTTAACAAACTTGTATCACAAAAACTATGCAGATCCAAACACTACTTAACAAGTCTGATATGCACTTTTACAAAGTGAATTTGATTAAAAGAATGAAGTAAGCTAAGACTGATATCAAGACGCGCTCTATGTGTAAATTGAAGAGTAATAGAACTAAAAACAGACTTATTCAAACACTCAACCACCAAATGCACTCAAAGGACTTGGCTGATGAATGTAAAGCTGAAATCAAGTAAAACTCAGACTAAGGCTACAAAACTACTCACAAGCTATCAGATTATCAAGATTACACTAAAACAAGTACAAACATATGATCATAGCAACACATATTGTTTACACTAGGTCTTTAGCATGCAATCTTCAATTGAGTGGAACTTAAACAGGATTAACAAACTTTTTAGCTAGAAATCTCCACTGATGGAGTAGTGTGGCGCTGAGCCAACTAGAGTCTACAAGAACACCATAAGAACACCACCATTAACCACATTATCACCTCCAAAAGCCATTTCTGTTCAAAATCACACCAAACTGCTACTCAGGGCTAGAACTTGAATTGATCTTGCTAGAAACCTTGTTATAACCTCCAAAACTCTCAAACAAACTCCATTGATCAATTATGATCAATGAAATCACAAATAGTAACAAGATTGCAGGATTGAGTAAGTGAAATGGACATTAGAGAAGAGGAAATGGATATTTTTGTGATTTTTATTGATTGATGAAGGAAAATTTGTTACAACTGCTTTAACTAATTCCTAACCAACTCTTAAGTGTGTGTCAAACACTTAAGAGTTGTTGGCTAACTGAATGGAAGAACAGAATTAAGAGAGAAAATATAAAGTGTGTGTTTTTGCACACTTAGCTACATATTGAAAACAAAGATACAATGTCATATTTATAGAAGTTGGTGATGAAGAGTTGGGGTAGCATGACGTGTCTTAGCCAATTAGGAGGTGGCAGGTGTCAAAGTCTGGTGGATTGCAGATTTCACTCCAAGAACAAGAAATGGGTTTTCTTCTCCTTTGATCTTCAACTTAATTGACTTATGTAGTTGAATTCGTCATCTCAATCCGAGTATTTTTCATGTAGCAAACTTTTTGTGAAATGCATTGTAGCTCATACTCGTTCCCGGGTTTGTTGATAGTTGGAGATGACACGTGTCAAATTATAATTCGTTCTCGGCCGTTCACACGGATCATTATCCTAATTGGATAAAATATATATTGCATGTTGAGTTCTGATTGGCCAAAAGAAAATAAGTGGGGAACATTGATGTTGGATTCGTTTATTAAATGAGGGGATGAGTTGGAAGTCCAGCTGGTGATCCACAACTCATTTTTCTTGTGTTTTCATTGGCTAAGAAGCATGTGACACGGATTGAGCACATAGTTGATGCATATTTGACACTTTCAGCCCCTTATCTTTAACTGATTATCAAAATGAGCTCCATTCTTCATTCCAATGGCAATTTTAGTCCTTTGACTTGCATTCTTGTTTATTTGACTCCCTTGACTTGGTTGACTTGAAGTTTTACCAAGTTTGACTTTGATCTTGACTTTTCCAAAGTTTGCATTTAAGTCCCTCAACTTTTAAGTATTGTCAAGATAGGTCCTTCTTCTTCAAATGACTTGTCATATTTGATCCTTCTCTTTTCTTTTCATTATAAATGAGCTTGATTTCCTCTTGTTTGCTTGAAAATGTATCCTTGTTACCTATTTAAGCACAAACACAAAACATACCACATAATACTGCTTTATAGCACAAAAGTTAGGTATTTTCTATGTGTTTTAAGGTGATTTGTTGATTAATTGATATGAGATTTTACTCATATCAAATCCCCTACACTTGAACATTGCCATGACCTCATGCAATGCTATATTTTAAAGCACAATTTTACATTTTCCTCATAATTAACCCACCTTGGCCAATATGGAATGCTATTACACTATTCTACTCTTTGATTTTGTACAATGCAATGCAAAGAAGAACAATTCTATTTATATATTTTTGATTTTTCATAAATGGTTTTGATGGAAGAACTCATAAAGAAATCAATGATTTAAATTAGGACTTTGATACCATGGACACTTATCACCCTCAAGTTTCACTTTCCGCATACAAAGCTTAAAAATGGGATCATTACATTCACAAGTAAAAAGTGCATCAACTTATTCATGACAATTAAATGTGAAACTGGTTATTATTTGAGCAAATTGCTTGAAGGCAAATTTATCATTATTTGAAGCGTGAAATATAAGAAATGTAAAATCCAAAAATAAGGAAGCACGGTTTTAATCCTAAGTAATCCTCTCATCCATTACTTGAAAAACCGCTCACAATTAATATAAGTCCGTTTCAAGAGTAATAATTCATTCGCCATATGTGTAAAATCCTCATGTCATGCATTAATAAGTAGCTACACACTCGCTAAGGAAAGAAAAATAAAACTCATACAATAATTTACATCCTCCGCCTTTTTCAGACTTTGGATCTTCAATCCCGCAACCCGTCAAGGTAATATTGGATTGGAGCAACTATTAAAACCCCGCAAACCGTCAAGGTAATATTGGAATCTAATAGTTACTATAATTAACACTTCACTGCCCCTCTTGGGAGTCTTGTATAATTATTATTACCTTTTTCTTTTTTTTTCTAGCCACTCATTTTTTTGTAAGCCGCTCTTATTTTTCTTTATTCCTCACAAAGAAAGTTGAAAAGAATGAAAGGAAAAACACCCGCTAAATATTAAGCATGACATAAGTCTAGTACACATAAAACGTTCTAACATAGAATCTTAAGACGTACTTATACCAACCATGAATGATTAGACAAAAATGCATAAGAGACTACACACCGATTAAAACCGTTCTTGATTATTTATTAACATATATACATGCGAAGAAAATAGAGGTAAAGAAGAGAAGGGTTTAGCGACAAGTAATTATCATGAAGTTTATCTAGCCCTTTTATACTTGCTTCAACTCTATCATTTCCCATTCTCCACAAATTTAAAATCTCAAATAATGAGAGTGGTGGATGCTTAGCCTAATAGACCAATGAAGGACTACATGGTTAAGGATACTAGCTAGAGAATGCTTAGATAAGCAAACTCGGGTTGAGTCAAAATATCTATGACGGGCCTAATATGTCAAAGAAGTATAAATTTGTTAAACCATGTTCTTATTATATTTTTCCTTTTTTTCAATTTTTCTAAGGATCAAAAGAAGAAATATATATACAACGCAAATGTGTTATGCAAATGAAAAATGATGATGCAAAAATTATGAATGCAGATTTTTGGTGGCCAAAGTAGATCAAAGATTTGAAAAATGTTTGAAAAATTAATTTTCCATGTTATCATGAAGGTCAATGACAAAGTCTAGTACTTCGATAGAAGACCCCCTACACTTAAGCTAAACATTGTCCTCAATGTTTAAGAGCATGGAAGTAAAAACTTCCCCTACACTTATAACAATGAATAGACTTTGCTTAACCCAAGCTAAGGAAAGATCAACTATAGTGAATTCATTTTTAAGCACAATGTGTCTATGAGAAATCACAATAGTAACGAAGTGAACCGGATACAAGGGCCTCCTCTATAAGCTCCAAAGCACGTAATGAGTGAGCAACCCTACAAACAACATGAAGACAAAAGGAAGGTCTCCCCTACACTTCTCATCAACTCTCCATCCTTATATCTAACCTACAACACTCTAAGTCTAAAACCTCTAAACCTAGTTATTAAAGCTTGATTTAAGGATTCTCTAGCTCGACTCTTCCTACAATGAACTAATTCATGGGGAAAATGGGGATCTCTTGGACCATTTCCACATAAATGCCTACCCAAAATAGTGCGTAACACGGTGACCATTCACTTTGAAATTTGGACCATCGGGTTGTGACAACTCAATAGTTCCATATGGAAATACTTGAGCAATAGTGAATGGACCGGACCATCTCGACTTAAGCTTGCCCGCAAAGAGTTTCAACTTTGAATTAAAGAGGAGAACCGGCTCTCCAACTTTGAACTCACGGTTCTTGATCTTAGCATCATGCAATTTCTTAGTCTTTTCCTTATAAAGCAATGAGTTCTCATAAGCATTGGCTCTCAATTCATCCATTTCATTGAGTTGGTCCTTTCTATGTGAGCCGGCTTGGTTTAAATCAAAGTTAGCCCACTTGAGAGCCCAAGAAGCCTTATGCTCTAACTCGAATGGGAGGTGGCATGATTTTCCATAGACAAGCCTATATGGAGTACAACCAATTGGTGTCTTAAAATCCGTCCTAAAAGCCCACAAAGCATCATCAAGCTTATCCGACCAAGAAGCTCGATGCTCTCCCACCGTTCTTTACAAAATTCTCTTTAAACCACAATTTGTGACCTCGGTTTGACCATTGGTTTGAGGGTGATACGCGGTAGAAAGTCTATGATTAACACCATATTTCTTCATAACTCTTGTGAATTGATCATTACAAAAGTGAGTACCACGATCACTTATGATGGCCCGAGGTACACCAAATCTAGCAAATAATTGCTTCAAAATTTTCACTACAACTCGAACATCATTAGTAGGTAAGGCTTTGGCCTCAACCCACTTTGACACATAATCCACCGCTACGAGTATATACTTATTTCCCTTAGAAGATCGAAAAGGTCCCATGAAATCTATTCCCCACAAATCAAAAATCTCACATTCTTGTATGAAGTTTTGTGGCATCTCATCTCGTTGAGTAATTTTTCCTTGTCTTTGACATACATCACAAAATTTCACCATCTCTTGGGCATCTTTGTATATAGAAGGCCAATAGTAACCCGAATCAAAGACTTTCTTGGCGGTATAGTTGGGCCCAAAATATCCACCCGTAGGTCCCTTATGACAAGCTTCTAAAATCTTAAATGCCTCAGGCCCATCTACACACCGTCTAGTGATTTGGTCCGCACATTGCCTAAAGAGGTAAGGGTCATCCCAAAAGTAATACTTCACTTCCTTAAGAAATTTCTTCTTTTGTTGGGAAGTGATATCCTCTATTAGCACATCCCCCACAAGATAGTTTGCAGTATCCGCAAACCAAGGGGTGGCATCCTCTTGAGAAGAGATAGACATGAGCTCCTCTAATGGAAAGGATTCATTGATTTCCTTATGAGGAAAATCTCCTTGAAAAGGATGCTCAAGTCTACTCAAGTGATCCGCCGCTAAATTCTCGGCTCCTTTCTTATCACGAATCTCTATCTTAAACTCTTGTAGCAATAAAACCCATCTCAAAAGTCTAGGCTTAGCATCTTGCTTTGTCATGAGGTACTTGAGAGTGGAATGATCCGTATACACTATGGTTTTGGATAGCACAAGATAGGGTCTAAATTTCTCAAAGGCATAAACTATAGCAAGCAACTCTTTCTCCGTGGTGGTATAATGAAGTTGTGCATCCGTCATGGTTTTACTAGCATAGTGTATAGGTTGAAAATGCTTCTTCACTCTTTGTCCTAACACGGCCCTCACGACATAATCACTAGCGTCACACATAAGCTCAAAAGGCAATTCCCAATTTGGAGAAACCAAAACGGGAGCCTTAGTTAACTTTTCCTTAAGTATCTCAAAAGAGTCCAAACACTCTTGGTTGAAAATGAAAGGAGCCTTTTTTCCAAGAGGTGGGTCATCGGTCTTGCTATCTTAGAGAAATCTTGTATGAAACGTCTATAGAACCCCGCATGACCCAAAAAACTCCTAACTCCTTTCACCGTGGTAGGTGGGGGAAGCTTAGCAATAACATCTATCTTAGCACGATCTACTTCTAAACCTTTGTTAGATATCTTATGTCCCAAGACTATTCCCTCTTTGACCATGAAATGGCACTTCTCCCAATTAAGAACAAGACGTGTTTCTTCACACCTCTTTAGCATACGTTCTAAATGGGAGAGACAAGAGGTGAATGAATCTCCAAAAACCGAGAAATCATCCATAAAAACTTCCATAGTTTGCTCAATCATGTCATGGAAAATTGCCATCATACACCTTTGAAATTTCCCGGTGCATTACACAAGCCAAAAGGCATTGTCTTGTAAGCAAATGTACCGTAGGAACAAGTGAATGTGGTCTTTTCTTGATCCTTAGGGTCAATGGGTATTTGAAAATAACCCTAAAATCCATCTAGAAAGCAATAGTACTCATTTCCCGCTAAGCGTTCAAGCATTTGGTCCATAAAAGGTAATGGGAAATGATCTTTCGTAGTAGCATCATTGTGCTTCCTATAATCAATACAAACTCGCCAACCCGTAACAAGTCTAGTAGGAATAAGCTCATTGTTCTCATTGGACACTACGGCGATTCCACCCTTCTTAAGAACACAATGTACCGGGCTAACCCATAGAGAGTCGGAAATGGGGTAAATCATGCCCACATCAAGGAGTTTGATAACTTCCTTCTTAATGACCTCATGGATTTTAGGGTTAACCCTTATTTGGCTTTGAATAGCGGGTTTGTAATCATCCTCCATAAGGATTTTGTGTGTATAAAAATTTCGATCAATTCCCCTTATGTCGGATATTTTCCATGCTATGGCTTGCTTATGTTTCTTAAGGACTTCTATGAGTTTTTCTTTCTCATCCTCTTTCAAATCTTTAGCAATGATCACGGGTAATTGGTCTTTCCCCTCTAAGAAGGCATACTCTAGGTGGGATGGAAGGTCCTTAAGTTCAAGGTAGGTGGACTCTCTATGGAAGGTTTCACTATAGATGGATCATCATTGGTAACTTCTTGTGGGATAGGTGAAGGAATGGGATCCTCATTGAGCAACTTTTAGATAGTGAGAATGTCTTCTTCCCAATTAGTGGGAGAATCATCATTACCAAGGAAGTTGGACTCAAATTCCTCCAAGAGGAAATCACTCTCTCCAAAAGGAGTTAAGGAGGGAGCAATTGAGGCAACGGTCTCTACATGAGGCATGTCTTCACTATTACTCTTACAAGCGTCATGGAAATGCTCATCACATACCTCATCAAGTACATCAACTATGTTAATGGTTTCACAAGCTTGAGACTTCTTAGTCACTTTTCCTAGCTTAAACACCACTTTCTCATCCTCAACTCTCATAATTAGTTCTCCCTCCGCCATGTCTATGAGAGTACAACCCGTCCTCAAAAATGATCTACCTACAATTAGAGGAAGGGTCCATGTCATAATTAACCACTACAGAGTTGGCCGGAAAGGTAAACTTATCCACACCTACAAACACATCCTCCGCAATACCTACCGGGTAAGCTATGGAACGATTGGCTAACTCAAGGGTCATCCTAGTTGGAGTGAGCTCGGGAAGAGAGAGTTCTTGCCAAACCGATAAAGGCATGATATTTATGCTTGCCCCTAGATCCGCCAATGCCATGCAGTTTTCCACCCCGGGAGAATTACAAGGGATCAAAAAGCGCCCTGGATCTCCAAGTTTTGTAGGTAAAGTTTTGAGCAACACGGCGGAACAATTCTCATTAAGGGATGTGTTAGGCAAATCCACCAGTTTTTCCTTGTTGGAGAGGAGATCTTTAAACATCTTAGCAAATTTTGGCATATAAGCAAGAGCTTCCGCAAAGGAGATGTTTATGTTAAGTTGCTTGAACATCCTCAAGAAGTTTGAAACTTGTATATCATCCTTGTTTTTCAATTTCTCCTTTTTCAATCTTGAAGGGTAAGGAAGGTTTGGTTTAGGTATAGGTGGAGCAGGTGTTGTAATGGAAGATTTTTCTTTGTTAGCTTCTTCATTGGGAGTTATGGGAAGTAAAGGAGAAGTGGGAATAAGTTGAGAAGGTGTTGGTGGTGAGGTAGTAAAGCTTGGAGGTGGTGAAGAAGATGTAGAAGGCTTATCACAAGATGGAATCATAGTAGTCTTAACAATAGAAGGTGTAGGAGGTGTTGGATCATTAGTCGTTTTTCCACATCTTGTTGTGATAGCATTGACATTGGCCCTCGGGTGTGTTTGTGTGTTAGAAGGTAAAGCCCTTTGTGGTCTTTGATTAAATGCCATCAAAAGCCTCTTAGTTTGCTCCTCCATTGTAAGTTTCATTTGCTCATGCATTCTTTTTTCACTTTTACGAATTCTCCTCTCAACATACTCATGATTATCATATGGCACATATCCTTGATTTTGAACTTGAGGGTATCCTTTATTTGGGAAGGTTGGTGGTGGTGGGTTAAATCCTTGATTGGGTGGATGAAAATTATTTCCTTGATTTTGAAAGGTGTTGGGTGCTTTGTAGTTGTTCCCTTGGTATTGTGGTCTTGGCCCTTGGTTCCTTTGTAACAATTGAGGGGGATTGGGTTGAGTAAGGGTGGGTGGATGGGGTGGAAATCCCGGTGGAGCAAGGTAGTTTTGAGACTTGAAAGAAAGATTGTTTGGATTGATATTGGGTTTGAAATGTTCTCGATGTTCTTCTTGGTAAGCATAACACTCCCCTTGATAACCTTGAACTTTGTCACATTGTTGATAGGAATGGGGACCTCCGCAAGTCTCACATGAAAGAGTAATAGTATGCACATCATTTGTGGGATTGTTCAAGGAGAGGCCCTTAATGGTTTGGATTAATTCTTGACTTGCCTTAAGATGCATCTCTTGATTCCTGCCTAATCTTTGGAGTATCTCTTGGTGACTCTTGAGGAATTGGTTATCACAAGGTGTTTGAGAACTATTTTTCACAACATGAACCCTTTCTTCAAATTGTGTGTTAGTTTGCACCATTGATTTGGTCTCAATAATGTCCCAAGCTTCTTGAATGGATTTAGAAAGAATATTTCCACCCGCAGAAGAATTGAGTGAATCTTGGTGGTGTGGTCTTAATCCATCATAGAAAGTATTAATTTGGTGAACCTCATTGAATCCATGATTTGGGCATCTCCTCAATAACTCCTTGAACTCCTCCCAAGCATCACTAAATGTTTGACTAGGTTTTTGTTGAAAGCCTATAATTAAGTCTCTCAAAGCCGTGGTCTTAGATGGGGGAAAGAACTTGTTCAAAAACTTCTTAGTGAAATCATCCCATGTAGTAATGCTCTCGGGTGGTTGTGTATCTAACCAATGCTTAGCATTTCCCTCTAGTAAAAATTGTACCAATATCAACTTAATGGCATCGTGGGGAACTCCATTGTACTTAATGGTGTTGCAAAGAGCAAGAAACTTCTTAAGGTGATCACGTGGATTATCATCCTTATTCCCAAAAAATGGTGTGTTTGAAACCAAGTTAATCATAGATGTCGTTAGCTCAAAGGTGTTTTCAGGAATATCGGGTATCTTGATAGCATCGGCATATCCTTGCACATTGGATTTCAAGTGCTCCATCAAAGGTCGAGTGTCAACGCCGGCCATGGCTTCTTGTTGTGTGTGGATCAAAGCACGATTCTCGAGATCGGCTTGATGGACGGTGGTGTTTTTACTCTTTCTCTTTTTCTTCCTTTTGGAAGGAAGGGGTTGTACACCAAAATGGTATTTGTGCACGCCCGCGAGTGAGCAAGTAACTCAATACAAGGAGTGAGAGAGAAGCTCTCGTTCGACTTTGAAGAAGAAGGGATTATCCTCTTTGAGATTCAATATGAAATATCCACAAGAAAGTATAATATATGTAATTACTACTTGGGTGCAAACCCCCAGTCAAGCCTTCCTTCTTAGAACACGCACTAGTGAACGGGTGGTTAGGTGGCACGAAGCACTTAAGTGCCTATTAACCCTTAGATGGCATTTTATAGCACATCTCCTTTCTATTCACTTTGTAGTTTGTATTCTTCGAATTATTGCCTATTGGAAGTATTTATCTATTCTTGCTTAATTAAATTTGATCGATACACGTGTCAAGGACCGAAACGCTCCCTAACACGGTGTATTAAAAAAGCAATACTTATGGAGATATGTGTATTGTTTGTTCGTATACGTATACGTATCTACATATAATAATATAGAGAAAATATTTTTGTATTTATTGGGATTTTTTTTAGAGAAAATACTATATGTACGTAAAAACCGAGGAAATCCAATAATATATATTTTTGGGTGAGATTTTTAGGACTTTTAATTGGTCAAGAATCGAGAGAAAATGAACTTTAATATATATACTTGAAATTGAGTATATTAAAGTTTGTTTTCTCTCGATTCTTGACTAAATGAAAGTCCTAAAAATCTCAAGTTTATAATTGTTCTTGGTTGATAGGGTATTTGGATATTCTATGTCTATTTCACACAACAAGTAAAAAGGGTGAAAAATATTAAGCTATTTATCCGTAAAACACTTAGCAAATACCAATTATTATTCACAAATTCCCAAAATGTAAAAACATGCAAGTAATGTGCTTGAAATGTAAAGTAATTGAAAGTATAAAGCTTGAAATGTAAAGTTCAGAAAGTAAAAGGACCTAAAATGTAAATTCTAACAACTTATAACTAACTTTTAACAAACTAAACAAACTGCCTAACCAAATTTGACAAGTAACTGAAAGATTAAGGGTTGTAAACTAGCAAACCCTAATTACTTGCAAGTTTAGTAACAAGTGCAAACAGTTACAATCTACAAGGACTAAAATACAATAAATGGTAACTCATTAACAAAAACGGGCACACACAAAGAATAAACTCGTATGAGCTCAATTCTGGACAAAATAAGCTCAAACTAGCTTCAAAAGACTTAAAATGGAAAAGTAGCTAGGTATGCAGAAGGAAACAGCTTAAAACCAAGTAAAACTCAATCTAGCTTATTCCAACAAGCCAACATTAAGCTAACTGAAAATCCAGACATGCACAACTTGATTTTACTGCTCTAACTTGTTAAACAGCTTAATGAGAGTATGGAATGTTTTTTCTTTTTGAAAATGATACATTGAATAAGCTGAAAAATGGAATTATGTTGAAAAGAGCTTATTTGACCAAGTTTGACCAAAAATGTGAAAAAGCTGAAAAGTTCCAAAACTACTCAAGACTTGTTTCTAAACAGGTTTATGAAGAAAAATGAGCAGATTTATGAAGTAGAAATGGCTATATAAGAAAACAGTCAACCTCTCTTTACAGAAACTTGCATTTGATCAAGTGCTTATCAAAAAGCTGATTCCTAGCTTAATACTGAAAACTGTAGAATTTCCTTTAACAGACTTAAACTTTGGATGTTTAACTACAACTAGGAACTTGTTTCAAGCAATTTGGTTAAGTATTGAAGAAATGTCATGGATTTGAAAAGAGCCAGTTTTCTGAATGAGAGTATTCACAGACCTTGACCCATACTTTTTCTATACCATTTGCCTTTTTGACCTGAATTTTGACTTCTAAACCAAACAAAATTGTTTCCACTTGTTTATTGAATGTGAATAAGCAAATCTTAACAGGTTTAACAAACTTGTATCATAAAAACTATGTAGATCCAAACACTACTTAACAAGTCTGATATGCACTTTTACAAAGTGAATTTGATTAAAAGAATGAAGTAAGCTAAGACTGATATCAGGATATTTTCTATGAGTAAAATGAAGAGTAATAGAACTAAAAACAGACTTATTCAAACACTCAACCACAAAATGTACTCAAAGGACTTGACTGATGATTGTAAAGCTGAAATCAAGTAAAACTCAGACTAAGGCTACAAAACTACTCACAAGCTATCAGATTATCAAGATTACACTAAAATAATTACAAACACATGATCATAGCAACACATATTGTTTACACTAGGTATTTAGCATGCAATCTTCAATTGAGTGGAACTTAAAACAGGATTAACAAACTTTTTAGCTAGATGTCTCCACTGTTGGAGTAGTGTGGCGCTAAGCCAACTAGAGTCTACAAGAATACCATAAGAACACCACCATTAATCACATTATCACCTCCAAAATCCATTTCTGTTCAAAATCACACCAAACTACTACAAACTGCTACTCAGGGCTAGAACTTGAACTGATCTTGTTAGAAACCTTGTTATAACCTCCAAAACTCTCAAACAAACTCCATTGATCATTTATGATCAATGAAATCACAAACAATAACAAGATTGCAGGATTGAGTAAGTGAAATAGAGATAAGAGAAGAGGAAATGGATATTTTTGTGATTTTTATTGACTGATGAAGGAAAATTTGTTACAACTGCTTTAACTAATTCCTAACCAACTCTTAAGTGTGTGTCAAACACTTAAGAGTTGTTGGCTAACTGAATGGAAGAACAGAATTAAGAGAGAAAATCTAAAGTGTGTGTTTTTGCACACTTAGCTACATATTGAAAATAAAGATACAATGTCCTATTTATAGAAGTTGGTGATGAAGAGTTGGGGTATCATGACGTGTCTTAGCCAATTAGGAGGTGCCAGGTGTCAAAGTCTGGTGGATTGCAGATTTCACTCCAAGAACAAGAAAGGGGTTTTCTTCTCCTTTGATCTTCAGCTTAATTGACTTATGTAGTTGAATTCGTCATCTCAATCCGAGTATTTTTCATGTAGAAAACTTTTTGTGAAATGCATTGTAGCTCATACTCGTTCCTGGGTTTGTTGATAGTTGGAGATGACACGTGTCAAATTATAATTCGTTCTCGGCCCTTCACACGGATCATTATCCTAACTGGATAAAATATATATTGCATGTTGAGTTCTGATTGGCCAAAAGAAAATAAGTGGGGAGAATTGTTGTTGGATTCGTTTATTAAATTAGGGGATGAGTTGGCAGTCCAGCTGGTGATCCACAACTCATTTTTCTTGTGTTTTCATTGGCTAAGAAGCATGTGACACGGATTGAGCACAAAGTTGATGCATATTTGACACTTTCAGCCCCTTATCTTTAACAGATTATCAAAATGAGCTACATTCTTCATTCCAATGGAAATTTTAGTCCTTTGACTTGCATTCTTGTTTATTTGACTCCCTTGACTTGGTTGACTTGAAGTTTGACCAAGTTTGACTTTGATCTTGACTTTTCCAAAGTTTGCATTTAAGTCCCTCAACTTTTGAGTATTGTCAAGATAGGTCCTTCTTCAAATGACTTGTCATCTTTGATCCTTCTCTTGTCTTTTTATCATAAATGAGCTTGATTTCCTCTTCTTTGCTTGAAAATGTATCCTTGTTACCTATTTAAGCACAAACACAAAACATACCACATAATACTGCTTTATAGCACAAAAGTTAGGTATTTTCTGTGTGTTTTAGGGTGATTTGTTGATTAACTGATATGAGATTTTACTCATATCAACATGCATGACCAGTTTCACCTAGTTATGGAGGTACCATAACCATAACACTAGAGGCACTAGTGTTATGACTTCACCACGGCGGAGTGATAGCTCGTGGCGTCCCTTTCAGTTATTTGGCCATTATATTATTATATTATCATGTGGGGCGTATGGGTGCATCCTAGTTACATGTTTCAGTCAGGATTTCATGATGAATATGGTGTGTGCCTTGCATCCTTCACAAGGAGCTGATCCCTCCTACCCACTTACCAATTAAATTAGAGGCATCCCTTATAATTTGCATGACGAGGTCACCCCTCCAAGTATTTATGAACGTTGTTGACCTCATGACCTATATTGACTATTATGGTACTTAACTAATACAGATCTTCATAAGAACATAAGCTATGTTTTCAGAACTAAAACCAGTTAACATGACAAACGACTAGGTTTTCCAGGACTTATTCATTTCCGCTGCCATTCGTGCTTTATACTCTTTATATGCTTCCATATTCTATGTTTTCCATGCTTTATTGTATATCCGTGCACTGAGCGTTATGCTCAGCCGTCTACTTTTTCATGTTCCCAAACGGCAGGTACCCAAGGATGCAAGTAGGAACGCCAGAGTATGCGCATTCGGATTGGAAGCTATCCGACCTATTTTACCATATGCATCTATTCCTACTTTATCATACTTCACATCTTTTGGACATTGTTTAGTCCTTTTCATTTACAGTACTTATAATGCTTGTGTGTGAGTTACTAGACTACCGATGTTCGATTCTAGTATTTCTATTTATGGTCATGAATGTTTAGACATTTACCTTGCATGCTTTGATGACACTCTATAATTTACTGTAGCATTCTATCCTATTAAATGAGGGTTTTACAGGTACCAATGTAAGAGCTTTCTGAATCGCTACTATATGCCCTGGAGCTAAGTTATAATGTTTCGATACCTGCGAACCATCTCCCGCAGTATTACGATGGATTTGGCCATGGTAACAAATCTTTTTCTACACACTCCCCATGAGAATGTATTCTAAACATATACATCTAACCTCGACCATTTATCGTGTGCATAGATAACTTACTCGCAACTAGCAAAGTGCGAGCACCCTTGTGACGTAACCATGCGCCCTCGGCCATGTATCCTAAAGGAGCTTGTAAGTGGGTGGGGCATTGGTAGGCGCACCATGGCCCTAGAACCTCATTCTCCCGAAACACATACGAGCGCGGAGGGTACTGTCGTCCTAAACGCAACCCCTATTAGGAGTGTGCGTTGTGCAATAGAATCATCCTTCGAGGAAATAGAGGACGCCGGGGTGAAGGAGCGCTCGAAGACAGCCCCACCCTTAACGCCCATGAAGATGATATTCCCATTCCTGGCTTTAAGCGTCTAACTTGTACGCCCAATCAGGGAATCCCAAAGAGAAATAGGTCCCAAACTATCGAAACTCTTGCTCGTATTTCTTTTCGGGGCTCACGTGTGAGGCCTCGTGCGGAGTTCATCATTCCGAGGCACTCTTCGTAATATTTTGTCATGTTACGCCGTTCACTGAATAAGTAAGTGACTCCTAACTTATCTATTATAACTGTGCAGTCATCTGGATGCGAAACATAGGGCTACCACTAGTGTCGTCCAGGCTAATGAATTTCTTCCCAAGTGGAGGTGTACGAAATCCTGCAAACTGGCCGACAGGTCCGACTGCGCAGATTTTATGTTGTCCCTTGTTCCTCGTGGGCGAACCCAATATCTAGACAAGCTGTCTGACGAAACATTGATGAGAGAATTAGCCATAGGTGCGTCACAGGAGGTGACCGTAGTATCCCACCTAAACAAGAGGGTACTGTAACTCTCACAACGCCTTACCGACATTTCTCTCGAGCTTCCCCGAACTCTGGAGGAAAAAGATAACGAATTGGCTTGTGCTAAGACAGACTTGGCGAGCCTACGGGGGGTCGCTAGTATAGATGCTGGATCCATACAGCATCTTGAGGATGAGAAGGTGTCGCTGTTAAAGTCTCTGAACCAAGTACGCCTTCATCGCGAAAAGCAGGAAAGAGACAATCGTTGGGCCATGAAAAAACTGGAAGAGGGTATGAGTGTCTTTTCAACGAACTGTGAGAATGTGTCTGCAGAGTTCCAACAAGACCTGGCCAAGAAAGAAGAAGTCCTAAGGAGCTTGAACACCGACTTTGATGAGGAGTTATATGCACATTTGTCAGCGGTACACGCGGAAAAGCACTGGTTGATTAGATATGGTCTGCATTTAGTTGCTAAGGGTGCAATGGACTCACCCAACGTATCCAGAGCCACCTGGGATGTTCTACATGCTGCCCGGGTGCTGAGCCAAAGCATGGCTTTGGAGCGCGCCACAAAAGACGGTTTATTGGCGAAGCCCTTAGGGGATGTGCTGTTTTATGCTCCCCAGGATCAGGAACATTTTGAGGCCGCATGTCATGTTTTGAAAGACCGCGGCATCCTTTTTATCGATGTGGTTGAGGAGGACCAAGATCAACCCTTCAGCGTGGTTATGGCGGGACTTACTCTTTTGAGCACTTTGAGAAGGACGCGGAAAATGAACCAGACTACTGTGTTAAGATAGATGTGTCCCAGCTGAGGGTTCCTACCTACTCTGCTGGCGACGATGCAGTGTAAATGGTTTCCCTAGAGAGTGTGTTGACGCGCCATGCCAGGCGTGTTATCAAGAAGAACAAGTCCCTTGCGAGGAGCGCTGTAATTGGGTTGGGTTTAGCGCATCCTAGTCGATCTAATGGAATTTAGGTAATCCTACCATCAGTTGGAGTACGGGTGCATGTGCTGCAATATATGAGGGGGCGTGAGCGGAACGCCGCACGTCCCTCAATCCGTTGCATCAGAAATTAAAAAGATCCCTGTCTGCTGCGGACTTAGTATAGGGCGTGTCGCGTGTCTTGCTGCCATGTAATTATTTGTAATCTGTAATCCCTGCGTATAATCTTTGTATATCTGTGTATAAAGTGTTATATATTGCATAACGTGAATATGTTTTGTTATGTCTTTTTATCCGCGCTTGATTTTGTGCGCATAAGTGTCTGTCTACGAGTACATTCCGTGAAATGTAACTCAGAACTTATGGGTGATTTGAAAGTTCATTACGTGTGGCCTGCCACTACTACCATAAGTAATGTCATTGAGTATGACGTGTTTGTTAGGCGTGCACATTGTGTCTTGTGCATATCCATCATCGAATGTGAGGAATGCCATACTTACTACAACGTTTTATAGTAAGTTGCCTAACAAAGGAAACCTGATCCGTCGCCACTGGGGTTGCATGCCTCTTACGTGACAAGTTTAATTAGTAGGGTAAACTTATTCCTCTTATTTCACCTGGAAACGTTGTTTGTACATGTACGCGTGGGGGGCAAATATATAAAAAAATGCAGCATACTTTATGTATAATTTCCATTTATTGAAAAGAGAAAAACCATAAAGAAAGGAAAAAATATGTGGACTGCGGAACTAGCTAGGGACCTTAGAGTTTATTCGTGTGTTTGAAAAAACATTAAAGGGTAAATCCTAAATTACCAAAAAAAAATACATGGATCTTTATTAGAAGCTGACCCTAGTCAGAAGAGTGACTCGTGCTGATGGTGCAATTCCTCATAGATAGTATTGCTTTAGTCTCTGATTATGTCCTGCTTTGTCTGTATCCTGACTCGGCTGACTCGGAGGTGATTGAGAATAGTTATTAATGCGTACTCTGCTCTATCAAGATGCGCTCCAAATCTCCTTAACCTGGTATGCACCTTGTGTTCTGCCGCCCCTATTAGTCAGTCGCAGCCTGATGGAGACCACCTTTGCTGCCAGAATGGTGATTTCTCATGGTTCCTGCTGGTCGTCAACTTGGGATGGTAACATCGCTGCTACACTCTGCAATGCTGCCCATCTTTGTGGCGAGAGAACTAAATGTACGCCCCAAGCTTGAAAGAATTCCTCTTTCACCTACTCTTGCACCGGACACACTCCCGGAATTTTTGTGTGGTCCTACTCCTATGTTCGAGCGTGTCTGGCATTGGCGACATCGTACCACTATCTTACGAGCGTCCCTATGCATGAAGGGCCAATAATAACCTAAACGAAAGGCTTCGTTTACCATAGATTTTGGACCTTGTTGGCATGTCCTCTTATGCTCTACCTCCATAATTACTGGCGCCCGTTCAGGACCCAGGCATTGTAGCTTTCGACCATCTGTTGACTTCTTATGTAAAACCTCGTTCATGATCTTGAATTACGTTGCTCTGTACTGCAATCATCTAGCGCTTCTACCGTCGCTTGGTAGCTCATGATGCACCAAATAGTTTACGATTGGTGTCATCCATGTTGGTGACACTCTCTTGTTCACCGCGGGTATTACTTCCGCGTGTACAGATTTGTTCACGATGAAATCAACAAGTACGTGCCTAGGGGTTTTTTCCATGCTTACGATTTAAATACGATCCATGGCTGTTGTCATCACCCCACTTTCTTCTAACACTTCTCGGATAGCAAAATCAATGAACTGCCTGACCATGGCCCTTATCTTTCTTGTGTACTGAATGAGCGCGCTCCCTCGGGGTTCGCACATCCCTGTTACCCTATTTGCTAAAAGAGGGTTATATACATAGGCCACCAAATTTTTTATTTCCATTCTTAGCGCCAGATTCAGTCCAGCTATCAGTGCTACATGATCCGCCTTAGTACTCGCGGCGCTAAAATCAAAATGTATGGCGTGAGTGATCTGTATATTCCCCTGATCCGTGAGGATGAAACCTGCATCTGGCCCTCCCCTCCACGCGAAACTTGTCGAGAGTAGGGCCCATGGGAGGTCTGTTGACAATCCTACACCCCTGGATATGTTATTCTTATGTGGTATTACCTGATAACTTTCAGAGCTATGTTGGGTCAAAAGTTGATGAGTCAATCACCATGGAAACAAGAAGGACCAAATACGGTGTTATGTGAAACTTCAAGCTGGTGGACAAAATATGGATTGGTTCCCCCTGCTATAATCTTCCCGCTGCTATAATTTTCCCCTACCATATATGATAAGAAGAAAAGATCTGGTCAAATTATGATAAGAATGAATATTTCTGTTTTAATTTATTCAGTAATACTTTATTTAGTTTCCATGTAATCTAGGTTTCCTTATGTTATAAAAGGAATCAGACGTAGGTTTATTATTCATCACTTCAATATACAAAATGTAACCTACTGTTATGTTTGATATCTAGGCATGGGATTCAATGTATACATGCCTAGAGTGGTTTGTGTTCATCAATAATACAAACCCTTTGGGTATCATTCATCTTGTTAAACATCTTATTCATATTAATTGTGCTATTCTGTTATGATTCGTCACATGTACAATTGATAACCTAGATAAATGGTGTAAACCATTGGGTCTAACGATTCAATGGATTCCACAATTGGTACCAGAGCAGGTGGCTCTCGATATCTAGGAGAATCAAGATGTTTTCTTGTTCGTGTTTGTTGCTGTGAAGATGATGAATAAAAGAAGTTGTGATTTAATAAAGATTTTGTTTTTAGGGTTTTAGTGGAACAAACCCTAGATTCGATTGATGTGGTTGTTCAAACAGGGCACAATTAGTATAATACTGTCTACGTGAGGTTAGAATTAGTAATGGCTATTGGTCATTATTTTTTTGGTGTCAGCGTAGAAAGAAACAAAGGTTGGATGTGATGCGAAACAAAGGACATGAATGAAAGTGATTGGTCCTTGCAATTCACTTGATGTTAGTTATTGTTTTGTATCAACGTAGCCAAGGAAAGATTATTGTAACGTGAGAGATTAAAGTAAAGAATGTGTCAGCTGATGTTCGCATATGTTGACAAAATTGATAGAGACAGTGGACGATTTGGGCAAATAAAAAGATGTGTGGTCCAGCAGTCCAAGTAAATGTCACGATCATGTGAGCTGTGTAAAGTAGTAATGTTATTACGACGATACTATTTTATAATAGTGTTATTGTTCCAATTGTTTTCTATTCACATGGAAAAGGCTACTGTGTCCCGTGATCTGCTACAAGGAAACTGAACAAGGGAAGGAAAAGGTATAGCATTGGTTCACAGGTATATATTAACACAGTAGGTAATTTTTTGTTTCCCCTGTTTTTGTTATTTCCCCCTGTTTGTCACATGCCAGTAGCAAAACAGTGGCATTAAAAGTTCCCCCTGCTTTGGTAGTTTCCCCTGCTACGTTCCCCCTGCCTTCATTAATTCCCACTGCTTTTGGGAGTTCTCCCTACTGTCAGCATTGATTTTTGGGACAACAATGTTTTGGAGTATGGTTTATTCAAAGCAACTGGTCGTAAAGATATAAAAGGTTTTCATATTGATTGTTTACATGATCATTAAGGTAATTGACTATTAGCTATTTGAAGATGAAGTAGAATGGTTCGAGTACGTGTTTTATTCATGCTTTATTATATGATGAATAATTAACAATAAATACTAGTAAGTGTATGAGATTTTTCTTATGGTGCTTTAAGCTCATACTTGCTATCACCATGGTCGTGTCTCCTAGAAGATGATGTATTTATCAAGGGCATGTAGACCCCTTATACATCAATGGTTGGTATACGTTCGACATCACATGGACAGTGCACATTATAACTCATGGATTCGGATTTTTCTACTACTACATCAAATATGTGATACTGAATTTTCTTCGCTTATGATTATTACTTTCAAAGCCTACAAAATTGAAGATTCATAAATGATTAGCACAATTTAAGGGGCATCTAAATCGTTGAAGTGCCAGTCATTCGCATATGACATTGAGGTGAAGATTTTTGCTACTACTCATTGGTATTACTACAACTAATGTGAGTATCTCCTACTCAAAATCATTTTTTATTAGGAGATCCCACCTATATGCTTCATGGAAGGTATTTTGAAAAGTAGAATACTTAGGTTTGATGAATGATATTGGTTAGTAGTAGTTGAAAATCAAGGTTGTTTACATACAAGACCCCTATTTGATCATGTCAAAAAGGGAAAGATGTCTATAGAGAATGTTCAGCCTGTTGATCTTTGATGTTGTATGCTTAAGGGGAAGTGTTTTGACATCATCAACTAGGGGAAGATTGTTGGGTCAAAAGTTGATGAGTCAAATCACCATGGAAACAAGAAGGACCAAATATGGTGTTATGTGAAACTTCAAGATGGTGGACAAAATATTGATTGGTCCCCCCTGCTATAATACTTCCTACTGCTATAAGTTTCCCCTTCCATATGTGATAAGAAGAAAATATCTAGTCAAATTATGATAAGAATGAATATTTCTGTTTTGATTTATTCATTAATACTTTATTTAGTTTCCATGTAATCTATGTTTCATTATGTTATAAAAGGAACCAGACGTACGTTTATTATTCATCACTTTAATATACAAAATGTAACCTACTGTTATGTTTGATCTCTAGGCATGGGATTCAATGTATACATGCCTAGAGTGATTTGTGTTTATAAATAATACAAACCCTTTGGAAATCATTCATCTTGTTAAACAACTTATTCATATTAATTATGATATTCCGCTGTGATTCATCACATGTACAATTGATAACCTAGATAAATGGTGTAAACCATTGAGTCTAACGATCCAATAGATTCCACAAGCTACTCTTTCTCCGTGTTGAGTGTGGAATGGAATCTGTGTTGTACTCGTTCTGCCCGACCTCCTTTCTTTTTCTACCATTGGTAGAAGCGCTGCTGTTCTCTTCAAGTGTGTCCACGTTGCGAATTGTAACTATTCCATCTTGCACTGGAAATTTAAGCATGCCATGAATTGTGGATGGCACAACGTGTAGCGTTAAGTGTTCTGGTTGCACGATGATGCCACTATAAGATGAATGGGACCACACAATCATAAATTCCATCCATACGGTCGTCTAGTGTTCCACATTTCCCATTGTTAATTGAGTGTAAAGATGCCCCAAGGGTCGAGTCTTGTCGTCGTTGAATCCTGTGAGCACGAAGGAGGTATCCTTTAGTTCCTTCTTAATCTCCATCGGCAATTACGTGAAGCAATGTTCATTCAGTATGTTCGCTACGGATCCTCCATCGACACACATGTCGCTTATGACATGACTTCCAAGCGCTATACTGGCCGATAGCGAGCCTATCCTTTAGTCAATATCAGTAAGGACAGGGAACAATATCGCCTTATCATGCGCAAACTCCTGTATCGTTCTTCTCTACATATGCGACTCCATCCTTTGTACCATGTAAATGGTTATGGGTTTTTCTTTGTCTTTTGGTTTTACTTTTCTTTGCATCCACACCCTTTCTCCAGTCCCGTATAAGGTGATTCAGTTTACCCTCCTTAACGAGGCTCTCAATGTGTCTTTTCAATTGGATACACTCATCAGTAGCGTGACCCTTATCATTGTGGTACTCACAGTGCTTGCTGTTGTCCCTTTTGTCTGTCGGACCGGTCATTGGACTGGGTTTTGGGAAATTCGCGCCTTCAGATAAGAATATTTCCCTAGGCGTTTTTTTGTAGCGGAGTGAATTTGTTATTGTTATTGCGCACATGCTTCGTTGTGCTACAGAAGTCTAATGTATGACTAATGTTCTGGCCGTATGGCTGCTTCTTCGATCGATCTTGGAACTTGGAATTTGAGGTCGCCTGTCAGTTGTCTACTGCTGCTGCTGCTTCTCTTTGGATAAACGCTCGGACCCTCTTCATCACTCCGTCAAAAGTTTCTAGGGTCCTGTCGTTTAGTTTTCTTATTAAATCCGGGTTGGTGATGCATGCAAGGAACCCTGAGATTTTCAAGATCTCTAGATATTCCTTAATCTGGTTACATTCGGATTTGAAAACCTCCATGAAATTTTCTAGACTTTCTGCATGCCTCTGCTTGACCCTTGCGAGTGAAACACGGCTCTTGTCGTACTTCTTTTGTTGGACATAGTTCCTTCTGAACGCTCTCCTTAGTTCTTCGAACCGCTGATGCTTCTTCGTGGAAGTCGATCGAACAAGTTTCGGGCGTTCCCAATTAGAGTCGAATTGAACATGTGGCACCACACCGCTTCTGGCCATTTTTCTATTCCTACCTGGGATTCGTATACCTTTAGGTGATCATCCAGGTCTGTTGTTCCGTCGTAGGTTTTGACGTTGGATGGCATTCGTCTCTTCTTGCTATCTTTAAACATGGTTATGCGTTTTGAAAACGCGCTTCCTCTGTCGCAACGCCACAGGAGAGACCACTCTTCCTTATTGTGGATTCTTGGATGCTTAGGAGTTTTACGACGTTTCCTATCGCGTTTCAAGGATTCAAAAGTCTCTGAAGATGAAGAATCAACCCTCCTACGTCACGGATGACGATCGTTGAAATCAGAGTTTGATGAGTTTTCGCTCGAGAGAGTTTCTCGCCGAGTTTTTCTAGCACTTTTGCTTCGTTCCTGCATGTAGGGTTATACGGGCTAAACCCAGTAAGACTAGCTCATCCTTACTAGCAGCTGAAGAGATCATGTAACACCCTGAATGAGGGGGAAGGGATTCTTTCGACTAACCTAACTTTTTGAGAGCACTTCATCGGCGCAGGTACGGCTCGGCCGACGCATTGGTCCCCCTTGGGTTAGGTCCTAACTTGTCTTTCACGCTCGTATGTTGTCTATTGTTTGCTGGTGTGAGAAAAGCATCCTCCCCTCTTGAGCTATCGGAGTCTTGTGGAGACAACACACCTTCAGTGAGTGGCGCGTCAGGGTAAGGTGTTGACATATATAGTTCCCATTCTCTTCTCCTTTTCCTCCTTTCTTTCCGGAGTTCCTTCTTGGAACTCGACCCTTCCAGAGCCTTAAGATCTCTATCGGAATCTAGGCTGATCCTCAAGTCCCTTGCCGGGTTTGACTTCATTTGTGCCTTCATGAGTGGCACCAGGGCTGCGAAGTTCTTTGCAACGTATTGGCTCATGTCTTGGTCAAGTTCAGGGGGATTTTCTAGTGTGGTTTGTAGTGTTAGCTCGGCCCTTGCATTTAACACCTCGCTAAGTGGTATAGCGGGGGTTTCACGCGAGGACAAGGCATCTCCTGCTGCCTGTGGGCTGGGGGTAAATAGTGAGGGAGCAGGCACTTGTGGTCCCTTTCCTCCCAATCCCCGTCCCGGGTTGTTGAGTGATTCAAGCCCCAAGGGTGGACCTTGTGGCTTCTTAGGTCCACCCTTTGGATGGGATGGGTTTACGCTGCCTTTGTTCATTATTTAGGGTTTAGTGTAAGGACCCACGGAAGGCGCCAACTTGTTGATACAAAAGTTGGATGGACCGAGTTAGACCCGAATTAGGCTTAATTCGGGGTCTTGCGGGTTCCGGCTCTTGCACCAAGTGAATCTTGTTTGAAGACCCTGTACACTAAAGAACAGACACCGTTAGGCTTACCGTGGGCGCTTGTCCCACGATCAGACTCCAGCGTGAGAGTAAGTAATAGGTTTGAGTATATGTAAGGGTTTTAGAGTGTTGTGTGTATCGTACCTTTGTGGAACCTCGGGGGTTCCTTTTATACCCGAGAGAGTCCTGGCTGGGCTCTCCTACTCTTGCAGCCTAAGGAAGAGATAATGACTAGAAATAGAGTGATCCTTATCGCGTAGCTATGGTAAGTGTATATCTCCTTTTCCTTAGGCGAATATAATCATAGAATAGATTATATTATGTTTTATCCTGTCGTATGGCGACGGGGACTTGGTTAAGGAATCAACCGCTATGCGACAGCGGCTTACTGGGCCTCCTGGGCCTTGCGCGCGCTGCGCAATGACAATCCATACCCAATGGATACGGGTAGTACCCATGGGTTGGGTTATACAACTCGAGTAGGGACTATACGTCATCATTTTTCATTGTACTTATCTCCAAGGGCTAGATTCCGCATAGCACTTGGTTTATTACAATAACAAAGTTTCTCATTGGGTTAGTTTGAATTTATCCAAAGTAGCACTACCTTTCAAACTAAGGGAATGGACCAGAGTTTGGGATCAACACAACGGGTTGTTTTTATAAATTGTTATGCAAAGCTTGTTTTATGACACAAAGTGTATTTTATAAAGCTTAAGGTAATATATCGCTTATCTTCTATATTAACGTCACCTCAAATTTCTCTTTCCTCTTATTTCTCCTCACACACACATACTGTTCACTTGCTTTTGTCACCACTCACTCACCTTTTATATCCACTATTTCATTTTAAATACTTTTATTCATAAAACAAAACATAAATATCACCTAAACGTAAATGTACGAAATTAAAAACGTAAAACTTGCGAAATTAACAAATTTTATTCAAACGCTAAATTTTTATTTATAAATTAAAAATGTTACATAAGTGTACGAAATAAAATATAACATGATTTGAACCATCAACAATTACATTGTTTAGTTTTTTTAACTGCATCATTTACTCAGAAACTAGCAAGAAGCTAGAAAGGGATTCCATACCATAATAATAATAAAGGATTAAGAATCCAATTGTTCCAAGACAGTTTACATTTTTTGTGCCTACTCGTAAACCAAAAGAATGAAGTTTCCATAACTTGTCCATAATATCTGATTGTTTAGGGGGATACCGAGAGAAGATTAATTCATTCCTGAATTTCCAAAGAGACCAGAAAAAAAATTCAATGGTAGCAGAAACAGTCCCTTTGTTTTCTAGAAATGTGTATGAACTAAGTCTTCAAGAACTTCTGTGATTGACAAAGGTGAGGGAAAAACTAATTCAAGCCATTGGAGAGTCTTTAACCAAACAGAAGTAGAAAGAGAGCAATTCCATAAAATGTGTAACACCATTAGAGAAGACGTACAAACATGGAACATATCTCGACACCCTTATTGCTTAAGTTCCATCTTGTGGGTAACCTGTTGTGGAGACCATGCAAAAAAAAAATATTGACTCTTTTTGGGATGTACCGACACCATCTTGTATGGTCCGAGACTCTGGCAAAAGAAGGGAATTAATATGTTGGCGGGTATATTTGACAACAAACGTGTTTAATTTATCAAGCGCCCAAATCCATTCATCTTTATCCTAGATGTTGATCCCTTTGAATAGATCTTTACATACTGTTTAGGATGGTAACTAGTTTGAATGAATCCAAACTACTAGAGAAAATAAGACAAACACTATAAGTCACGTCGAATATAACTTATAATGCTAAGAAAAACTATGAACGATGATATAAGAATTGATAACTAATAATGCGTTTATTGGTATTGATATAAAATGGAGTGAGGGACTTGTATATTCTCATTCAGCCGTAGGGTTCCTTATAGACACAAGGAACACCCTAAACCCTAATGGGCTTTACACAAAATACGTAGAGTGATTATGCATATCTCTTCCTAGAATAACTCGTACATATCCTATATTGGTACTAACTATTTCTACTAACAGTACTAACTATTACAAGTTTACTATCCAACGGTACTAAATACACTAGCGGTATTAACTTTCATAACAGGCAGTACTAACTATGTATATGATAATTCTCAATACTCGATGAGCTGCACACTGACAATAAGATTAAGAAGATTTTTGAGATGAGTGGAAGTGATACCTCCACCAATTGGACGAGACCAACTCCACGTCCAACCAATATTCCAACTTTCTCGGTCAAGACAATCTTTATTATCTTCAAGACAAAACAATCTTGGAAACTAAATACAAAAATCTTGATCAACAATCCAGTTATCTAACCAAAATTTGGTTGATCTTCCATCCTAAACTTTCTTCTTCAAAGATCTATAGGGAATGAAATTTTGATCATGCAAGCTCTGAATGTCTTTGAGGATTCTAACCAAAATTCCATTCCCCGTGGATAGCCGACTAGATTCAGAAAAAACCCATTAGGGCCATGAATTTGTGAAATGATACGGGTCCATAGAGCATTTGGGTTGGTAAAGAAACATCACCGCCATTTTTGAATTAGATCAATAATTTAAAGAGATAAGACTCGCTAAACCGAGACCACCATTATTTTTCGCTACCATGACTACCTTCCAAGCCACATACATAATTTTTGCATTCGACCGATCCTTTAACAAAAAAAGTGAGCTCTAATAGACTCTAGGAGATTATTAATGCATTTAGGCATAGGAAATAATGAGAAGTAATATGTACCTAAAGCACTAAGAACGGATGTAAGAAGAGTAGAACGTCCACCTATGGAAAACAAGGAAGCTTTCCATTAGACAACTTTGTTAACGCAAATGTTGTCTAAAAATGTTACTTGTATTTATCGATCTTACTTTGTTTTAATTACAACAATATATAAAAACAAGCATTTCACAAAAAACAACTAATATCGAATTCTTGAGTGTAAATCTTCTAAGTCATTAACCTATTCATGTGATCAAGGATTAACTATTTTCTTAAAACTCACTTTTATTTAAAGTGAAAAAGTATTTTTGAAAGAATTTATTTTTAAGAAAATATTTTATTAAAATAAGAAAAGTATGAATTGTTGGGGTTTATTGTTTCTTGTTTCTGTATATTTCATCATGCAAATATGATCACTATTTATAGTGATCCTAGTCCTAGAAGGATGTAACTCATAGTCAAAGGTATTTAAGAGCATTAATCGGCCAATTAAGCTCATAATTACCTACATGAAACCATAGTGGTTACATAACCATAAACCTGGTCATTAAGTCAATATTCAACCCTCATTGATTGGTCAAAGAGGTTACAAAGACTTTGTGCATCACCAGGAGCAACGTCCTAACCAGGAGCAACTTCCTAACCAGGAGAAACTTCCTAACCAGGAGCAACTTCCTAACCAGGAGCAGCTTCCTACTGATGAACTTTCAACCACTATACTGAGTCCAGGGAGGTCAGGGACATAATGGGTGTACAATCCGTACCTCCAAACCTATTTACAAGTAAGACTCGATCCCACAATTGCACTAAATTTCCAACAATCCTCCCCAGTTTAGTACAATTCCTTTTTGCATGAAAATCAACTTTAACAAAACCAGTGCATAAATGAAAATGTCCTGAGGATTGAATTTCCATATTAGTACATCATTTCAAATATTCGAGAATTAGGGTGTTCTAAGAATTGAACCCTTCAAGTACTTTGAATACCTGAAGATAAAATACACACAAGTTTTCAAACACTTAAAACGCTCCTGACACCATACAAGCCATGTGTCCATATCCAATTCATAAATGTTGTAAGAGCCAAAGTCCATGCTCCTTGAGGCGGCGAAACCTCAACATTTACATAGGTGGTTCCTCTTTAGTTCATGCTCCTGCTTAAGCACTTTTTCAAAGAAATTAACCATTAAGAAGTTTATAACTTCATCCTCCTTTCAGCAGGTACAAGCACATCCTTGGGATGATATACATGTGCTTCAGTCCCCTGAATGTTCAGCTTTCCACATTGAACTCAGCTCCCAAGTTTCCTCAGGAGGGAGTTGGGTGTCCTAGCATTCAGTGACTAGTTTGGACTTTAAACCCATCCCTTTAGCAGACTTTATAACCAAGTCTCTAGCCAATCCCTTCGTCAAGTGATCAGCTAAGTTTTGTTGAGACCTCACAAACTCTATTGATATCACCCCATTCATGATTAGCTCACGAATCATGCTATGTCTAACACCTAAGTGTCTAGACTTACCATTGTACATTTGGTTATAAGCCTTAGCCAATGTAGCTGCACTATCACAACGGATAGATATGGGTGCCATAGGTTTGACCCACAATGGACTCTCAAGAAGCAAGTTTCTCAACCATTCAGCCTCTTTACCAACAGCTGCTAGAGCCACAAATTCATATTCCATTGTTGAACCAGTAATGCAAGTTTGCTTCTTGGATGCCCAAGAAATTGCACCACCACCAAGAAGGAATACCCAGCCACTTGTGGATGAATTATCCTCAGTATTGCTTATCCAACTTGCATTAGTGTAACCTTCCAACACTAAAGGATATCCAGTACATGACAAACAATAATCTATTGTTCCTTTCAAATATTCTCTGAATTGCTTGCCAATGCTGAGTACTAGGATTACTAGTGTACCTACTCAGTTTACCCACTGCAAAAGCAATATCAGGCCTAGTACTAGTCATGGCATACATCAAGCAACCAATCACCCTAGAATACTCAAGCTGGGAGACAGCCTGACCATTGTTAGGCATTAGTTTCTCACTTGTATCCATAGGTGTACTCACTAGAGTACAATCAAAGTGATTGAATCTCTTCAGGACCTTCTCAATATAATGAGACTGAGAAATTACAATACCATCACTTTCATGTTTAATCCTTATGCCAAGGATAACATCAGCCTTCCCCATGTCTTTCATAGAGAACCTTGATGACAAAAACTCTTTGGTTAAATCAACCTGAACTTGGTCAGTACCAAAGATTAACATGTCATCAACATATAGGCAAATGATGACTCCTTTACCAGATTCATCAAATTTGCTATATACACATTTGTCAGCTTGGTTAAGTAAATAACCATTAGACAAAACCACTTCATCAAACTTTTGATGTCATTGCTTAGGTGCTTGTTTGAGTCCATATAAGGACTTAATCAGTTTACACACCTTACCTTCATGACCAGGCATGATGAAACCTTGAGGTTGATTCATATAAACCTCCTCATCGAAATCACCATTCAAGAATGCTGTCTTCACATCCATCTGATGAATAATCAGATTGTGAATGCTTGCCAAGGCAATCAACATTCTTATGGTACTTATGCGTGCTACAGGAGCATAAGTATCAAAGTAATCTATTCATGACTTTTTTCTAAAGCCTTGAATGACTAACCTTGCCTTGAACTTTTAAATAGTTCCATCTACCTTCATCTTTCTTTTAAAGATCCATTTGCATCCAAGTGGATTGCAACCTGGAGGTAGATCAACCAACACCCAAGTGTTGTTGCCCATGATGGAATCTATCTCATAATTGATTGCTTCTTTCCAGAAAGCAAAATCCTGGGACTTCATTGCTTCATCAAATGTTTTGGGATCATCCTCAACATTAAAGCAATAGTAGTACTGGTCAGAGACCTCATCCCTTGTTCCTTCAACTAGGTATAGTTGAAATTCAGGCCCAAAATTCTTTGGAGTCCTTTGCCTTGTGCTTCTTTTAAGCTCAGGCTCAGGTTGCTGAACCACAACCTCATTAGTGACCCTTTCAGGTTCTACTGAAGCACCAATGTCCTCAGCTCCAGTAGGAGTCCTAAGGCTTAGCCTAGGGACTGATGAGAACCTAGTCTCGGCAAAGTTAGTATCCCTTGATTCAATGATTGAGTTTATTGAAACTGAATCATTAGGTTCAATAACATAGAACCTATAAGCCTTGGAATGCTCAGCATATCCAACAAAGATGCATTCAATGCCTCTTTCACCCAAGGTTTTCACCTTTGGATCAGGGAGTCTTACAACATCCCTACAACCCCAAACTTTGAGGTAGTTCAAGTTTGGTTTCGTTTTAGTCCAGAGTTTATAAGGGGTAATCCTGTTCCTTTTATTAGGAACCCTATTTAATAAATAGAAAGCTGTTAACATAGCTTCTCCCCAAAACCCTTGACTCAGTCCTGAGTAGGACAACATGGAGTTAACCATCTCTTTTAGTACTCTATTTTTCCTTTCAGATATACCATTTTGTTGTGGAGTATAGGGAGCAGTTGTCTCATAGATGATTCCAACAGACTCAAAGTACAAAGTATCCATGTACTCACCTCCCCTATCAGTCCTAAATCTTTTGATTTAGACTCCTTGTTGTAATTCAACTTCAGTAAATACTTTAAATTTATATAATGCTTCATCTTTAGTATGTAACAAATAAACATAGCAAAACCTAGAAGCATCATCAATAAATGTTACCAAGTATTTCTTATTCCCTAATGAGGGAGTAGCATGCAAATCACATAGGTCACTATGGATTAGCTCCAAAACTGTAGTTTCACGTTTTACGTGAAATGGTTTCTTAGTAATTTTGTTCAGCATACAAGTCTGACACTTATCAGTGTCCATGTCAAAAGCTGGAATTAACCCATCCTTAGACATATCTTGCATCCTCTTATAGTGGACATGGCCTAGTCTAGCATGCCATAGTGATGAATCATTTAGTTTAGTGGTAGTCATCAGGACAGAATCAACATTTATACTAGAATCAATATTAAGCCTGAACATTTGATTACTCAAATAGCCAAAACCAATAAACACACCATATTTCAATAAAACAAATTTATTAGATTTAATCACTTGTTTATAACCACAATTATTCAAAACACTACTAGAAACCAAGTTCTTCCTAATATTGGGAACATGCAAAACATTAAACAAAGAAACAATCTTTCTAGAACTAAATTTAAGATCTACACAACCACGTCCATGCACTAGGGCTGTTGACTCATTTCCTATGTGAAGAATAGATCCATCATTCATTGACTCATAAGTCTTGAACCAGCATCTATCTTTACACACATGTATTGTTGCTCCAGAGTCAACCCACCATGCAACATCATCATCCTGCACAAAGTAAGCTTCAGATACATATGTAACATAATAAATCTGGAGAGATTCATTAAACATATTCTGACCTTTTGTGCCTGATCCATTGGCTTGGTTGCCAATGCTAACACCTTTGCAATCCCTTTTGAAGTGTCCAGGTTTCCCACACTTCCAACAAGCCACTAATGACTTCTTGTTAGGATTACCTTTGGTGTTATCCTGATGCTTACGTTTGCCCTTTTTGTCATTGTACCTGGTGGAGTTGTTATGCTCCACCATATTGACAACAGATGAACCAACAACATTGTTGCTCTTTGGCTTATCACTTTCATGCACCCTGAGGGATTCCTCAATGCGCAAATGACTGCCTAACTCAACAAGAGTTAACTCCTCCTTCTTATGTTTCAAGGTGTGCTTGAAATCTTTCCAAGAAGGAGGTAGTTTGTCAATGACACACGAGACCTGAATGGTCTCATCCATGTTCATTTTATGTTGTGTAAATCTGCCAAGTATTCCAAGAAGTTCATTGTATTGTTCCATGACTGGTCTTGAATCAGTCATTTTGTAATTTGTGAAATCACTCACAAGGAACTTCTTACTTGATGCATCCTCAGCCATATATTTGGCTTCCAAGGAATCCCATAGTTCTTTAGCAGATTCAACATTTTGGTAAATATCAAATAAAGAATCAGACATACCATTGAGAATTATGCCGCGACACACATAATCATCATTCTCCCATTTGCTCCTTTTCCTCAGTTCCTCCAAAGTAGCATCATCACCACCATCAGGAATGGGAGCGGTCAGCACGTACACCACGTTCATGGTAGAAAGAAGAAAGTGCATCTTCTTCTGCCATCTCCTAAAATCAACCCCTTCAAACTTGTCCAGTTTGGAGAAGTTAGCCACCATATGCTTCATTGCCACCGCCATTGATTATCACAAAATAATCTTCTTTGATTGTTGGGGTTTACTTCGTTCCAACAGGGTGAGGATAATCAATAGCCTAACTACGTACCAATGAATGGTTACCGGATATCTCTTGAAGTCGTGTAATCACTTTCCAAAGAAGATTATTCGACCCTATGCCTGGGTTAACACGAATACCTCCTTGGGATAAAACCAAGAGTTAGTTCTTGTTTTAGGCACAAATCAAGAACTCTGTGCGTGTAAGTGTTTCTTGTTTCTGTATATTTCATCATGCAAATATGATCACTATTTATAGTGATCCTAGTCCTAGAAGGATGTAACTCATAGTCAAAGGTATTTAAGAGCATTAATCGACCAATTAAGCTCATAATTACCTACATGAAACCATAGTGGTTACATGACCATAAACCTGGTCATTAAGTCAATATTCAACCCTCATTGATTGGTCAAAGAGGTTACAAAGACTTTGTTCATCACCAGGAGCAACGTCTTAACCAGGAGCAACTTTCTAACGAGGAGCAACTTCCTTACCAGGAGCAACTTTCTAACCAAGAGCAGCTTCCTACTGATGAACTTTCAACCACTATACTGAGTCCAGGGAGGTAAGGGACATAATGGGTGTACACTCCGTACCTCCAAACCCATTTACAAGTATGACTCGATCCCATAATTGCACTAAATTTCCAACATGAATTTGGTTAAACCCTCCCCATAGGTTTCAACGTGGCCAAATCAGCTTTCACCACTAAAGGGATAAAATAAGCGGAGTCTAAGACATGGTTATCTTAGGGTCCAACGGGTTTTTATATATAAAGAACCGTGGGGAACACTAAAGAACCGTGGCTTTATAGCCATTGCTCACTTTGTGCCTATAAACAGTGGTTCATTTCCAGCTTTTTAAAGCACCACTTTTGCACATTCTCTCTAAATTTTATCATTCAAATCCTTGATTATTTGTTTGATTAATCTTGTTTAAGAAGTGATTCTTTCTTCCAACCTCTCGTCCTCTAAATGCAAAAAGAAGAACACCTTCATACTTAAAGTGTTGTGTCAAGTTCAAGATCTATTCAAGATCCGAACTATTCTTACAATCTTGTGTGTAGTATTTATGTATATCCAAATTGGTGTTTAATTTGGAAGTTGTGTATGTGTTTTGGTTAATACTTGGGCCTTAAAGTTTATTGGTGTAGATTGGTCCTAGCTAAGATTAGGGTTCGACATTTAGCTTAGTGTCAGAAATTGGTGTAAGCGAAGTGGATGTTTTCTCCACCTTGAAAGGAGCTCGTTGATCTAGTGAACTCTGAGTAGGGTACTTGAGGAGTGGTGTATGGACGAAGATAGAGCATCGTAGCCGAACCACTATAAATATGTGGTGTTTGGTTTGATCTTTCTATTCTTTATTCTCTTTACATTCTTTCATTACTCGTGCATATAATTTGTGATTATTAATCTAACAACACTATTAATTGTTCATATATGGAATAAGAGGTTTCACATAATCACTTGAATCCAACTATTTTCAAAATGAATTTGTAAATCTATTTTTAAGTGGTAAAACTATTCAACCCCCTCCCTTTAGTTTCTACAAACTTGATATTGAACCTTTCGACAAGAGTATCCCAACCCTTTTTCTTAGACATGGAATCAGCAATCGACATGCCCAAGCATATGAAGGGAATGGTATTAGATTTAGACCTAGTATGCAAAGCAAGTCGCGAGAGTTTTGAATATTCTACTCTAGTACCGTATAAATTTGACTTGTGAAGATTAAGTCTTAAACCCGAGACTCGATAGAAACATTAAATAATGTGAACAATAGAAATAACATTTGTTTGAGACCATTCACCAAGAAAGATGACATCATCAGCAAAAAGATGTGATATTTCCATAGATCCAACCTTGTCATATCTAAAATCCCCCGTTGAGGTCGCGCCGGTAACAGTTACATGCAATCTTTCCATAATCCATCAAAACATGAATGGAGATAGAGGGTCCCCATGTCTTAGCCCACGTTTCAATGAAAATTCTTTCGTGGGACTTTCATCAACAATGGTTTTAAAGCAACGTGTTCCTGACCGCCACCAAGTTACTTGAGTTTGTTATATAAGCATGGGACGCCCTCTTCAGAACCGTACTTGATTAGGAGATGATTACGCAACGACTTCCCCCTCAACATTTTCTGACCACGGCTACACATTTGATCCATGTACCAATTCAACTCAAACAACAAATTATTCGCCAGTTGACATCAACTACAAGTTCTTGACGTAGTCTCCTAATGGCAGCTTGTTTCCCAAGTTTGGTTCACTAACCATTCGGCGGTTATTATTAGTACTCAAGAATATGTGTGAAAATTATATGTTATTTAAGAGATTTTAAAAGAATCGTGTGTGAAAATGGTGTGTTATTTTGAGTTTTGAAGCGGACAAATATATTAAAAGAAGGTGTAAAAAAGGTGTTATTTTGGAGTGCATGATAAAAAATTAAAAAAGAAATTGTTAGTTTACATTTACACATGGTGAGTGGCTCACCATTTTGCTCGCTTTTTCACTCACTCAGCCTAAGTCTTGGTGATGTTTTGGACATTTTCCCGTGAGTGGCTAACACACGGAGCTAGTTCACGCCCACTCCGGGTTCTTGTAAAGCCACTGAGACTATGTATGCAAATTACTTCAGAACTATTGATAGGAAGCTCGATCCTTTTAAAATAATTAAATCCTTCTCGATTGAGAATGTTTTTTAAAAATGATAGAATGTTATCTTTGATTCAAGTTTTTCAAATGTAAAACTCATTTTAATGTGATTATAATCTCAATGTGTAAAAAAGTTAAATAAGAGTAAAAAAAACTCTCGATTTTGCGATATAAATACAATATTAAATCATCTAACAAATTTATAACTCGATTTTTACAAAGATTTGTGAATTAAATCTGTGATGTATAAATTTAGTTCGTTATTAAACGATGTTTAATTCACTATTAAATAATGTCTACTTGCAAATCAAATAAAATAATGAATCAACTGTCAAGCGAAGATTTTTCAATACTCTTAAAATAAAAACATTTTCAATGAAACTAAAGCATAATTAATATGAGTTAAGATCTATATAAACACTTAAATTAGTATATACCTATCCAACCAATCATAATCACTCATTTTTTAAAAAACCCACTTCCCACCACTTTTTTAAAAATTAAATATCTCACAAACGGTAAATCGTCAAACAAAAAAAATACACAATTGTGACGAGAATTAAATCATCTATCTATCGAGGGCACATGTATATACTTTCGACGAACTTTTTTTTCGACTTTTTTTTCTTAAGTCACGTTTGGAGAGAATCATATATGATTCGTCACAAATCATATATGATTCGTCACGAATCATATATGATTCGTCACGATTCATATATGATTTTCAGAAAATCATATATGATTCGTGATATGAATCATATATGATTTTCTAAGAATCATATATGTTTCCTAACGAATCATATATAATTCTCTCCAGACGTGACTTAAGAAAAAAAGTAAAAAAAAAAGTCGTCGAAAGTGTATACATGTGCCCATCGATAGATAGATGATTTAATTCTCGTCGCGACGATATGTTTTGTTTTACGTAACGATTAACGGTTTGTGAGATATTTAATTTTAAAAAATAAGTTTTTTTGTTAAACGATAAAAATGGATGGTTATAATTGGTTGGTTGAGTATATGCTAAACTAAGGGTTTATAAATATCTTTTTCCTAATTAATATACTATCATTTTTTATTTCTTTTAAAGTCCACTAACTCACTGGTAAAATTATAAAAATTTGACCATAAAAATATACAAACAAAAAAGATGTTTTCTCTAAAAGTATAATGGCCCCACAATTAACTAATTTCTATCTTTAGTTTGTTCTTATTTACAAGTTGTTAGAAAATATAATATTTACATTGACGTTTTAGCAAACATTATAGATTATAAAATGATTCTAATTGACTAACTTAGGTTATAGTTTAATTTTACAATTTATGCAAAACACTATCATTCAACCTATTACTACTTGTTAAATTTTGTAACGTGATACACGCCAAGTGATGGGGGAATTTGTGTCGATGGTGGTAAATGAAGTGACGTATAAAATATCATAGTATCGTAAATCGAAACAATATCAAACCGAACTTTAAGCAAAACCATTACAACTTTCCAAGGTTTCGTACTATAACCAAATAGAGTGTAGATTAACTTGAGGGATATGCTAGAGATACTACTAATTAAGAGATAAGAAAGCATCTGTTAACTTGCTTACATATGGTTTGTAGATTCTTGATTCGAACAAACTATGAACATTTTTATGAAAAAACACTACCATTAAAAAGTCAACATTGTAGCTAAAGACTCCAACTTGATGGGTTAAGAGTTCATTAGAACTAAAGTTTTACTAACAGAAGTTTTTTTTTTTCTTCAGATTTGTGGGATCATTAAAAGTATCCCAACGACTACTAATCGCATCTTTGAGTCCATGACTCCTCGCGTCCTCAACAGACAAATCATAATTATATATTCCATATGTTTAATGTGGTTGTTGTTAAGTTACTTTATTATTATATGACGCAGCCACTTGATGTGTTTATTATTGTTTATCAAAGACTCTGGATTCGTTGATAATATAGTTATATGGAGCGGCCAATAAGAGTATCCACAATGGCTCCTATCTTTTAAGACTTTTTCTTTGTCTCATAATCAATTTTTGAATAAATGCTATGTTTCAAAAAGTCATTTGTAAAATACTCTTTAATGCACAAAGCTTTTCAAAGCTTTACACAAACATTTTATACAAACTATCCTTTAGGTATTTATGTTTTTACAACATGCCCTGTATATGTAAATATGAAATTATAGTAGTAGCTGGTTTAAGTGGATTGTTTCTTAAGAGTGGATCAATATTTCCAAGTTCTACTGTGACTTATTGTTGATGTTGAAACTGGGCAAAACCAAAAGGCTGTGTTTGTTGAGTAAGTGACATATTTGGCATATTGAAATTATGACCCAAGCCAATGATTGCTTATTTATCCACAACACTATGTAAGAATCATATTACAAATGCTAAATAAACACATTTGATATATTTACACTTGTTTTTAACATGTAGGTCCTGACACATGAACAAACAAATTACATAACATATTCGTTTACAATGTAACAAAACATCTACCTAATGATATGAAATTAGTTATATGGAACAAGCATAAAACACGCTGGTGACATAAACAAAAACATAACTAGCTGCTGATCTAGAAAAGTTTACAAGCATGATTCATTGAGGGGTAAAGATGAAAGTTCAATATCCATACCATTAATGACCAACAGCTTCTTGAATTTGTTTCAAACACTTGGTATATACCAAGTCATTCTATTAAAAGTTGTTTGTAAAGCTTTCCTCCCAATGGTTAAGTCTTTCAAAAGCTTTTGTAAACAGTAAAAAGTCATGTAAAAAGCCACCCATTGCAGATGCTCTAAGACAATCATGTACAGTAGATTTTATTTGATGGACAGGGTAAGGTTGATGATATGCGCACATTATGATTTAACTAGACGAGTACCCGCGCATAGCGGCGGAATTTGGTTAGTGGCAAATAATTTACAGTATGCGATATTGTGGTAAGTGTTTCGTGTACGTTCAAAATAAAGCATGAAAATATCAAATTGAAATTATAGAATGTTTTAACATATGACAATACAATGCTAGATAAAATATTAAATAAACATGTATCAAAAAGCCTATAAAAACTTTTAGTAAAGCTGAAAGTAAAACATTACATCACAGTTTATGAGCTAACTAATAATACACGTTACTCGTTACGTAAACCCTACATATTATATTAGTTGATAAACAATTTAGAAAATCGGGTTAATCCAAGTTTACCCGATGACTCGACCAGGTCGATTTAAAAACCAGGTTTCAAAACATTGAAAAATGGCATCGTTCATAACTTCATATGTTTATTTATTTTCGTGGCACGTCAATAATTCATCTCCAAATGACTTTAGTGTTTTCACATAATATAATTTATATATGCATTAAGATGTTTGAATTATAAATGTAGTATAGATTAGTGGGACTCATATTTTTCAACCATTCAACATTTTTAATTTTCAACCAAAGGGATACACCCTTATAATGTAGTATAGATAAATATAGTATAGGTTAGTGGGACCCACATTTTTCAATCATTCAACATTTTCAACTTTCAACCAAAAGGATACACCCTTTGTAATGTAGTATAGATTTTCAACCATTCAACATTTTCAATTTTCAACCAAAGGGATACACCCTTATAATGTAGTATAGATAAATGTAGTATAGGTTAGTGGGACCCACATTTTTCAATCATTCGATATTTTCAACTTTCAACCAAAAGGATACACCCTTTATAATGTAGTATAGATTGAGACATTTTAAATTACGTCTTGAATAGTTACATTGTTGTTTCGACAGATTATATATTTGAGTATCTTAATAAAAAATTAGAAATCAATTCTCATATGTTAAAGTACATATTAGGTAGACTTGAGAGTACCATGAGCGGCATAAAAAAGTGATATCACGTCGGTTATAATAACAGAAACACCATGACATGATATTTTGTGGAAAATAGTACGGTAAAAAAAGTGATGTCAAAAAGTTAAAAAGTAATATCATATATCTTTATATACTCCACTTTATTATATATAAATAAAATCTACGGCACAACATTTATGGGCAATCATATACGGCGCCACAACTCTTGGTACTAAGTTTGGAATGGTGCGCCATAAAAATGAGGGATGGAAGGTTGTGGCGTGAGCCACCAGCCAACCGTTCCTTTGGCTCTAAGTGTAGTGCAACCTTTTTTGTTTGGTCAATCTTTGCAAGACCTAGTTGAACACTCCATTACTTGGCATTACAATCAACCAAGCGCATCCAACTTTTTCAATTATTTGCGCTACTAAGAGACCCAAGCAAATTGTATAACAATTGATGCTCTCTTCTTTCTTTAAATAGTTTTATAGTGGTTTGAGTGTTCAATTCTATGGTCTCATATTCTCTAATTACTGAAATGTTTAATTTTATTAATGAAATTGTATTAAAAAGTAAAAATTGTTTGGTCGCCTGTTTAGTCGGATTATGAGGGTTTGATCACTGTTTGTTCTAAGAGAAAAAAAGTTCAGGTGACGCTAATGTGACAGTCGAGTTTAGTCACCTAATTTATTCGGATTACTCCTAGTCTAACTTCTGGTTTACCAAAGAAACTAACAATTGAAAATATATATTATCGTAATACTTGCATCAGTAGTCAATTTTAAGTAATCAAATTCTTTTACTGTTCCTTTCTCAATATCCTTTTTTCGACACAAGAAATCAAGGAAGCAATGTGGTGTTGTGGTGGTGATAAGGCTCTCGGGTCGTGTAGATTTTCTCTCTAGTTATTGAAGAATCAGTGGGATATTTTCAGTTTGAACTCATCTCGTATGTCAAAGAATTCGAAATCAAGGCTTTCATTCCTAGAGCTTGTAACTCGTCCTTTATCGCTCTTGTGCCAAAAATAAAAGATCAACTTTTTATCAAAGATTTTAGACATATTAATATAAGCTACCCATGACGTACCTAGGTGTGTTATTTTATGTTTGGTGCGTAAGCCTCAATCGAGAGGAATAGACTTGTTGGCTTCTAGTTATGGTTCTGTTGGAGATGGGAAGAACATCCATTTTTGGGACAAAAAATGATGTGGTGATCGTATTTTTAAATATTTGTTCCCTCACGTGTATGCTTTGGATAGAAATATACGATGCATTGTTTCTCAATGGATTGGTTCTTTGGATTGGAATTATGTGTTCAGGAGGAGTCCGAGAGGGGGTGCCGAGTTGAACCAATTTATTACCATGCTTCACGGTCGATCTTTCAGATTCTATAGATTGCTGGAAGTGGGCTTTAGACTATAAAGGATTTATGGTTTCTTTAGCTCGAAACTTTACTAACGAATGTAGGATAATGTACATGTAATAATATATCTCTGGAAGTCGTCCCGAGCCTAAAGAGACGCACAAGTATTTCGTTAAGCAATAAATAATTAAATTATTAATTATTGTTAAACTAATAAACCAATAAAAAGAAACAAAGGGAATTCTCCCTTTGTTGATACGAGTTTGGGTTTGCTTTGCTTGCTTGCCAAGTAATAGCAACTATATAAAGAGGTCTTGGGTTATTATTCATTCATTAGTTTTATCCCGAAAATTCCTCCTCTCCCTCTCTTTGTATTTGATTAACTGAAACACCCTTTAAGGGTTTTCGGTTTGTTTGATTGGTTTGACCAAAAAGGAAACGAAACATGGGTTTCTTGTGTGATCGATTCAAGTGATTTATTGGTAGTTTAACACAAACATGCAAGCATACTTATTTCTTGTCTAAACATTTTGTGTGTGATGTAGTATTTTTTATCGTTGTAAGTATTAGTAGATGAAAACGTTAAGAAACGTAAACAAAAACCGACAATTGAGATCGTTCCTAGCGAGGTGAGAATTTTAGGCCAATTAATACGTTTTTTGATTAGTCATGGATTTGGAAAATCAAAGTTTTAAAAATAAAATACGAAGCTACACTAAGAAGGTTAAAAACTAAGTTAAATTACGCGGGCACGCAAAACGTAGAAAATTAATATTAAAATAATACAAAAAATAATCATTTTATAAAACTTCAAAACTAATTAAATTTTATCTAATTAAAACAAACATGAAATTAAAAATGGGTTTTGGGCCTTGAAATTGGCCAAAACAAAATCAGCAAGCTTAATGGGCCAAAACAAAATAAGCAAGCTTAATGGGCCAAAAAGCTTAATAAGAAAATAAGTTTGAAAAATTAAAAAAAAAAGGCTTTTCATACTAAAAATATAATTCTAAACAACTTTTATTTTAGGCCCAAAAGCTTAAACCCTACCAAAAAGCCAGAAATAAGCAATAAGCACTTCTAATTGGGTATTTTTTAGCCCAATAAGCTTAATACTCAAACTTATTGATTGATTTTTGGTAGACCTCCTTATTTTGGGATTGCTAAAATACTGCAAAAAGAAAAATTTGGAAAAGCTTAACTAATAAGCTCAAAAAAATAGTTTGCCAAGGTCGGGAAGACTATTTTGTGCGTTTTGGTGAGTGAATTTTGGCACAGAGTTGAGTTATAAGCTTATTAATATAAATCAAACAAGAAAAGGGCAATAAGCCCACTAAAATAAGCAGTACCAACTAATAAGCACAATAAAATAAGCTAGTTTGATTCGAACTCTAGTAAAACTTTAACCAAATGAAACAAAAAGCTGGAAAATAGAAAATAAGCTAGGAAAAATGAGTTTGAGTGCAAAAAGAAGGTTGCGCAAGTTTCAGATAAGCTATAAATGGAATAATCTAAGGAATAACTTATTTGGCCACTTTTGTACAAGTGATACAAGAGAAAACCAAACCACCTTTAGAATTGAAAAATTCCCAAGGGCAGTTGGTAAGTGTGTATGTTGTTGAGGGGGAGGTCAAGGGTTCGAACCCTTGCCTCTTTTTGCTTCTTTTTGACTTTTTGGACTTTTTATTTGGGCATAACAAGGAGAATAAGCCTGTTGGGCTTATTCCCTTTTTATATCTTTTAAAGAGTAACAGCCAGTACACAAGATCACACAATCAAACCACACAAGCATAGATAAGCAAGAAATAAAATAAAAATGCAAGAAAAATAAAGCTAAATCCTAACAGTGGCTAGAACAAACTCGTTTTAGGCCCTAGGGTGGATTTCAACTTATCAAATAAGCAATAAAAAGCTACCTAAACCACAGATTGACCTCAAACAGAAAATAATCACACCTAAAACTAATTGCATACAAAAGATTAAAAGTTGAAATAAGAATATAAAGAAATGAGGCTATCTGATGTGTTTGACTGATAACAAGGCCAAAATTTGCACAAGTGAGTGTTCAAATCAAACCTATTCAAAATCCTAGCAACTTAGATCCATCAGATAAATAAGAACTTCTTAGATACCACACAAAATAACATTATCAGACAAACCAAACAAGGATCTAACTTTGTCTGATAAACTTTGACAAATTTTAACAAAAAGGCAAATTTTAGATTTTTACACTACAACATTAAAAAAAAGCTGATTAAGACTTAATCCTAGAAACTACAAGTGACAACAAACTTAGGAGGCCTAGTTCTATCAAGAGCCTAGGTGCATAGCTTAACCCAAACACTCCTATAGATGACAGTTTGCAAGATATTAAAAGCAACATGAAAATTAAAAGCATACCAAGGATAAAAAAGCAGGAAATTTGAAAGTAATCAACTAATGACTGAAAATAAGCAGAAAAGAAGCAAGGAAATAAGCAGTTAACCAAAAGCAAATAAGCAATGAATCAAATGAGAACACAAGACATAACAAGTCACAATGAGTGAGTTCAAAGCAATTACCTTGGTTGACCTACATCCAGGCCAACCAGATAAGCTGATGCAAACAGCTTATGGCTTATCAAAGCTTAATGAGCTTAAAGAGACATCTTAGGAGCTTCTTAGGAATACAAAAGTCCTAAGTGAACAAATGAAATTAGATGGATTGAAATTTCTTCAATACCTAAAACTTGAAAAGTAAAGTGACACAATATGTCACTGAATAAGCTTGTTTGTCGGACAGCTTATTCAGTGAGCTTATTGCTACAATACAAATAAGTTATCATCAAATTTTATTTGAGAAAACTTTAGAAATACTTTTTGAAAGTAAATGAAATGAGCAGGAAATTAACAATATTCAATAAGCAAGTTAAATATTAATTATCAGTTAACCTTTAACAAGACTTACTCAATATTGGATCTCAAAGAAGTTTGAATGATCACTTTTTAAAAACTTTTTGATAAAACTGAAATAACAAATGCAGGAAAAGTAAATTTTCAAAATTTAAAAGACAATTAAATTAAAATGGAACTCAAATTTTGCATTGTTTAACCTTAGCTGATATGTAATCCCTAAAACACCATTGGTTGATCCGTTGGCATATTCTTGTAAGATGCTTGATTTGAGTCTGGTCTTTGACTCCCATGTGATTTGCAAGTGTGTAAGAGTAATCTGAGCCTTCTATTATGTGTGGAGACCAAGTCTTTAAATCATAGTCGTCCAATTGTTGCTATAGTTTGTAATCTACAGAGCAGAAAGCTAGAATGAAAGTGAAGGGGAGGGAGCCTCAAAACGTCACATGAATGAGATGGGAGGGGTCCATAGAGCTTACTTGGATGAGTTTGATGCATGTGAGATTGTTGGGAGTGGGGTATAGGTCAAAATCCCTTTATTAATTCTGAAAAACCATTTGGTAGAAAGTTAATTGAGTCTGCTATATATGGCCAGGGTTCTTTATCAGAACAAGTGAATTAATGAAGTTTGATTCCTTTTTGGGTAAAAAGAGGTGTTTCCCACTAAGTTTAACATTTAAACTTTGGTGAATTGCATTTTACACCCTTCCCTTTTCTGAAAACAAAACAGGCCATTTCCTTTGTAATGCAAGTTTGAAAAATGACCCAACGCCCCTTGAAACTTTGTTGACTTGAGTTTGACTTGGTATTGGTGATACTTTGGTAAACATGGAAAATTTGGTCCCTCTGTGGTACTTCTGGATAATGACCCAAATGTCCCTTAACTTGGTAATTCCAATTTCCTTTGTAATTAAGTTTGGTAAATTTCACTTTTGGTCCTTGTACTTATGCAGAACTTGTGTAAGGGCTTGTTTTGTACAATCTTCACACTTCAAGGGCCTTTCTTGTATAATTTTCATACTTTAGGGAACCCAATGTAAAAATTATATTTAGGGACCCCAATGTAAAAAAAATGATATTTGAGGGGTACAAAGTGACAATGTGTGAAACTTGAGGGACCATTCTTGTAATTCTTTAAATCTTCAAGGGTATTTTGGTAATTTTAAATCCGACTTTGGTTCTTTGTACGACTTCGTTTCTCGTATTCGTTTTTGTTTTATTTTATGATTTCCATATGAATTCCTAATATTCGTGCTTGCAAACACTCAAATAGAGAAAACAAGTGTAGTTTGCAAACATTTGATGATATTTTCCGTGTTTTATGTCCGATTTGGGGCACAAAATAATGTATATATAGAGTCTCATCAGTTTGTGTTTACTTAGAGGGATCATTGTTTGATCTTAAGTGGGTTTTGGTTAATTGGTTATTTGATAAAGGTTTTTGGTTAAAGATGCAAGTTTACCTTGGAGAAGACCCGAGCTATACTCTAACGTGACCTAAATTCAATTTAAATTGTTTAACAGTTTTACGGGCTGTGTGAATTCAATTTCAATTGTTTAACAGTTTTACGGGCTATGTAGTATATATTTGGATTTGACTTATGCCATCGATTTTTTGATGCATGTGACCCGCTTCCATTAATAAGTGGAAGTCTTACTCATGTATATGCATTTAATTTAATTGACTTGGATTCATCATCAATTGATATGCATGTGGTATGCGATTAATTGGTAATTGGATATATGTTTTAGATTATGTTCATTAGTTTGCTTTTTATAATTGTTATGAATCATGTTTCAGGCTAAGGTTTTTCAAAAATAATATTAAACCGTAATAAAATATATGAAATTTGATTTATTATAAGCTTATTTTTGCAAGGTCTTATGTGGCAACAAATATTTTCCCTTTACATGATTTTAAATCTAACTCACGTCGAGACTAGTGATGAGGCGTTACTCGGGATTAACCCTTTTGCGCTTAAAAGGATTTTACAACCCCTAGGGCAGTGTACCCGGTCGTGTAGATATAGTATAGGTAAGGACTCAAAGTTGTTATAGTTCTCTCTAGGAGTAGTGTGGGAGGTTTGTGTCGAATGTCACAAAGGTCTATAAATTGAAAAAAAAGTTTTTGTAAATCTTTTATTGGGTTTTAGAAGGCAAGTAAATACTATGGTTGAAGAGATTTAGATTTTAAGACTAATTAACTAACAACTCTAATTACACGAATTAACTACTAGGGATTTTACCAAATGTGATAACTATGAATTTACTTAGATGAAGTTATCCCTAATCTTGTATGGGGATTGTGCTTAACTAGTCAGATAACCTATAGATGGTGGGTTATGACTAATATGGCTCGGTTAAGTGTTCATATCCCCTCGTCCTTCAACACCTATTGCCAATGTCTTTGAGGTTGCTCAATCGTACACGAACATTATCATAAAATACTAAGAATACCACTATTAAACATAATTTTACCTATGTGATCTTAAGTTACCAAGTATCACTAATTAGCCTAGAGGTTGCTCTTTTGATTAATCACATACACTTACACACAAATCACAAATTAATTTTTTCATGATTAGGTTCCTAAGTCATGTCTCTTAACGATCGTTAGGTTGCTAAATGACCAAGAACGAACCGATTACACGTTAAGATCCCCTAATCATGCAAAACTAATTTGTTACAAATTAATTAATTGACTATAACATGTAAATATATGGATCTTTGATCAAACATGCATAATCTACATCAACAATCATAAACAAACATAAATGTGCACACAATCATAATAATTATAACATCTAAGAAAATACAAGAAAATGTAGTCTATGATGATGAATGAAGAACAATCAAAATCATAATGAACAACTAAAATTGAAGACATAATTAAGATAGAATTAAATAGAAAAACCATGAATCAATAGATGTTATTGATATGAATAAAACCTTTAAAGTGGTTGCAAAAACACCTACCCAAAACCTAAAATTGGACTACGGTTTGGGGCTTACAAAAGCCCACGTTTGGGATAATATTTATAGAGAAAAAAATCTGGAATGGGTTGGGCCAAACATTCTTATGACATCAGGCTTTATGCTCGGCATCATCTATAGCTAATGTTCACTATCTTGTATATTTCTCGGTACGAACGCGTGGCCGATTGAATCGTCTAAATCCTAGTCCGTATGAGAGCGTTAGGGACAAAATACTATTTGGTAGCACGCACGCACGTTATGGCCAGGGGCGTTGGGAATAGCATGTGACGCTGTCATATGTGGAATCTAGACGTCTTCAGATATAAATCCTGATGGCGTCTATAGCTCCTGTTTGTCTTGTTGTTGAGCTTGATCATTAAATCTTGCGTAATTGTCTTGACTTCTTCGGAATTGCTTCTAAATGATCCGAAAAGCTTCCAAGTCATCTCCAATTCATCCAAGTGCTTCCCAAATGCTAAAATAACAAAAAGGAAGGAATAATGATGTGTATAACACATATTCACATAAATATAATTGTTAAATGGCTATGAAGAAGTGTATAAAATAACACCTAATCAAATATCTCTACACTTGGGATTTGCTTGTCCTCAAGAAAATAAGCTTTTCTACCTACTTAATTTATTCTAGGGCAATTAATTTAATATTAAAAAGAATCATAGCAAGAACCATGTCAACTTTCGTTAGTAATAAACGAAAATCATATACCAACACCTCACATAAGTGTCTGAATTCTCTCATCTCTCGGGTGTACAATGATATGTAATCATATTAGAAACGAGAAAAGTTAACACTCATTACCTGTCATAGCATATAAATTATCATAGACATTATAAAGGATCAAACCTTAACCGCTAAAGACGTAAGCACCAAGCACTCACTATCAAAGAGGACTTTTAAAGGTTAGAGGGTTATGGTAAATATGCTAACCATATAGATGTATATTGAATCTTGAGTGTCATGATTTAATAAAACTATGAATGATTAGATACAATTCCGTAGAAGATAATCAGTTTTTTGAAACTTGATTAATCTTTAATTGAACGATTAGACTGCAGGCGAATATAAGTTTATTTAATGAAAGACACATATTGACAGTATTGTACACATGATTAATACAAACTACGTGACATGATTTTTAATCATACTCATTTTGACTGTGATTAAAATTTATAGTTTTACGTGCATTAAATTAAATAAAGATGATTTATTTTCATACTATGTTTTAGAAAAGAAATATGACAATGTAATATTAAAACTTTTTTTATGATTACATTAGCGAGGATGGTTGTAATCAAATGGTTTATTATTTACAAAAATTGTTATGACGTGTACAAGCAAGAATTCAAGTATGGATTAATGCATGCATCTAAGGGATGTATCTCAAGTATAATTATTAAATCCATGTTTTAATTTTAATTAGAACTAAGATAAGTTGTAAGTACATCTAAAATCTAGTGGAAGTATTAAATCACATATGATGTATGGAAACCAATATTCAATCTAAGTTAGATGCTAATCCTTAGCTTGGCATAAAGTTTCATATAAAAGAGTTTAGAAATTAAATGTATGGCCTTGATATATATGTTTTTTATAATAAACATTTGTGGTTAATGAAACCCAACACAATATAATATCTCATTTAGAAGGTCTCAATAAATATATCTCATTTAATGAGAGTTGACCTAAGTTGAAATCCTCGTCTATTAAAGGAATCATCATGAAAAGCATATTGTGTATATGGATAATTGTGAAACTTGTATAAGTACAAAAAAAATTGAAAACAACGATTGCTTAAAGAGAAACCTCTTTATAGATTAGTACAAATATATTTTGGTAAGATTTGTTTGGAATAGAAAAATCCAAGGTTGTAAAAATCGTGAATCGCTAGTCGGTCGGTCGACCACCTTGTAACTTGTAATCGTTCTAGGCGGGATTAAGTAGTGATTTCGGATTAGCATTTTTAACAAATTTTAGGTATTGTCGGCAAGTTTTGGGTATTTCTAACGAGTTTTAGGTATTTTCGAAAATATTATTCTTAAAATTCAACATATCAACATAAAAATAGTTACTTTAAATTATAAACACAAGATTACAACGAGTTTTCGGTATTTTTTTTGGCAAGATTTGCATGTTTCCGAAAAGTTAGACCTCCCTTTACCGTCATTGACCACATTGACCGTCGTTAATCGCCATTTACATAAATTGGCAAGGTTGGTGGACTTGTAGCGATTAAGTGGTGATTAATTGACCGTGTAGACCTTTTTTTGCAACACTAGAAAAATCATCACATAATTGAATTGTTCCAAGTAATGAATATTCTATATGATAATAAGATGTAATTATCATAGTCAACAAACTTAAAGTTTAGAAAGACACAAATATTATCATAGTAATATTTATAGTTTATGGATTATAATAAATCATATTTATGTTCTAGACATGGATGATACTTTGATTGAGATACCACTCAATACTAGTCAATATACGATTTCACCTTTGATGATACCATGTGGACTAGTTGTGCTCAATTGAGCACAATGCTACAATACATATGTTAAGAATAAAGAATATTTTATAGTTTAAGTAGCTGTTAATAATGATTGTTTTCAATAAGGTGTTTTGTTGGACTCACACACATCATAGGATGTACAACAATACTCCCATTTTGTTACGTGTTCATATATATATATACATAATAATAATCATTATATATGTTCAAAGATCTTCACAATTGTGAATTTGAAATAAGTATTCTCAAAATTCCAAATATCAAACCTAATAGAATTTCGAAATCTATGCCTTGTCAACAAGTATAATCGTCATATCTTGAGGCCAGATTCTTTAACTAAGGTAACCACACATTGATATTTTAATATTTGGATAAACGATATTGTTAAAAAATATTTATTTTCATAATTGAAGTATTTAATATGTTCGTCTTTATTTATATTTATTGGTCTTATTAATCATATTTAAATCTTTTAAAAATATGTTATTCTAAATAATTTGTGTCAATAAATTATACGAGATTATAATTGAATTAAGACATATATGGGTGATAGTAATATTCGTAGACTATTTTTTGAATGGTTCACCAACTCACACAATATTCAAAGGTTACATATTGGACATGTCCTACTAACAAGTAAATCACTTTATGGATCGTCGTCTTTTAGTGAAACTTGTAAATGATTTACATTACTAAATCCTGACTTGATATGCAAGCTGGTCTTATCTGTGGATGATAATTTTGCTATAATTCTAACGTTATCCTTAATAAGGTAGTAATAAAGAATATAATCATTTGTATCTTGAAGCATGTGAGACACACATGTAGTCAAGAAAGAATTTGTTCCTTCAACTAGGTTTGAAGAATGATGCTACTCAGCCTCTCGCTTAATTAATCAGATGTGTGTATGGTCATACCTAATGATAATCTAGATTTGTCTCGATTAGATTGGTAATCTTGATTTAATTATGTAATACGAGAAACAAAATTTTTAAAATGAAATGACGTCGATTCATATCCATTATTAACATGGCATTTGAGAAAAAAGGGATTGTAAACGTTTTAAGTCATTTAAATATATTTTATGAGAATCTACACTCGAGAGTTTATAAGAGCCTTGACGTGTTGCTAGATGCTAACCAATGTTATTATGTTATTATCACATGTTCAAGTGGGAGCCATTATCTCATCTCCAAGTGGGAGCTGTAGGATAATGTACATGTAATAATATAACGGAAGTCGCCCCGGGCCTAAGGAGACGCACAAGTAATTCGTTAAGTAATAAATATTTAATTTATTAATTATTGTTAAACTAACAAACCAATAAATGGAAAGTCATGAAAAAAGAAACAATGGGAATTCTCTCTTTGTTGATATAGTTGGCCGAACACCAAGCCCAATAGGGTTTGGGTTTGCTTTACTTGCCTGCTAAGTAATAGTAACTATATAAGAAGGTCTTTGGTTATTATTCATTCATTAGATTTATCCTTAAATTCCTACTCCCCTTCTCTAGATCTCTTTGTATTCGATCGACCGACACACCCTTTAAGGGTTTTTGGTTTGTTTGATTGGTTCGACCAAGAAAGAAAAGAAACGCGGGTATCTTGCGGTGATCAATTCAAGTGAGTTATTGGTGGTTTACAAAAAGTACTAGCATACCTATTGCTTGTATAACAATTTGTGTGTGTATACTTAGGGAGATCATTATTTGATCTTAAGTAGATTTTTTGGTTAATTAGTTATTTGATAAAGGCGTTTTAATCCATTGCTAAAATGTACGCTTTCTTTATGTTTCGTTAATTAATTGTTTACGTGATCTTGTATTTATTCGGATACGTACTCGTAATTATTAACGTGTTAATACGGTTAAGGTTTTATGAATTCTAAGATAACAAAATCTAATTGGTTGTTTTACCTCCACTAGATGGCTTCGATGCATCCCTATAAAAGTGAACGTGTTTATGTGGACGTTGAGCCTAGCAAACTCCCGACTATGATGTATATGAATCAAAAAAGGAATTGACGTTGCCTCCCTTTTATGTCCCGTTTGTAGTGAACATGTTGAAAGTGTCGAACATCTCTTCCTTTTTACGTGAGATGGCACTGGATATTTGGGTTCTATTGTCTAGAAGGTGTCACTTGATTTCCGATTGGTCCTAATATGACGGAGTCGTTTTTATGATTCGATACTACTCAGTTGTCGAAAAAAATAAGACTATTCTTGAAGGGGTCCTAGCTAAGATGTTGTGGTTTATATGAAATTTTTGCAATGCTTTAATTTTTCCGATGAATGAAACCAGGAAAACGACTATTTGAACTCGATTTTTATTAATCGTCGTATAAATTTCTTTTAAAAATTCTAAGCTTAGTTTTAATTGGTTAGATTGGTTAAAAAATTTAATTGATAACACTGTCATATTGGAATTATATGTTTCCTAACTTTTGCTACTTTTATATAAAAAACGCCGTTAAGAAAATATAAACCAAATTATTAAAAAAAAAGAAGAAAAAAACATAAACCAAAACTATAATAAGCAAATTATAAAACTGCAATAGTTTTAATGGATACAGGATCAGTGATACGACCCTCTCAGGTAGTATCGGGATAGATAGCACCACTTCAAGCGTGTGCTTGCTCCATAAGAACTTGAGATGAGAAGACCAGAACTTTATATTTGTTTAACTTGATTGATTAATAAAATGATTACATGAAACCTTAAATACTAGTTATGAGATAACTCTCACAACATAAGACTTATCCTAAAATGACACTTATCCTAACATGACTCAAAACATATCCTAATAAACATAGCACATAAAGATAAGCATGATGGTCATCTTAACCCATCATAAAACCCTGTGATGACTATCCACAGGCGTATCATTCCCCACTCCTTCATATTCACCTTGCCCTCAAGGTGATGTCTTGAAAGGCTTGTGATTCCGGGATCCCAAAGTTTTCGCCGCATTCCCCTTTTGTGCTTCAAGTTGTTTTGCCCCTCGGGAGAAAATAAAGAAAGAGACATTGCAATTAGAGGTTGATAAAGAATAATGTAGGCTCCATTTTCGTCCCTACTCCGGTAGCATTGCAATTTAAAATTTCTTTGTTTCACAAACCAAGGTAACCAAACACCAATTACTTGCAGATGAATAATACCGAAAGTCATGCAATCCACGATTGAGACTAAAGAAACCAGGTTATCATCAACTTCTTCTTCTTGGGTCGGTGTTCCCGGACAAACTACAACCATGCCACTTTCGGTAGCCTCTACCATGTTCGGCTTATGGATAGTTGATTCCCCGTGCACCTCAACATGTACAGCTACGTTGTGGTCTTTTGGTTCGGTGATGGTCGTGGCAGCCCTCTCGTCCTCAAAACGGACCTCATTGATACGGGCTCGGGCGAAGGCTTCACTCAAACTTGCGGGTCGTGACATCCACATATCCCGTTGTAACGGTAGTTTAAGTCCGGATGTATAAAATGAGATAAGTAAAGATTCAGAATACCCCGTTACTAGCTTTATAAGTCTTTCAAACTCACCTTGATGTTCGTCCACCGTACCCATTTGCAAGAGCTTAGATAATGCATCTTTCGCGTCTCGCTCGTTGTCACCACCCGATGCCATTAATCGAAAAACAATTTTAAAAAAAAATATTTTTTTTATATTTTTTTTCGGATGAACTGTACCCGATGAACAGTGCCCAGAATAGTACCCCGAATGAACAGTACTTCGATGAACCGTAGCTGCGTTGAACAGTAGCCGCCGTGAACAGTAGGTTTTTTTTTTTTTTTTTTAGTTATTGGAAACCTTGATCAAAATCCCTCAACGAATTGAGGGCTCTCAATGAAAGCACCAATTCAATTGATACGACCCGGTTAAGGGTGTATCGGGATAAGGCACCACTATAGCGTGTGCGGGCTCCGTAAGAAAGATTTAGGAAGAAGACTTAGAGAATTATTGATCTTAAACATACATTTTATTAATGAAACGACATGGTATAAATACAGAAAAACCCTAACTTGATCAAGAAGACAAAGATAAAAGATAACCCTAAATAAGTAGATAAATATGAAAGACCCATCCTAGCCCATTCCAAAGCCCGTGTGTATCATTCCTCACTCCTTCGAATTCACCTTGCCCTCAAGGTGACATCTTGAAAAACACTCTTGATGCCGGGATCCCAAATTTTGAGACGTATCCCAAACTTTGGTTCTGCTAGCAACATAAATAGGTAACAATGCTCCTTAAGCCAAACCGTTCTATTACTATAGTCGTCATTTGCATCTTTTTTGCATGTTGGCCCTGCACTTGAAATATCATTAGGTACCCACTCAAAACATGATGAAAGATGATTGTTTCTTTTGACGCTAAGCTCCCAAGCATTATATTCTTCCCTTGTTTTGTCATGTAATGACAATTCCCTGATTTTGTTCAGGAGTGGCATAACACGTTCATCACACCTAGCTGCTAAACGTCCATCATCAATACCAATTCTTTTCCAAAGCTGGAGATCTCATGGACTTTCGTGTCTAACCATAATAGTGAGCATAGGACTAACCTTGAGACCTACTACTACTTCCTCTGTTAGTGTTCTCGAACCTTCGTTTGTAATGAACCCCTTTTCATTCCTCTTTTGATCTAACTTCCCATCAGCTAATGTGACTTCAAGATGTTGTACTCCATCTTGATGAAGCTTACTGCCTTTGTTAGTTGCTACCTTATTCTCCCGAGATGATTCCTCAAGCTCTTGGACACGTACCGCGATGTTGAGGGCGTTTGGTTCGGTGATGGCTGTGGTAGGCCTCTCGACCTCAAAACAGGCCTCACTTATACGGGCTCGGGCAAACGCTTCACCCAAAGTTGCGGGCCTTGACCTCCACATATCTCGTTGTAACGGTAGTTTAAGTCCGGATGTATAAAACGAGATAAGTAAAGATTCGGAATACCCCGTTACTCGCTCTATAAGTTGCTGAATCTCATATTCATATTCGGGCACGGTACCCATTTGCAAAAGCTTAGACAATGCCTCTTTTGCATCTTGCTCGATGCCACTTCCCGCTGCCATAGTAACTCAATTTTCTTTCAGATGAACAGTAACTCGTATGAATAGTACCGTATAAACAGTACCCGATGATGATAGTATCCGGCTGATGAACAGTACCTCGAATAACAGTTTTTTTTTTTTTTTTTTTTTTTTTTAATTGGATTTGGAACTTTAGATCAAAAATCCCCCAACGAATTGAGGGCTCTCAACGAGAGCACCAATTGATACGACCCTCTCAGGTAGTATCGGGATAGATAGCACCACTTCAAGCGTGTGCTTGCTCTATAAGAACTTGAGATGAGAATACCAGAACTTTATATTTGTTTAACTTGATTGATTAATAAAATGATTACATGAAACCTTAAATACTAGTTATGAGATAACTCTCACAACATAAGACTCATCCTAAAATAACACTTATCCTAACATGACTCAAAACATATCCTCATAAACATAGCACATAAAGATAAGCATGATGGTCATCTTAACCCATCATAAAACCCTGTGATGACTATCCACAGGCGTATCAATCAGCGGTAACGACGATATAAATTGCAACCACGTGTGTTCGTGTGTAAAGTGTATCTAGGAAAAGGCCAAGATTCCATTCGGAATCAAACCAAGAATTTAATGGCAGACATGTTACAAAATATTTTACAACTAATATGTTTAAGAATATAATTGTCACAATAAAAGTTCTAAATAATTTTAATTATGACAAAAAGATCTTTTCGATTCAAACATCAAAGGAAAACCCTTTCAAGAAGGCAATTCCTTTCTTTTCTTCTCTGTACTAAAATTACTAAATACCTCTTCCAACTCTTTTTTTTTTTTAACTTTCGTTTTCAAAGTAGAAAATCAAAGTAAAATGTCGATGCCCTTAAACGTTGATGGCGAAGGAGAACGAATAACGAGATTGTTTGGTCGTGAAAGGCCGATCCATGAAGTACTTGGAGGTGGAGATGGTATGATCTTTGTACAATGTATTTAAAATATTTTTTTGATCAAGAACATGACCAGGATTGAGGCATATATATGTATCAATATGCATCGACATACATCATAGATTATCTTTTTTCTTTTCATTTAACCTTGGTCTCGGACCATTTTGACCCAGGAATTCACGAGGTTTAAATCCATCATCATAGACGCTAACCACATTTCTTTGATAGCGAGAACAAATAACAGTAGATAGAACTATTTCAAATTTAATTGGTTCTCTGTAGTTTTTCATTTCACTTGTTAATTTTCTGTATTGAAAACTACTTAAGAACTTTAGTCTTCAGTTGCAGATGTATTATTATGGAGAAACAAAAGAGAATCAGGTAAGTTCTTCACGGTGGTCACGACAATATGGTTTCTCTTTGAGGTTTCCGAATATAACCTCGTGACATTTCTGTGTCACTTGACCATTACTATCATGCTCGCAATATTTATTTGGTCGAACGGAGCCAAAGTCTTTAAATGGTGAGTTTTATTTCTATCAAATCATCGTTTAGACAACTTATTTAATATATGATGATAAGAGAATGTATATTATAGGGCACCTCCTGATATTCCAAGCATTATGATGGAGGAATCGATTATATGCACTGATTTGTGCGAAAACCTGAACTTCTTCTTGACGAGGCTCCTCTATATTGCTTATGGAAACAACATTAAACAGTTTGGCTTGGTAATTCTAACTCTTTTGTTACTATCGATGGTCGGGTACTACATCAGCGTATGCAATCTTCTTTTTATTGGTATGTATATAATCATATTAACTCATGTTGTCCACATTGTTTAACATAATTTCTCGATTTCACGATCTCCAAAATGAACATGCGTGCAAGATACCTTGTTTAAAAAATCTGCTTTAAATTAAGAGTTCGATTTGTTCGTGAAACAGGGTTAGTGTGCATGGGATCAATGCCCTATTTTTACGAGAATAATGAAGAGCTGGTTGATAACTATTATTTCCACACGTTAAACCCGATGTTTTCTAAGATGTACAAGATTTACAAGATGTTCGATGGCGTAGTTGTTTCAAAAGTACCACGATGGTACCTCGAAGAAAAGAAAATAGATTAATAGCGCACGTCTGGTATTACCGTTGTTTCATGATGGAGATTGGTTGATTTTCGAATTAGGAAACGAGTTTTGTTCGATTTTTATTGTTTTTAAAGAAACCATGGTGCGTGTCATGCATAGAAAGAAATATATTTAGATTAGTAAAGGATAAACTGCAAATGTGGTCTCTCGAATATCGAAAGAATATGAAAAAACTCATGAGACAAAAAAAATATCCGCGAACTTTCTATTTTTATGAGAAAAAATCTTTGATACGTTAAAACTTAACTTTTCATCATAAAACCTCGTTATCTCCTTCACGTGCCATGCACGTGAGGGAGCCCACCTCCACCTTTCTCTTCGTACGAAACATGTCCCCGAAACCAGTTTCCGCCATTAAAGCACAAGACTAACTCACGCACTTCGTGTCAGGGATCAAAATGAATTCAATGCAAAATGATGACCATGATTGGGTATTATCGCTTGATATAGATGCTTCTGATATTCGACTAACCCCTTGATCAATCCGTGCAATAGCTAACAAAATGTTGCGACAACCACCATCAGCGAAACCATTGTTTCATCGCAAAACCCAAATGTTGAAACTTGTGATGAAACCCCGGTTAGAACAACGACCACAACCGAAACCATTGTTTCATCACAAAACGTAAATGTTGATAATTGTGACGAGAACCCTTTAGGACAACCACTAACACCGAAACAATTGTTTCATTGCATAACCCCAATGTTGATAATTCTGCTGAAAAACGGTTAGGATAATACTAGGTCTCGTTGGTATTGTTCAAGCAACCAAAATTCGTAAATTAGCGGATAGCCGGGAATGTGGTCAGGAGCTCATGATGTCCACACAAGAACTTTCTTAAGAATGGGAAAGTTATGCAATTGATTGCGATAATCAAGTCTTGTATTTTGAATGTATTGGGTGATCTAACAATAATGCTCAAAGACCTTTCGGGGTCTGTACAAATACATTACAAAGTCCTTGTAGTAGAAGCTTTTAAAAAAGATATTCATGTAGGAGCTGCTTTGATTCTTCAAAATGTATCAGTGTTTACTCCCAAACCATCCATCCATTATCTTCATATTACTTAGAGAAACCTGGTTAAGGTTTTCAGGAAGGATACATTTATTATAAACGGTAGTGGTGTAGGTGGTATTATAAATTAAGTATGATACTAGGAATCATTTTTTTGTTACAAATGAAATGCAAATGGCCATTTTTTATTGTTGTAATTGGTATTTCATTGTTGTTTACTTGTTTACAAACACCAAGTTTGTTCCTCTCTTTGAATTAGTACGAGAATTCATGTTAAGAGTTATATCAAGTGTTGTTACGAATATTGGTTCTAGTTGTCTGTTATGTCCTCTTGTAACTAAAGGATTGTTTGGTAGAAGGTTTTAGAAGTTCGTTTGGTAAATATTGGTCCATCATGATTCACTATTTAAATGTTTTTACGAAATCACATTTAAGGCATTATACGCAACCATATCATACCTAACAAAAAAAACCACCACTTCTTTGTGCATCAATGGTAGATTCAGAAGATCTGGAATGGAATGGCTTTGAGGATCTTGAAATCATGATACAAATTTAGAAAGGGTCTTTTACGAAGCAAAATAACGTATTCTATTGAAGAGAGGTATACATATCTCGTAGAAATTTACATTAATTATTATCTTAATGAAAAAAATTGAGTTATCAAATAAATGAGTTAATCCAAACACCCTTTTTGTATTTCATTTTTAACCTTGAATCATAACTAAATTGTAGAATTAATAATAATTGACTCAGACACAGAAAAGCATCAAATCAGTGAACCTATTCAGCCATGTTCATATTCTAACAGTTATAAAGCTAAATGGAGGTCCAACACTAGTACAAAAAGTGGTTTTGGTCACACATATCAAATTTCGTGTAGTCACAAATAATTTTTTTGTGTGACTGAATTCGCCAGTTATAAATAAACAGTCACACTTGAAGTCAGTTTGTATGACCAATTCGTATTTTGTTTGTCACACATGTGAATATTTATGTGACTAGGGCTAACAACTGCTTTTTGAATGAGTCGTTGGTCACTTAATAATTTGAGAGTGTTACCGAATCAAAGTCTGGTTCAAGTAGTAGTCACATTATACCTATGCATGTGTGACAAATATTTGTCATACACACATTGAATGTGACAAAAAATCATATATGGTCACATATACTTATTTTACAAGTGACAAATTGATAAATAAGGTTGTCACACACATTATTTTAATGTGACTAGTATATTTTGTTAAATGATAACCACACATGAATTTGTATGTGTGGCAAATTGAAAGTAGGTATTGAAACATTTGCCACTATATTTATTTAAATGTGACAAATATTTTACAATTACTTGAAGACTATGATAAAATATAATACATGATCACATTAAATCGTCAAACAATTATGTGACTATATGTTTGCCAATAGTCACAACATTTGAAAAATGTATAACTAAATTATATTTATGGTCACATTATAATGGGATTATCTGTGACCAACACATTAAAAATGTCACACAGTAAAATATTCATGTGACAAATCTTTAGAACCAAATCAAATCTCAATTTTCACTAATGTTAATATTAGTCACATATTTAGAACCAAGTATTCATGTGGCAAACTGGTTAAGTGTGTTAGTGTTTGAATAGAAGGTATAGGGTTCGAGTCCGAGACCTTGTTTTTTGCTATTTTTTTAAAAACACAATAAGCCCAAAAAACATAGAAAGCACACACTTTCTACACGCCTAATGAGAATGCTAATTCTTGGAACTTCAAAAAAATTAATTACATGCATGAATATGCATTAGATGTTGGCATGTAGGCTGCTGACTCTTTGTATTCCATCCTTGGTTATATAAACAAGGATTAAGTAATGAAATTAATCATAACAAAAACATAACAAACACTTAATTATCAGTATTTTAAGAATAAAAAAATGGCTTCTTCAGCAAAAAGAACATATTCTGCTGCTTTTGAAGATACCACTGCAGTAGAAAAGAAGTTTGTATCATTTATTTTACTAACGTTGTATCTTTGTTATCATAATTAGTACTAATAATCTTATATGTTCTTTTCAAGAAACCTTGTGCAGTGCCCAAAGTTAAAGCTAATGTAGATGGAGAGTTCCCTGTTGTTTGTCCTTATAATGATCCATATGACGAGTACGAGTGTAAAACCCGCATTCTTTTACCATGAATAGTACCCTTAAGATCGTACGTACTAGTTTAAAACTTTCCTTTTATAGTATGATTACGTTCACGCGTTAGAATTTTACGTATTACGTACGTGTTAGAACACGATAAGTATTTATTACGTACGAACGCACAATAATTATTTAACAATAATTAATCACGAACATGCGATCATGAAATCATGAACGTAATTAAATCACGAACTAATATTAATTACGTATATATATTTATTACGAGCATGAATAAATATATTAAGTCACGGTTAATATTTAACGAGAACATATAAAACACGAACACAAATAAACACGAACTAACACTTAAATAACGAGACACGGAAAACGGTACGGGTACACCATGTGGGGCCCCCTACCCGCGGCTACATCAAGAAAGATGGGCCAAGCCCATCAAATTTTACTAATATGGGGTAAAAGGTAAAATTTGTATTCACTTTTCACTTTACAGTAAACTAAATCAAAAACCTAAAAAAGTTTTCTCCTTTTCCTTCTTGCTCTCTTTGCCCGCCGCACATAACAACAAGAAAGGGGGTGTTCGTTTGATTTTGATCTTGAATTTTGTACGTGTGTTCGTGTGTGTTCATCCTCGTTAGATCCACGCATTCGGTATACCTTTTTAATCCTTTTTCTTTTTGATTTGATTTAATAAAATTAAATAAGAACATGATGTTTTTAAAAAAACCTAATTAAAAACATAAACTAAACATGTAATTGGATTGGGGTAAATCAAAAAGGAGGATTTAGGGGTGTTTTGTTTGGCCGGCGCCTAAACCGAACCCCAAGGGGGTCTAGGTTTGGCTTATAGACCACCACCAAGACCACAAGGTCCCGGTTTGGTGGTGTGGGTCCCACGGCAGCATCAAACAAAAGGGAACCCCAAAGTGGTTCGGGGTATGGTGTCGATTTCAGGTCCGGTTCATGGTTTCTAGTCACGATCCGGTTCATGGTTTATGTTAATATGATGTTTTTGATAATCATATGTTAAAATTAAATTAATAAAATATGACATGATTAATTTAATAAAACATGGCTTAGGTTATAATTTAATTATTAGATCATGGAATTTTTAACCTAAGTATTTATGTTTTTCTAGACTTTATAGTTAATTAATTATTAAAAACTATGGTTATAATTAATTAATTAACATGACTTAGGTTATATTATTAATAGAAAAAGTTTCATGTTTGGTCCCTATCGTTTACACCAAACATCAAGTTTGGTCCCTATCTCAAACTAAGTCCACCGATAGTCCCTATCGTTTACATTTTGGATCAAAATTCGTCCCTATCTTGGATGTGCGTTAATTTTGTCCATTAAGTGTAATAATTAGAAGGGTATTTGTGTCTTTTCTATTTTATCCATAAAATTATTACTTTTTTTTCTTTCTTTCTTATCTGTCTCCCTCTCTCACTGTCTACCCCTCTCTCTCTCTCTCCTGCAAACATCTCTCACATCTCACAATAAATGTTTCTTGTATGATTAAATGACTGACCCTTCATTTATAATGTTTACGGTGTCCAAGTTGTCCAAATTTCTCCCAGTTTTCCATTATACATTAGTTTTCTCTTCTGCATTTCGGCTTAAAACTATGGTTGATCTGCAATAAAACACCATGTTTATTAAATTGAAAGTCAACCACACTATGAACTGAAATAGTGACCATGGTACTAGTTTTCTTGCTAACATATATAAACATAGCCTGCAGTCCCAACCTACACATATGGAGCTGCTCATAATGTCCAAAGATCACTCGATTTCATCAGAAGGGAACTTGGCTACTTTAAACCAAACGCAACTGGAAACCAATGGTCAGGTGGACTGCAGTCACATCTTCTACAACTTGAACCAGATGAAGGGCCAACCCAGGCAGTACATACTAAAGGGGTCATAGTCATAGGAGCAACCAAATGGGTCGATAACTAAAATGTTCCCGTCTTCTGCGATGACATCAATACGGTTCGTAAAATTGCCAAAAGGGTAAGTGGAAGAGGTGGTGGGATTAAATCGGTTCAATCAATGGCGTTGGTTCATAGTGATGTTATTGAGGTGGCTTGTAATCTTCTTGAACCAAGTGAAGTTGGCGGTGATCAAGTTCAGGCTGCTGTTGAACAATTAGCGAAAGATGAGGGAGTAGCTGTTGGGAAAGGTTACTTTACAGATCTTTCTCAGGAAGATATTATTCAGACTTACTTAAAGTTAAGTAGGTCTAGGTCTAGAAACTGTTCTGTTTAACTTTGAAAAAATAGTAGACAGATTATCCATATTTGATAGAGACCCGACCCCTGATTCCTACTCTTCTTTATCAAACAACCATTATCCATCCTCACCAAGCTGCCCATTTAAAGGGTTATCTTGTTGTTCAACTTATATACACCCCAAATCAGTAGCCTTATCTAAACTATCTTGGCCGAAAAAAGCATACTGTGATGCATCAAACAGCTTACCATCTGATGATGATGATGATAAGGAAGGCCTGATGATATGATTACCAGATCGATCTATTTGAAAAGATAAACAAGAATCGTAGCGGCATCTATGGATGGTTTCTTTTCCAACGGCTAGTGATGACCCGACGTGGATCCAAAGGCTAGTGGTCATTTATATGAACGAGATGGTGGTGGTGTTTAATTAGAGACTACGACGGTGGTGATGATGGGTGACAGAAAATCTAGACGATGGTGTTGGTTGGTGATGGTAGATTGTGGTTGTGGTGGTATGCTTCTCTGGTGGTGATGATGATGTTGGATGTGGTGTATGGCGGCTGGTGGTGGAGACAAAATATGGTGGTCGTGGGTGGTAGTAAATAGTTAGTTTTTATGGATTTGGTGGTGGTGGACGTGATGAGGAGTGGTGCAGGGATGACGGCCGGTGGTGGCCGGAGTATGTCGCCGGCGAGTGGCTGTTATATTTTTGGGAGAGAAGAAAAAGATGGTGGCTAGGTTAAATGAGAAACCTATTAGGGTTTGAGTTATTTAAAGAAGTCTCATTCCAAGAAAAAGAAGGATAAAACAAGAAATTAGTAAAAGACCAAACTACCCCTATACGCCCACAAGTTAACAGAGAAAATAAACGACCATCCAAGATAGGGACGAATTTTGATCCAAAATGTAAACGATAGGGACTATTGGTGGACTTAGTTTGAGATAGGGACCAAACTTGATGTTTGGTGTAAACGATAGGGACCAAACATGAAATTTTTTCTTATTAATAATTAATAATACATGTTTTAACCTAAGTATTTAACCTTATTTAATTAAAAACATGATATATTTAATTAAATACTTTTAACCTATAGTTTATTTAAATTACATGTAATAATTAATAAACTATACCTTATATCATTATGACTTAGAAAAATAATCAGAAAACACTTAAGCTTATATACTTAGCTTATTTAACCAGTTTATATCTAATTATGGAAACTTTCTATGTTTAGAAACTTATTTAATTAAGGCAACTAATATATTTATGGAAACTTTCTATTTTTAGAAACTTATTTAATTAAGGCAGCTAATCTATTTATGGAAACTTTCTGTTTTTAGAAACTTATCGATTTTAAGCAGTAATTCTATTTTTGGAAACTTTCTATTTTTGGAAACTTTCTATTTTTAGAAACTTTCTATTTTTGGAAACTTTCTATTTTTGGAAACTTTCTATTTTTGGTAACTTTCTATTTTTGGGAACTTTTTATTTTAGGAAACCTGCTATTTTTAGAAAGTTACTTATTATTACACAGTAAGTATAATAATACATGAAATCCAAGTAATACTTAATCAAAATAGATAGAATATAAGATAAACACAGTTTAAAGCTTAAAACAGTAAAACATGATATGAACGTATAAAATAAGCTAAGACATGACATAAAACCAGTTAAGTATTTAGTAATCAGATACTTATTCACGTATGTATTTATGTAGCATTAGTGATACCGAAGTAGGATTCTCCTCAGTTCATCTTCTTCGTTCACTGGACATAAGGTACGGATTCCCGTATTTTCAGTATGGACATTCTTTCCTTATTAGGATTCCCCGTATGCAGCCAAATGTTTTCCCGTAGTATAAGTTTATATGTTTGATTTGCTTATGTTTAATTTAGAATACCTATAGCCATATACATGCATGACCAGTTTCACCTAATTATAGAGGTACCATAACCATAACACTAGAGGCACTGGTGTTATGACTTCACCACGGCGGAGTGATTGCTCATGGCGTCCCTTCAGCTTTTGGCCATATTATTATATTTATCATGTGGGGCGTATGGGTGCATCCTAGTTACATGTTTTTCAGTAGATTACTCAGTGTGAACGTGGCGTGTGCCTTGCATCCTTCACAAGGAGCTGATCCCTCCTACCCAAACCGGTATATTAAATTAGAGGCAGCCCCTCTAATTTGCATGATGAGGTCACCCCTCCAAGTATTCATGCACGGTGGATTTTCATGACCTATATTGGCTAATGGTAGAATATGTTAAACAGTTTTTATAAGATAAACATAAGGCTTTTCAAACTATAAAACCAGTTTTACCAAGACTTAACCAGGTTATTCGGGACTTAGTTTCTTCCGCTGTTATATGTTATATGTTATATGCTTATCCTATTCATGCTTTATTGAACATCCGTGCACTGAGCGTATTGCTCAGCCGTTTTCCTTTTCTATGTTCCCAAAACGGCAGGTACCCAGTAACGCTCGTAGACTTTAAGCGTACGTGTATATTGATATGAGCTATTTTAGTCATATCAATTATATCTTAAAACAATGAAATAATACAATTAATGTATCAAAAATGCCTTGTATATGTTTGTTTCTTGTTTTAATGTGTGTAGGTACCAAGTTCGCGAAAACTGACAAAAACCGGCACGAGTTTGAAGATAAAGATCAACAAAGCCAACATTCGAGCTCGACTTTAGCGGATTTCATCATTTGTCAAGTTTATGGGCCAAGTGGGACCCACAAATGCTTATTGGGCCTGAAAAGCCCAATATTGGATAAATATTGTAACACTTTTGAAACTTGGCCAAATAAGGCCCAAATTCAGGCCCAAATCAAGAGACGGATTGAAAGTGTTCTTTTTACATTAGATCCAAAGAAGCCCAATGTGATGTTTTGGCGAATGGTTATCTGTTTATTGGGTCCATGATAAAGCCCATTAGGTTTTGTTTTGATATTTGAAACGGTTTCAACTTTAAAGTGTAAAGTTGTATACACGTTTTCACTTTTCATCCACTCATTCCCATTCACACAATAAATAAAACCGACCTCACCCACTCCCTTTATTTACATTCACATATTTTTATTCTCCCACTCACACAACTATTAAATAAATTATCGATACGTTCTATGTTCCTTTCTTCCTCACACAAAAAAAAACCAGACGAAACTTACAAATCCCACAAACCCTAATTCACAAAAAGTCAATTAATTTTGGGGCTTTTACTCACACATGCGATTCAAGTGTGGGGGAATTAATTCCCCCAATTTTAAGGAAGAGAAGATGGATAGCAGAGGCTACGTGGTAGTTTATTATTGGAGATGACACCTCAAATTCCCCAATCATCCAATCAGAAGGCTTAAAAGAAACACAACTAGCACACACGGATGCCACGTTGGCAATCCGTGTGCTAGTTGTGAACTTACAACCATCCGATTAAAACAAACAGGAGAGAGAGACGATCCAAGGGATTATATGAAAAAGGAATATGCTCAAGAATATCCGAATATTCTTCCTCAGTAAGTCCTGGGATGGCTATAAAAACCCCTCATTTCTATTGTAATTTTTATCCCTTTCTTTACTTTAATGTTATAATGAAAAAATTTAGATAGAGTTTGTAATTTCTTTTTAAGTATTGTAATGATTTGATTCAGTTTAATAAAATTCATTTCAGTTTAAATCTCCTTCTTATTTACTCGTTTGGTATTTTATAAAGGTCTTGTAATACCAGTGAAAGTGCCGTATGATGCTAAGTTATTGTCTCAAGAGCTGTTCAGTATGAGCATCCCTCTTAAGTTGTGGCTCCCTTGTGGATGTGATATCCCGAGCCCAACGTCATTTATTTAATCCTATTTTACGTATATTTTTGAAATTTTTAAGAATTTTTATCGTGGAATTATTTGACGGTTTAAGTTGAAACCAACGTTTACGGTCGTAATTTAACGTTTGACGATTTAAGAAGAACCGATGACGACTACGATACCGACGGATGCCCAAAATTTACCTTTTATTATCGATTGATCGGTATTTGAGTTTTTCGAGATTTTATTTTTTTCGTGTTAAGTCGAATCGGAACCATATGAATATTCGTTTTGTGTGCGTTAGAACCATTTAAATGTATTTTGAGGTAGCCGGGACGAAACCCGACTCCCGTAAATTTTTAAAACCGACTACTAGTCATAATCCCGCTCTTTAAAACTTGTTTTCCAACAAAGGCCAAAAGATAGCAAAAATTGCCACCTAGGTCCCTCCACCACTATATATAAACCAAAATTTAACACACACACACTCATTTTTCACCTCCAAATTTTTTTTTCCTCCTCCCTCTCTCTCTAAAAGCTACGGCCAAACACCACCTCCCTCAAACCACCATCAAAACTTGATTTTTGACAAATCTAATCAAAGTCCCATGTTTATATCATCAAGTTAAGTAAATCCCACCAATAAAATCAACATGCAACAACATTTTTTTTAGATCTAATTTTTGAATTATTTTGAAAAATACCATGATTTGATTTAATTAATTTAGTGGGATTGTGTTTAAATGTGTTTAGGAATCTCCATTTGAAAAATGGAAGCTTGGAAAAGATTTTTCCTTGGTGCTTTTGCTTCCAAAACCCACGGCCCAAGGGGTGTTCTTGGTGTTCTTGGTGTTTTGATCTTAACTAATCTATTGTAAGGTTCCCTCTCTTGTTATTATTATTTAATTAATTATTTTGAGTGCTTGTTCTTATTTTTAATTTTTGGGCTTTGAGTGAGATTGAACATACAAGTGATTTAGGGTATTTGGATTTGTTTAGGATGATTATTAGGTGGTATTAGAAGTATATGAATGATTGAAATGGGTCAAAAAGAAGTTTTGATTTGATTTTGAAAAGGGTGTTTTAGGTCAGAAACTTTAAGGCCGTTTTTCATACAGTAGCTTTTGGTTAAGTGTTGGGATGATAGGATATTGTTGTAGAGCTTCTTTTTAGCTTCGATTTGGTATAAGGTAGAGCTCCTAACTCAAAACGAGTCAAAAGTTATGATATTTTAAAGTTTAAGGCGTACCGGGTGATGAAAATCACAAGTTACGGGTTTTTGTCAAAATATAGGTCGAATGTCTAGGATTGTAACTAGGGTTCTAAAAATGTTTGGAAGTTGTTATTTGGTCCTAAACCTGTACAAAATAGTATATTTTCAAGTTTAGGAGTTGGTGTTTCAAGTTGAGTTGACTAAATAAGTCAAAGTCGAGTTGCACTTGGAAGGTGCAAATCTGTCCAAAATTTGAAGGTATAGAGATGTGTTGAGCAGTGGGTCTTAGAAGTGAAAACTTTTTATGAAATATGGTGAGGGGTTTCTACAGATTATAAGTGATTTTTACAAATTTTCTCAGATTTTTAGGAGTGGTCTAAGTGGGGTAAAACAGCCCGTACATTCGGTATGTACCGGCAGAATTGTAAAATGAGTAATAGTTTTAATGAAGTATAAAAATTGCTCGTGTCTAGTAAATATCACTTGTATGGGTTTTTGGCGTGAGTTTAAATGAACCTTGAGTGTTCTTAATTATGTACATACAGTACTTGAAGGTACTTGAATGTGTTGATTCATTACGTGTTTATTCGTTAGGTGTTGTATTTGAGTTCCCGGGGCATCCTCATCGTCGGTGATCGATTTCGTTTACGCCGTAGTTACTAATACCACCACTACTACTTAAGGTGAGTCTATAGCCTCGCTCTTTACTTATTTCAAATGTTTTTACCCGCGAGGGGGATACATGCTATTTAAAGGAAAATGAACATAAGTCATGAATGATTGTTGGACCCGAATGTTGCCTCGAAATTGTGTTGAGTACCTAGTTGCAAAAGGCCCTAATTTCATGAACTATTAACTATTGTCTTGTCCTTGTGTGGGTTGGAAATAGCCGCTTATACAATTTGTAGTACTACGGGGCTAACGACCCAATGCTAGCCGAGAAGCTGTACGTTGAGTAAGTTCTGCGGTAGATTATCTTGTATGAGAGATAAGGTATAATTGCAACTGATGCCTTTAGTAGGGGCGATGGTTTCATCTGAATCACGCCGGTAATTATTACGCGGGTGATTGAGTTAACGGGTTAGTGTCATGAGCTTAAACACAATTGTCATATCCTTGAATAATAGATTGTATGGCCACAATGCTATTGAATGATCATGATTGGTTTTTAATACTTATGTTCAACTGATGATTTGATAAACCTATAGATTCGCTCAACCTTTGTGTTGACGATTTTAAGCATGTGTTTCAGGTAATCAAGGTTGATAGCAGTGGAGCATGCGAGGATGGAAGTTGTTGTGGCTTGGCGGTCTACTTTGTTTTTCCTCCCTTTTAGCACTTAAATATTTTATATTATGTCATGTGAACGAAAATTGTATTTTTGGGTTGAGATTCAGTGGGGACCAAAACACAAACTCTGTTTTATATTATTTTTGGGGTTTGGAAAACAGTAGACTTTGTTGTTTTAAACAATCTTTAATTTATGTTTAAATTTCTACGTCTCTTTGAGTCGTTCGAAATAGCTTGCGTGTGATGATAATTGTATAGCACCCAAATGTTGTAGTTCCGCTGCGCATAGCATTTGGTGGGGGTGTTATAGATTGGTATCAGAGCCATGAGTTATAGAGAACTAGGTCATTTTGAAAAATCCTAAACTATAACTTTTGGTGTCGTAAGAAATTGTCCAAGCACACAACTATCCTGCATGGCTCCGGTAAGAATTCTTTAGCATTGCTTTATATTTTAGATGTATCCCTCAAAATTGATATGAATTCCCTAGTATTTAGTAAGTAAATACTTTGATATATATTGAGATATATTGTTGTGTACGTTGAGTACTTATTATCGTAATTTACAAATTCTCGTAAGATTATCTTATATGTTGCATGTATTTGGCATAACGTGCTACATTGCATTACATGGCAACACTGCGTTGTAATCCTACGTGTATGTAGGAATGATTGTACGTATAAATATGTATATACTATGGTGTTTAAAGGCATTGCACGTGAAGCAATGGTCCTTGAGTGATTATCGTACATGTTATAATGCGGTTTTGCTGAGAATTCGGCCTTACCGCTAATTATCAATCTTGATAATTAATTTATTGTTCGGATAACCGAATATGAACCTCGTTTGATACTCTAGATACGTAAATAACGCTTCGTAACATATTGTATATTGACTAGATTGATCTCGATTGTCGTTATCGCACCGTGATGTGTCATTGTGGACATTTTCTTTTGAAACGTTATTTACTTACGTATTACTTTATTTTTCTTTATTCCTTATGGGTTTGATATGATAGTTGGCGTAACTATAATATAGACGAAGTATAATAAACGATGCGTACATTGTAGCGACGAATCACATGTGTATGTTATAAAACGTGGTTGAGGCATGTTGCCATTTAATCGTTGTTTACTATTCTACTTGAATTTTAAAGATGTGTTTTAAAATAGACTAGCGTTGTGATCAATTGCGATAACTTGGAATTTGGTTGGTTTTTGTGTTAATTTTGTGGAGTACGATTTCGAGACTCATCCGAGGCCGATAACAACATTTAGTTGACATACGTATTCTCGTTCCATTTATTTCATTTTGTTTTGTTGTTTCATTATTTTGAAGTTAATATTTTACATGACGAGGTCCGGAATTTGTGCGAGTTAAGTAAGCATCGAACTTTGTTGACCGAATGATTTAAACATAAAGTGTTTTACATATTTAATACTTGGCGGATGAAACTTTTGGATAAAAATGACTTATGATGTGTCTGGTAACGAGTAAAAATAAGTGTAGAGAAGAAATGGACAAAGTGAAATTATTGTTCCTTCAACCTTGGTTGGTAAATTCTAATAAGTAATTTGTATTACTCGTAAAATCCTTGTTTTCGTATATTAATAATTTGATACTAGAAGCTAGTGATGGATTTGTTAAGAATTTGTTTAATATAATTTTAAAAAGGAGTTTATAATAAAATTTACGATATGACTGTCGAGTATATATAACTTGGATTTAGTATGAATTAATTTTCGGGTCAATGTAGTAAACTTTTGACGTATCTTGTAATATAAAACATGAGTAGAAGATGTGGACATGTGTTTTGGAGCTAGAAACTTTGTAAAATTGGTTTTATTTTAAACATAAGGTTATGTTTACGTATGCATTGATATAAACTAGAACTCGTCACTTGTTGTAGTGAATAAACTGGGTTAAAATCGGAATGTACACTTTAAGTGAGAAATTATAATGCTTGAAATGAATTATAAAATCTTGATGGAACGTCATTTGAAATCATTTGTTTGTTTAATTGTCGTTATAGAGAATCACTATGCATAATTCGATGATGTTTGTTTAAAATCGTTTGAAAAATCTTTTGTTTTATTCCACTACGAGATGTGTTAATGTTAATAATCACTTGATAATGGGCTAATGATTAAAAGTTGATTTTTCTACATTTTAGAATTATTGAAATAAGCATCTTAATTATTTATTATTTTATTATTATCATCGAGATTCAAGTATCGACTAAAATTAGTAATCTATCCGAAATAATACTATGTGAAACCTTTTTGGCATTTGAGTCGAATTGCCCGAATATGATTTGACAAATCAGGAAGACTTATGTGTAATAAAAGTCAAAGTTAATTTTAAAAGTTAATTGGACTAGTTTGAGTCATGTTGGATATGTGTATATATGTGATAATATAAGTCGTAATAATAAAAACATAAAACTTGGAAAAATTCTTACTATGTACGTTTTTGGTACTTAAGATATGAACATTAACGAGATTTTGACACAAGTATGGAGATTTTCAAACCTAATGATTTGTCAATTATGATAACCGAGTCACCGCCTCTACTAATGTTAATAATTTCCGAGAGATTGAAATTTTTCCAGAAATGAAAACGTTGTAAAGATTGGAAAATGAAAGGTATAAATTCTTTAATGGTGTAACACAAATTAAAAATGTGTAAATGTTCGGTTTTACAATGTACAAGGTAACACTAATTATTATACGCAACTGGATTATACAACACACGCCTACTTGTATAATATTTTATAAAGATGTATGTATAATGTTTTGAGTCACGATGGTTCGATCGTACGACATCCCTTCTTTGATTTTAAGAGTCTGTATCTAAACTTGAGTCGTCATGTGACTGTTCATTTTAATATTTTCCATGATATGAAACCATTATTATTATATTTATTTTAAAACTACTATTTTTCTAGTACTTGATGATGAGGGTGTGTCACCCGGTATATTTTGTCCTGTTCATGGACGTTGTGACTTTTCTCCTTTCGGTTAATGGAACCTAAAATTCTGTATTTACTTGAATGATGCTATAAATCTTCATTAAATTGACTATTTATTTATATTGAACAAAAGCGAGGAGGCGAAGCCGCTTTACCGAATTGTAGAGGTGAAAGAACTCGATCTTCCTGGTGAAATTGTTTCTATTTAACCAAGTGATTATTCTTCTCTCCCCGTATACCCTTGGTGGAATGTGTGTGCAACTCGAGACGATGGGAATTATGATTGTTGTTTTATTTTTGACGCTTGTGCTGATATTCAATATTTTTTTTACTCCATGTATTCGTAGATCGCTGTTGTTATCCCAAGACTTTTGTCATATGTTTGAAGTATTTTCATTTCTAATATAGTTAATTATAGTTGGAAATTATATTACTCGTTTACCTCGTTCGATCTCATTGATTTTTGATTTTATTACTTGTTGTGCTTGCAATGATCTTTAATCATGAACCACCTTACCGTTATTTTGTGAGTAGTCTATTTTGAAAATATGTATGAGTGTGTTAAATGGTTCGTTCAATCAAATGCAAATAGTGTCGAGTTATTTATTTAATTATCTATTTATTTTCTCAACAAAAGGCAAAGCAAAAGTATGTTTTCAAAGTGTACGAAAAATGTTTGATGTGTTTCTTAAAAACGATGGTAGCAATATTTCCCATTTCAAATTCCTCAAATGATTAAATTATTTTGAAGATTAGGTCGAAAACTTTCGTAGTCATATTTGGTATGTAATAATAATGTTTGTGTCGTCACTCGACCCTCAATTATGCATAGCTTAGCTAACTATGCATAATTCGGGAAGAGTTCTGTTTTGTTGGTTGTTGTTGCTTGACCCTTAAGTATGCATGATCTAGCTAATTATGCATAGTTTAGGAAGGGCACTATCGTGTCAAACAAATTGGTCATCTTGAAACTTGTAGTGTTTTGATAAACGTTTGGATGAGAACGTTTCTTTTTAAAATGGTGGATCATTTTTGCAAGTAGTCGTAATTTCTTTGATTCTTAAAGAAATTTTTTGAATTTTCTTGTGTTCTTTGAAATCTTTTCTTTTTGTTTGGCGTTGACTTAGTAAGTCACTGTGACCGAGTAATTTTGGAAATGTGTTGTGTGCAACGTGTGAAATTTATCGGAATCTCTAGGGTGTTGATGAAATACCAAAGGGACTCGTACCGACACTGAGAAGAAATTTTAAACAAGAATAGAAGACTGCCAAAGTAGAGGAAATCAGAGTTCAAGTGACTCTGAGGGGAATGACGAAGACTTCTCCTACATCAAATGTATCGTACTTTATTTATTTTCCTTTCTCGTTCTTTTGATATGTCAACGACACGCGATAAACTGTTAAAGTTTACCAACTGTGCAACGGTAGTTAGAAGACTATTCCAATGGTCGTCTTCGTTTATCCAAGTGAGGAATCCTCTTTGCTTGACTCAACCATCCTTGATTATCGATGGTTAAATGATGGATAAACATAATTGATGTTTTTAGGGTGAACCCTTGCCTTTTATGTATTTATGTGGTAAGTGATCTAGTCGAGTGATCGTAAGTTGTGAGAACTTGAGACGACATTGTCCAATGAAGTCCGATCATGGAGAACACGCGCCATGTAATGTATTTCTTTTATATCTAACTGTGAACGGTGATGTTTATTGAGATTTTGACCACGTTTGGGACGAAAGTAGGATGGTGTTCTTGTAATAACTTGTGTGTATGGATCAGTGTGTGAGCACCCTGCGATGACATATGTGTGTATTTTATTTCTTTTTGGATATGCATCCATAGCTAGAAAGCTCGTGAATCTTCGTAATATTGCAATTTTCTTTTGACTGGACTCATCCAAGAATTAAGTCAATATCCTTATTTTATCATGGTTTGGCTGATTTGCAAGCATGAGTTAACTTGATTAAACTGATTGGCTTGGCATGGTTTGGCTATGTTGCAAACATGTCGTAATATGGTTATATGTGTTTTAATATGGCTTTTGTGTTTGATTGGATTGTGATGTTTTCGAGAGAGTTGTGTATACGTCGGATGATTTCCCGTATCGATGAATTTGTTCTTTTTGACGAAATAGGTTTGTATGTATGTAATATTGCAATAAGGTGATTTTGTACGACTAGTATTAATTACTTAGTCTTGTGTATTCTGAACGTTTTCATTGGGGTTATATGTGACCCGTGTGATTTTTCTTTATGTTTATTTGTTTTTATGAGAGGATGAACCAAGTGAAAAGACAATTTGAACGTTGGAAGACGTGTTCCGAGCGTGTGTGATTGATTTTGATAGTAGTTGGGACCGACATTTGTCGTTGGTAGTATCTTCGTAAAACGACATTTACCATGTTAGCATTGAAGCTGTAACCTTTGAAGAATTACGTTAATGAAAGTATAGATCGCCAGTTGGATGCAATGAAGAAGGAAAAAGTTAGTTGAATGGACTTGAGATGATTCGAGAGACTACGGAAGAGATGGTGTAGATTAAAAATCACTTGTTGACTGCGAGAAGCTGTGGAAAGAGACGTGTTGATGACCGTAGGAAGAAATTGGGAAATTGAAGTGGAGACCATGGATCGAGATGTTAAGAGATTTAAGCAAAGTATAACACTCATTGTGAAGGTGTGATGGAACCCGAGACGTGAACCGAAGTCCACATTGGAATGTGAATACCTCTTTAGTAAGAAGTACCCTCATCTTTCTAGTAGTACAAAATGCGAGTATAAGAACCGGAGAGCGCCGGGACGTCGCTCCCTTAAGGAGGGGAGGATGTAATACCAGTGAAAGTGTCGTATGATGCTAAGTTATTGTCTCAAGAGCTGTTCAGTATGAGCATCCCTCTTAAGTTGTGGCTCCCTTGTGGATGTGATATCCCGAGCCCAACGTCATTTATTTAATCCTATTTTACGTATATTTTTGAAATTTTTAAGAATTTTTATCGTGGAATTATTTGACGGTTTAAGTTGAAACCAACGTTTACGGTCGTAATTTAACGTTTGACGATTTAAGAAGAACCGATGACGACTACGATACCGACGGATGCCCAAAATTTAACTTTTATTATCGATTGATCGATATTTGAGTTTTTCGAGATTTTATTTTTTTCGTGTTAAGTCGAGTCAGAACCATATGAATATTCGTTTTGTGTGCGTTAGAACCATTTAAATGTATTTTAAGGTAGCCGGGACGAAACCCGACTCCCGTAAATTTTTAAAACCGACTACTAGTCATAATCCCGCTCTTTAAAACTTGTTTTGCAACAAAGGCCAAAAGATAGCAAAAATTGCCACCTAGGTTCCTCCACCACTATATATAAACCAAAATTTAACACACACACTCATTTTTCACCTCCAAAAATTTTCTTCCTCCTCCCTCTCTCTCTAAAAGCTACGGCCAAACACCACCTCCCTCAAACCACCATCAAAACTTGATTTTTGACAAATCTAATCAAAGTCCCATGTTTATATCATCAAGTTAAGTAAATCCCACCAATAAAATCACACATGCAACAACATTTTTTTTAGATCTAATTTTTGAATTATTTTGAAAAATACCATGATTTGATTTAATTAATTTAGTGGGATTGTGTTTAAATGTGTTTAGGAATCTCTATTTGAAAAATGGAAGCTTGGAAAAGATTTTTCCTTGGTGCTTTTGCTTCCAAAACCCACGGCCCAAGGGGTGTTCTTGGTGTTCTTGGTGTTTTGATCTTAACTAATCTATTGTAAGGTTCCCTCTCTTGTTATTATTATTTAATTAATTATTTTGAGTGCTTGTTCTTATTTTTAATTTTTGGGTTTTGAGTGAGATTGAACATACAAGTGATTTAGGGTATTTGAATTTGTTTAGGATGATTATTAGGTGTTATTAGAAGTATATGAATGATTGAAATGGGTCAAAAAGATGTTTTGATGTGATTTTGAAAAGGGTGTTTTAGGTCAGAAACTTTAAGGCCGTTTTTCATACAGTAGCTTTTGGTTAAGTGTTGGGATGATAGGATATTGTTGTAGAGCTTTTTTTTAGCTTCGATTTGGTATAAGGTAGAGCTCCTAACTCAAAACGAGTCAAAAGTTATGATATTTTAAAGTTTGAGGCGTACCGGGTGATGAAAATCACAAGTTACGGGTTTTTGTCAAAATATAGGTCGAATGTCTAGGATTGTAACTAGGGTTCTAAAAATGTTTGGAAGTTGTTATTTGGTCCTAAACCTGTACAAAAGAGTATATTTTCAAGTTCAGGTGTTGGTGTTTCAAGTTGAGTTGACTAAATAAGTCAAAGTCGAGTTGCACTTGGAAGGTGCAAATCTGTCCAAAATTTTAAGGTATAGAGATGTGTTGAGCAGTGGGTCTTAGAAGTGAAAACTTTTTATGAAATTTGGTGAGGGGTTTCTACAGATTATAAGTGATTTTTACAAATTTTCTCAGATTTTTAGGAGTGGTCTGAGTGGGGTAAAACAGCCCGTACATTCGGTATGTACCGGCAGAATTGTAAAATGAGTAATAGTTTTAATGAAGTATAAAAATGGCTCGTGTCTAGTAAATATCACTTGTATGGGTTTTTGGCGTGAGTTTAAATGAACCTTGAGTGTTCTTAATTATGTACATACAGTACTTGAATGTGTTGATTCATTACGTGTTTATTCGTTAGGTGTTGTATTTGAGTTCCCGGGACATCCTCATCGTCGGTGATCGATTTCGTTTACGCCGTAGTTACTAATACCACCACTACTACTTAAGGTGAGTCTATAGCCTCGCTCTTTACTTATTTCAAATGTTTTTACCCGCGAGGGGGATACATGCTATTTAAAGGAAAATGAACATAAGTCATGAATGATTGTTGGACCCGAATGTTGCCTCGAAATTGTGTTGAGTACCTAGTTGCAAAAGGCCCTAATTTCATGAACTATTAACTATTGTCTTGCCCTTGTGTGGGTTGGAAATAGCCGCTTATACAATTTGTAGTACTACGGGGCTAACGACCCAATGCTAGCCGAGAAGCTGTACGTTGAGTAAGTTCTGCGGTAGATTATCTTGTATGAGAGATAAGGTATAATTGCAACTGATGCCTTTAGTAGGGGCGATGGTTTCATCTGAATCACGCCGGTAATTATTACGCGGGTGATTGAGTTAACGGGTTAGTGTCATGAGCTTAAACACAATTGTCATATCCTTGAATAATAGATTGTATGGCCACAATGCTATTGAATGATCATGATTGGTTTTTAATACTTATGTTCAACTGATGATTTGATAAACCTATAGATTCGCTCAACCTTTGTGTTGACGATTTTAAGCATGTGTTTCAGGTAATCAAGGTTGATAGTAGTGGAGCATGCGAGGATGGAAGTTGTTGTGGCTTGGCGGTCTACTTTGTTTTTCCTCCCTTTTAGCACTTAAATATATTATATTATGTCATGTGAACGAAAATTGTATGTTTGGGTTGAGATTCAGTGGGGACCAAAACGCAAACTCTGTTTTATATTATTTTTGGGGTTTGGAAAACAGTAGACTTTGTTGTTTTAAACAATCTTTAATTTATGTTTAAATTTCTACGTCTCTTTGAGTCGTTCGAAATAGCTTGTGTGTGATGATAACTGTATAGCACCCAAATGTTGTAGTTCCGCTGCGCATAGCATTTGGTGGGGGTGTTATAGGTCTTGCAAGTTTATCTATAATTGTTATTATAACTGTTAATCACTCATATTAGCTTATATGTTAGCTATTATAAGTGATTGAGTAAAAATTGGGATAATACTTTCCCCACTGGAAAGTATTACTTATAAAGTCTGGATCGATTTAACTGCTGCTGGTTCGAGTTATAATGGTTTGATGGTTCGATTTATGGTTCGAGATGGTGGTTTCGGTTTTCGTTCATAAGATTGCTCAGCGCAAATCTTCTACCCAATGGTTTTCTCCAAAAGGTTTCAAGTTCTTTTAAGTTATTTACGTTTTTCTTTATGCTATGTTCTGCTTAATTAATTATTAATGCTTATTGTGAGATTGCTGATTAAAGAATCTGGCGTTTAGATTTAATCTGCTGAAATTGGCATTGGTTTTTTATATGTTGTTAATTTTAGAGTAATGTTAAGGATTAGCTTATGTGATAATGAATCTGTTTTGGTTAACTTACTGCTTTAAATAGTTTGATATTATTTGGATTATTCAGTAATGTGAATGTTTTGGTGAAACTGCTCATGTTATTGTTTAAACAGATTACCTGTCATAGTATTGACTGTTTGTCTGTTTGTATTCTAGTTCTACTAAGATGCTGATTGTTACACGTGAATGGTTGGCCTGCTGAGTATTTTTAGTTTGATTTGCTGAGTTCATAGGTTATAGCTGCGATTTTAGTTTGATAGAGATAGGATTTGTGTTTAGTTATCAATTTTACGTTCTTGTTGCCCAGTTTTTAGGTTATCTTATTTTCGAGTTGTGGTTTGCCTGCTTTAATTACTTTTTTTTAGGAATAAAAATGCTGTCATGTATGCTAGGTTTTAGTCGCTTTATGAGGACTTTTGGGTATGTGTTTGAAGCTAGTTTTTGAATTTGTGTATCTGTATTTAGCTGAGCTTTTAGTAGTTCTGAAATACTCTTCTTGCTAAATTTGTGTCTGTGTGCACTTACTGTAATTTTGATTTAGTTTTAATGTTATCAGAATCCATAGATCTGATAACTCAATACTGATATCCTTATCAGTTTCTCAAATAGAATTTTGATAAAAGTCATTCCTATGACTTGGGGTTAATTTTCGCAGCATATAAAAAAATATTCACAAATGATGTCCTTTCAAGGACTCGAACCCATGACCTCCTGGTCATGGGCTTCAGGCTTTACCATCTGAGCTCAATGCTCGTTTGATTTATCTGACTTACATTTAATTAATATACAATATCTTAGTTTGGCAGAATTTTTGATTTAAGTATTTGTTTAATTAAGTTTTCATTTTTAAGAAAGCTTTATTAAAAATCTTATTAAAGTAAATTTTGAGTTCTTAAAATTAAACTTAGTTTCAAAATAGAAATAAATAAAAATAAAGAAATGATTTTAACTAATTTTAAAAGGTAAATTAGTTTTAAAATAATAGATTGTTGGTTTTAAAAATAGATTTTATTAAATAGAATTGTTATAAGTAAGTTTTTAACAAAGTTTTATTAGTTTAAAAAGTTAGATAGATTTCTTAAAATAGATTAAAAGTAATTTTTTATTAAATAGAATTATTTTTATTGATTATTAAATAGTTTAAATTTTAAATAGTTCTTAATTTTAGCAATTGTTTGTAGATTTTAAATATAGCAGGGTTTACGATTCATGCACTTTAGGATAATTTTAAATAGTTTAAATTTTGTAGAATTAATTTCTAGTTTAAAAACGGAAAACCAATTCGAATCAATTGTCCAAATCAAAGCTAAACGTCTCAAATTCACTCGATCTTTGTGTACAACGAACTTGGTTCATCACGTGTTTAATTGAATTCGTCATTGGTAATATTAGTCTATTACTTTTTCCTAAAGGTAATTTTCTAATTTACCCTATAACGTATCTCAAATTATCACTATACATATCTCGACACATCAAAAATTTTGGCGCCGCTGCCGGGGATCTTGTGTACGATTCGTTTTCGTGGAGATTTGTTGATCGTTGATTTGAAGACCCTTTCCGTCCTCGGAAAGTTTTGTTATTTTTCTATTATATAGTATGTATCGTTTTCTCGTTTTTTGTGAATAATATATTGTATTACGTAGAACAATAAATTTACATACTTATCAAATAAGGCCCTAGTTGGGATTTCATCACCTAGCTATTGTAGTCGAATCCAAAACAAAAATAAAAGGCAAAATAGATAAATACTAATAAGAAGTTTGAACTCGATTTATACAAACTATAAGGTGGGTATAAGACGACGTGCTATAAAAGGCCGTCTAAGGAAAAAGGTTTTTAAGTGCTTTGTGCCACCTCGTTTCCCCGCTTGCTTGTGCGTATATTGAGAGGGACAACCTATTATGGTTTTCCAACTCAAGTAGTAATAAATCTTATTTTTTGTAGTTTACTTATTGATCCTCGAGACGTTTAGGTTTTCACCTATCGTTTCAAAGTCGACCGAGGGTAATTTACTTCCATAGTAATTATCCTTATTCCTTGTTTTTTTATCGATCATTAATGATTGAGCAATACCAAATAAAATACCAAAAATAATCTTCTTCTTGTCTAATTTCTTTTCTTCAATCCTCTAAAATTCTCGTCTTTGTAGTGTATGCAATTACGTTCTTCTCGTCTTGTGATTGATTTTAATAGGCTTGAAAATATTCCTCGTAGAAATAGAAATCGTCAACAACGGATAGTGGAACCCGAGCTTCCACCTATTTTTGTAGAGATGGCCGATAACCGAACAATGGAGGAATTGCTCCGTGCACCCACCGAAGGGTATGGGGAAGCAATCGTTGTGCCGACTATTTTGGCGGATCATTTTGAGATTAAGACGGGTCTTTTATCGCTCATTCGTGCCGACCAATTTCATGGCAATGAGACCGATAGCCCGATTTCTCACATACGGAATTTTAATCAAATTACCTCGACTCTCAAGTTTAGAGATGTGCCGAATGACGTGATTAAGCTCATGCTTTTTCCGTACTCGCTCGAGGGTAATGCTAAGCTTTGGTATGAGAAAGAACCACCGGGTTCGATTTTGACATGGGATGATTTAGTGTCTAAGTTCATGAATTATTTCTTTCCACCATCTAAGACAACACACTTTAAGAACGAGATCACTAGATTTGAACAAAAAGTGCATGAATCGTTTGAGGTTGCATGGGAAAGATTTAAAGATTTGTTGAGACAATGTTCACACCACGGTTTCTCGAAATTCCATCAAATAAATACTTTTTATAATGGGCTAAATATGATTGAACAAGATTCTTTAAATGCCGCCGCGGGTGGTAATCTTTTAAGAAAAACTCCGAGAGACGCGTGGAGAATAATTGAGGATAAGTCTAGAGCACAATATTCACGAAACACACCGGTTGTTTCCATTGTTAATTCATCTAATATCGAGATTGCTAGATTGGACTCTAAGATTGACACGCTTTTGAATGAGTTTAGGAAGAATCCTCATGGATCGATTAATATGGTTGAGAGTTTTTGTGTATCATGTGGTGGAGCACATCCTAATTATGCTTGTTTAACCACGGGGTTTGATCAAGCTAATGCTTTTGCCGTGACGGGAACTTATGGCTCCAACGGTCAAGTTCCTCGTCAAAATTATGTTGCTCCACCGGGTTTTCCACCGGTGCAAAATAGGTATAACAATGGAAACAATGGGAATAATTTTAACCGTGGTAACCAAGGGAATTACAACCAAGGAAATAGGTTTAATGCTAATCAAAATAATCAAGGATTTCAAAGCAATAACCAAAATGATTTGTGAAGCTACATCAAAACGAATGAGGCAAATTTGAAAGCTTTTCAAAATAACATTCAAGGACAAATGGCAACTTTGAAAAATGAGTTTCAAAATATGATTAAAGGGCAAAACAATAAGATTGAGCTTAATCAACAAAGAATTGAACAAAGATTTGAGCAAATGTTTGAGCAAAGTCAAAATCGTATGCAACAAAGTATGGAACAAGGTCAAAATAAATTGCTTTCGATGTTTGAATCTTTTATGACCAAACCTTCCTCGTCTTCGGGTGGTTTACCTAGCAACACCATTCCAAACCCGAAGGGTGAGATGAAAGCTATAACCACACGTAGTGGGAAAGCTTTAGACGGACCTTTGCTTCCACATGTGAGTACCTCTCCGGTGAGGGAAGTGGAGCAAGAACCCGAGGTGGTTAAAGAAAAGGAAATTCCTATTCCACCAAAGGTAGACCAATTGCCTATTCCAGAACCCGAGCTTCCGAAGACTAAACCCACACTACCCTACCCTTCGAGACTTACCATAGAGAAGCTCCGCGAAAAGACCAATGCTCAAGTTTCTACGTTTCTTGGCGTCTTTAAGAAAATGTATATTAATCTTAGTTTCGCGGATGCATTGCTTAGCATGCCTAAGTTTGCTTCAACAATCAAAAGGTTGATGAACGATAAGGAGAAATTAGTTGAAGTATCTACATCCTTAAATGAATGTTGTTCCGCGGTTCTCTCTAAAAAGTTTCCCAAAAAGCTTGGAGACCCCGGTCAATTTTTGATACCATGTGATTTCCCTAATATGGAAGAATGCTTAGAATTAGCCGATCTTGGCGCTAGCATTAACTTGATGCCTCTTTATGTGTGGAAAAGGTTATCACTTCCCGAGCTTACGCCTACTAAGATGACTATCGAGCTAGCGGATCGATCGAACGCCTTTCCAAAAGCTATAGCCGAAGACGTATTAGTCAAAGTAGGAAAGCTCATCTTCCCAGCGGATTTTGTGATTTGTGATTATCCGGAAAATTCTCGTGTGCCTCTTATTTTGGGAAGACCGTTTTTAAATACGGCTAGTTCTTTAGTTGACATGAGAGAGGGAAAATTGACTTTACGTTTTGATGATGAAAGTATCACTCTTAATGTTGGTAATATCTCGAAGTTTTCTTCCGAAGACGACGAGGAATCAATCAATCAAATCGATGTGATTGATGTTGCTAGCGAAGAGGTTTCGCAAGATATGCTTGGTTTTTCGGATACTTCTAAAAATGGCAATCCCACTTCATCGAATCCTATTATCTCTTTGGCTAAACCTCCACCCACTCCATTTGAGGGAGGTGACTTCGTTCTTGAAGAGCTTGAGAATAATGGTTATTCAAAAATCGATAAGGAAATTGATGATTACCTTAGCACACCATTTGATCCTAGTGAGTTTGATTGTGAGAATTTTGATCCCGAGGGAGATATTGCGTTGATTGAAAAATTGTTGAATTTGGATCCTTTTGAATCACCACCTATGGAACTAAAAGTTGTGAGTGTTAATGAAACTAAAGTGAAAACATCTATTGAGGAAGCACCCGAATTAGAACTTAAGGAACTACCCACTCATTTGGAGTATGCTTTTCTTGAAGGAACGGATAAATTACCGGTGATTATTGCTAACGGATTAAAGGAAAACGAAAAGGATGAACTTATTAAAGTGCTTAAGAAACATAAACGGGCCATTGCATGGAAAATCTCCGACATTAAGGGTATAGATCCAAAATTTTGTACTCATAAAATTCTAATGGAGGATGATTATAAACCCGCTATCCAAAATCAAAGAAGGGTCAATCCAAAGATTCATGAGGTGATCAAAAAGGAAGTCACTAAACTTCTAGACGCCGGAATGATCTACCCTATCTCGGATAGTCCATGGGTTAGCCCCGTGCATTGTGTTCCAAAGAAAGGAGGAATGACAGTTGTTACTAATGAGGATAATGAATTGATTCCTACTAGACTTGTGACCGGTTGGCGTGTTTGTATTGACTATAGGAAACTTAATGATGCCACTAGGAAGGATCATTTTCCATTACCTTTTATGGATCAAATGTTAGAGAGACTAGCGGGGAATGAATTCTTTTGCTTTTTGGATGGATTTTCCGGCTATTTCCAAATCCCCATTGACCCTCGTGATCAAGAAAAGACCACATTCACTTGTCCTTATGGAACATTTGCTTATCGTCGCATGCCTTTTGGACTATGCAATGCTCCGGGGACGTTCCAAAGGTGTATGATGGCCATTTTCCATGATATGATCGAGAAAACCATGGAAGTCTTCATGGATGACTTTTCGGTTTTTGGGGAATCTTTCACTTCATGTCTCTCTAACCTTGAAAGAATGTTGCAACGTTGTGAGGAAACAAATCTTGTGCTTAATTATGAAAAATGTCACTTCATGTGCAAAGAGTGAATTGTGTTAGGACATAAGATCTCTAAGGCCGGTATTGAGGTTGATAGGGCTAAAATCGACGTGATTGCCAAATTGCCTCCACCCACCACCGTTAAGGGAGTAAGGAGTTTTCTCAGCCATGCCGGCTTCTATCGACGTTTTATACAAGACTTCTCTAAGATAGCTCGGCCTATGACCCATCTTTTGGAAAAAGAGACTCCTTTCATCTTTTCGGATGAGTGTATTCAAGCCTTTGAGATGCATAAAAAGAAATTAACCGAATCTCCAATCTTGGTTGCCCCGGATTGGGACCTACCTTTTGAAATTATGTGTGATGCTAGTGATTATGCGGTAGGTACGGTTTTGGGGCAACGTAAGTCAAAACACTTCTTGCCTATACACTATGCAAGTAAGACTATGACGGATGCTCAAACAAAGTACACTACAACAGAAAAGGAGTTACTTGCTGTTGTGTATGATTTTGAAAAGTTTAGACCATATCTCGTCTTGTCTCAAACCATAGTGTATACGGACCACTCGGCTATCAAATATCTTCTTAATAAACAAGATGCTAAGCCGAGGTTGCTCCGGTGGATTCTCCTCCTTCAAGAATTTAATGTTAAAATTCTAGACAAAAAAGGAGCCGAGAATCTCGCGGCCGATCATTTATCTCGACTTGAGAATCCTCACCAAAGCGATCGAGAGAACAAGGAAATCAATGAAACATTTCCTCTCGAGCCGCTTGGTATGATTGCTTTTCGTGGTGATGATAGTACCCCATGGTTTGCGGACATCGCAAATTACCATGCGGGGAAGTTTGTGATCAAGGGTATGTCGTCCCAACTAAAACGAAAGTTTTTCAAGGATGTTTCCTATTACTTTTGGGACGACCCCTATTTGTTTCGTGTGTGCGCGGATCAAGTGATTCGTAGGTGCGTGTTTGGCAAAGAAGCTCAAGATATCCTTAAATCTTGTCATGAGGGACCCACCGGGGGAAATCATGGTGCTAACGCCACCGCGAAGAAAGTCTTTGATGCCGGCTTCTTTTGGCCTTCCATATATCGTGATGCCCAAGACTTGATCAAGACTTGTGATGCTTGTCAACGTCAAGGAAAGAACTCACAAAGGGATGAAATGCCTCAAAACATTATCCAAGTTTGTGAAATCTTTGACATGTGGGGGATCGATTTTATGGGGCCGTTTCCATCTTCGAAAGGAAATAAATACATTCTCGTAGCCATGGACTATTTGTCTAAATGGGTTGAAGCTAAGGCTTTGCCCACGAATGATGCTCGAGTTGTGGTGAACTTTTTGAAACAACTCTTTGCTAGGTTTGCAACTCCGCGGGCTATTATAAGTGATCGTGGGACCCATTTTTGTAATGAGCAATTTGACAAAGTTCTAAAGAAATATGGTGTCACTCATCGACTTTCTACGGATTATCACCCTCAAACGAGTGGTCAAGTGGAGGTTTCAAACCGTGCTCTTAAAAGGATTTTGGAGCGTTCTATTGGAGAAAATCGCACTTCATGGTCGGATAAATTGGACGATGCATTGTGGGCTTTCCGTACGGCTTACAAGACGCCAATTGGTTGTACACCATTTAGGTTGGTCTACGGAAAAACATGCCACTTGCCAATTGAACTCGAACATAAGGCGTATTGGGCTCTTAAGCATTGTAACTTTGACTTGAGGACCGCGGGTGATCATCGCAAGGTTCAATTGAATGAACTAAGTGAATTAAGGGATCAAGCTTATGAAAATTCTTTGATCTATAAAGAGAAGACTAAGAGGATTCATGACTCTAAGATCAAAAACCGCATTTTCAATGTTGGTGATCAAGTCCTCTTATTCAACTCTAGACTTAAGATTTTCTCGGGCAAGCTTAAATCCCGTTGGTCCGGACCATTCACCATTGCACAAGTTTTCCCTTATGGCACCGTTGAGCTAGTTCAAAAAGACGAGCCTAACTTTAAGGTGAATGGTCATCGTGTGAAACATTACTTTGGAGGGGACATACCTACGGAGGTTGTCCCGGATCTTCAAAATTTCCCTAAAGACCAATGAATGCGGGGATCGAGTCGAGCTCATGACTCGGTGAACAAAAACGAGGTGCCTTGTGGGGGAGTCCCATACATTCTATCTTCTCTCTATTTTCTAACAATAATAAGGCTTGATCTTTCAAGCTCGTGCTCGTGTTTTGTTGTGTTGTGATCTTAGGTATGACCCTAATATTTGAAGTCTCTCGTGTTCGGTTTTTTCCAGTCCACTTGATCTTCCATTCTTTGAATGCCAAAAAGGGGCACACTCTTTACCCTTGATTTTTATCGACTAACGTGTTATCTTGAGGCATAATTAATTAACGGCTTATAGATTTGCGTGCTCTTTCCATGTTAGGATTTTGCATTAGACTCTTCGTGTTTTAGCAAGGGGTGTTACTCTTGAGCTAAGAAACATTGAGGACAATGTTTGGTTTTAGCATGGGGGAGTCAATCGATATAATCGCTTGCAATTGCTCTTATCGTGTCCAAACGTATTGTTTTTTCTCATTTTTCAATAAAATTTTAAATTTTTAGTGTTATTTTTAAGTTTTAATAAATAAAATAAGTGCTTTTGACACGAATGTAGGCTTTCCGTTGGTGAAAATAAAAATAGTTTTTGACTCGACTCGGTGTTTACCTTAGCTTTTCCTTAACGTATTTGAATTAAATTTTGCTAGGCTTTTATATAGGGAGCTTTAAACGCGAAAGTTTTAATTTATACGGGTTAAGAACAAGAACTTTTCGCAAGTTCCTATAATTGATCCTAGAAAGTCATTTATTAAGGGAACTTTAAAACGCAAATTCTAAAACTTGAAAAAGTATAAGAAGATGCAAGATCCTATAGATGACTTGAAAACCCAAAACTTTGATTTAATAGGCTAAGTATCCATTGATTTCACATTCTTGAAATTTTACAATATGGAGAACAAGAGATGATAGAGTTCAATCATAAGTTTCTAAGGTTAAATTCTTCTTTGTGCAAGTATTTTTGTGTATGATTTAATCTCCTCGTATTTACTTTCGACACTTGAATAATAATTGCTTAATAAATGAAGTTTTTAGCGGTTTAGGCTTGATATCTTAACTCGTAACTCCTTCTTTTTCTTCCCTTGTAATTAAAGTAAGAACCCATTAAGGGTGTCAGCGTCATGGACTTTTGATCATGGGATTGCGGAAATTTGGCTTACTATAAATATCATATTAATAAAGAAGAATAAATAAAAACATGTTCTCTAGGAGCCTTCGGGTGGGAGTCATGTAGCACTAACCTTGTTATTAGAGCCTTAGGGTGTATGTCAAGGGGCGTGTTGAATAAAAATTGCTTCATCATTATGATCCGTAAGGTGGGATGGTGAAGTCAATTCCCTTATTTTTGTCCAAGGAGCCTTATGATGTAGTTGTTGCTAACTCTATTAATAAGGTCATAATTGACTTTGGAGGTTTTATTGTTGCTTTTAAGTAGCCATATTAGCCAAATTTCGGGTCCGGGATTTATCCCTAAATCGTGTTAAGTTATCCTTGATGTGGGCTTTCTTTAGTGACAACGGTTTTTGAAGTCGAGGTTAGGTTTTGAGTGTTGAGTTTACACTGTTCTTGCCTTCATTTTTGGAATAATAAATATCAAATAAAGTCAAATGAGCCTTTGGGTGAATGACAAATAAAATCTAGAGATACAATTAGGAATAATAGGAAATTGAGTTTAACACAAATTACTTGTATGAGTTGGTTTAATTTTGGGGCTTATGATTGACAATGATCTTGTTTTTGCACTTGGCATGGAAAAGTGAAAAGTCGGGGACGGTGAATCTATTTGAGTTTTATGATCCTTAAAGTTATTTTTCGAATAATGAAAGCAATACATTATGTCTTTGAAAAATAAAAGTCAAAAAGTTGAATAATGGTGTAGTTAGAGTTTTATTTTTATCATTGCGCGAGGACACGGCAATTGCTTAACAAGGGGGAGTTTGATATGAGTTATTTTAGTCATATCAATTATATCTTAAAACAATGAAATAATGCAATTAATGTATCAAAAATGCCTTGTATATGTTTGTTTCTTGTTTTAATGTGTGTAGGTACCAAGTTCGCGAAAACCCACAAAAACCGGCACGAGTTTGAAGATAAAGATCAACAAAGCCAACATTCGAGCTCGACTTTAGCGGATTTCATCATTTGTCAAGTTTATGGGCCAAGTGGGACCCACAAATGTTTATTGGGTCTGAAAAGCCCAATATTGGATAAATATTGTAACACTTTTGAAACTTGGCCAAATAAGGCCCAAATTCAGGCCCAAATCAAGAGACGAATTGAAAGTGTTCTTTTTACATTAGATCCAAAGAAGCCCAATGTGATGTTTTGGCGAATGGTTATCTGTTTATTGGGTCCATGATAAAGCCCATTAGGTTTTGTTTTGATATTTGAAACGGTTTCAACTTTAAAGTGTAAAGTTGTATACACGTTTTCACTTTTCATCCACTCATTCCCATTCACACAATAAATAAAACCGACCTCACCCACTCCCTTTATTTACATTCACATATTTTAATTCTCCCACTCACACAACTATTAAATAAATTATCGATACGTTTATGTTCCTTTCTTCCTCAAAAAAAAAACAAACGAAACTTAAAAATCCCACAAACCCTAATTCATAAAAAGTCAATTAATTTTGGGGCTTTTACTCACACATGCGATTCAAGTGTGGGGGAATTAATTCCCCCAATTTTAAGGAAGAGAAGATGGCTAGCAGAGGCTACGTGGTAGTTTATTATTGGAGATGACACCTCAAATTCCCCAATCGTCCAATCAGAAGGCTTAAAAGAAACACAACTAGCACACACGAATGCCACGTTGGCAATCCGTGTGCTAGTTGTGAACTTACAACCATCCGATTAAAACAAACAGGAGAGAGAGACGATCCAAGGGATTATATGAAGAAGGAATATGCTCAAGAATATCCGAATATTCTTCCTCAGCAAGCCCTAGGATGGCTATAAAAACCCCTCATTTCTATTGTAATTTTTATTCCTTTCTTTACTTTAATGTTATAATGAATAATTTTAGATAGAGTCTGTAATTTCTTTTTAAGTATTGTAATGATTTGATTCAGTTTAATAAAATTCATTTCAGTTTAAATCTCCTTCTTATTTACTCGTTTGGTATTTTATAAAGGTCTTGCAAATTTATCTATAATTGTTATTATAACTGTTAATCACTCATATTAGCTTATATGTTAGCTATTATAAGTGACTGAGTAAAAATTAGGATAATACTTTCCCCATTGGAAAGTATTACTTATAAAGTCTGGATCGATTTAACTGCTGCTGGTTCGAGTTATAATGGTTTGATGGTTCGATTTATGGTTCGAGATGGTGGTTTCGGTTTTCGTTCATAAGATTGCTCAACGCAAATCTTCTACCTAATGGTTTTCTCCAAAAGGTTTCAAGTTCTTTTAAGTTATTTACGTTTTTCTTTATGCTATGTTCTGCTGAATTAATTATTAATGCTTATTGTGAGATTGCTGATTAAAGAATCTGGCGTTTAGATTTAATCTGCTGAAATTGGCATTGGTTTTTTATATGTTGTTAATTTTAGAGTAATGTTAAGGATTAGCTTATGTGATAATGAATCTGTGTTGGTTAACTTACTGCTTTAAATAGTTTGATATTATTTGGATTATTCAGTAATGTGAATGTTTTGGTGAAACTGCTCATGTTATTGTTTAAACAGATTACCTGTCATAGTATTGACTGTTTGTCTGTTTGTATTCTAGTTCTACTATGATGCTGATTGTTGCACGTGAATGGTTGGCCTGCTGAGTATTTTTAGTTTGATAGAGATAGGATTTGTGTTTAGTTATCAATTTTACGTTCTTGTTGCCCATTTTTTAGGTTATCTTATTTTCGAGTTGTGGTTTGCCTGCTTTAATTACTTGTTTTTAGGAATAAAAATGCTGTCATGTATGCTAGGTTTTAGTCGCTTTATGAGGACTTTTGGGTAAGTGTTTGAAGCTAGTTTTTGAATTTGTGTATTTGCATTTAGCTGAGCTTTTAGTAGTTCTGAAATACTCTTCTTGCTAAATTTGTGTCTGTGTGCACTTACTGTAATTTTGATTTAGTTTTAATGTTATCAGAATCCATAGATCTGATAACTCAATACTGATATCCTTATCAGTTTCTCAAATAGAATTTTGATAAAACTCATTCCAATGACTTGGGGTTAATTTTCGCAGCATATAAAAAAATATTCACAAATGATGTCCTTTCAAGGACTCGAACCCATGACCTCCTGGTCATGGGCTTCAGGCTTTACCATCTGAGCTCAATGCTCGTTTGATTTATCTGACTTACATTTAATTAATATACAATATCTTAGTTTGGCAGAATTTTTGATTTAAGTATTTGTTTAATTAAGTTTTCATTTTTAAGAAAGTTTTATTAAAAATCTTATTAAAGTAAATTTTGAGTTCTTAAAATTAAACTTAGTTTCAAAATAGAAATAAATAAAAATAAAGAAATGATTTTAATTAATTTTAAAAGTTAAATTAGTTTTAAAATAATAGATTGTTGGTTTTAAAAATAGATTTTATTAAATAGATTTGTTATAAGTAAGTTTTTTAACAAAGTTTTATTAGTTTAAAAAGTTAGATAGATTTCTTAAAATAGATTAAAAGTAATTTTTTATTAAATAGAATTATTTTTATAGATTATTAAATAGTTTAAATTTTAAATAGTTTTTAATTTTAATTAATTGTTTGTAGATTTTAAATATAGCGGGGTTTACGATTCATGCACTTTAGGATAATTTTAAATAGTTTAAATTTTGTAGAATTAATTTCTATTTTAAAAACCGAAAACCAATTCGAATCAATTGTCCAAATCAAAGCTAAACGTCTCAAATTCACTCGATCTTCGTGTACAACGAACTTGGTTCATCACGTGTTTAATTGAATTCGTCATTGGTAATATTAGTCTATTACTTTTTCCTAAAGGTAATTTTCTAATTTACCCTATAACGTATCTCAAATTATCACTATACATATCTCGACACATCACATATGGACTGGAAGCTTTCTAGCTTTTCTTTACTTTATGCATTATCTTTACTTTGATACATTTACTATGGACATTGTTTAGTCCTTTCCTTTACAGTACTTATGTTTATGTGTGATGAGCTTTACTTTTGGACTACCGATGTTTGATTCTAGTATTTTCCTTTTATGGTCATGTAATGTTTAGACATTTTTCCTTGTATGCTTTGATGACACGTCATAATTACGCGTGACATTCCATTATCAAATTGGGGTGTTACAATTATAGTATCAGAGCCAAGGCATCGACCTGTAGACTCTCAAAATATGACCTGTGATTAGTGGGTAGTCAGTATGGTCTTCCTAGAACTGACAGTCGTTTTCATGCATTCATCATTTTTATGCATACACATATATGTCATTGTCGCAGGTTTATGACTAAGTAATGGTTGGTACATGACTGGCCCTATTTAGTCGCATGTGTTTTATCGAAACTTTTAAATTTGGGACCGACCCATAGGCGTCCCCTCGCCATGTCTTTTATTTTGGGTGAACTGACCATAGGCGTTCACTAAAAGTTTTCATAAAACTGCATCATGCATTCATACACAAAATTTTCTTGCATAAAATTTTTCTCTTGAATTTTGGTATAAATTTTTTTCATGTATATATTTTTTATGTTTTGATCTGTTTAATCATATGTTTTATGTTATACTGTCAGATGGTTCTCACACGCGAACAGGAACAACTCAATGCTGCAATCCAAGCTGCAATGTAAGCTTTGCTTCCTCAACTAAGGAACGACATCAGGGCTGAGGTTCAAGCTGCCAACAATCAACAGCATAACCAGGCACCTCCTCCTCCTCATCCAGTGACATTAGCAGTATGGCTGGAGAGATTCAACAAGCTCTGTCCTCGAGCTTTTGAGAAAACGGATAGCCCCAGTGATGCTGAAAGCTGGTTGGCTCATATCGAGAAGATTTTCAATGCTATGGGTTGTGACCCCGCGTACAAGGCGAGGCTGGCATGCTATCGGTTCGAAGGCGATGTGCTAAACTGGTGGTTAGCGTTGATGCAGTCTGAGGGAGGTGACGAGTGGGTCGCTGGTTTGACTTGGGCTCAGTTCAAGGACAGGGTGATGGAGTAGTTCTTTCCCAAGGCTGAGTAAGACAAGCTCAAGACGGAGTACCATGGAATCCGACAGAGAGCTGGGGAGAATAGCAACGAGTTCATGCAGCGCTTTCTCCGCTTAGCTGGTTTCCTTGGTGCAGCATCAGGTACTCCTGAAGAGCAGGCACACAACTTTAGGTGGGCTCTTCGCACATCGGTCGCAAATAATTTGGTGTGTGCTACGTTCACCACTATAGCACAAGTGGCCGATGCAACACGTAAGCTGGAGATGCTGTAGGAGAGAGATGAGTTCGGGGAAGCTGAGAGACCCGACAAGAGGTAAACATTCGTATTCAAGCGGTGACCAATCCGTATTCTTTCCATATATGTCAAGTATTCATCTCTTTAAATTGTATCTTCCAGGCAGAAAACTGGGGACCGGTCTCAGCCGGCTACTCAGCAGCAGCCTCATCAGCCCAAAGGAAACGGCCAGACTAACGATCGTTCTGCTAGGGATAGGCGTGGCGGTAATGATAATTACCGTAACAACGCTGGACACTCCAGCGGCATAAGGTCCTAATACTTACGCATTTTCTTATGATTTCATGTATAACTCATATTCTGACACTTTAGCAAAACTTCTACCAGGAACCATGGAAACGGTAGGGACCAGAACCAGAGAGGTTCACAGCCTAGCCGTCCAGCTATCACTGGTATTCAATCTTACGATTATCTGCATTGTCCATTGTACCCTATTATCATGTCTTATGTAAAATGTTTTATCAGGTTCTCAGCCAGCCAGAGCACCTGCTGGAGGATATACTCATCCTCTTTGCTCCACTTGCCACCGTAGGCACCCAGGGCCATGTCGTCGTAACACTGAAGCATGTTTCAAGTGTGGTCTTCCTGGCCATATCATGAAGGATTGCCGTAAGGCTGAGATGGAGGACACATCGGGACATGCTGATTCCAAGCCGCCTCCTACCACCGGGCGTGTCTACACGACATCTCGAGACCAGGCCAACAAGTCTACAGGTACCATCACTGGAACCTTGTATATGTATGGTCAGGCCGCGTGTGTTCTTTTTGATATGGGTGCTACTCACTCGGTCATTTCTACTGCTTATGCTAAGAACATTAGGATGTTCCCCATGCCACTAGAGAATAGGCTTACTATTTCCACGCCTTTGAGGGACTCTGTATTAATCACCCATGTATACAAGAGTCTTCCCCTAGAATTTGACGATAAGGTTCGACCTGTTGACGCACTTCCGCTGGACATGAATGACTTCGACATGATTTTGGGCATGGATTGGCTATCCAAGCATCATGCTACCATAGATTTCTATTCATATCGAGTTATCTTCGGTGATGTTAATGCACCAGAGTACATTCATAACGGGTTCGTACCCGGACGGTCTGTACAAATCATATCTACCCTGCAAGCGCGTGTACTACTGTCACATGGCTGCGAGGGTTATCTAGCTACGGTTCACGACATGGATGCTGAATCTCCATCAATTCAGGATCAACCAATAGTGTCAGAATTCCAAGATGTATTTCCAGCAGAACTTCCGGGCATACCACCGGCACGAGAAGTGGAATTCAATATCGAGCTTATTCCAGGAGTTGAACCAATCTCCAAGGATCCTTATAGAATGGCTCCCATAGAGCTGAAGCAGCTGAAGGATCAACTAAAAGAACTTCTAGAACGAGGTTTCGTTCGACCGAGCGCATCTCCATGGGGCGCGCCAGCCTTATTTGTTAAGAAGAAGGACGGCAGTATGCGTCTTTGCATAGACTATCGTGAGCTCAACAAGATTACTATCCGGAATAAGTATCCACTGCCGCGTATAGACGATCTGTTTGACCAAATCCAAGGGGCCAAACACTTCTCCAAGATTGATCTTAGGTCAGGCTATCATCAGCTACAGGTCAAGGAGCAGGATATCGCCAAGAATGCTTTTCGTACCCGCTATGGCCACTACGAATTTGTAGTTATGCCAATCGGCCTGAAAAATGCTCCAGCAGTGTTCATGGACTTGATGAACAGAATCTTCCATGAATTTATGGACAAGTTCGTCATTGTCTTCATCGATGACATCCTGATTTTCTCAAAGTCCAAGGAGGAACACGAAGACCATCTTCGTACAGTACTACAGATTCTTCGCCAGAAGCAGCTGTATGCTAAATTCTCCAAGTGTGAGTTCTGGTTAGACAAGGTGGCATTCTTAGGTCACATTGTATCAGCAGAAGGAATCACTATGGATCCAGCGAAGGTTGAGGCCATTACTAAGTGGCCGAGGCCGACATCAGCGACGGAAGTCCGTAGTTTCTTAGGATTAGCTGGTTATTACCGTAGGTTCGTGGAGAACTTTTCCCGCTTAGCACTACCATTGACCAAACTGATGCGGAAAGGGGAGAAATTTTTCTGGACGGAAGAACGAGAGAAGAGCTTTGAAGATCTGAAGCAGAAGCTAGTATCTGCACCTATTCTTACTCTCCCATCTGGTACGGGTGGATTTCAAATCTACAGTGATGCATCGGGGAAGGGACTTGGCTGTGTTCTCATGCAACATGGGAAAGTGATCGCGTACGCTTCACGGAAGCTTAAGCCTTATGAAGAAAATTACCCCACGCATGACTTGGAACTTGCTGCAGTCGTGTTTGCATTGAAGATATGGAGGCACTACTTATACGGAGAATCATGTGATATTTTCCCGGACCACAAGAGCTTGAAGTATATCTTCACTCAACGTGAATTGAACATGAGGCAGAGGAGATGGTTAGAGCTGTTGAAATATTATGACATTAATCTACAGTATCATCCCGGAAAAGCAAATGTAGTAGTAGATACTTTTAGCAGGAAGTCCGGAATGATCAACGACATTAAAATTGAGGAGGAAATCATAAGAGACTTGGAGCGACTAGACATTAAGATCATGGTACGTGGACAGCACGGTTACTGGGCAAATCTTAGAGTAGAACCCGAGTTACTCTCTAAGATCAAGGAAGCTCAGAAAGATGTTGGAGAAATCTGGGCGATAGTACAGAATTTGGAGAAACAGACGGAATTTAGAGTAGATGCAGATGGTATCGTATGGCAGGGCACGAGACTTTGTGTTCCTGATGACCAAGAATTCCGGGAAGCCTTGTTAGCTGAAGCTCATAGCTCCCCATTCTCTATACATCCTGGTTCGACTATGATGTACCATGACATCAAGTAGTACTTTTGGTGGAGTGGTATGAAACAGCATGTGGCCACTTACGTCTCCAAATGTCTTACCTGCCAGCAGGTAAAGATCAAGCATCAGCGATCTGGCGGTCTCCTTCAACCGTTAGATATTCCAGAATGGAAGTGGGACAAAATCACCATGGATTTTGTTACTGGTCTTCCGCCTACCAAGAAGAAGCACGATGCAATTTGGGTTATCGTAGATCGACTTACCAAATCAGCTCATTTCTTACCGATCCGCAAGGAAGGTCCGGTAAGTAAACTCGCCGATACGTACAAAAGAGAGATCATGAGACTCCACGGTGCTCCATCCAGCATCGTCTCAGACAGAGATCCTCGTTTCACTTCGCGATTTTGGAAGAGTCTGCAGAAAGCTTGGGGTACACAACTTAAGCTTAGTTATGTGATCGTGATAGTATAGTGATAATTAAGTTAGGTTATAGGGTAAATTAGAAAATTACCTTTAGGAAAAAGTAATAATCTAAAATTACCAAAGACGAATTCAATTAAACACGTGGTGAACCAAGTTCGTTGTACACGAAGATCGAGTGAATTTGAGACGTTTTGTTTTGATTTGGACAATTGATTCGAATTGGTTTCGGTTTTTAAACTAAAAAAAATTAAATCTATCAACTTAAAACTATTTAATTTTATCCTAAAGTGCATGAATCGTAAACCCGAATTATATAATCTAAAAATAACTATTTAAAAATTAAAGTTATTTTAAAATTTGAACTAATCAAATAAAAACTTTTCTATTTAAGTAAAATTACTTTTACACTATTTAAAATAAAAACTATTTTACTTCTAAAAATTAATCAAATTTAATATATTAAAAAAACTAACTTTATTGAAATCCAATTATTTGAAATCTAATTTAATTTCTAAAAATAAAACATTTTTTATTTTTTTAAATTATTTTATTTAATACTTTATATAAAAGAAAAATTAATTACACAATTTTATATAAAACTAAGTAACTTAAATTTATTTAACTTTAAAAACTAAGCAATCTATTATTAAACTAAACTGACAATCCAAATTTAAAAAGGTTTATTAATGACTAAAGATGGTAAATAAACAAAGTGAGCACCAAGCGCAAGTGGTAAACTCGTTTGGCAGTTGACCTGAGGGTCAAGAGTTCGAGCCATAGGAGTGGCGTTTTTGCAGTTTTAATTTTTGAGTGTAAAATTATACCACTGTTTGTATAACAGGACATCAATTAAATAGAAAGGCAAGCCCAAACACCCTATAACGAGGGAATGCAGGCTAAAATGCTAGCTAGATTAAAACAGTAGCTAACAGATAAAAAACAAATGAGAGAACACAGATTAATAAGCAGCAGTCAGCAAATAAATCAAATCAACATAATCAGATATAGAATCTAAATGAAATCAACTAATCACATATCAATCAAATAGTAACACGCAGACTTATATTAGCAGACCTAAAATTAAATTAGTAAAATCAAGGACACTGTCAGGCATAAAACGAACAAGGCAACAATTATCTAATCCAAAAATATGCGGCTTAATACTCAAAACCAGCAGGCAGACAAAAATTTCTATATCAGATTAGCAGTAATATCAGCAAATACAGCTTGAACTAAACCACAACCTATAGATGAAATATGGCATCATTATTAAATCAGTTTAAACTCTTCGACAGAAATGACAACTACAGCAAATGAATCAAAACACTTGTAACAGATTAATATGAGCAGATTCATCAAACTCATGAATGTCGCAGACAATACAGAAACTGATATGAAACAACTCGAAGACCAGCAGCTAAAACTCGATTCAAATATTATGCATCAATCCACATTGTAGACTTATAAAACCTATAACTCATTAAGAGTATAAAGAAACAATTTAAAAGTAATAGACAGTTACCAAAAAGGAGTATAAAAGATAGCAACCTAATAGCTTTAACAGCCAACTAGAAAGAAACAACCTATTTAAACCACTTCATTGATTAACAAAACCAAATTATGAATCGAATAAACTGCAATTAAAACAAGAAAATTCAACTAGCACTCAAACTAAGTTAACTCAAATCTAAATCAGTGAAACCAATTAAACTAGCAGACCACACTGAATTCTCATCAAAATCCAATCCCACATGACGAATTAGTAGACTAATACAAGCAAATTCCATGGACTCAAATCTGAATATAGAGCAGACTAACAGCAAATCATCAGCGAGATAATCAAACAAATCATGTCACCAAAATTATTCAAATAAATCTTATAAACTTAAAGAGTAGTAAAATCTAAGCAGAAATAAAATAAATTAAAAAGAAGTGAACCTTTTTGTAGAAAACCATTGGGAAGAAGATTTGCGTTGAGCAATCTTTTAAACCGAGTCTACACCGTTCACCACCACCATTATCGAATCACCAAACGACATTAAACACCATGAACCAAACAGATAATCGATCCAACAATTATATTCAAGTTTAACAGTGGGTTAAACTTTTCCCCAAATCAATCTTAAATTTATTCACGTGAACTATAACAAGAGTTTATATGAATAAATGGCATTCATAACATCGATTTTAACTTGGATAAATTTTCAACAGAAATAATAAACACCAGTTATGGAATGAGACAGAAAAATTAATTTTATTAATTCGAGTAAATCATTACAATACCAGTAAAAAGAAAATACATTAATCTACTTCTAAATTAACATTATGAAATTAAAAGAAAGAAAAAGGGATACCGAAAATAAAATAATGAAGGGGTATTTATACTTGGTGAGAGGCTAGGGGTTGTTGAGGAGAATCGATTCTGAGCCCTTAGATCATTTCTTCATTCTTCTCTCTCTTTTCAGTTATCATCCAACGGCTAGTAAACGCCCTTGTGCACACGGATTGCCACCGTGGCACAAGGTGTGCTATTTGTGCTACTTCTCTGCTGAGGTGGAAGATAGTCATTGGTGCAATGACTTGGATGGAATGATATCAGCCAATCATTATCAAGGAATGACAAGATTGGCTGCCACGTGTGATTGAGGGCAGCACCTTCTTCTCCCCGAAATTGTAGGGTATTTGGTTAGGCGCGTGTCTCTCAATTGCCCATGAATTGAAGCCCCCCAATTTGGCTAGGGTTCTTGGACTGGGAATGTTCTTCATTCTTCCCCTTTTCTTTCATTTTTTTCTCTCGTCGTTTTCTTTAGTTTCTTGTGTTGACCGAGTGAACTTTGACCCCCCAAAGTGTGTATATACTTTCTTTCGTCTTAACTTTTGTGCACATGGGCTTTGGACCCAACTAAAACAAACTTCCACCGACTTACTTTTTTTTGCAACTTGGGCTTTGAACCTATCATATAAAAAACGCCACTCATTTCCTTTGGGCTTGGACCCAACATAACTCCATTCGTCTCAATGTAATTTGGGCTTGGAATAAAATTGGACCCAAATCTTTAAATTTACTTCAAACCGTCTCAAATATATATAGTTAAATGGGCTTTCATTTTGGGCTTTGAACAAGTAAATCAATTTTCTTAAGTTACAAATGGGCTTTCAGGCCCATTTAACTCAAGTGGGACCCACATAGATTCAAACTTTTACAAATCCGCGACTAAAACGAACTCGACTTTTGGCACTTGAACTTTCTTCAATTTTGTGTCGGTTTTTGTCGGTTTTCGTGATCATCGGTACCTACACACATGAAATGACAAACAAACAAATACAATGCATTTTTTTTGATTATTTGCATTTATTGTTTTATTTAAGATACAATTGATATGAGTAAAATCACTCATATCACTTAGCACGGCTTTTCATCCTCAAACGGACGGACAGTCGGAGCGAACGATTCAGACGTTGGAAGACATGCTGAGGTCATGTGCGTTGGAATGGACGGGTGATTGGGACGATTATATCTGTTTGGTGGAGTTTGCATACAACAATAGTTGGCACGCAAGTATCAAGTGTGCTCCTTTCGAGATGTTGTATGGCAGAAAATGTCGCACCCCAATCTACTGGGATCAGGTTGGCGAGCGAACATTTGAAGGACCAGAAATCATAGAGATGACAAATGAAAGGATAGCAGTAGCTAAGCAGAAACTTCAGGAAGCACGATCACGTCAGAAGAGTTACGCCGATAAGCATCGTAGGGACATACATTTTAACGTAGGAGATCACGTCTTCCTTAAGGTTTCACCGGCACGTGGTGTTAGACGCTTCAGGATTAAAGGGAAGCTCAGTCCTCGTTTCATCGGACCGTTTGATATCATTGAACGAGTCGGTGAAGTATCTTACCGGTTAGCGTTACCTCCGCAGCTTTCTCATGTACACAATGTGTTTCATGTGTCCTTACTCAGAGGGTACCAGTATCATCCCCTTCACATGGTTCAGTATCCACTGGAACAGATACGTGAAGATCTCACCTTCATAGAAGAATCCGAACGAGTTCTTGACAGACAAGAACGAGTCATGAGAAGGAAGACGATTCTATTCTTCAAAATCCTTTGGAGGGATCATACCGAGCGGGAAGCCACTTGGGAAACAGAGGAGTCTATCCGGGCTTCTTACCCTTATTTTGTATTTTGAATTCGGGTATGTTCTTCTTTTCCAGTTTCCTTTATCTATTTCGGGGACGAATTATTCTTTTTAGGTGGGAAGAGTTGTAAAACCCGCATGCTTTTACCATGAATAGTACCCTTAAGATCGTACGTACTAGTTTAAAACTTTCCTTTAATAGTATGATTAAGTTCACGTGTTAGAACTTTACGTATTACGTACGTGTTAGAACACGATAAGTATTTATTACGTACGAACGCACAATAATTATTTAACAATAATTAATCACGAACATGCGATCATGAAATCATGAACGTAATTAAATCACGAACTATTATTAATTACGTATATATATTTATTACGAGCACGAATAAATATATTAAGTCACGGTTAATATTTAACGAGAACATATAAAACACGAACACAAATAAACACGAACGAACACTTAAATAACGAGACACGAAAAACGGTACGGGTACCCCATGTGGGGCCCCCTACCCGCGGCTACATCAAGAAAGATGGGCCAAGCCCATCAAATTTTACTAACATGGGGTAAAAGGTAAAACTTGTATTCACTTTTCACTTTACAGTAAACTAAATCAAAAACCTAAAAAAGTTTTCTCCTTTTCCTTCTTGCTCTCTTTGGCCGCCGCACATAACAACAAGAAAGGGGGTGTTCGTTTGATATTGATCTTGAATTTTGTACGCGTGTTCGTGTGTGTTCATCCTCGTTAGATCCACGCATTCGATATACCTTTTTAATCCTTTTTCTTTTTGATTTGATTTAATAAAATTAAATAAGAACATGATGTTTTTAAAAAACCTAATTAAAAACATAAACTAAACATGTAATTGGATTGGGGTAAATCAAAAAGGAGGATTTAGGGGTGTTTTGTTTGGCCGGCGCCTAAACCAAACCCCAAGGGGGTCTCGGTTTGGCTTATAGACCACCACCGAGACCACAAGGTCCCGGTTTGGTGGTGTGGGTCCCACGACAGCAGCAAACAAAAGGGAACCCCGTAGTGGTTCAGGGTATGGTGTCGATTTCAGGTCCGGTTCATGGTTTCTAGTCACGATTCGGTTCATGGTTTATGTTAATATGATATTTTTAATAATCATATGTTAAAATTAAATTAATAAAATATGACTTAGGTTATAATTTAATTATTAGATCATGGAATTTTTAACCTAAGTATTTATGTTTTTCTAGACTTTATAATTAATTAATTATTCAAAACCATGGTTATAATTAATTAATTAACATGACTTAGGTTATATTATTAATAATTAATAATACATGCTTTAACCTAAGTATTTAACCTTATTTAATTAAAAACATGATATATTTAATTAAATACTTTTAACCTATAGTTTATTTAAATTACATGTAATAATTAATAAACTATACCATATATCATTATGACTTAGAAAAATAATCAGAAAACACTTAAGCTTATATACTTAGCTTATTTAACCAGCTTATATCTAATTATGGAAACTTTCTATGTTTAGAAACTTATTTAATTAAGGCAGCTAATCTATTTATGGAAACTTTCTATTTTTAGAAACTTATTTAATTAAGGCAGCTAATCTATTTATGGAAACTTTCTATTTTTAGAAACTTATCGATTTTAAGTAGTAATTATATTTTTGAAAACTTTATATTTTTGGAAACTTTCTATTTTTGGAAACTTTCTCTTTTTGGAAACTTTTTATTTTTGGAAACTTTCTATTTTTGGTAACTTTCTATTTTTGGAAACTTTCTATTTTTGGAAACCTGCTATTTTTAGAAAGTTACTTATTATTACACAGTAAGTATAATAATACATGAAATCCAAGTAATACTTAATCAAAATAGATAGAATATAAGATAAACACAGTTTAAAGCTTAAAACAGTAAAACATGATATGAACGTATAAAATAAGCTAAGACATGACATAAAACCAGTTACGTATTTAGTAGTCAGATACTTATTCACGTATGTATTTATGTAGCATTAGTGATACCGAAGTAGGATTCTCCTCAGTTCATCTTCTTCGTTCACTGGACATAAGGTACGGATTCCCGTCCTTTCAGTATGGACATTCTTTCCTTATTAGGATTCCCCGTATGCAGCCAAATGTTTTCCCGTAGTATAAGTTTATATGTTTGATTTGCTTATGTTTAATTTAGAATACCTATAGCCATATACATGCATGATCAGTTTCACCTAGTTATGGAGATACCATAACCATAACACTAGAGGCACTGGTGTTATGACTTCACCACGGCGGAGTGATTGCTTGTGGCGTCCCTTCAGCTTTTGGCCATATTATTATATTTATCATGTGGGGCGTATGGGTGCATCCTAGTTACATGTTTTTCAGTAGATTACTCAGTGTGAATGTGGTGTGTGCCTTGCATCCTTCACAAGGAGCTGATCCCTCCTACCCAAACCGGTATATTAAATTAGAGGCAGCCCCTCTAATTTGCATGATGATGTCACCCCTCCAAGTATTCATGCACGGTGGATTTTCATGACCTATATTGGCTAATGGTAGAATATGTTAACAGTTTTTATAAGATAAACATAAGGCTTTTCAAACTATAAAACCAGTTTTACCAAGACTTAACCAGGTTATTCGGGACTTAGTTTCTTCCGCTGTTATATGTTATATGTTATATGCTTATCCTATTCATGCTTTATTGTACATCCGTGCACTGAGCGTATTGCTCAGCCGTTTTCCTTTTCTATGTTCCCAAAACGGCAAGTACTCAGGGACGCTCGTAGACTTTAAGCGTACGTGCATATGGACTGGAAGCTTTCTAGCTTTTCTTTACTTTATGCATTATCTTTACTTTGATACATTTGCTATGGACATTGTTTAGTCCTTTCCTTTACAGTACTTATGTTTGTGTGTGATGAGCTTTACTTTTAGACTACCGATGTTCGATTCCGGTATTTTCCTTTTATGGTCATGTAATGTTTAGACATTTTTCCTTGTATGCTTTGATGACACGCCATAATTACGCGTGACATTCCATTATCAAAATGGGGTGTTACAACGAGTGCTATGTTGAGGAAGCTCAGGAACAGCAAAAATGGAAGCTGGAAGACGAAGAGAATGCCCGTCTGGAACAACAACGCCAGAGGGAGGAAGCTGCTTCCTTAAGAAGGAGGCAACAGGAGCAAGAACAATGCATAGAAGGAGGTAAGAGGAACATCGCCAGAGGGAGGAAGCTTATAGGAGGGAACTGGAGGAAGAAGATCAAATAATTGATGATGATGTTTATTATTCTGAGCATGAAATTGAAGAAGAAGAAGATGAGTTCAAAGAGTCTTTTGATTACGATGAACTTCATTTGGCTTTTGATCCTGAAAAATCCCAAAAGTTTGATTAATTGGAGAAACAAAATGTTTGTTTTTATTTTGAAACTGTAATCCTTTAGTATTATTGAATTGAATTTATGTTTGATCAATTTTCATCTTGTCTTTTTTTTATTTTACTTCAGTCATTTCAAAGTTCTCATTTTCAGTTTGATTAATAATTAAGCATATTGTTTGAACAAATTAGGTTCTTATGGGAAATTAGACACGAATTGGAATAAATACTTGGGAGGACTAGTGAAAATAGATTAAAAAGATAAAAAAATCTTAACTTGTTCTTGACTAGATAATGATAAAAAACGAAATAAGCTGAAACAAGTAGCTTTTCAAGAAAATACTCAATATTAGCTTTGTTCTGAGTGAAGAATGGCCTAGTAGTGTTGTTACAAACATATGCTCAGAAGATTAATGCAAGAGCCTAACAACTGTCTATCCAATTGGAAAAGAATTGCAGATGTAATAGCAAAAACTTAAAAGCACCTTATAGTTAAGCTAAGTCGAAAACATAAACTGCTCAAAGCTTAATTAGATTTGCTGGAGAAGGCGGGAAAAAAATGGGTTATAAGATCCACCGAAGTGGAAAGCCTTAACCGGATGTATAATAGGTAAATTTGACACAAAAATCTTGGTTATATGTGCTATGCATCTAGGATTATACAACTCACAACATGAATAAATAAAATACAAGATGAACCATGTTTACATCCATGAAATACAAGTCTAATTTCATAATATTGATCATAATATTGCAGGTTCATACAAAATGTGAATGACAACATATTTGCATTCCAAAAAATAATGGATACACCCATCCATGCAGATTAGTGTTTAAAATTGTTAACATAAACTATACCTACATTTAACCAAAAAAGTCTAAAGAAGATTCATCAGAAACATCCATAAAACATAGATAACAAGTTCTTCCATAGCCTACCCCCTGCAGGTTCCTCCATAGCCTACCCCTCTTCCTTTTTCCTAGCTTTGTTTCAAATTCTTTCAATTTTTTACAAGGCAAGAAACATACTGCATTTCTGATAGGTGGGGGCCTTTCTGTTGTAGAAAACGGAGACCGAGAAGATGACTCTGCTTTTGGTGTACATCCCTTGCTAATACTTAGACTGACTATCTGTTTGGATGACCCACTCGCCTTGCCTGCAGTCTGACTGGATGAGCCAATAGCTTTTCCTTTCTTCTTGAACGATGAATTAGTCTCTCCCCAAGTCTCGTCCGAACTACAATCATCTGCAGAGGTGCTGGAATTCTTGGAAGGTTCATCCTGGTCATCATGAAATGGGTGCTGGAAGTCTTTAGTGTTCACATGATTAAAGCTTTCATCTAATGACAACAAATCTTCCTTAGAGCTTTCAAAGCTTTCATCTGATGATAGCGTATCTTCTTTAGAGCTTTTATAGGAATCAACCATGATAACATCTATAAATTACAAGACAAATTTTAATAAATTCAGATACTAACAGCCACCCAGATACTCAAAACAATAAAACATTCATATACAAAATTATTAAAGGTTAAAATTTAATATACTAACCTCCCTGCAAAAGTCTCTGTTTGAAATGTTGGAATTCCCTTTCAAGCTTTACCACCCTATTATGTAGGTTAGAAAGATCAGTTGTGGTATCAGCTTCCATTGAACCGTTTCCTTTTTCTTTTTTTTAAGTCAGCTCGTGTATCTACATCAGTTAAAGAAAATCATAATACCGCATAAGTTTACTACAAATACATAATCACATGTCTGCTCTAAAGTTTAACAGTTGTACATGAACGACATCTTAAGTCCGTTTGCTCTTTGAGGTAGATATCTCCACGATTCCTCTATCTCATGAACATGTTCATCTTCATACCAAATATATGAATCCAATATGCATCTACTTCTTTTTCGTTTATCCTTTTTTTATGTAAGTAGCTCAAAATTTGACCTTCGCATTCGGTCTTTGATTGATATCAATATCATCAATACCCATGAAAAGGCGAATATGAGTGCCAAAGTAAGAGGTCCTTTACTAAAAAGGCTAAATAAAAAGATGTTAATGCATATTGGATTCACATATCGGTCAGGAAGATGATGCTTTTAACGAGAAAGAGGAATCATGGCGATATTTACCTTTAAGAGCAAACGGGCTTGAGATGTCGTCTATGTGGAGCTGTAATACTTTCGAGCATACATGTGATACCGAAGCTAGTGAATAACTATATTTTTCTAAAGGTTAAAATTTAGTTTACTAACCTCCCTGCAACTGTGTCTGTTTAAAATTTTTGAATTCCCTTTCAAGCTTTTCCACCCTATTATCTAGATTAAAAGGATCAGAAGCTTTATCAGCTTCTGTTGGTCCCTTTCCTTTTTATTTTTTGTTTAAGTTAGCTCTTGTATCTGCATCAGCATATAACCAACATATAAATAACATAGTAACTGAACCAGTGCAGTTGTGAAGACGTATAGACTTCTTGGCCAACATTTTTTAATTTAAGATGGCATCGACAGAACAACCTACATATTTTCGTTTACCCTTTTATATGTAAGCCCCTCTTACTATGGCCGTCGCATTATCTTTTTCATGGGCATCACTGCTATCAACTAAGGTCTTTACTGAGCGACCCTTTTCCTTTTTTTGATTGGTCGAAGGATTTCCTTCCCATTTGTAAATTTTGGCGCTTATTTCGGCATCAAATTATCCGAGTTGTCACTCTAAACACGCTCACTTTCACTTTGAGTTTCAGTATCATAATATAATACACACATGGATCAATCCAAATACTAAATGCATGATATAAACCACACAAGTCTGTATCTAGATACTCAACTGGAAAAAGTATTCAGATACTAAAATTGAAACTGAAAAGTGAGAGCATTCATAGTGGTGACTCAGATAAGTTTCTACCCCATGAAGCCCCAAAAGTGGGAACTGGGAAGGAAATCATTCGACCAATCAACAAAAAAGAAAAGGGTCGTTTATTAAATACCGTAGTTGATGGTAACAAGGACCATGAAAAAGGGAAATGACACGGCCATAGTAAGAGGTACTTACATAAAAAGGGTAAATGAAAAGATGTAGGTTGTTCTATCGATGCAATCTTAGATTCAAAAAAGTTGGCCATGAAGTCTATACGTTTTAACATCAAGATAATCTAAACTAATCTCAACTCAAACGTTTAAGGTTTCAAGTATGACCAACCCCTTTTTTAAAAGTTTATGGTGTGTTTTTTAGCTTATATAATGGGCTTATATAAGCTATTTTTGGCTTATATAAGCCTATGTTTAATAAACTTATAAGCCCATGGCTTATATAAGCTTAAGTTAACATGATGGTAAAATGGTAAATATGTTATTTAAGCCCAAACCTTCCTAAAAAAGCCACATTTTTATAGCTTATCATAACACCCATATATAAGCTTATAAGCCCACTTATATAAGATTAGCCAAACACTTGGTTTGAGCTTATAAGCTTATATAAGATAATAAGCTTATAAGCCCATTATATAAGCTAAACCAAACACCCCCTTATCTCCTGTATCTACATCATCATATAACCAACAGAATACTTGAACTATTTATCATTTTCACTACTCTTAAAACTTTACATAGTAAACACTAACTATTGATTAATCTAACGCCTTTCTGATAAACATATAAACATAAAATGGCATAAATATGACCTTTAATATGTGCATTCATAGCTTCATCAACCTTCATAGCTTCATCAACCTTCATAGCTTCATCAACCTTCGTAGCCTCATCTTCCTTGTCATCTATATAACAAATATTAAAACAGACTCAATTATTGGTATTTTCATAACATGCAACATCATCAAAACAAAAACAAATCATCAAAACTTCAATAATACTGTTGCGAATTAAAAACCCTAACCTTGTTTTGATTTTCCTTTAGTCTGTTTTTTAAACTCTAACTGCATCAAGTCTTCAATAATAGTGTTAGCAATTGGATCATCATATCTCTAGTTGGTTCCATACTTATCCATCACATAATCAATCATCTCAGCAGTGATCAGGACTTCTGTAATATCAATATCCATCCAGTTACTTAGGTTTGATTTATCATGGTTTGAAGATTTGTTATTGTTTGTGTCTGTGTGGGTGGGTGGTTGATTCATTATTTGACCTCTAGATATTGAATGCGTGTGTGTATGTGTGTGTGTGAGAGTTATTAGTGGAGTGGGTACCGGTGCAATATATCAAGTTGCATGCAAAGAAAAGGCTTCACATTTTAGACACGTTGGGTGTGTGTGGCGAAACGGGTTGATGTCAGGACTGGAGTTAGAGCTTATATAATAAAGTCGGGTTTAAAATTTTTATTTTTTTAGATTTTTGTTACATTAATGACTTTATTTAGTAGTATAAGCTTATTAAATAAGTGTATGATATAAGCTATACTTTTAATAATCATATATTATAAGTCATGATTATTATATAGTAAAGTTTATTAATATTAAATACTTAGTCTTAACATATGATTATTACTTAATAATAATAATACATGATATTATAAGTAATTAATAATTATTAATATTTCATGATTTTATTAATTGAACTTTACCTTACATGATTATTGGATAATTAAATTAAATCATGTTATTAATTTAATTAAACCTTGGTTAAAAATTAATATAACTTAATTGAGCTACGTTTCTTAATTAATTAAATGTAACATGAATAATTATTTTAATAATTATTTTAACCTAAAGTTTATTTAAATAAAATGGCCATGTTTAATTATCATGATAATTGTATTGATAATTATAACATAAGTGTTGTTTATTAATTATATAAAATAAGTTGGGTGCTTAAACGGTTTTATGACTTATTTCAACAAGCTCACGTCTGAATGTAACATAAACGATGATTAATTTGTTATCTGATTTATTTTAAAACCTTAAAGTTTTTAAAAAATATGAAATGTCAAACCCATCTATCTCGAATGATGCTAACCATAAATTATAAACCTTAACCAATTAAATCATAAACCCAAATTAAACCATAAACCAATAATAAAACCTAAATCCTAAACCTTAAACCATTTAATCGTAAACCATAAACCCTTAAACCATAAACCTTAATTAAACCATAAATCATAATCATACATACCATAAACCATAAACCATAAACCATAAACCATAAACCATACACCTTAAACCCTAAACCCTAAACCATGAACCTTAAACCAATGAACCTTAAACACTAAATCATAAATCTTAAACCATTTAACCTTAAACTATAAACATTAAACCATTAATTAACCCTCAAACCACAAACCCTAGCTAATTAAACCATTAATACTAAACTTAATCCATAAACCCTAAGCCATGTACCTTAAACCAATGAACCCTAAACACTAAATCATAAATCTTAAACCATTTAACCTTAAACTATAAACATTAAGCCATTAATTAACAATTAAACCATAAACCCTAACTAATTAAACCATTAATCCTAAACCTTAAACCCTAACCCCAAACCAAACCCTAAGCCCTAAACCTTAACCCAAAAAAACCCTAAACACTAAATCATAAACCTTAAACCATTTAACCTTAAACTATAAACATTAAACCATTAATTAACCCTTAAACCACAAACCAATACACTTAAACCCTAAACCTTAAACCCTGAAACTTATACCAATGAACCATATATAAACACTAAATCATAAATCTTAAACCATTTAACCTTATACTATAAACATTAAAACATTAATTTAACCATTAAACCACAAACCCTAGCTAAGTAAACCATTAATCCTAAACCTTAAACCCTAAACCGCAAATCCTAAGACCTAGACCTTAACCCCAAAAAACCCTAAAAACTAAATCATAAACCTTAAACCATTTAACCTTAAACCATTTAACCTTAAACTATAAACATTAAACCATTAATTAACCCTTAAACCACAAACCATAAACCTTAAACCCTAAACCCTGAACCTTAAACCAATGAACCCTAAACACTAAATCATAAATCTTAAACCATTTAACCTTAAACTAAACCATAAACCCTATCTAATTAAACCATTAATCCTAAACCTTAAACCATTAACCCTAGATAATTAAACCATTAACACTAAACCATAAATCCTAAACCCTAAACCCTATACCTTAAACCATATATAAACCTTATACTCAACCATAAACCATAAATCGTAACCCAATACCAAAGTAGAATGTCCTCACCCTAACCTAATTAAACCGACCATTCAAAATCGACCTTATTCATATTAAATTGCTTGAGATGATTATTCAAGGTGATTGATATAAAACTCAACTAAATCCCACATACTGCTTAAAAACCAAAATATATTTATCTCGCGGTTGTCAAGCATTATTATAACCTAATATATTTAAGTTATTTAACTATAATTTTATGTTTAAAATTAAAGTAATATTTTAGTTTTATATTTTTTATAAAAATACAAGGTATATGCTTTTTTATTTACTTATTATTCATTTATTATTAACTTTTAAAAATTAAATGTTAATTATAATTTTATTATTAAGTAAATTTAATATTTACATTTTCATTAAACACACATAATATTCGGTAACCATCTTGTAACCACCACCATTTTCACCACCATTTTCACAATCACACAGGAAGAACGAACCCTAAATTAACCACCCAATAACCGATGAAAAAAATAAAACCTCATACACAATAGTCGCCAATCTACACAATCATTAAAGACATGAAACATCAGGAAAAAGGTAATGCAACAATCAGTATTGTTTAATTTAATATTAGGATTCATACGAATAGTGTAAGTTTGTTATGATATTAGAGTTTACACTTATTTTTAATGCATGTATGTGGACCTATGTCATATTTAATTAACGTGATTCAATTTATAGGATTAACCCTTCTTAATGTGTTTATATGGTCTATGTTTCAATCTAGGTTATGGGCTTTGTTAATGTGTCTGGATATGGTCCTATGGTATGTTATAGTTTCAGGTTATTTTGGTAAGATATTGTTTTAGGTTTTTTGAAATCAGTTGGATATGGTCCCCTATACAAACATATGCATAACCAAATCCAAATGTTATTAGGGCATCCACAACCATGCTACACATACTGCCAAACACTCCATTCATCGACATATAACTAACATTAATATGTACATGTTTGCAGAAGTAATTCATATTGAATCAAACACTTCATCATCTACTTCTGAAAGTGCTAAATTTCTCCCACCCCTAGCAATACAAGTCCTATTCGTAGTTTGCCAAGAAGTTCTTCAAGTACTCCCTGTTTTCGTCCTCCACTGTTTCAAACTCCTATTGTAGGCATACATAATGTCACAAGTTATTCATCTATTTGTCCTTCATTGTTTCAAACTCCTAATGCCACAAGTTCGTCCGCTCGAGTTCGTCCTCCCTCTGTTCGTCCTCCCTAGTTTCAAACTCAAATTTTAGGTGTACCTAATGCAACAACATCTTCCAACAAAGTTCGTCCTCCCTGTATTTGTCCTCCCTGTTTAGAAACTCCTATTCTATTCAAACCTACTGTAGAGGATGAATCAGATTCATCTGATGATGAGGAAGACACTAATGATGCCGAGGTAGATTCTAGTGATGAGAAGGAAGATACAAGTGATGAGGAGAAAGATATGAGTGATGAGGATTAAGAGTTAGAACTTAAGAAGAATATCAATTCTAAAGGTAAAATGTTTAAACTTAAAGTTTATGGTTGAATGTACAGCAGTGTGAAGTTTTAATTTATTCAACTTAATGATATGTAAGGTTAAAAGTCAAAGCCGACTGCTTACTCTGAAGGATATATGAAAATTTCAAACAAGGTATAATTAAGTTGTTATGTGTTTATGCATAAAGCTGTATACGTTTATACCATCGATTAATTGTTTTAAACACATGATTTGGTCAAATATCAGGAGGAATGGGAAAACAGAGATTTGAATAGAAAGATCCCTTTCTTTGACTCTAGCGATGAAGAATTAGTTTCTCAAGCTGATGCTCCAAGACGAAAGCACACTCCCAGATTAAAGCACACTCACAAAGCTCAATCTTCTCAAGCTAAAGCTCCAACACCAAATGTCGTTGTTGGCCTAGCCAATAAAAAAACTTAGAAAGAAATTGCTGAGAAGAAGGTTCGGTCAAGGAATGCTGCAGAGGGGAGCAACAACAAAGGCAAAAGAAAGGTTGGATGATGTCAGTTCTCCCTGTTTAATATGAACAACTTTTTTTTGTGTTTTGTTGGTATGCTATTGCTAGGCACCTGTTGTATTATCAACCTACAGTTTGCAACAATTTAATAGATTTGTATGCATTACTAGCATTATGAAACAATTATCAGTTATCTGTAATCAACAATATGGGTTTGTTAACTAGTTAATACTAGGTGAGTACCCGCGCATAGCGGCGGAAATTACATAGCGGAAGATAATTAACAACATGCTATACTGTGGTAAGATCAACAAGTGATAATAAGGATTTCGAATCACAAAAACACAGAAGATGTATGTAACCCATAAAACAACACTACAACTAAGTTGTCCATGTAAAAGTTGAATACGAGCAAAACAATTTTAGTCTACACTCTTCCAGTCAGTGGTCTCTAAAAAACTCCTTAAGTTGACACAATAATATAGACGTTTATATAAATGGCTGGAATTTTGCCAAGTACAAATTAGTAGACTAAATCTCAGTAGTAAATATCAAGATAATAGAAACTTCAAACAAAGCACAAACCACATTAAGGTTAAATCTTCACAAGTTTCTCTTTACAAGGCTTTAGTTTTTTTCAATGTGGGACCTTCTTTAATGTAGTTTCTTTCCCTGCAAAAGGCTGAAATGCAGCCATAAACAAAGGTAACATCATAATGTAAAAAGATATAAATTTTATATGTGATTTAACATGATTCACCACCTCCCTTCATGTGAATTACAACTTACAGTTAACCACACGCGCTAACTACAAAGAAAAGAAATGCGTGTAACTATCTGTATAGAGTTGGGTTGTAGAAGTCATATCCAAAAGTAGCGGTATCCTTGGACCTACGCAACATTGACCTTGAAAAACCATGCCTATTTTCTCCTTATTTTTAGCCATAAAATCTTTAAAAAAACGTAGAATCACATATACATTATATTTTGCAATATACAGTAGACTCACAACCATTCCATGAGACTTGCATTCTTCATGAGCATGAAACTTGATACCCTAAGTTCAGGAAATCATAGCAACATCATATATAGTAAGAGTTTAATAACCTATTTGAAGTTTATGTGTACAAAATAGAAGTTTGGGCTAAAGTATCTGATAGGTGTGTAAACACCCATCCTTTTTACCACTTAACTACAATAATAACCAAGCCAAAACGTGTATTTTATGTCGTAAATGTCGGAATTATGCGTGGTTTGTGTTTTTGTTGTGTTTTAGGCCGAAAATGTGAAAAGGGGAGAAAACACGGCATTCACGGGCTTTTATCGAAGAAAAAGACAAAAGACGAAGTCAAGAAATCAAGAGTGCAAAAAGAACGGAAGTCCAAGACCAATTCTGAAGATTTATCGAAGAAAAAGTCAAAAGACAGAAGTTTACTAAAAGCCGAAGAACTCAAGTCTAATTTATTGAAGAAATTACAAGACGAGTTTATTAATCCCGAGACAAAAGTCGAAGAATTAAGAAGACAAGGACTAAATGATAATTAAAGAAAGAAGAAAGAGAGGAGGAAGCTTCCTTCCACTAATCACCTCCTCCTCCTATAAATAGGCCATTAGTTCATTTCATTTGTTTTGTTGGCTAAATTGACAAATTAGCTCTTCCATTTTAGTTACTTGCACATTTACCTTATTGCACTTTAATTACCTTGTCTTGCACCTTTAATTTCAAGTAAGTTTACTTTTTATGTTATTCAATCTTTACTTTTATTGTTATTCTCTCATCTACCTTTCTTTTTATTGATTTAATCTTATTGTTTATATGCTTATTGTCTTGCTTATTTGATTTATGTTCATGTTTTTATGCTTTTGGTTGATTTAGCTTATTGAATCTTTAGCTTATTTGTGATTTTTATTAAAAGTGGTTTTTAAAAAAGTTATTGTTTTTAAAAGTTTTTAAATTTTGGTTTAATAGCTTTTTCTTAATAGTGTTTTGGTTAAGTTTTTGGATTAGAACTTATTAGTTTTTGGCTTATTTTCTAGCTTTTTAGCATTTTTATCGAATCCGGATCTAGTACCCTCCCAAATCTGTTTTCCGGATAAGAGGTATTAACCTCTTATTCCGGATAAGGGAGTATTGCGGATAAGCAAAGTAAAACGACATTCCGGATAAGCGCCTAAGTTCACATATTCCGGAACGTGTTTATACACGTATTCCGGATAAGGAGTTTAAGACTTCTATTCCGGATAAGCGAGGAATTGCATATTCCGGATAAGTTATTAAATCTCTTTTCCGGATAAGGATTTTGGTGTGTATTCCGGATAAGAACATCGAGTCGTTTTCCGGATAAGAAAGTTTATAATATTTTTCGGATAAGGTTTTTGGAGCTCGTTTTCCGGATAATACATCCAACATGTATTCCGGATAAGGTGACATATTCCGGATAACGAATTAAGGTTACTTTCCGGATAAGGGTTTTAGAGAGTGGATTCCGGATAAGCTTTTAGGTGTGGATTGCGGATAAGGAGATACGAATTCCGGATTAGGCTACTTTTAGTGTTTTCCGGATAAGGTTTGTTTGGATTGCGGTTAGTGACAGTATACCGTATTCCGAATAAGGCTTAGTTCTGGTTTAGTTTTCGCATTTAAGTTTTTCCAATTTTAAGCATTTACTTTTCCCGCCTTTTCTTTAGTCGCACTTTTAGTTGCCTTGCCTTAGATTTATTTTAAGTTTATTTTTAGTTGCGTTTTAAGTTTACGTTATTTACTTTTAATTGCTTTTAATTTCTCGTCACGTTTTTATTTCTTGTCATTTAATTTTAATCATTTTCAGCTTTATTTTACCTGCCTTTTACTTTAAAGTTTGTGCACATTTTTTCTTATACTCCAACGACACAACATTTGTTTCACCAAAAGATAACTGAGTCGCACGTTAAACCAATAGTCAATTCGATTAGACCACTTCAACGAACTTTAATTTTTATACTAGGCAAAAAACCGTGTATTAAATGGCGCCGCTGCCGGCTCTTTTCGTAAAGATTAAAAGTTTTCTGTGAGAGACGCGTTGCTTTTTGGGATCCGTTCATTCGTGAGCGTTATTTTTCTTGCTTAAAAATTTCCAAAAATCCATAAAAATTAAAAAATTTCAAAAATCCAAAAAGATTTTATTTTTATTGTGTATATATATTCTCTTTTTGTTTGGTATTGTTTTCTTTTGCTTTTGCAGGTGTATGCGTACCAGATCGTCTACTTATCCAGAGCCCGAGACTCGTGAAGATTTAGCTATGGCAGGTGTGAACAACAACAATAATCCACCGCACCTCAACAATAACAACAACAATGTTCTTCCACAGCCCGATCTTCAGACAATGGAGGAGCTTTGTCAACCCACCATGTTTGGACGAGGAGGACCGATTGCGCCGATGCAAATCACGGCTCCGGAGTTTTCGTTGAAGCATCACATGATACAGCAAGTGCAAACTACTCCGTTCCGCGGAATGCCTGATGATGATGCCAACAAACACCTCGACAAATTCATTACTATTACCCAAAGCATGAAGTTGCCCGGTGCTACTATGGATGTTCTTCGCGTTCAACTCTTTCCACATACTTTATCACACCATGCCGAGAAATGGTTTGATCGTCTCCCGAAGAATTCCATTCATACTTGGGATGACATGACTCAACGCTTTTTGTCGCGCTACTTTCCACCATCCATGGTCACGAGCCTTCGAAATCAAATCAGCGGTTTCATGCAAGAACCCGATGAATCTCTCTTTGATGCTTGGGAACGAAATAATGTTTTGATCGATCGTTGTCCAAACCACAACATGCTCCCCGTGACCTTAATTGATACTTTCTACAACGGTTTGACTTTTCGTGATCGTGATACGATTAATGCAGCCGCCGGTGGCACATTTATGAAAAGGAGACCCGAGGAGTGTAGAGAGCTTATTGAGAACATGACTACTCATCACAAAAACTGGGATTCCTCCGCTTCTTCAAGGAACAACCCGAGAGTCAATGTTTCTTCTACTTCATCAAAACCCGATATGACCGAATTCACCCGCATGATGGCCAAAATGAACAAAAATATCTTGCTCATCGCTTCAAACCAACAACAACAAGTTAAAGCGGTAGCCAATCCTTGTGAGACATGCGGCAGTCCTCACTCATACACTTATTGTACTTCTACTCAAGGAAATCCGGAAAAAGTGTATGCGGCTTATGGTAACTATTCACTGGAAAATTACCAAGCCCGACCTTAAGGGGATCGAAATTTGCTAAGTTACCGGTCTAACAACTACCTTTCACCCGGTTTTTCTCCTCAAAACCACAACCCCAACACCAATTACAATAGAAGCAACCAAATCCCACCTCGAGCTTCTAATCCTTATCACCCACCCGCTCAACAAGCCCCACCCATTAATCAAGTTGTTGAAGCTTTAATGAGAACCCAAGGTGAGCAAATCAAGAATCTACAAAGCCAAATTATCAATTTGAAAGGGGATATCACTAAGCAAGGTAATGACACTAGATCCGAGCTTCGAAATGATATACAATCCTCCTTCAGTAATCAAACGAATGATTTGAAGAATATGCTGGGTAGTTTCTTACCAACCACTCAACCCTCTACTTCGGGCTCTCTACCTTCAAACACCGTCACCAATCCGAGAGCGAATGTGAGTGCTATTACTACCCGTCGTGGACCAACTTTAGTAGGACCATCTATCCCACCCCAAGTTACTCCATCTCCACCTCCTCCACCACCATTTATCCCTACTATTCCCACACCTAGTATTAGTACACCATTACCGTCTCCGCCTCGTCAGGAAGAAGTACCCAAGACGAATCCTCCACCAACCCCACCTTCCTCCTTTAACACTTCAACATCTCAACCTTCACCTTCTACACCTCCACCACCCAACCCCAGCATTCCTTACCCTTCTCAACTCAACAAGGCTAGAATTTTGACTAAGAATGACATTCTAGTCGCTAAATTTTTGGAAAAGATTGTCGGAATGAAAGTCACATTCACCCTTGTTGAAGCTCTTGCCCAAATGCCACAATTTGTCAAGATGTTTAAGGAATTGCTTAGTAAGAAGGAGAAGATGGTCGAGTTTGTTAATACTCGCCTGAATGAAAATTGCTCTACAATCCTTCTTAAAGAACTTCCGGAAAAACTTGGAGATCCCGGTCGTTTTGTGCTACCTTGTACTTTTAACCAAACCGACAAATTCACTGCATTAGCCGATCTCGGGGCAAGTATAAATTTGATGCCTTTCAGCGTTTGGAAAAAGTTATCATTGCCCAACCTTACACCCACCAAGATGACTCTTGAGCTAGCCAATCGCACTCTCGCTTACCCCGTTGGTATTGCCGAAGATGTGTTCATTAAAGTTGGCACATTCACTTTTCCGGTCGACTTCGTCGTTGTTGATTATGAAATGGACCCTCGTATTCCGTTAATACTTGGACGCCCATTTTTGAGAACCGGTCGAGCTTTAATAGATGTGGATAAGTGTGAACTCATTTTAAGGGTCGGGGATGATGCACAAGTTTTTGAAATGGGGAAGCTTACAAGCAAATCCTATGGAAGAGAATCAGCCAATATGATTAATTGCTCGATGATTTTGTCGTCTACAAAAATCCTCTATTCGATTCTTGCAATGATAATCCACTGTTTCAAGATGATGTGGATGATTCTCTCTCCAATTTGGAACCTTCACCCATATATGATTCTCCAACGATCTATGATGCTTATGATGATGATTCTAGTTTCGATGGGGATGATTATGATAATTTTACTTCCGAGTATCCCGACATGCCCACTTATGATGATTTTGATGAGGCCGATACTCTTTCAAGTGATTCTTCTTATGCTGAAGATCCTCCGTAATACATGCTTGATCCTACTTTGGATGACTACTCATTTGAGGAAGACTTTTCTACTTTTCTCAATACTTACTTCCCTCATGAGAGTGATGCCCCTCCTTTGGACTTTGATGATTATGGTCTTCATCCTTCTACGGATTTGAAGAAAATCTTTCAAACGAGAAGAAACCGGACGACACCAACATCCGCAGCACGTATGTTTTGACACCTCTTTGTCCAGCTTCTGAGGACGAGGTTGTGCATTTTCTTAGCGGATGTTCTTCAAATTCAGCTGAGCTTAAGTGCTATTTTCCCCTAAAGGAAAAGGTGTTCGACCCCGGTATTGAAATCTTTAAGCCATCTCAGTATCCATCTGATGAAATAAAAGGAAAGATTTTTGGACTTTTTGAAGATATGCTTGCACCTCTTCACCCTTGCTACCACCGTGCTCCATCTTTGCTTAAGGGAACCTTGCCTATTCTTCTTTGGCTTGCCTTGTTCGCCTTAAGCTTGTGCTATTTGATGGACGAAAACTATGTATTTGATCCCAGTGGATATGTTTCATGCTTCTTCCTATGCTAATCAAGGTCGAGTCAGGCTCACGACTCGGTGAACAAAAATCAAGCGCTTCTTGGGAGGCAACCCATGTTTCTATCTTTTAGCTATCTTTATCCTAAGTGTAGGGGAGACCCGTTGGTGTTTGCTATTTCCTCTCTTCTCATATTCAGGGATTCAAGCGCTCAATGATCCACTCTTGATGATTTTTGACGACACGTGATTCCGTGTTTCCGTCTTCCCGGGCCTATCCTAAACTCTTTTCGATTCACTATTTTATATTTTCTCAATATTAAAATAGGAATCTCTTTAGTTGTCTTTTCCTTAGCAAGATTTAAACAACGTGCACAATGTCCTAAGTGTAGGGGAGTTTACTTCCCCATGCTTAAACATTACGGACAATGTTTATATTAAGTGTAGGGGGGACTTCTATCGAATTTAAGTGGCCTTTTCCTTGTATTTGTCCTCATTTTAACCGGAAAATCAATTTTTTTGACATTTTTCAAAATTTTTGATCTATTTTGGCCTAGTAGTTTTACCTTTGTATAGTTATTTTCTCTCTTTGTTAGAATACATTTTAATAAAGTGGTTTTATATTTCAAACGTTATGAATCTTTTGACTCAACCCGAGTTTACTTATCTATGTTTACTCTAGCTAGTATCCTTAACGTGTTTAAGTCAAGTTTTGCTAGACTTTTATATAGGGAGCTTTAAAACACGAAAGTCTTAACTCTCACGGGTTTAGAACAAGAACTTTTTGCAAGTTCCTATAATTGATCCTAGAGAGTCGTTTATCAAGGGAACTTTAAAATGTGATTTCTAAACTTGAAAGAGTCTAAGAATTTGCAAGATCCTATAGATGACTCGAAAACCCAAAACTTTGATTTAATAGGCTAAGCATCCACAAGTCTCATTCCTTGAGATTTTAAACTATGGAGAACGAGAGATGATAGAGTCACTTATAAGTTTGGTATTCTTTCGTGAATTTATGTGAGTTAATTATAAGCCTATTCTCCCATCGCTTGCTAATAAATTTATCTGCAATAAATAAGGTTGTACGATTTGAAAAGTTACTTAGCTTCTAGCCCAAGATCGTTTAAAAGTTGCTCGGTATGGATTAGAGTTCATAGCCAAGGCATAACTTATTGAAGCGGGATGCGAAGATTGGCGAGTCCGAAAAGGCCCTAACAAGGCATGAGGGCTAAATTTTGTTGCTAAAGATCCAAAAGTGATGTGAAGAATCATTTATCGAAAATCAATATGAAGGATCGAGACACACGACGAAAAGCAAATACTCCCGTAAAGATCATGGAGAAGTCTATCAAAAAAGGCCCTAACAAGGTATGAGGACAAATAGATCCAAGTCCTAAAAGGAGGCGGATCGTTGTATATCAAAATCCCAAATAAAGATTGGAGAAAAATGAAGAAGTCGTGGTCCAAATATGAAGAATCTCTCAAAACTTCAAGTGAAGAAATTCCTATTATGAAGAGAAGACCATTATTTCATGATCGTCTCTCAAGATTTGAAGTATGAAGTCGCTGCCAAATATCGGTCCGAGAAAGGTCTCAAATCGCGAAACGAGTTATGCCAAGATATGAACTTTATGAGGTCCCGAGAAGCAGTTTTAAAAGATTTTGTCCTTTAGCTAACTATTGATTAAATCGTCCCACTTTATTTTCAGCCTAAATAACTATCGAAATAAGTCAACAATGCATCCTCGTGATTATTCAAGACAATAATAAAATATAAGAGATACACCTAGGAATAAGGGAGTCTAAGTAAATAATTGGCCCACATGAGTTCGTGTTTAGTTTGCTAACTTATAATAAGAATGATCTCATTTTTAAGCTTGGTTTGGAGAATGTGAAAACTTGAGGATGATGATCATTCATGACATTTCCAAAACCCTAAGGTATGTCTTTGATTTCTTTACTTACTTTCTTCCTTTGAATGTTTATAATTTTCTAGCTCCTTAATAAAGGCAAATATAGATTGATTATGATGGAAAATGTAAAACGTGCTTTGTAACTAATGCATTGCATGAGGACATTGCAATGGTCAAGTGTAGGGGATTTGATAGGTGTGTAAACACCCTTCCTTTTTACCACTTAACTACAATAATAACCAAGCTAAAACGTGTATTTTATGTCGTAAATGTCGGAATTATGCGTGGTTTTTGTTTTTGTTGTGATTTAGGACGAAAATGTGAAAAGGGGAGAAAACAAGGCATTCACGGGCTTTTATCGAAGAAAAAGACAAAAGACGAAGTCAAGAAATCAAGAGTGCAAAAAGAACGGAAGTCCAAGACCAATTCTGAAGATTTATCGAAGAAAAAGTCAAAAGACGGAAGTTTACTAAAAGCCGAAGAACCCAAGTCTAATTTATTGAAGAAATTACAAGACGAGTTTATTAATCCCGAGACAAAAGTCGAAGAATTAAGAAGACAAGGACTAAATGATAATTAAAGAAAGAAGAAAGAGAGGAGGAAGCTTCCTTCCACTAATCACCTCCTCCTCCTATAAATAGGCCATTAGTTCATTTCATTTGTTTTGTTAGCTAAATTGACAAATTAGCTCTTCCATTTTAATTACTTGCACATTTACCTTATTGCACTTTAATTACCTTGTCTTGCACCTTTAATTTCAAGTAAGTTTACTTTTTATGTTATTGAATCTTTACTTTTATTGTTATTCTCTCATCTACCTTTCTTTTTATTGATTTAATCTTATTGTTTATATGCTTATTGTGTTACTTATTTGATTTATGTTCATGTTTTTATGCTTTTGGTTGATTTAGCTTATTGAATCTTTAGCTTATTTGTGATTTTTATTAAAAGTGGTTTTTAAAAAAGTTATTGTTTTTAAAAGTTTTTAATTTTTGGTTTAATAGCTTTTTCTTAATAGTGTTTTGGTTAAGTTTTTGGATTAGAGCTTATTAGTTTTTGGCTTATTTTCTAGCTTTTTAGCATTTTTATCTAATCCGGATCTAGTACCCTCCCAAATCTGTTTTCCGGATAAGAGGTAATAACCTCTTATTCCGGATAAGGGAGTATTGCGGATAAGCAAAGTAAAACGACATTCCGGATAAGCGCCTAAGTTCACATATTCCGGATAACGTGTTTATACACGTATTCCGGATAAGGAGTTTAAGACTTCTATTCCGGATAAGCGAGGAATTGCATATTCCGGATAAGAGATTAAATCTCTTTTCCGGATAAGGATTTTGGTGTGTATTCCGGATAAGAACATCGAGTCGTTTTCCGGATAAGAAAGTTTATAAGATTTTCCGGATAAGGTTTTTGGAGCTCGTTTTTCGGATAAGACATCCAACATGTATTCCAGATAAGGTGACATATTCTGGATAACGAATTAAGGTTACTTTCCGGATAAGGGTTTTAGAGAGTGGATTCCGGATAAGCCTTTTAGGTGTGGATTGCGGATAAGGAGATACGGATTCCGGATTAGGCTACTTTTAGTGTTTTCCGAATTAGGTTTGTTTGGATTGCGGTTAGTGACAGTATACCGTATTCCGGATAAGGCTTAGTTCTGGTTTAGTTTTCGCATTTAAGTTTTTCCAATTTTAAGCATTTACTTTTCCCGCCTTTTCCTTTAGTCGCACTTTTAGTTGCCTTGCCTTAGATTTATTTTAAGTTTATTTTTAGTTGCGTTTTAAGTTTACGTTATTTACTTTTAATTGCTTTTAATTTATCGTCACGTTTTTATTTCTTGTCATTTATTTTTAATCATTTTCAGCTTTATTTTACCTGCCTTTTACTTTAAAGTTTGTGCACTTTTTTTCTTATACTACAACGACACAACATTTGTTTCACCAAAAGACAGCTGAGTCGCACGTTAAACTAATAGTCAATTCGATTAGACCACTTCAACGAACTTTAATTTTTATACTAGGCAAAAAACCGTGTATTAGTATCATATAAATCTCTAAAAATATGTGTCTAAACAACCATATTTTTGCTATTTACACAGCATATAAAAGCTATAAAAAAGCATACAAACCTTCTAAAATCTGTGTATATAAAGTTATAGAAAGGAACAACCATAAACTAATTCAGTAACTATTTTTAAAGAGCATTCTTCTTTTTTTTAAAGAACACCAAATAGTTCTTTTAGGAGACAACACATTAAGAATAGCAATCCACCATTGATGATTCTCGCCACATCGAGACCAGAAATCAGCCCAACACCTTAGTCGCTTGCCTTTAGGCATCGTTTAAATAAGCCGACATAGTAATAGCTTCATTAATAGTCTTTCCAAGATAAGCTTCATCAGTGATAAAATGCACCATATGTGTGCAAGAAGAAAAGTTTAATGCAATATGCTAATTCTTTAAACATTAGTGTGATTCACTTCAGCCTCGCGACTTCAAAAATGGGACTTCAAAAATCTGACTAACAATTGCATCAGAATATCAACACTTGTTGAATATTTGAATGTAAGCACCAAGTAGACAACACAATCATTCGAACTTGTAAACAATTGTCAGAAAACTTTGTCATGCAACTTTCATTTTACACCTGTAATAATGAATACATGTCAAGAACTTATATAAAAGAAATCTTCTAAATCCGAGATTCAATAATTCAGTATATGAGATACTTGCATTTAGAATTGTTCATACCATTCTACTAGTCAATCCTGCACTTACTGTTACATACGAACAACACAACGATGATCTAAAAATGCCTAATCAATAGCTATTCCGATCTAAGAGTTGGCTCGGAAAACAACTTATCGTTGTTTCATAATGCAATCAGCTCATAAATAAGGCTGGGATCTGCAAACATTGAAGCGGTACGAAATACATGTTATGGTTGCAACCATAATGTTGTGTGTAAATTGTGAAACTTTAGAAATAAAGAAAACAGTTGAACAAAAAAAACCAACCATGAGTGAAAATTGGATTTAATTGAAAATGCAGTATAAGTCTCATTACGTTTCTAGTCATTTTTATCACGAATGCGTCAATTCAGGTATTGTTTATAAGAGATTTTGAAATACTGGAGAAGAGTCACCCAACCCGTTTCGACCCATACCAAGAGTTACATGTTTTGTCCGTTACTCTACCCTCCAATGTACCACCTTTATGAAGAATGAAACTTCCTTTTGGAACTACAAAATTCATTTGATCACGAAGAAATGTTACCTTTGTTTTAGGGAACCATGAGTATATATAAAATGCCTTTGCTTCAGTGTACATCGGTACCCTTCAAAAGTAAAACAGCCAATAACTCATATAAAGAAGAAAATATACCACAACATCTAAGAATCTGATATAGATTCCTAACGTATAGGTTATGGTCTAACCATAAAACGAATGTATCAACAATACGCTTACAAACAGTCGGTGCAACAACTAAGATCTTGAAAACATCATGATACTGTTTAGATCTAACCATATGAAATCAACTATCTATACACAGATAACATGTATAGTACCAGTATTGACACCAAAAGCGCAGTTCATCGATATCAGGTTTGTTCTTTTCCACTGATTTGAAACACTTGTAGGATGGATACGCATATACAAGCACCATTCTGCATGCAATCAAGTAATTATATTAGTGTAGAAGATTCTCCATAAGTAGTGAAGAAATAAGATTAAGATGAACGTAGAGCCCTCTGTTAAGAAAGGATCCAATCACCCTCTAACCGTGTCAAAGAACTAAATACAGCAGGATGTTTTGAACAATAATAATAAATATAATACAATGACAAAAGATTCATTGAGAAACATCATGTTTATGACATAGATACAACCAATGCAAAGCTACGAAACAATGTTGGCATACAACTTACTTTAACAGCTAACGCGTTCCTCATGGCTCAAAAATAGTTTCACCAAATTACTAAAATTTTCAAATGTACAATCTACATCCTTTCGGATGCCGTTGTCTAAATTTGAAAATAACATATTCATAACATTTTAACATCATTTTTTTTGCCAGATAAGAAACAAATGCACCCGGTGCAACTCTCATTTCCATGAGTTTTACCAAAACATTAAATATCTGCTCGTAGGAACTTCCTTCACTATGCGTGAGTACTCATTTAGATCAAAAGGCATTTCTATGATTTTACTACACGTTGCACACACTCTATGTTTTCTCTTAATAGGTCATTTGTGTTATAAAGAAACATTTTTGGTGTTAAGAATGATAAAAAAATTGTTCATCCATCTTTTAATTATGACTATTACGCAATAAGAATCATAAAAAATAGTTTGGGAACATTTTACTAACAAAGAACTTTGTGCGGCTTTTATATGTGACTGTAGCCCCGCACCGCTTTCTTGGTCGCAACTGGTGCAACCATGCTGGCATGGATGGTCCCACTCGCATCATCGTCGCAACAAGGAATATTGATGAAGCATTCCTTGATCTACCACGTCCAACTGGCTGTAAATAATATTCCTGCTTTGGTTGCTCCAGAGCCGAGGAAAAATCATATATCCTAAAGAATGTAAAATGATAACAGTCAATCAATTATTTGTGTTGGGGAGTTCAGAACCAACAGAGTTGGTCCTGCAAATCATCAGAACAATATTTAATGCTAATTACAATTAGCACACGAAGGCAAGACAACTAATGTAGATTATAGTATATATTTATGTTTATATCCAATCAAATAAATAATGAGTATTTGGTGTTACCTGTGATTCGCTTTTGGTAGATGAAGAAGGAATGGAGAGGTGGAGGAATATGTAGATGTTTAGACCGGTCTGAACTACCCAAATCAACAAAAACCACATAAACCAACCATTAATACCACAAACCAATATCACCAATCAAAACTAACTTGAAGCCACCAAAACCACCAAGAGATGGGGCGGATTCGGCAGATGTGGTGGTGATAAAATGATGGTGGCGTCAGAATATCGTGGAGCAGTGCTTTTTGTGTGTATTAGGTTTACAGAGATTATGTTTACAGAGAGTGTTTATATATATTTGTTTTACAACTGTTGGTTTGAAACAACTCATTTTCAACTCTTCAAAACTAGGTAACATAGAAAAAGATTTCAACATACACATATGATTTTGAATTGAAACGTAACAGTAATCAACTGACATGCCAAAAATAAAAATATGGGCTAGCAAATATTTCACAGGAATTGAATTGAAACGTAGTAATCAACATTTCCTAAGTTATCATGATTTTCAACATTTCCTAAATTATCACATTTTGCAACATTCAAGGTTTTTGCTATTATGCATTATATGTAGTAGAGATAGAGATACAGATAGAGATTTGTTAGTTTCCTTTTTTGCAATAAGAATAAAACTTACAAGATAAGCTACAAAAGAAAATTTTCAAGTTTCAACATTTGGGATCCCTCCTTTATAATTAGTATAGATAAGTATTTTAAGTCCATGTACAATTCAATATCTGTACTCAAGCAATTATCAGTTATCTATGAAAGGTTTTTGGTTGAATGTTAAAATGTGTAAAATAGTATAAAATTTGTTCAAAATTTATTTTTACCAGGAAACTCAAGGGGAAAGTTTACCTAGTTTGAATGTTTAATTTGGAGGCAAATTGGAGTTTAAAATATTTGTTGTTTAATTTTTATATTTGGAGCCAAAATTTTCATAAAAATTTTGAATGTCCATGCTAAGTTAATGCATATGCAGTTACCATAATTTTCTAACTCCATCTCTATCTCAAACCTTGGTTTTTCTCCAAAATCACAAAATATACAAAACTCAATTACTTTTTCATTAGTTTCATACAATTTCCACTTATTGTTCTTATACACATCGATTTATGCTCAATAATCATGAACACTATCAACGATGATCAAGATTATATTGTTAATGATGATGATTCTTTGGTTAATAATCATGATGTAAATCACCATTATCAAGGAGATTATGAATCAGAGGATTATGGTGATCAATTAGATGAGGATGAAGACATCAGTAAACATAAGGTTGTTAATAGGAGGGGTATAACTAGGTTATCCAAGTTTCGGATAAAATATGGAAAACCAGGTGTCATGAAGATAAATATAAACTTTGATGCACTGAATAGAATATCAGGGCCAAAAAGATTATTGTTTATTAGTTTTTTAGGAGACATGGTTCGGGAGCTGATAGGATTGATGATTCTATCGTGGAAAGATGTGAAGGAGGAAGCAAGAGAAAAACTTTGGACTGAAACCACGGTACACATACAATTTTTTTACCCAACTATTAGTCTTATTCCTACATTTACTTTAACATTATGTTAATATGTGCATCAATACTTTGAATTTGATGTGTCCTTCAAAAAGTTGGTTATGAATAAGCTAGGTGAACTTCTAAGAAATTTCAAAAGTAAAATGGCAGCAAAGCACATAGTCCCTAACCTAGATAAACCTGAAAAACTAAATGAAGTTCCAAAGAATTATAGAGCAATCGTCATTGCCGAACACTGGGTTGCTTCTGTAAACCACACAGCCACATAAGAATTTATGGTCGTCAATTTCTATTTCGTTTTACATTTATAAACACCGTATGTATGCATCGTTTGGAAACTCCGTATGACAAACACACTCTGTTACATACTAGCAACTTCTCATCTAGTAATATCTTTTGTTAGGTGAAATCAGCTGCGAATAAATTGGCGCGTTTCAGGTGTCTTTATCAGCATACAATGGGACGTGGTGGTTATGTATATATAAAAGAGCAAATGGTAAGGTTATATTGGTGTAATATCCTAACATTGTTGTCCATGTTGGTTTAACTTTTCATCTGTATGTATTTGATGTTTGGAAGATCATAAAACAAGAAATTAAACCAGATCAAGAATCCCCCGTGGTGTATTATGGTTTAATGGAAGGGTCAGAAAAGACGGAAAAGAGACAGGTGATGAAACAATCAAAGTTGGCACTAAGATTATAAGTGTCATTGCAAATTTTTGTATATTATGTTTATATTCGTATAATAAATTATTTACCATTTTTTGTGTACAGCTAGAAGTAGGGGACCAGATCAGAAATGGAACCTTGACGGTTGATAGTGGCACAAATTCATTATCACATGTATTAGAAAAGGACAATGGAGGGTATGCAAGAGGAGTGGGAGGCAGAGTTACGTGTAGGAAGTTCTTTGATCTACCTAGAAGGAAACAAGGAACTGATGTAAGGATTGCGATTCTTGAAACTGAACTTGATAAGGAGAGACATGCGCGTAAAGATAAAGAGATTACAGTCACTCAATTAACCACCCAGATGTCATAAACACAGGAAACTCTTAATAAAATGTTGAAACTTATGTCTGCACATGGGGTTAATATGAAAGAGTTAACGCTAAGTCAGTCAAATGTAATACTAGTTTTCTAATTTTGATTTGATGATTTTCAGTCTGTAATACCAATAACAATTAACATACTTATATATTGCAGGTATTACAACTAGAACATAATACATTAAATATAATACCTAGTGAAGAACAAAGGACGTCGATCCATGGTGGTGGACTTCAGAAGGGTGTGTTATTTCCAATGTCGAAATCAACTACAACTTCGAACAAGGATTTGGACACTGCAGCTGCAACTACAAACAAGGTAAGTTATAAAAAAAACCATGTTTGGTTTCTAAATTTTACTATACATGACTTATTTACTGTGTTATGTATATATGCAGAGACTTGTTAGAACTAGGGGAGGAAAAAATAAGACTAGATCGTTAGAAAAGAAGTCTACACTTCAAAATTCCCAATCTCAAGAAGATATTTCTCCAGCTTCCGGATCACAACAAAATCTGTCTCCCTCGACACAACAAGACGTACCTATTTCATCATTACGAAAGAAGCGTACACCTTCTAAAGCGAAAGTAAATCAGTCTCCACCATCACTACCAGATGTAAGTATTTCATCATTATTCATATAATTACTTGTTTAATTTATTTCTCATTAACGCATGTAAACATATTTTCTTCGGACATTTAAGTGCAAACTTTAGAACATCTCTAGGAAAATTATTATTGGAAACAGTACGATATACAAGTCTAAGTATGGAGACAATGTAATGATTCATAACCAACTACTACCAAAAAATTGCTACAAAGTTTCAGTTGATGAATCCCTAGTGGATGCAGCATTCATACCTGATGACGGATATAATTGTTTAAAAACTGTTAAGGATGTAAAAGGTAGTTTTGTGGCATGGCCAAAGGAAAAAGGTTATTTTTTTTATCAACAAGTACATACACTTGATTTATCACCATATACATAGCTTTTCATATTTAGTTCAATGTTTAATACACGGCTTTTGTTTCCCTACAGGAAACAACACCACCAAATACCATAAAAGCTATTGTTGAAAGTGCACCAAAGATAGGATCTAAGAGCTCGATGAACGTTCCAGCAGGCAGTACATTTACGACTATTCCTCATATGAAGAAACAAGCTAGGAATAACAAGGCTCAAAAGACTTTACAATACGGTGATTCAAAGTCTTTACAAGTGTGATTCTTTGTGAAAAGTATGTTACTTGAGAATAATACGACATCATAGTTGTTGATTTGCTTATGTACATTCAATTTTGTATATTAATGCAATTGAAATTTGATTTCTAGAATTTTGTTTTTTGTTTTTATTGAATTCTGAAAGGTTACTAGAAGATGAAACATAGTCACACTTATTATCATTGTTAGTCACATTTCAATGTGTGACTACATATCATAAAAAGTCACACAAACATACAATTCATGTGACTATTGGATGCATATAGTCACACAAAATACAATTGGCTTGACTTGACAAAGCATACAGTCACACTTATTACTACTAATGGTAACTCTTTGGTTAATTGTATGTGACAAACTCAGTACAATTAGCATGATTTATGTGACTACATGTCATGAAAGGTCACACAAACATACAATTCATGTGACTATTCGATGCATATAGTCAAACAAAATACAATTTGCTTGACTTGACAAAGCATATAGTCACACTTATTACTACTATTGGTAACTCTTTGGTTAATTGTATGTGACAAACTCAGAGACATTATCATGATTTGTGTGACTACATGTCATAAAAGGTCAAACAAACATACAATTCATGTGACTATTGGATGCATATAGTCACACAAAATACAATTTGCTTGACTTGACAAAGCATACAGTCACACTTATTACTACTATTGGTAACTTTTTGGTTAATTGTATGTTAGAAACTCATACCATTAGCATGATTTGTGTGACTACATGTCATGAAAGGTCACACAAACATACAATTCATGTGACTATTGGATGCATATAGTCACACAAAATACAATTTGCTTGACTTGACAAAGCATACAGTCACACTTATTACTACTATTGGTAACTTTTTGGTTAATTGTATGTGGCAAACTCAGTACCATTAGCATGATTTGTGTGACTACATGTAATGAAAAGTCACACAAACATACAATTCATGTGACTATTGGATGCATATAGTCACACAAAATACAATTGGCTTGACTTGATAAAGTATACAGTCACACTTATTTTTACTATTGGTAACTCTTTGGTTAATTGTATGTGACAAACTCAGAGCCATTATCATGATTTGTGTGACTACATGTCATAAAATGTCACACACACATACAATTCATGTGACTATTAGATGCATGTAGTCACACAAAATACAATTTGCTTGACTTGACAAAGCATACAGTCACACTTATTACTACTATTGGTAACTCTTTGGTTAATTGTATGTAACAAACTCAAAGCCATTAACATAATTTGTGTGATTACATGTCATAAAAGGTCACACAAACATACCCTTCATGTGACTATTTGATGCATATAGTCACACAAAATACGCTAATCACATAGTAAATGTCACACATATTGTATATTCATGTGATAAACTTATAAACAATAGTCACTCTTAAACAAAACTCGTGTAACTATAGATTGTTTACCGTCACACATATTCACTAAAACACCAAATATTGTACCTAGGTCGTCATACATTTTTGAGTATTGGTCACATTTTCTTGCTGGTTGTCATCACTTAGATCATATTGTGACCGAATGGTACCTACGGTCGCGGGACCTTTGGTCACAAAGGCTAAAAGAACCGCGTGTGACTGTAGGCCAACGGTCACTCCTTTTGAGTATGACGTATACCATTTTTTGTACTAGTGCATGTCCAAAGTCGAACAAGTTGTTGTTCCAGCAAAAAGGCCACATGCAATATGGAATTTCTTAGGGCTTGCATTAGCGAGCACATGGAAAAAATTGTAAAGAAGGAATTTGGAAAATCATAACCTATCAATGTAAAAACAAATGATATGTTAGTTTTTCATCTTTTCTACCGACTTTAGATTTTGGTTTAGCTTTCTTATGTTTAGGTTGTATGATGTTCACCTTTTGGATATTTGACTAATAAAGTCAATTTTCTATAAAGTTATTTTCCTTTGATTTTACCAATTTGATTATATCGATTGTATACGAATTTAGGCAACTTGTATAGGGGGAATGAGTTCACTATGCACTGTGATGTGTAGGTATGTGGTTAAAAGCTTCATTCATAAACAAAACGTAGGTTTTAGGCTTGGTGGAACACCAACTTAGTGATGCCTTGGGTGCTGGTCTAATGGTTCATTCAGAAAGGGGGTGTTTGGATGATTGCATTAGCATTAAAGTAGCTAAGTAGGATTGTATCCTTTAGCAACTCCTAGCTCTAGAGTGGTGCCTGTAAAGAAAATGTAGCTTTTTAGGCGTGGATATCATTGAGAACATGAGTTTTTTCTATTCTTGTGATGTAGACCCACAAGAGCCTTCGTGACTCTTTTGTTGGGAATTATTTTAATAGTAGCAAGTATCGTTAGTATGTAAACCAAGTACCGTTAGTATACCAAGTACTGTTAGTATATGTGTGCAGTATATGCTAAGTACCATTAGGCTTAATGTCAAGTACTGCTAGTTAGATAAGGACAGATATATCTTTAGTAAAGATATGTTCTACTTATTATAGGAGTATATCATGTATGATATAATTATCTTAATAGAATATTCTAGGAGTTTCTTGTACTATAAAAGGAACATAGGTACGATGAGTTTATGGTACCTTAACACAACAATTAATAAGAATCGAATAGTTAGTAGAATTCTTTGTTCTTCTTTTCTTAATTAAGTTAGATTCCGCATAACTTATTTGAGTTGAGTAGGAGTATCTCATGTACTCTAGTTTGTTTGTAAGCTATTGTGCAATCCTTAACAGGATCTCGATCTATTCAAAGGGATCAATAATTGGTATCAGAGCCTGTGTGGCTATGGATCGGGGATCTAACAAGGTTTCATGGGACGAAAAACAAAGAAAAAATCTAAATATCCAATTAGGGTTTCTAGATTCGTATGTTTCTGAACAGCCTTATTAAAACGGTTATAACTCAGTCGTTAACCGTTGGATCGTCACGAAATTCGCTCTGGAGGTTCTCTATACATGTGTCAACAATCTCATCGGAGCGATGGTCGGTCTGAGCTGTCAAGAAAAAGTTACAGCATGTCAAAGTGGGCTGTAGAAAAGGTTTTTCAAGATTCTGTTTTTCATATTATTGTAAACCTAGGGTTTCTACAAACCCTAGCTCGATTATATATAAACAGAAAATATATGTTCCAAAAATTTGCTGATCTAGGGTTTCTTTCAACAAACCCTAGGTAAATCATTGAAGTTGCTTATATTCATGGTGATCCAAAGAAGGTTGCTGATGTTCATGGTTCAAATTAATAATTATAGCAGATTTTGATTCAGCATAATGTTGTGTGCTCATGGATGCAGCAGCAGGTATACCTTTAGGTTTGATACTTTATGGTTGCTACAACAGGTTGGAAAATATGATTTCGACTTAGATCTGGTAAAAGATAGCACGTGAAGTTCTTATACAGTTTGTGGTCCAAAAGCTGGTCATGAAGGCAGAATGGTACACGGTACAGAGATGTAGAAGAAAAGGATCACATGACTTTAAAGTGTATGATATCACGTGATTACTTTTCAAGGTGATGAAGGGATTAAAATGATCGGACAAGGACAAAAAGAGATGTTTGGATTTTCTGGTATGAGCAGAATATTGTATGAAGCGTACAATCATGGGATATTCACAAAACTTGGGCAGATGGTGTTGATCGTCACGTGTGAATATTCACATATATGGATATTCTTGTGCGTTGGTATTCTGGAAATCAGTTAAGTGGGTATGTTTATTATGTTGCATAATCTATTCCTGATTTTTAGATATACAATATATTCTCCCATTATATATTACACGCATATCTTCGATTTACAATCATGGGTTGGTGATTAGGCTGAATAGTTCACTTAGAAGCGCTTAAGACACAAGTACCGTCCATATTATCATGTACCGCCCAGAATTGTAATAGCTACAACAACAATTAATGACAGCTGGAGCGTCACTGATCATATTGAAGGGAAAGTATATATTTGTTTTAGCAACAGTTCTGAGACATAAAAAGGTGTCGTTGTTTGGATTGTTTGCTAAGAACCACTGGATGAAGCTTGATCGTACCGATAGTGTTATCCGACATATGGTTATAGACCGCTTGCTTTGTTCGATATTGGATGACATATGTTTTTGGTACCGCTGCGGATCTCGGACAGAACTAAAAGTACATTAGATTATTATGGATCGATTATTGGAGGTTTCAATGAATACATTTGATTATTACTTATTTGATGTTAGAGTTGATTTTTACAGGTTTATTTCTTTTCATATCTTAAAGTCGTGTTTTGAAAATGGGCATTGGATTTATAGATAACTTGCTCGTGCTTTTATGGTGTTGACGAAGACTTTCATAATCTAGGGAATGTGTTACTTTTGTTATGGTGCTTTATTCTCACATTTCATATCACTTGAAGGAGTTACATTATTGTGCTTAGTATCTCATTTTACTCAGCAAGCAAGGATTTTTGTAGGAGATTGGTTATGCTTATACTTTGAGTCTTTGTATAAGTTCGACGTCACGTAGATAGTGCAAGACATAAGATACATGCTTAGGAGATTCCACTTCTTCAACAAATGGATTATACTCATTTTTCTTCATCAGTAATCTACAGTTAGAGTCTACAGAGTTCGTGATTTAAGAGATGATGGATCTAAGTTTCATCCTTCAGGGGAAGCTTATGTAATCATCTACACGCGTCACTCAAGGGGAAGTGCTTATTAGTTTCTTATCATCACAAGAGCCCTATTTTCATGATTCCAAAAAGGGGAAGGAACTTACATGATTATTAACTTGCAGCTTATTATTGTGGTGACATGTTACAAGGAGATACAGAGTTCAAGGGAAGTTTTGACATCATCAAATAGGGGAAGATTTTTGGGAATTAAGATTTGATGAGACAAAACCAAACGTACATGGTAAGTACTGCTAGCATAATCCAAGTATCGCTAGTACAATCCATGTACTGCTAGGGTAAATCCAAGTACCTTTAGCCTATGCAAGTACGTTTAGGCTTATATAAAATATAGAGATCTTTAGAAGATTCTAGAGATATTATGAAGATATCCTCTAGAGATAAAAGATTTACTTTCTTACTCATAGTTATCTCCTTGTAAACCCTAGAACCTCTATTATATAAAGAGGGATAGGGCTATTGATTTCATCATCGAACATAGTTAGAACTCCTATGAGAGCCGTCTAGCATAGTAAACCCGCGTGTAATAGTGTAGTTTTTGTTTATATGGAATAAAGAAAACCTTGTTAGTGTAGTAATATTGGTGTTCTTATTGTTATTCTGCTGCTATTACAATATTACTATATCCCTGGATCAAAGGTCTAAACAACCTGAGTTCTAATGATCCTAGTAAGTTTGGTTCCAAATTTCATCAAGTTGAGCATGATGAAGAAGTAGCTTGGAGAATGCATGCTCAACTACATGAAGAACAAGAACAAGAAGCACTTGTAGAAGAGAAAGAACTTCTTGAAGACAAAAGACTACAACAAGAATGATATATTGAAGAATATGACGAAATCTAAGATGAGTTCAAGGCAAGTGAAATTCTAGCTGAGGCTATAATAGAAGATGAGAGAGATGCTTATGATGAAGAAGAAAAATCTTAGTTGATTGATGATTTGGTGAGAGAACAAAAAAGGTTCTTTGTAGAGAAAAGGAGAATGGAAAATATCAAACCTCCTACAACTAATCAACTCAGAACTCAGATGATTGCTTATCTGAAGAAGGAAACGAATTTCACTCATTATCAGCTAAGAAGGAAGAACTTTGATGAAATCAAGGCTCTTTATGAAAAGCACCAGAGGAGTAATGAAATTTTTTTTGCTATTAGATCTGAAGAAGATTGAAGAGGTATTGAAGAAGCTAAGAAACATATGAAACAACGGCCATTTGGAAGTACCCCCAGACTTGAAGAAAGTTCTACACCTATCAAGACAACATATGTCAGGAAGAGTAAGAAAGCAAATGAGACTTCTAAGGAAGCAGAAATACAAGTTCTGGATGAGGGAACTAATCCTCAAGGTGTTGAAGTGACTGTTAATGTACAGGCAGTACATGATCAGTCAACGGTACATGATGGACAGACAGTACATATAGAGCAAGTACTAGAGGAAGGTACTTTGCAAGAAGAAAAAGAAATACTTGAGGAAGGAACCTCAAGAGGTATCGAAAGAAAGAATTCAACCAAAAGAAAGCATCTAGCAAGAAAAAGGGTAAAGCTTATTGTTGATGAAAAAAGTGACAGTGATGAAAGCAATAAGAAGTATCTAAAAACTATTGGATTTGAAGATCAGTATGTGAATACAAAAGTGCTGGGAAAAAAGTATTCTATAGCAAGATAGACATGTACAACAAGTGAAGGACTAGAATCTCATGGCATTTTCAGAACTTATGGATCTTACAGGTTGTTTAGATTATTGGAATAAATACTTCATTTGCTTGAAATACACTATGTTCAGGATTTATATACATATGTCCAAGGAGGATGTGAAGGAAAACAAGAAGTATCTTTGTTACTTCATGAGTTAAAACTGATGTGTGAACCAGGTTCGTTTAACTTAGAAATATGGACAAAATTGGAGGATCAAGTTCCTACATATTGGCGATATTATAGGTCTTGTGGAGTACATACATTTGGTGTTGATGATGTCACTTATTACATGCTTCAAGAGAGAAGATATCCTTTTGGTAGAAGAATGCTAGAGAGAATGTTGGATCTTCAACTAGAAGTTTCTGAAGCATCCACAAGTGCTTTAGAGTCGATAAGAATGATCAAACAACAAATCAAGGATTTAGAGAGAAAGGAAGAAGCTGAAAAGGAACTTTAAGTGTTTGGCTTTCAGCCACACCTCATTAATGGTCATTAGTTCACCATGTCTAACCCACATAAGAACTGGCTAGTCCATAGGCAAACGGTTTATGGTAAAGACTTCTCAAAGCCGTTGATAGCTGGTAGTTTGCTAAAAACTACATGGTCATTAACTCACCATGCTTAATTGCAAAGAGTTGGCTAGTCCTAGGGCAAACGGTTCTAGCTAAAGACTCTATCAAATTCGTTATGTGGTTGACAGTTACCAAAAATTGTAGGGTAATCAGTACACCTTATTCTTGATAAATAAATTATTGGCTATACAAGAGCAAACAGCTAACTGGTAAAGAATAAATTAAATATATTGATAGCTGATGATTTGCTAAAAATCATGATGCCAATACAAATTGGTTTGTTGTTAGCTGTTTTATTTCAGGTGAGTAGATTCAAGCATTAGATGTTGATTCATAATGATGGTATGTTCAAGGAGATCAGATTCAAGGAGAATACAAGGGAAGTTTAGTCGTCATCAAATAGGGGATGATTGTTGGGATTACACTAAATATGTCAAAATTTTATGATCTATCATATGAAGTCAATACAATTGTTGAAAGAATGAAGAATGTTTTTAAGCCACAGAAAACCATACTTTGAAGACAAAGATGAAATTCATGAAGAAATAAAGATTCATAATACCAGAAGAAAATTTTCAGAAAGTGTTTGATTGCATTAATTTGGTACAAGTTCAAGATTACCAAGACCTACCTAGTTTCGAAGTGAAGTTTGAAGACATGTATTCTTATACATTCAACATACAGAGAAACAAGAAGACAACCATTTACATTCTTGTTTAGGGGAGGATTGTTGGGAATTATTATAATAGTACCAAGTACCGTTAGTATGTAAACCAAGTAACGTTAGTATAGCAAGTATTGATAGTATGTGCATGGTACATGTTAAGTACCGTTAGGCTTAATGTCAAGTACTGCTAGTTAGATAAGGACATATATATCTTTAGTAAAGATGTGTTCTAGTTATGATAGGAGTATATCGTGTGTGATATTCTTATCTTAATATAATATCCTAGGAGTTCCTTGTACTAAAGGAACATAGGTACGATGAGTTTATGGTACCTCAACACATAGATTAATAAGAATCAAATAGTTAGTAGAATTTTCTATTCTTCGTTGTGTAATTAAGTTAGATTCCACATAACTTATTTGAGTTGACTAGGAGTATTTCAAGTGCTCTAGTTTGTTTTCAAGCTATTGTGAAATCCTTAACAGGATCTCGATCTATTCAAAGGGATCACCATCTTTGGATGGGATCCATGGAGTCGTAGGTTGGGTGTTTGTGGGAGAGAAATGTAGCAATAAATAGGGCTTTCTTCATGGTTGCCTAGTCCTTTACTAAAGATATTTTGGTTGATGGTAAATACTAGAGGAAACACGGTGCTTGAACTGCAGTGATTTAGGACTAGACTTGTAATAGAGATGTACCCGAGAAGTATTATGATGGCAGAGTATAGTTATATAATATATTTTGTGCAAATACTACTACTAGAAAACTAGGTAACAATGACGGATTTACTGACGAACATAAATCCGTCGATAATTACTAACATAATTACCAATGGATTAATGACATATATTGTTCCTGTACAGAATACCAACTGATTTCTAATGGATTTTCGACGTATGAAATTCCAAACTAATCGGTCAACGATTAATGGCGGATCTTTGACGGACTAATGACGGATGCGAGATTCCTTCGGTATTCCGTCAAGAAAATCGATGGGATATCGACGGAAGAAGATATGTCGATAATTCTTCGTTAAATACCGATGGATTAGAAATGGATTATCAACACGCGAATATCCATTGGTAATCCGTCATTAATTACCGACGAATTACTGTACGTAAAGGTGGTTCATTACTTATCTTTCATTATCATTGACAAATTAGCGACGTAGATGCATTCAACCCTATGTTGTAGGAAACATGATGGCAAACTTTCCATATGTGAAGACCTCATGGCGTAGACATATATTTTGTCTACGACGTAGGTACTATTCTGCAAAGATGATTTGCTAGGCGACAAGATCAATACTAAAAGAGGAAAAAAGACTTACACGTAGGTTCATGTTCCTTATTCGCCGTAGATTTCAGCGTGGTCATGAATGATTTACCTTTCTGGCGACCTAAGGAGTAGTATATTGTCCCCTCTACGTCGTAGAAACTTTGTTAAAGTAGGAAAGAAACAATATGTTCCTAGCGGCGTATGGCACAATATTGCCTACGTCGTAGGGAGCCCGAACAATATAAATAGAAGGTTCTTATTCTCTCATTAGACAAACACTTCATACCTCACATTAATAACATGTTCTAGGTCGATTTTTAGGGGTTCCCAATGGTAGGTTTTGACCAGGTTCCACCAGAATAGGGATGGAATTTGTATGTTAGCATAGAGTCTCTTAATCATTCATTGTCAAACACTTTATAAGATTTTTATGATTTATAATTCAATTATGATTATTTTTATCTTATTTGTTATTGCTATGAGAGGATAAGTACCCTAGTGCTTTTCTAGTTATGATATTATTATCCTTGTTGTGATTATTCATGCGGGGAGACCCGCACATACAGTTTTTAGGAGGATCTGGTCGAAAGACCGGCCGATGCCCACCTGACTAGATGGAATGAGAAATTAATAAAGTACACAACTTATCTTCAAGATCTACCTTATTTTGATCGTCCAGAGGGAGATCGTGGGGTTACTGAATGAAGTCCTCCGTTTCTTTCTGAGGTGTTGACCAGCAGCGAGGCAGAGATGACTAAGCGACATAAAATATGGCGACAACAACAGCATGTCGTAGAAGGAGATAACAAGTGGAGCAAATAACCCACTAAGACTAACGTATCTACAACTACATCCCCGAGTTACAGTCAAACGGGGGCGTGAATGCGAGATGATAACAGAATGATCGTCCTGACAAAGGCTAGGGCTTCTTCCTTTCCACCACGTCCTTCCTTGTGTGTCGGAGATATAAAGTGAGTGCACCAGAAAAGAACGGGAAATAATTCGATCCATTCTATGTCGAAGCATTTGAAGCATAACTACACATTCTCACGATCTTTGCCGAAAGATGGGAGCATTCGGTGGAAAAGGTGAACTACACTTGCTTCTGGATACATGTTAGTTTATGTTTAATTGTTTAGGATATTCATATGCTTGCTATGCAACTCCTATGTTTTGGTAGTATTGGCTTATCACAAGATTCCCTTGGTCTATATGGTATATATAAGAACTGACCGTTGTAAACTTCGAGAAGGGATTTACAACCGATAGGCGGACAACTCTCCCAAGTGTATGGGGCTTATCGGTCACAGTCTTTTCTAAGATTTAATACTTAAAAAGTGCAAGTACCTTATGGGAAGGTTATAAAAACTTGGTCATACAGGTATTTGTGGTTCTATCATTGTCAACTTTATATGTGATGCTAGTCGCGAAAGCGATAGTATGGATTTATAAGGTACGGGGCAAGGGTTATTGACCAAATAGACTTGTTTTTTCATGGCTAGTAAACAATTAACATAAACACTATGTTATTACTAATTTATGTAGTATGCCCTTTACCTTGAGTTCATACCTGTAATTAGTAGGAGTTTAAGCCATGTTATACATACGCATACACATAGCTCTTAGATCATTAATACATAGATCATTATCACAATTGAATAATAATACACTAGTAGTTAGGCAAGTACAATTCTTCTATTGATCTCTTTTGTTATTTTACTTTCAACATTTTCTCTTCAATATTTATTTTTAGTTTTTATTATTATACTTATTTTCGTGACAATTCAAACTAAAACCAATATTACACTTAGCTATTTGACCGACCTTGGATTTACTATTCTAAAACTCCACGCAACCGAGTTCTCTGCCCGTTAGTGCATTGTAGGTAAACACGAATTTTAAAAATTTAAAACTTGATAACAATATTTTAAAAGTTTCATACATAGTGTTAATAGTTTAAGAAGTATAATAGGAATAATAGCATCAACTAAATGCTTCATCGAGTGTGACTTCCCCTTTTAAATAAATGACTATTACGAAATTGCCATATATAATACGTCGTGACGCCTATAGCAAGAATCAACCCACTATACTCTACACACCACGACCGATTTCGGGATCTTTTGCAGCGAATGCCATTCATGGACTAAATACCAATATAGTAGTTGAGCCGCTATCGACTAACTCAAGTTTAAGTTAGCAAGCTGGAAATATATACGAATCGTTTGTGAAAAGCTTAGAATCGATTCGGTAAAAAGTTTAAACGGATTGATAAAAATGAGATCGAGCTTCAATGCGATCTCATTTTGTTCAAACGAATACACTTAGGTACAAATTTGTTTGACATAAATTATACTTATTATTTTTAACTAGTTTACATAAACAAACTTATATCTAAAATAAAAAAATGAATGAAACTCATAAAAATGGATATTTTTACACCCAAAACACCTCGGTTCTTTCTCCCTCTCATTCTTCCCGCTAACAATTTTCAACAAAAAAAAAACAAACCCCAAAACTTCCCTCTTGTTTCTCTTTGGCTACCTACCACTTATCTCTCTTTATCATATCCCTTTTACAAATTATTCTCCATTCAGCTACCCACCATCTTCAACCACGCAACACCATCATACTACCATCTTCCATCAACAACCATTTTGATCTAAGGTTTTAATCTTTTCTTTTGAAATTGTTTTGGCTTTTTGATCTAAGGTTCCATCTTCATTTTTTTTAATTATATTAAATGGATATTGATTATTTGTTTTCAAAAAAGTATTTGAAATATGGACTTCGCTGCACAAGTTTTGTATACAACATTCTGAATCTTTTTCATGCAATGCTTTACAAAGTTATCATAACATTAAAACAAAATATCATTAAAAGTTATTCTAAAATCAAATGGAGATGAACTGCTTAAGTCATTATCAAACCGCGTTCTCTACTGAGTATCCTTGTGAAACCTGGTAACAGATTTAAAGTGTGGTACAGTGACCTTTTGATATGCACATCAGCAAGCAGAAAGTTGTCATCTAGCCTTCCGTATCCGCAAAATAAATGTTCCTTGTTCAAGTGATATTTCAGAGTCCTCGTTATAGACACCTGCAACTAATGCGTTGCTTTCTACCACACCTGGTTTGCAAAAATATATAATTCAGCCCTCACTTAAGAGTATTGAAGTTTTAATTTCAAGTCTAATCATCTTCGCTACATATGATTCTCATTTTCATATTTTATGATCCATATTAAACAACACAAATGGTTGAAAGTATTGTTACTAATATCACATACGACGAAACAGTTCCTAGTCCTTTTGTTCTCTTCATGAACTTATATTGCAACCATGATCTCAGATCATCTTGATCGTATCCCACAGTTAAAAACATAGCAGCAACATATTCAATTGGCTTTTTTACCACCACTGCAAATTATGTAACTCATGGTTAGTAGGGAATGTGCAAATATTGGACTTGTTTAACTTTTAACACATTTTTCTAAGTTACCATTTGATTTGTAATAAATAAAACACAAAAAATATTACAAGTTAAGTGGGTCTTTGGATATTTGTAAAAGCTTAAGGTGTTTCAGGACTGCCTGAAAAATATCTCCACAAATACAGAAAATAGAAATATGTAGAAAATAAGATATGTGCTCATAGATTCTTACCATGATCTAAATTCTTGATTCTGATAATGAGATTGCATATTTTGTTGAGTTATTCTAGTTTATATGTATAATACTTCACATATATTGTTTTCGAGGCGCATTGTCGGTCTTAAGCGAGCATCCATATCAATAGGAAACTTTAAACTAATAGTTCTGCTAGTGACTTAAGGCATTACTTATAGCTATAAAAACTGTTAACCTAAGGCATACTTCAAAGAGATACTTGAAGGCAGAAAATTTAGAGCGAGCAAAGAGAAAAGGTTCTATGGTTCCACCCAATGTGACCCAAATCAACCATAGTTCGACACGATCTTTAGACTACTTATATTCACCTATTACCCAAGTCACCAACATGAATCGAGAGGGAAAAGAAATACCTTTCGCCTCTAAGACATCTTGCTTTTCGAGCTCTTTCTTAATGCTTCTCTCATTTGCTTCAACTTGTTTTGCTATTCTGGCTTTCAAACCATTATTCTTCATATCTCCCACTCTTCTATAGCTTATCCTAAATTACTAAATACCTGCAAATATGCTAAATTTAACATCTTTTTATAGCATTTAAACCATATTTTTTTATCTCAAATCGGTCCAATGTATGAATAAAGTTTCAATTTTTTTAACTAAACTTAAAATCCATGTACATAATTTCACTAAAAAATTATCAAAAATGAGTCATTCTTATATACCTAATAATGCTTATCCTATGTCATCGTTACTTTTATCTTCTCCATCCTCTAAAACACAAAAATAAGAAAACAAAACCAACTTTGATACAACAAAACCCATATATAATATCGTGAAGTAAAATATTTATATTTCTTCAACTAACGCTAAAATTATTACACAAAGTATAGGTAATATCTAAAATCAAAACCCTAAATAAAATCATAAAAATCAATTAAGGTTAATAATTATGAATTAGAAGTTGACCCATTCAATTTCATAGTTTTCGTTCGCAACCCCAACGACCGATCATCAAAATTGGTTAACAAATATTGGATTCCCATGTATCCCTCAATAATCAGTATACTTGTTTAGTTGGAATTGGTAATCAGAAAATTAGGGCAAAGTAATTGGAGTTTATTGGTGACCGGATCTATTTGTGGCGGTGGTTGTGATCCAACCTGCTATGGTTTACGTGTGTGTTTTAGGCGAGTATTTTATGTGGTGGATAGGTGGAGTTATATGTGGCTGAAACATATAGAGGAAGCAATAAAAAATTTCAGAGAAACAATATAAAAATCAACCACTGTTCATAACACACTTACAGTGTGTATGGTAAACAGTAATATGTTATAATATATGTTAAACATCATTTTACCTTTTTATCTCTTGTATGGTGTAATTAGCCTAAGTTTGCTTAGTTAAAATTGTTTCGAATATGATTAGATTTAAGATGATGGGGCTTAGTTTGGTACTTAAAGTGGGGTTGTATGAAGTTAATTAGATTTAGGGTATTTAAATTGGTACATTTTAATTTTGTATTTTTAGTTTTTTTCTTCATATTTATTTTACAAAGGTAAGTTTTCTCGTTGGTTTTTTATTTCTGTTACATTTGTTTTGTTTACTTACCACCTTAAATAGAACCGCATATTGTTTTTGCTAACTCTAACTATTAAGAATATGATTAAGGTTAGGATGATTGTATTCTTATGGTTACTCACTCCTATGCTAGTTTGCTACTAAAGTTTCTACTTTCCAACTTTACAAGTCCTAAGAACGTTTCCAAGATATTTTACTAAAAATGTTTCCATACTACTCTTACTTGTTTGTGTAGTTTGTTACTTTTCTATACTACTTTGTTACTTTTCACTACCATTATTTAGATTGCTAACTATCTATTTAGATTGCTAACTAGTAATTCAAAAAAAAATTACAAGTGGAGGTAGCATTACTTCAGTTGTTTCAGCACGTCCGGGTGATGTTAGTGAGGTTGTAGCGAACGACATCACCCTTGATTCAAACATACACTCCTTAGTTAGTCCCTCATGTTTTTTATGTTTAGCCTCATGTTGTTGATGTTGAGCCACATGTTGTTACCGATGAAGTTGAGACGAACACCTCACAGACATGACGTGGCCCACACACTATTGAGACTCGTATCTGTCACAACAGAAAGATAGTTGGACTATTGAAAATGAGTATGTTTTCACACTTAAACAATAAAATATGTGTTTTATTAATTCAAAGTGCGATTTAAGGACTTCACTAACCACATAAGAAACTTACAAAAGAAGTTGATAAAGCATGGGCCAGACAAGTCTCTTCATTCGGTTAGTGTCGGGTATGCCTTTAACACCATCTATTTAAGGGTCTCATCATGAGGGTTCAACATCTATGGTTTGTTAATATTAGCCTTTTTTATTAGTTATATATAAAGTAAGTGCTGACTACAATAAGTTGTTTTTAGGTTGAAACTGATTGCATATGTTAGTATATAAAAAATGGGCTGGATTGGGTTAAAATAAGAGTTTTTAGGTTGAAACTGATCATATATGTTAGAATTAGGCCTGAGCATGGTAGACCTCAAATCTGACGTGACCCGACACAAACCCGACTAGACTGAGTTACCATCGATTAGGTCGTAGTTTTTAGGATAATATAGGTTTTGTTGGTATCTAGTTGTTGTAGTTGTTGCAACCTAGTGTTAAACTCATTTTGCCTACTTGTTCATCTCACATGACACCTTTTATTTATAGTTATTTAGTATTGTATATGTATGTTATAATATATCTATATTTATATTCTAGGTAATATGATTAGAAGAAAAGTCGGAGCATCAAAGAGAAGATGGAGTTCGACGTGAAATCCCTTTAAAGAAAGAATTTAAAGACCAGTAGGAAGATGATCATTGTAAATGGCAAGCCAAGCTTAAGGAGTTCGAAAATCACCACACCCCTCCCACCTAACTAATATATAGTTGAATGTAGTATCTTTTGTTATTTGTAGTCAGATGTTCAGTATTATCAACATTTTGTTAGTTGATGTTGTAGCTCGAAAGTTATATCCGTTATGTTGAATTACGGATTTTAAAACATGATTTTAATGCATTTTAGTTTTGGATATTAATTTGTTTATATTTAGCTTTTAATTTGAACGCTAAATTCTAATATGGGCTTGATGTTATTAAATAAAACCGTCGCTAACAAAAATTGGCGATGTAAGCCTTTGGCGTTTACTAACAGTTATCTGTTGGTAGAATTTGTGGGGAGAATTCGGTTGGTAATCCGTTAATTATGTACTTTGGCAAGTTTTGTGGATAGACTGCGGGCAATTAATGACTAGTTACTGACGGAAAATTCTGTTAATGATTTTTGAAGTCCGTTGGTAAAAGTCGTTAGTAAAATTACCGACAACGATATTACCGACAGAAAGTTCCAGTCGGCGATCCGTTAGTAATAACTGTTACTGAATCATACATGACCGGATTTGACCGTTAGTGTTGCCCATTTTTTTAGTAGTGTACTATAGAGTGTAATGATGATGAGATTGAGTTTGTGACAAGTATGATTTTTTGAATGGTGCTTCTAAGAATGCTTTCTTTATTAGACATTTGATATTGGGGCTTTAGATCATAAAAACTATAAATATATGATTAATGTTAAGGAAGATTATTATTTATTCACTAAGAAGAATACTTAGTTTTATAGTTCTCCAATAATACACACAAAATATATTGAGGTTGATTGTCACTATGTGAAAGATCAAGTCAAAGATGGTTATGTCAAGCATACTTACTTACACACTTCACAACAACTAGCTTATGTCTTAACAAACATTCTTAATCATATTCACATTTAATAAAATTTTATTCATATTTCATTAATAAAAACCATAGTACGTTAGAAAAGATCATACATTACAAAACATGTGATAAACACACCCAAACAAACAAACATAATTTAATCACAAAGATGTGCAAGCATTATAGTCATGAATACAGTGTTGGTTGTTACGGCGCGATGGACTGCTAAAACCATCTCATCCAACCTCCCTAGCATTTCCACATTATGCTCACGAGTGTTCATCAACTCCATGACACCTTCAACAACAACAATACAATCCGTCAGGATCCCTACCTCATTAATCAATACGTTCCTTTGATTCATCTGCTGCTCTAGTTCGTCAATTAGGACCTAAAGGTCTCGTGTATATGCCAGATTGGCATCCTTTTCCCTACCAAAATGAGACAACAACTATCTCTCCATACGATAGGAGTTTATAGGAGTTTGCATCTCTTACCAATCTATCACACAAAACTAACCGCCTAGAATCACTATATTGGTTTGCCATGGAACTATTAACTACTTTACGACTCATATAGGTTGAGAAACTAAGTTGGTTTGCAATTATGATATACATATGAGTTCAAGTGACTACAAGGTTCGTGAAATGTCCTAAATGTGATGAACAAGTTTGCAATCGCGTGCAATTTTGATCCCTGAGACGAAGTGTCAGACAAAGTTGGGGAGTTAGTCTTGTGCTCTAATGGTGGGAAACTCGTTTCAGGGACATGTTTCGCACGAAAGGAAATATGGAGATGGGTTGTCGTGATTAGGAGGAGATGAAATAGCAAAATCGCCCTCATGTGCCATGATAACGGGGCAGAACCATGAAAGATTAAGTTTTAGCGTTTCAAAGGTTTTTCGCATAAAAAATGAGAAGTTCGCGGATGCTTTTGCACTTGCTTTTATCTCAAGAGGTTTTTTTTTCACATTTTTGCAATATTCAAAGGAAAAAATTTACAAATTACTCATTAGTATACATGATTTTAAAATCTGAAATGAAGGTTTGTGGTAGTTATTTTGAGTGAAAAGTGAAAATTATAACTTTAACGATGCAATTATATATACAGTATATAGATAGCGAAGTGGATAACATCTATGTTATGTATATATGAAAACGATATTGACTTAATGAATTTGATGTGGCCACAAAGCATAGTTTTAGTGCCAGTATAGTTGGACGGTGAAAGTTGTATCCAATAAAAATAAGTGTCGATTTATGGTCAAACCTAAAGGTCTACATACTTTTGCTATGTTTACAGTATTATGAAATTTGTAAAAGAAAAAATTGTTGATTTGGTGTTTTGGTAACTTTTGTTGATTAATTTAATTTGGGATGCGCATAGTTTTGTAAATATTGTTTTAGGGTTTGGATTGGCCATGACTCACAACAACTAGGATACCCAAGCCAATTGTCCGACAAGAATCACATATTAACCAAAGAAAATTCATTCTCACTCATTCAAAATGATCATTTTTATTGGTTGAAATTTAAAATGAACATCAATTTTAACACAACAAATATAGCAAATGGACTTATATTTAAGCACGAATGGAGTAACATCTTCTTTGATGTCGATCTTCATTTTTTCGGACCTTGTCTTCAACCTCTTTATAGGTGGCTCGGTGGATATTCTTCACTTGATTTTGTATTCTCTAAAGTCTAGACTCGGATTATTGATACGCTGAATAGTAGAAGAAATTCTACTCTTTCGGAATTACATGTGAAAAGTAATACGACACAACACGTCTTCTTAACTATTGTACAAATCAAGTATCGGCTAACATGTCATGTGAACAGATTAAATAGGCGTCCAATATTATATGAATCAACCAAACAATCTCGGTTAATTAAGGCCCGTGCTACACTATTTTGATCCAATACATGGCTGCGTACGGGTGAACCCGACCATGATAATCAAAACCCAAAATTCCTTTGAGCTCTTTGTTCTTAACACTAATTCAGAATCCATATTTATAAAGCTGAATCTTTCTATAGCTACTTGGCATATTTCTAACTGTGAGCGTGGCCTGTTCTTCACCGGATCAATGAAACTCATTGTAATTAAGATTCATACTTTTAACAATGTATAAATAGGGTTTATAAATACTAGTACTAAAATAAGTATAACTATTCGTTTAGAATAAAAGAAATTAGATAGAATGTAAGTAAAAGTGTCATTTGAACCCTAGTATCACCCCATATAGAAAAAGTAAACTAGTGGCCATGATTCATTAACCACCATCTCTTATTGTTGAAAAATAATGCAACTTCTACTCGCAATAACTCTAAGTCTTTTCATAGGAAAAAAAAAGTAACATTATGTGTGTTGTTCTGAAATTGACCCTTATAAGAAATCTTTTGCCTTTTTAGGAGATCTTTGAAGTTAATCTGACTCTTGGAAGCCAAAAAAGGGGGTTAACAAATTGGCTTTTGGAATTATAAGAAGCATTACATGCGGTTGTAGACAATATACACAAGTGAAAGCTCGGGTAAGATAGATAGATGGCTAGAGAACGGTGGATTGCCGCAATGGATGAAAATCATGATATCACGGCGATATTTACTTTTTGGGCAAGTGTCATGATATTTGCACTTGCGGTGTTTGGAGTCATAGTATTTTCATGTGCTGAAGGAGCTAAACCAAAAGACAAGTCCGGCGTTGCAGATGACACCATGACTTATGGTGGTAGTGCATGTGCCGCCGGTTGTGGTGGAGCATGTGGTGCCTAATTGAAAGTGCCGTTTATCGTTCATTTACCAATGCCAACAATTGAACAAAAAAACAAGGTCTAAACGTTTGTTTTTAAACAACACTAGTCATTTTTTTCCTTTTTCTGTTTAGAGATTTTTGTTTGCAATTGGAAATTACTAAATCCAGACAACAGTAAATCTCCAATTAGAGTACGGATATTTGTTTTCTGTATCTAGAAAAGACCTGGTTAGCTGTATATTGACAAATTCTATGGTCCTTTTATAGTTTTACTGATGTATTTTTATGTCGAGAAATGCTAATTAATTACTCAAATAAAACTTCAAAAAAAATTCTCACAAATACATGCGTGATAAGTGAAGTGCACAAATCACATTGTATTATGTATTCTCTTTCTCCTTAACTATAGTCATTGCAACTTCACATAACATCTCAATTAGTTCGTGGTTAAACATGTTGATAGCTTTCACCTTATCATCCGGATACATCTCATGTCTTTTGCATGCATTTGAGAAGAATTTTCTGTTGATCCTATCAAATACTTGTCTTCTGAGTAGAGTCAAAAAGTTGTAATGAAAACCTCACTTATTGTATGTGTAAAATCATTTTTGTATATGTGGTGATGTGCACAAGGTTAAAAAATATTTAGGTTACAAAATAAGAAAAATTTGTCAAGATTGAGTAAATCGTAAGACCGTACGGTCTTCCATGCTTACTAGTTAAATCATGTAATATTGTTATAGGTTCGTATGTAAGGTAGCATCATCAGTAAGATCGTGGGATCCAATGTAACATCGTAAGATCGCTAGACTATCCAAGTTTACCTAAACGTTTTTTTTTTCTATCTTTTAGTCATGCCATTTCTTGCTTAAGTAACTGAGATCTTCCTATTAACTTATACATATGTTGCCCCAAATAATATTTTCGATCAATAATATAATGTAGAAGAGTCTTCTCTTCTTATCACTTGAATCAAAGTTCTTGTTACATTATAGGGATCAGAGATGATTTGCACGTTTTCTCAAATTGATTCGCACACTCAAAATTAATATATTTTGACTCTCGACTCATATATCATTTGGTCCTCGTAGTTTCGTCTTGTTTTCACTTTTGATTCAAAAACCCAAATAGTTTCGATTTAAGCAAAAAGTAAACCATTTCTCCACTTTTGGTCTAATTTTCGTTGACCGTTACTTTGACCAATTAAAAAATGTATAATAACTAAAATACCCTATTTTATACTGAAATGACTCAAATACCGTCTTTTTATTATATTATTATTATTATTATTTTATTACTTATTATTATTATTATTTTATTACTCATTATAAACATCACTTTATTAAAATAATAAAATTTACAATAAATTAGTGGAAACCAAGATTATTATTATTATTATTATAATTTATTTATTTATTTTTTTATTATAACCATCATTTTATTAGAATCAAAAAGGGATTCTAAACACAAGATGTGCTCCCACTCATTTCTGAATGCAAAAACTAACTTTAATAAAGATAAAAGCACCACTCTTAGCGTTATTTGAGTGGCTAATGGAAATAGACTTGATACGTGAAAATGTGCTCAAAGCTTCCGTATCGAATTCACCGAATGTAGTAAAAGAAAATGGTATGAACATGTATCCGTTGTTCTCACATATAGATACATAATTCTTTTTTTTCTTCTCCACGACATTGTGCAAGGCTACCCCTTGAACCCAGGATGTCACCCCCATACCATCAAAGGGAGAGATGTCGGTCACATATAAGCATCCATCTTTACCTTGAAGCTAATTGAAGAGATCAGCTAGTCGTAGATCTTTCCCATCCTCCGAGAGAAACCCCATTGGAGCCTCCTTACACACCATGATTCCAACCTTGGAACATATATCAACAAGAATATCACGCACCAGATTGTGCCTAAACTTAACTCCCACTTCACTTGAACAATGGACCGTATGATAATCCCATTGGTCCATTTGATGCGCATTACAAATCGGGCATAAGCTATCTTCAGAGAACATAGGTATTGCAATCCTATAGCACAACACAAAACAGAATTGACGGTGATTCATCTTTTGCCCCAAACCATCAAGAGGGATGGTGAAAAGAAAATCATGTGCATGCGGGGAACGGATACAACTAAGAATAACTACATGTCATTGAGTGAGCGAGTACTTAAAAACATAAGTGTTTCTCAATGTGACCAAAGTAACATTTTGCCAAGGTTTTCATCATATGCGGGGTAGAAGTGTCATTGGTGACATAGAGCACATCAACGTCGCATGTAATGTTGAAAGCCTCAAGAACATGCTGAAAAGAAGACCCATGGGAGTCAATACCAGTCTTCATTGGTATATTGGTGTGAGACCCCCAGAATCTGACATGGAACAGTTAAGCAAAGTGGGGATCACACGTCAAGGTACAGGTAACAATGAGTTATAAATGACACGAAAAATGACGTAATATAAGACATATATATATTACATCACATTATATCAGAGTTTAGAAACATCGGTCCCACAAGTTTTAAAACATAATAAAGTACCTTAACATCATAGTTGAAAGTTTTAAGATAACAAAAGATCAGCGGAAGACTTTAACAACGTCATTTATAACAAAAGCATAACATATCACAACACAGATCTTTCCAAGCTGCCAACATCCTGCGGTACCTCGTCCAAGCACATTAAGCAGTATTACCTGAGATTAAAACATGTAAACCCGTCAACAAAAAGTTGAGTGATATTCATAGGTTTAGAAAGCTAAGTTATGGAACACAATAGAATTTGTAAATCACGTAATGGGGGGATAACTATGTACATCGTCCATAGTCATGATGAATATTATTGTTGTTTAGTCTCATGAACCGAAGCTTAACTCGAAGTAAGTTCCTCTAGGGAGTATTCAGCCTAAATACTCAAGTATAAACAAATGTAAGTGCGTCAAAGTAAACGGGATGGGGATTGTCAATCCTGATGGATCCACCCACAACATTCGCGCTTAGCGCAAAGCATACGGGACAATTAACGATTCATGATAAATAGAGGAAACTCAAGGCTAACGTCTAAATACAATAATATTATTAAATTCATCTGGCAGAATACAATTCTGGATAGCATACAATTTAAAAGATTGTGTTCCATCATGTTAATCTCATCCCGTGTTTTAAAACAATAAACAAGTAGCTAGAGGGCTATGAACTCACCTTAGCTATAAGGTGGAATCAACACGAAACTGGAGGGATCAGTAGTAACAACAGAAAGTCAAGCAACGTTAAGTCATCCGAGACCTACGATAACGGGACGCGAAAGTTTAGAAGACACGAAATAAATGTTTATAAAAACACTTGAAATAAATGAGTACATAACCAAATTATGACACATAAGAAAAGCCATGCAAGGGGTACTTCTAGACTCCATCTAAAAGTATACTTTTATTAGATAATGTTTTCGATAAAAATTGCCGGCACATACCAAATATACGGGCTGATTTACCTCGCTTAGACATGTCAAATGTTTATGGTACTAACTGAGAAGCTCACTTAACATCAATAGAAAGACATATAAAAAGATCGTCGAAAGTTTTTACTTCTAAGACTCACTGCCCGACACATCTTCGGGTTACAAAATCCGGACAGATTTACGTCTTTTACTCGTAAAACCATTTTGACCTTTTTAAACAATACCATTTATAAACCCGACACTTGAGTTTGGTAATAGACTCACAACCCTAAGTTTATAGTCCAAAAACAGCCTTTGACAATTTTTAAAACTCAACTTATAGTCCCCGAGATTCGATCCAAATATCGACAACAAATTTTAGAGTGTGTCGATACTCGTCTCCCGGTACACGAATAATCAAACTAACGCCATTTCTAACTCGTTTGGAGTTGGAAGCTCTAATTTATATCAAATCGAAGCTAAGAAAAATATCTACAGCCCTATCTTATTAGTTTAATAATAAAACAAGTTTAAGATACCCAAAACCTTCCTCAACTTTCTGCCTAAATTTGGCACTTTGAAAATCATAACAAATGATGTTTACAACAAAATCTAATCATTTTTCCACCCATAAAATCATCCTAATATCATCCTTAAGCATCCTAAACCCTTGCATGCAAAAAAAATCAAAAGATCAAAATCAAAACTTTAGACTTTTAAACATCAAAACCATAGAATTTAACTATGGTCATGCTAAAAACAATGATCAAACACATATTCAACCATGAAATCATCAAAACTTCAAAAGTTGATGCATGTGTACAAATTTGTACCAAAAGATGCACCTTTCAAAATTAGGAAGTGGACTTTAATTAGTTTTGAATGAATCAAATTAATTTTTGATGATCTAAGGTGATTTTGGGGGTGTTGGTGGTTGGTAGAAACAAGGGAAAGGAAGGGTGGTGTGATTTTTTTATTTGTTTAATATGTGTTAGTGGAAGTGAAATGATTGTTTTATATATGGTTAGTTAAGTGGAGGACTAAACATGTCACTTTTGAAACTTTAGGACCACAAAATAAATACTTTGTTAAAAGTGAGAAATGACTATTAGTCAAATTTACAAATATTTACGGGGCTCGGGTTTCGTAAAAATACTTCTCAAAAGTTAAAACACACCCACAATAAGATAATATTGACTCCCGACTCGACTTAACACGTCATTAAAAGAAAACATCGAAAACATCGAACATTGAAACAATCGACAGTAAAATATGAAATACAAGAATTTATCACTGCGCCCATTATCGGTCTAGACTTAATGCAATGTAAAGATCAATATCTTTAGGTCGAAATATTTAGCCCTCGGTTCTCGTTCCGTTGATTCAAGTAAACGTTTTTAAAAATGCACACGGGTGATTTTAAATCAAAATATTTGATTTAAATAAATATGGAATTATAAAATAAAAATAATTTTATATATTCGAATAAGTACCAACAATGATTAAAATAATGAATACGAGTAAAATAATTACTAGGAAAATACGAGATCTCACAGTCTTCCCCCCTAAGGGAACTCTGGTCCCTCAGAGTTTAACTGGAGATGGAAGAATAAGACGATAACAGATGGGGATACTTAGTCTTGAACTGGTCTTCACTTTCCCAAGTGAACTCAGCACCCCGACGTGAATTACAACGAACTTTAACGATAGGAATCCAACTACGTTTCAGCTTCTTGACTTGGCGATCCATGATCTCTATTGGTTCTTCAATGAAGTACATTTTCTCGTCCACCCTTATTTCTTCCAACGGTATCTGAACATCTCATTCGGCTAGACATTTCTTAAGATTGGAAACATGAAATACATCGTGAACACAACTTAACTCTTGGGGTAACTTCAGTGGATAGGCTACCGAACGAATACGCTCGACGATATCGAATGGTCCTACAAAACATGGCACAAGTTTTCCTCTTTTACCAAACCTCACAATACCCTTCCATGGAGATACTCGTAACAGCACACGGTCTCCGGCTTGAAACTCAAGAGGTCTGCATCTTTTGTCTGCGTAACTCTTCTGGCGACTTCTAGCAGTTTTTAGTCTTTCCCTAATCTATACAATCTTGTATGTAGTTTATAGAACTAATTCAGGCCCTATCAGTTGACTTTCACATACTTCGTTCCATATCACTGGCGATCTGCACTTACGTCCGTATAAAGCTTCGAATGGTGAACACTTGACACTTTTATGATAACTGTTATTATAGGAGAATTCAACCAAAGGTATATGAGTGTCCCAACTACCACCGAAATACATAACACATGCTCGCAGCATGTCTTCCAAAGTTTGGATAGTTCGTTCACTTTGTCCATCCGTCTCTGGGTGATATGCTGTACTCATTAATACTTGTGTACCCAACGCCTTTTGAAGTGCTTTCCAGAAATGAGACGCAAAACGACTATTCCTATCAGAAATAATCGATATTGGCACTCCGTGCTTTGCAACAATCTCATTGATGTAGATTCGGGCCAATATATCAGTTTTATAATCCTCACGAATAGGAAGAAAGTGAGCAGATTTGGTTAATCTTTCAACAATTACCTAAATTTCATCAAAACCACGACTGCTTCTAGGAAGCTTAGTGACTAAGTCCATTGTAATCTTTTTTCATTTCCATTCTGGGACTTCTGGTTGTTGTAAAAGACCTGAGGGTTTCTGATGTACTGCTTTAATCTTTAAACAAGTCAGACACTTGTTAACGTATTCTGCTATGTCCTTTTTCATACCTGGCCACCAATAAATATCCCTTAAATCGTAGTACATCTTATCTGCACCAGGGTGAATCGAATATCTTGAAGCATGAGCTTCGTCCATTATTACCTTTCTTAATCCTCCAACTAATGGAATCCATAATCGTCCAACAAAGTAAATTGTTCCATCTTCTTTCCTTTCAAACTGAGCATCTAATCCTCGCAGCAATTCTGCTGGAGCCTTAAAGTCCTTTGCAGCTTCTTTATGTGCTTCTAAAATCTTAGCCTTGAGGCTAGATTGAATGGTTATGCTCATAGCACGCACTCTCCTAGGTTTAAGTCTTTCCTTTCGACTTAGGGCATCAACTACAACATTAGCCTTTCCTGGGTGATACTTAATTTCACATTCATAGTTGCTAAGAAGTTCTAACCAACGTCTTTGTCGCATGTTCATGTCCTTTTGGTTAAAGATATACTGGAGACTCTTATGATCAGTGTATATCACACTTTCGTCCCATAAAGATAATATCTCCATATTTTCAAGGCGAATACTATTGCACCTAACTCCAAATCATGAGTAGTATAGTTCTGCTCATGGATTTTAAGTTGTCTGGAGGCATAAGCAATCACTTTTCCTCGCTGCATTAAGACACACCCGAAACCTTGGTGGGATGCATCACAATAAACAACAAAATCATCCGGTCCGTCAGGAAGTGTTAACACTGGAGCATTACACAATTTCTCCTTTAATAAGCAAAAGGCTTGCTCTTGCTCTTCATTCCAAATGTATTCCTTGTTCTTTTGTGTAAGCAGGGTTAAAGGCTTAGCAATCTTAGAGAAGTTTTCGATGAATCTATGATAATATCCGGCTAATCCGAGAAATGAACGGACCTCAGTAGACGACTTAGGAGATTTCCAATTCTTAACTGCTTCAACTTTACTAGGATCCACGTGTATACCATCCTGATTTACCACGTGTCCTAAAAACTGAACCTCTTTCAACCAAAATTCACACTTAGAGAATTTGGCATATAACTTTTCTTTCTCCAGAAGACTTAAGATGGTTCTAAGATGATTTTCATGATCTTTTTCTGATTTCGAGTAAATGAGTATGTCGTCAATAAAGACTATGACAAATTATCAAGGTAGGGTTTGCAAACACGGTTCATTAGATCCATAAAAACGGCAGGAGCATTGGTAAGACCGAATGGCATAACGGTAAATTCAAAGTGTCCATAACGAGTTCTGAATGCGGTTTTGGAGATGTCATTTTCATGCACTCTTAACTGATGATAACCTGAACGAAGATCTATCTTGGAAAAGCAGCACGCACCTTGCAATTGGTTAAATAAGTCGTCTATACGAGGGAGAGGGTAACGATTCTTGATTCTCAGCTTATTCAATTCCCTGTAATCAATACACATTCTCATTGCACCATCCTTTTTCTTAACAAAGAGCACAGGCGCTCCCCACGGCGAATGACTCGGTCTAATGAAACCTTTCTCTTGTAATTCCTTAAGCTGATTCGATAATTCATTCATCTCAGAAGGGGCAAGACGATAAGGCGATTTGGCAACAAGCAGTGCACCCGAAATAAGATCGATACGGAATTCAACTTCACGCACAGGAGGTAATCCCGGTAAGTCGTCTGGGAAAACTCTAGGAAATTCACAAACGATACGAATGTCATCAAGCTTTTTCTGATCAGCCTTGATAGGAAGAAGAGAATTCGGATTGTCATCCGGCTTCTCACCACGAAGTTCTAAGATTTTACCCGAAGAAAGAGGAATACGCAAGATTCGCTCAGAACAAACAATGACAGCACGATGAGACGCTAACCAATCCATACCAACAATAACATCAAAACTGCCGAGACGCGTCGGTAAAAGGTCGATTAAAAACAAATGACCAAGCAAATCAAGGGTACAACCACGCAAGACTGTATTGGTACTAACAATCTTACCGTCTGCTAATTCTACTTCATAAATAGTGTCTAAAGTAGAAGGAGTAATATCAATGAAAGGAGTGAAAGCAGAAGACACGAAACTCTTCTCAGCACCGGAATCGAATAAAACACTAACATAATGATCGTTAAGAATATACGTACCCGCGACCACCTGAGGATTCTACTGAGCGTTATTTCCCACATGATACACTCTGCCTCGAGCTCCATTGTTCTGCGAATCCTTAGCCTTTGGACACCTATTCTGGAAATGACCTTTTTCACCATAGTTGTAGCACGCATTGGAGTATCCATCCCTATGGCCAACCCTTTTACATATTTCACACTTAGGAGGACACACACCAACATGATGCCAGCTACACTGATCACACTTAGGCAGATTCCCAGTATAATCTCGTTTGCCAGCAGGAGTAGCCGGAGTAATAGGAGCAGCAAGAATAACAGGAGTAGCAGGAACAACAGGAATAACAGGAGCGGCAGGAGCGGCTGCGTACATGGTTGCTGTCTCTTGTCTCTTGTTGGCTTGTCGGTTATTGTTTCTGTTGGAGTTTCTATTGTTGCTTCGGTTTTTGTTACGGTTATTGCCCTGATTGTTCCCTTGATTGTTTCCTTGATTGTTTCCTTTATTCTCTTCCCACTTTCGTTTGTTGTCAGCATTTAACTTAGCAGCTTTACCTTCCACAGACTGCTCGACCAATTCACGAGCCATGTTTACTACTTCATGTAGGGAAGAGGGTTTTGATGAAGTAATGTGTCCTTTAATCCTTTTAGGAAAGCCCTTGACATACCTCTTTATTTTCTTCTTCTCATCTGGAACCAGTTCAGGATACATTAAGGCCAACTCATGAAACCTATTAGTGTAGGCTTCAATATCATCATTCTTCATTTGTAAGTTCCATAGCTCGTGTTCCATCTGAGATATCTCAATCTCAGGGCAGTACTCAGTAGTCATCATTGTTTTGAACTTGCTCCAAGGGATTTGGTTTGCATTATCAAGACCTAAGGTTTTAATATTTCCATTCCACCAGGTAAGTGCTATACCTTCCAAAGTACTAGCAGCATAAATTACCTTATCCTCTTCAGCACACTTGCAAGTTCCAAATACTTGCTCCATCTTTTCAAACCATCGTGTCAAACCAACGACACCTTCGGTCCCTTTGAAGGAGTGGGGTTTTCCAGACATGAAGGTCTTGTGTGAACATCCTTTTGTGCTTGAAGAACCTTCAGCTTTAGTTTGACTCTCTCGGCTCTTTTCGTAATCAACAACAGCTTTCTTTACCCTTTTTGCAATAACTCTCCCCATAGTAACCTGGTGGGATCTCCTGGGTCCATCAGCTCTACGAATTCTGGTAGACGGCATGTTTCTGTCAACTACACAATACAAAATTCAGTGTGAACTTGTATAAGTATGCTATTTCAAGATTCATGAAATGGAGAAAATAGAATAAGAAAAGATTTTAGATATGCATAACTAATTGTCAACAAGGAATGCAACACTAAGGAGTGGAATATATACATATATATATATATATATATATATATATATATATATATATATATATATATATATATATATATATATATATATATATATATATATATATATATATTAAGCAAGAGGGGTTTGGAAGGAGGTAATACGTATCACAATGAAACCAATGTAATATTTCAAATGAAATCAAGGTATAAAACATTTAACAATAATTAAGGTAAACAATAAGGATTAGAGAGTTACCCGCGCAGATATTGAACAACATTGGCAGATTCTGTGTTTGACACTTGTTAAGCATGAAATATCTTGATATTTAGTTATAGACCAAGTTTTGAAAATGACTCAGTTCTCTATAACCATCGCTCTGATACCAATCAGTGAGACCCTCAAAATCTGACATGGAACAGTTAAGCAACGAGGGGATCACACGTCAAGGTACAGGTAACAACAAGTTATAAATGACACGAAATATGACGTAATAGATGACATATATATTACATCACATTATATCAGAGTTTCAAAACATCGGTCCCACAAGTTTTAAAACATAATAAAGTACCTTAACATCATAGTTTAAAGTTTTAAGATAACAAAAGATCAGCGAAAGACTTTAACAACGTCATTTATAACAAAAGCATAACATATCACAACACAGATCTTTCCAAGCTGCCAACATCCTGCGGTACCTCGTCCAAGCACATTAAGCAGTATTATCTGAGACTAAAACATGTAAACCAGTCAACAAAAAGTTGAGTGATATTCATAGGTTTAGAAAGCTAAGTTATGGAACACAACAGAATTTGTAAATCACGTAATGGGGGGATAACTATGTACATCGTCCATAGTCACGATGAATATTATTGCTATTTAGTCTCATGAACCGAAGCTTAACTCGAAGTAAGTTCCTCTAGGGAGTATTCAGCCTAAATACTCAAGTATAAACAAATGTAAGTGCGTCAAAGTAAACGGGACGGGGATTGTCAATCCCGATGGATCCACCCGCAACATTCGCGCTTAGCGCAAAGCATACGGGACAATTAACGATTCATGATAAATAGAGGAAACTCAAGGCTAACATCTAAATGCAATAATATCATTAAATTCATCTCGCAGAATATAATTCTGGATATCATACAATTTAAAAGATTGTGTTCCATCATGTTAATCTCACCCCGTGTTTTAAAACAATAAACAAGTAGCTAGAGGGGCTATGAACTCACCTTAGCTATAAGGTGGAATCAACATGAAACTGGAGGGCTCAGTAGTAACAACGGAAAGTCAAGCAACGTTAAGTCATCCGAGACCTACGATAACGGGACGTGAAAGTTTAGAAGACACGAAATAAATGTTTATAAAAACACTTGAAATAAATGAGTACATAACCAAATTATGACACATAAGAAAAGCCATGCAAGGGGTACTTCTAGACTCCATCTAAAAGTATACTTTTATTAGATAATGTTTTCGATAAAAACTGCCGGCACATACCAAATGTACGGGCTGATTTACCTCGCTTACACACGTCAAATGTTTATGGTACTAACTGAGAAGCTCACTTAACATCAATAGAAAGACATATAAAAATCTCGTCAAAAGTTTTTACTTCTAAGACTCACTGCCCGACACATCTTCGGGTTACAAAATCCGGACAGATTTACGTCTTTGACTCGTAAAACCATTTTGACCTTTCTAAACAATACCATTTATAAACCCGACACTTGAGTTTGATAATAGACTCACAACCCTAAGTTTATAGTCCAAAAACAGCCTTTGACAATTTTTAAAACTCAAGTTATAGTCCCCGAGATTCGATCCAAATATCGACAACAAATTTTAGATTGTGTCGATACTCGTCTCCCGGTACACGAATAATCAAACTAACGTCATTTCCAACTCGTTTTGAGTTGGAAGCTCTAATTTATATCAAATCGAAGATAAGAAAAATATCTACAGTCCTATCTTATTAGTTTAATAATAAAACAAGTTTAAGATACCCAAAACCTTCCTCAACCTTCTGCCTAAAATTGGCACTTTGAAAATCATAACAAATGATGTTTACAACAAAATCAAATCATTTTCCCATCCATAAAATCATCCTAATATCATCTTAAACATCCTAAACCCTTGCATGCAACAAAATCAAAAGATCAAAATCAAAACTTTAGGCTTTTAAACATCAAAACCATAGAATTTAACCATGATCATGCTAAAAACAATGATCAAACACATATTCAATCATGAAATCATCAAAACTTCAAAAGTTGATGCATGTGTACAAATTTTGTACCAAAATATGCACCTTTCAAAATTAGGAAGTGGACTTTAATTAGTTTTGAATGAATCAAATTAATTTTTGATGATCCAAGGTGATTTTGGGGGTGTTGGTGGACGGTAGAAACAAGGGGAAGGAAGGGTGGTGCGATTTTTTTATTTGTTTAATATGTGTTAGTGGAAGTGAAATGATTGTTTTATATATGGTTAGTTAAGTGGAGGACTAAACATGTCACTTTTAAAACTTTAGGACCACAAAATAAATACTTTGTTAAAAGTGGGAAATGACTATTAGTCAAATTTACAAATATCGGGGCTCAGGTTTCGTAAAAATACTTCTCAAAAGTTAAAACGCACCCAAAATAAGATAATATTGACTCTCAACTCGACTTAACACGTCATTAAAAGAAAACATCGAAAACATCGAACATTGAAATAATCGACAGTAAACATATGAAATACAAGAATTTATAACTGTGCCCGTTATCGGTCTAGACTTAATGCAATGTAAAGATCAATATCTTTAGGTCGAAATATTTAGCCCTCGGTTCTCGTTCCGTTGATTCAAGTAAACGTTTGTAAAAATGCACACGGGTGATTTTAAATCAAAATATTTGATTTAAATAAATATGGAATTATAAAATAAAAATAATTTTATAATTTCGAATAAGTACCAACAATGATTAAAATAATGAATACGAGTAAAATAATTACCAGAAAAATACGAGATTCACAATTGGTTTGTAGGCCACTCTTTTGCATACGCGAGGTGAGGAAAGCATACTGGATAATGTCTCCCGCTGAAAGGATGCCAAGACCACCCAACTTGTTTGGGAGTGGCAAGCCACCGCTGCCAATCACCAAATCTCGGTCCTGAGGAAGTAACTACCTTCTCTAAGGAGGCAAGTAGCGCATGATCAAACTAGACTTGAGCCTCCAATAAATACAAAAGACATAAGATAGCTTCGCAACGCCAGCATAGTTACGAAGAAGAAGTTCACATTGAGGATTATAAAGTTTATGGATTGACTCTGTTAAGGAGATGGTTTTTGAGACCCTTTGCAGAGCCAAATTCCGACAAAACCTTCATCCAAACTCACTGAACCACCCAAATGTTTTACACCGCTGACCGGGCGAGAGATATTTTTATTATTATTATTATTATTATTATTATTATTATTATTATTATTATTATTTATAATAATTAAGCATTTTATTAATATTATTTTATTAATATAAACACATAACTTACACTTATATTACCACTAATAGATTTTTAAAAATGCGTCCAGATGCATATGTATTTAAGAATATAAAGATCAAACACCAAAATAATTCAATAATCAATTCAAGAAAAAGTGATTAACACCCCCAAAATTTACTGCGCAGAGGAATACACAATTGGGTGCTAAACACAAGCATCATTACACAAGCTACATTGAACGACTCAAAAGAGACATTTGAATTTAAATAAAAGAATAATTACATCAATATGTCGAAAGGTTTTCCTTTCCAAATAAGTTCAAGTCGGAGTAGCGTTTTCGGTCCCCAAAAGATCATAACCAAATAAAATCATTTTTGTTTACCATGACATAACATTAACATACTTTGTTTGAAAAGAAAGGAAACAAAATCCATTTTAAACCGACCAAAAGCAACCACAACCTTCCATGCAAGCTCCGCCATAATTTAGCCTCGATTACCTGAAACACATGCTTAAAAGGGTAAAAAAATAATGTTGAGTGAATCTATAGGTTTATCAAATTACATTTGAACACAAGACTAAAGTCATTCATAATCATTTAATAGAATTGTTGTACATACAATCTATTATTCAGGTATTTCGTCTTATAGCAAAAGCTATATAATTGTGTTTAAGCTCATGACATCGACCCCTTATAACCAATCACCAACACCAAAAAGGCCGACATGATCAAAGTGAAACTATTGCCCCTCTTAAGGTAGTCTTTGAAAATTTTACCTTATCTCTTAACCTAGTTATCCGTTCGAGCAGGTTACTCGCCGCACTAACTCTCGACTCGGATAGGGTTGTCAACCCGATAGTACTATCAATTGTTTAAGCGGCTATTCCCAACCCACACAAAGATTAGAAAATAGTTAACGGTTCATGAATTTAGGGTCTTCTGCAACTAGGTACTTAACACAATATAGGCAAAATTCGGGTCCAAACAATTATTCATGACTTGTGTTTCATTTATTTCAAATAGCATGTATCACCCTCGTGGGTTAAAAACATTTAATAACTAGTATAAAACGAGGCTATAGACTCACCTTGAGTAATAGAAGTAGATATGATGATCGTCGACGATAGAGATGCCCGTAAAACTCAAAAGTCGACACCACACAAACAAGGCGCGCACTTAATCAACATACTCAAGTACCGACATGTACTTAGCATAACAAATAAACACACTCAAAACCATAATAAATACATACAAATAATCCACACAAGTGACATTTACTAGACGTCTTTCCTTTACTAACTTTACTAGACAACACTCCCGATAGCATTCTGCCGATACATACCAATTGTATAAGCTATTTTCCCCTACTTGGACACTCAAAAATTTATGAAACAACCTGGAAAACTCACTCATAATCTGTATAAAGGCCTCCTAAAATTTTATCAAAAGATTTTACCTCTAAGACCTTCTGCTCAACACGTCTTTGAACTTGAAAAACCGGACAGTTTTGCACACTTGACTTGTATAACCATTTTGACCTTCTTAACCAATACCATTTGCAAAACCAATACTTGACTTTAAAAATAGACTCAAAATCCTAAGTTTAGAGGCTGAGAACAGCCTTTAAACATTTTTTAAACTCATTTTGTAATCCCCGAGATTTAACCCAATATCGACAATAATTTCATATAGTGTCGATACGCATCTCCCGGTACACGAAAATTCAAACTAGTGTATCTTCCTTATCGTTTTGAATTGGAAGTCCCATTTTATAACAAATCGAAGCTTAGGAAATTCTCTACAACACTATCCTATCATACCAACCTTTAGTCAAACTTTAACCCACGAAAAACAGCCCTAAACCTACTGGTCAAAAATGACTAATTAAAATCCATGTCAAAACACCTTTTGACCATTTTCTAACATCACCAATAATTCTAATAATCCATAAATATCACCCTTAATCAATCCTAACCTCTCAATCAACTTGCATGTTCGTCAATCATCATAGCCAAAAATTGTAACAACACATGCAATTAAATTAAATGTTATTAAAATGAAATCAACATTAATATAGAACCATACCAAGTGTTAGATGGATCAAAAATCCAAGAACACAAAGAAAAAAAATGAACTCCAAGCTTGTTTAGTTTATTATTCTTGATCCTAAACACATAACAACAACATGCAACAACATCAAAATAGATCAAAACGTATGAAAAATCTTTGAAAAATAAAAGTATTGCATGTAGGATATTTTTAAATAAAAAATACTCACAATTGAATTTCTAACATGGGTCTTTTGTTTAGATTTCTTAAATTCAAGCTAGATCAAAAATTTTGGGGGTGTTTGTGGGTTGATTTGTGTTAGGCTCAAAATATTGAGTCAAACAAGAATGTTCGGTCATAGGTTTATATTGTAATATTTATTAGAACGTTGTAATAGTTAGCTAAAATAGTCGTGACATTACGGGCTTGATGGTTAGCTTAAAAGGCATCTTTCAAGGTACTAAGCATTTATTCAAGCCCGGACCAAAACAATATAGTCTATTAGAGAGCCCTCATATGGGTGGACTATATAAGTACCCTCCTAGCATGTTATGAGGGTGGAAGTTCTCATTTTATAAATCTAATTTCACAAGTTAATCATCTCTCTCTCTACTTTCTCTCACTACTTTCTCTCTCTAAATTTCATATCTTTTCCATCTCATTTCTTTAATCTATCATCATATTATTAGGGACAACAATTGGTATCAGTCGCCATGGGGTAGATTCGTGTTTAGTTTGTGGTTATCATTTTTGATTTCGTGTGATTTTCATCTTAAAATCATATTGTATAAAAAAAATTGTGTTTTTGAGCTCAAAATCTTCATACAAATTGCCTATAAAGTTATGGTAGGAATTTGTGTTCCTCATTTTGGTGATTTCCACGAGAAAAATTGGAAGTTTTGGCTTGATTTTTGGGTAAAAATTCGTCATTTGGAGTCTTTGGTTAATCTATTCGGAATTTGAAGTTTTTTAACTCGGGAAACAAGGGTTTAGAAATATTCCGAATTAGGTGAGAACGGGGTATTCCGAACTAGGTCAGTGATCACGTATTCTGAATTAGGTGAGAAACTTGTTTTCCGAACTAGGTGAGAAATTGGTATTCCGAACTAGGTCAAGGTTGATGTTTCTTTGTATTCCGAACTAACAACAGATCCCACATTCCGAACTAGTTGCACGATTGTGTGTATTCCGAGTTAGTACCAGGTGTGGATTCCGAATTGAGGATTCCGAATTGAGTGTGGATCTGTGGATTCCGAATTAGGTCAGTGTTTCACCGATTCCGAATTAGGTCAGAACTTCATCGATTCCGAATTAGTTCAGAACTTCATCGATTCTGAATTAGTTCAGAACTTCATCGATTCCGAATTAGTTCAGAACTTCATCGATTCCGAATTAGGTCATGGTTTAACAGATTCCGAACTAAGTCCTTGATCCATATTCCGAACTAGATCATTGACACACAGATTCAGAACTAGGTCCTTGATTCATATTCCGAACTAGATCATTGACACACAGATTCTGAACTAGGTCCTTGATTCATATTTCGAACTAGATCATTGACACACAGATTCCGAACTAGGTCCTTGATTCACATTCCGAATTAGTTCAAGCTCAGTCATTCTGAATTATATATAGGTTCACGGATTCCGGATTAGCTTTGCAACGTGGATTCCGAATTAGGTTGAGTTAATTTGATTCCGAATTGCTCTTTGAAGATTTATTCCGACTTATTCTAAAATTTTCAAAAACGTGATTTTGAAAATTTTTAACCGTGTGATTTTTTCGCTTAAGAATTTTTGGTTTCATACGAAGACACTGTTTGGGGTTTTCACACCATTTCTTGAAGTTCCACCCACAATCTACTCACAAAAACATCTACTTAAGATCCTATTCACTTCACTTCATTCTTGAGATGGATTCTACTACTGAATATCGTGTTACTAATAACAACATCATGGTGGCGGGTAACAAAGAGAGACCACCAATGCTTGTAACTAGTAGATATGCACAATGGCAATCACGATTCCTTCGATATCTTGACACCAAACCTAATGGGGATGTTCTTCGACGTTGCATCAAAGAAGTACCTTATACTCCCACTACAATCACCATTCCTGCAATTCCAGCAACCGACTCGACAACCGGTTCCGATGAGCAAACAATTGAGGAAACATATGAGAACACTTCGAAAGAGAAACGTGCTTGGATTGATGTAGAGAAAGAAGAAATCTATTTGATTCTAAGTGGGATTGGTGATGATATTTACTCAACGGTTGATGCATGCTCTACTACTAAAGAGATGTGGTTTTCCATTGAAGGCTTGCAACAAGGAGAATCAATAACAAGCAAGATGTCAAAACTAACTTGTTTTGGAACTTTGGTAAGTTTACTTCCTTGGATGGGGAATCAATTGATTCATATTACTCAAGGTTCTACAAGATGATGAATGACATGACAAGAAACAATTTGCAAGTCTCCACCATGCAAGTCAATGTGCAATTTCTACAGCAACTTCAACCTGAGTGGACACGATTTGTAACTTTGGTGAAACAACAAAGTAAGTTAGACGAGGTCAACTATTACACGCTTTTTGACATCTTGAAACAATTTCAGAATGAGGAAAATGAACTTCGAGTTGAAAGGATAGCAAAGATTGCTAATCCTCTTGCTTTGGTGTCTACCACTCAACACACTCAAGATCATCGCTCTCGTGCTCCGAAGTCATACTCCACTACATCATCCTCACCAAGGTACTCCAATACATCCTCCTCACCAAGATACTCCACTTCATCTAAGTATTATGCTCCCACACGATCACGAGACAAAGAACCAAGAGCACCATCACCATCACGTGAGCCATCATCTGAAGAGGACAGTGATGAATAACTAGCTCAGAAGGATAGGGAGATGAAGCAACAAATTGCTTTCATTATGAAGACCTACAAGAAAATCGTCAAACCCACCAACAACAATCTTCGAACATCATCAAATACAAGGAACTAATATGTTGAGAGTCCTCGAAGGTATGATACACGTCAACGTGATGAAAGTCCTCCAAGGTATGATCGATGTAATCCAACACATGTTGAGGGTTCTGCACGGTATGATCGACAAACTGCTAAGTATGATGCTCAGAGGATTGCTACTGCTGCTGGGAATAGGGAAACTGTTGGTACTCAAGTGGTTCAGCAAAGTGGGATTCAATGCTTTAATTGTCAAGGTTATGGGCATATGGCAAAGGAATGCAAAAAGCCGAAACGAGTTAGGGACTCTGGTTATCATAAAGAAAAGATGCTGCTTTGCAAGAAGATGGAAGCTGGGGTTAAATTGTCGGCTGAGGAAGGAGCAATGCTTGATGATACTGATGATGAAGCCTCTGATCAAGAACTTGAAGCACATTACTCGTACATGGAAAATGTTGAAGAAGTTCTCAACGTCACTGAAGATGACAATGGTCCTATCTTTGACACTGAGCCAATCGATAAGGTACACACTGAAGAGGAATATAATGTGTTTGGTAATATTCATGAGCATTCTGAGCTACCCAAAGACATTAATAACACATGTATAATGGAAACGGTTGATAGCAATACCACACCCGATTCATCAGACATGTGCAATAATGAGTCTGAGGATGATCAACATGCAAATGAGTATGATGATGACGAGGAGCGTATTGCGCTTGCTAACTTATTTGCTTCTTTACAAAAAGATATCAAAGAAACTAGAAAGAGTCAAAAGCAATTAAAGAAGGCAAATGCTACGCTCACTCAAAATTTTGAAGAATGCAAAGCTGCTCTAATTAAATCTAGTGAGACCATTGATAGCTATAGAGCTCAGCTTCTTCAAAAGACCAATGAGGTTGAGGGATACAAAGGGTGTTTAATAAATGTTAAAAAGGACGATTTTCAAGAGAAATATAACAAAACTCTTAAGCTTCTTGAACAAGAGAAACGTAATTATAACACCTCTTTGAGTACTGAACGTCACAAAACGTATCTTGCTACCACTAAAGTCAATGAGCTAACTCAAGTAAATGGTTTTCTTCAAGAGGATAAAACTAAACTTGTTAATGAAAAGAAAGCTGTGGTTGAAAAGATGGAAAAGGATTTCAAAACTAAACAAGCGAATGACATCGACAAAATGGTTGAACTTGAAACTCAACTTGATTTTTACAAGAAAATTGTTTACAAAACTAACCAATCAATTCAAACCATGAGAATGTTAGCACCTCGTTCGTTCTTCAAGGATAGACCTAGTTTTGCAAATCCTAAGTACCTTGAGCAAGCTCAATCTAAGAATCAACGCTTATATCTTGATGAGTCCCAATGGACCGATCTTGATTATCTTGTTGTTAGGCCCGATAGTGAAGAGACATACGATCTGGAAGAAGAGAGTAGACCAAACGTTAATAAAGAATTTGTTAAACCATATAATTATGCTTATGAAAACAGTCTTTATGGTCTTTTCACACCGCAAACACAGAAAACTCGTGAGCAAATATTTTTCGAATGTGAACAAATAAGAATTAAATAGAGACAAGCTTTTGCCACTAATAAAACTAATGTTTCAAAATTTATTGACTATTTGCCATATAAAGCTTCTGTAAGCAAGAGTAAGCAAGAACTTAGTATTCTCAAGAGTAACATTGAAAATTTCAAAAAGGTTGTTGATGATGACTGGAAAAAACGTGAACTTTCGAAAGGAGACAAAGAAATTCCTCACGATATAACTGTGCTTGTGAAAAGTATTTTGATTTCGCTTGCGGAAAGAACGCAAAAACATATTTTGGAATTTGAAACACTAATTAAGCAAGAAATGTTTGATGATTTGAAATATGTGGAATCTCTTGAACAAGAAGTGAACGACCATCAACCTAAAAGAGACGAGTTTTCTACAGTATATGATCTACTCTTACATGAATGTCTCTCAAAAGATATTATGTGTGCTTATGTTATATCTTGTGCTGATATTAATGAATATTCTGATGTTGCATGTAAATATCTTGATCAAGTTAAAGAATGTGAACGTCTTGAAACTGAGCTTTCGAATAAAGTTGACAAAAAAGAGTTTTCGTTACTTCAACATAGATATGATTATCTTCAAAAACATTGTCACTCACTTGAACTTGCTTTGCAAAAGAAAGTTGGCAGCTTTTCAAATGATACACCTTTAGAAGTAAAATTATCTGAGTCATGTCGATTATTAAACGAAAAAAGTCTTGATATTTCGGATTTAAAAGCTCGATTACAAGAAAAAGACATAGCAATAGAAGAGTTGAAGAAACTCGTTGCTAAGATGGGTGGGACAGTTGTGGAACCTAGCGTTAAGCAACCTGTTGTCAGACAACCCAATGCCTCTAGAGTGAATAGATCCTCTATCTTTGGAAAACCATTTGCTTTCTCAAATTCTTCGTTTGCAAAACCTGTGTTTGCCCCCAAGATGGATGTAAAGGAAGGTTACCACATACTCAACCCATAAGAAATGCTGTAGCACCAAGCGTTAAGCACAATAATGTGATTAAACCAGGGATGTATAGAATGACCACTAAACCCACAAACAAAGTTAGTCACTCACCTCAGACTTCTAGAAACACTAATATTCGTGTGTATTCTACTACAGGAGTAGTCTCCACTACTAGTGTTAGCCGGCCTTAGCTTAAGAGCACTCAAGTGAATGATAAGGTCTGGAAACACAAGAGTCAAGGGAAGATGAAGGAAGTAGAAGAACACCCTAGGAATTTAAATTGTTTTAAGAATAAAAAGTCTGTCATCGTATGTAATGACGATTTGAATGATTTGAATGCTATGAATGTGAAATTTGTTTGTGTCAAATGTGGAAAGTGTGTTAATGTTAAGCATTCTATGTGTGTTATGAATAATGTCAAAGGCGTAGAAACTAGAACTAAGAAGCAAGTTGCGATCCCTATTAGTGCTAGTAAACCCAAACACAAAGTGAACCATTCTGGTGCAACCCCCACTAAGAAAAGTAATGCATCAGACTCCACCACTAAGAACCCTAGAAGCAGAATTAAGAAATTATATGAGTCTGCTAGCAAGTCTTGGAAATGGTGGTTTGCTAATCAATGTCCTCCAGGATATAAATGGATGCCTAAATTTAGGATAGAAAATGTGACAACGAGTATTAGTATGCCTTTAAATGTTGCTAAGGACACTAATGATTCTGTAATCACAACTATTGTGGTATCCAATTTAGCAATTGCTCCATCGTTTTCTAACTCTTCTACAGGTGATACAAATAATTCTATTCATACTGGACTCCGGATGCACGAAGCACATGACGAGGAATCTCAAGCTTCTAATTAACTTCGTGGAGAAGTTCCTGGGTACGGTCCGATTCGGAAATGATCAATTTGCACCGATCCTAGGATATGGAGATTTGGTTCAGGGGAATATCACGAGCAAAAGGGTATACTACGTCGAAGGGCTCAATCACAATCTTTTCTCGGTTGGTAAATTCTGTGATGCGGATTTGGAGGTTGCTTTCAGAAGAAGACATGTTTTGTTCATGATTATGATGGGAATGATTTACATACCAGTACACGGGGTACTGATCTCTACACTATTTCACTTCAAGATACAACTTCATCAACTCCAATTTGCTTCATGGCTAAAGCTTCAACGACTCAGGCATGGTTATGGAATCAACATTTATCTCATCTTAATTTTGATACCATCAACTTACTTTTCAAGAAAGATACTGTGAGAGGCCTTCCAAGCTTGAAATTCATCAAAGATCATCTTTGTTCTTCTTGTGAGCTTTGTAAAGCTAAACGAAGTAGCTTCAAAACAAAGACCACACCAATCTCTAAAGGACGGTTAGATCTTCTCCATATGGATCTGTGTGGTCCCATGCGTGTTCATAGTATCAATGGAAAGAAATATATTCTGGAAATTGTCGATGATTACTCAAGGTACACATGGACTCACTTCTTGAGGTCTAAGGATGAAACACCCGAAGTTCTCATCAGCTTCCTTAAACTGTTACAACGTGGTCTTCAAGCTCAAGTTAAAGTGGTTCTTACTAACAGAGGTACAGAATTTTTGAATTCGAATATGAGAAACTATTTTGAAGCCGAAGATTAAACATGAAACATCTATTGCTCGAACACCCGAACAAAACGGCGTTGTTGAAAGACGAAACCGTACTTTAGTTGAGGCTGCTCGAACATTATTATCTGCTTCAAAACTTCCACTATACTTCTGGGTCGAAGCCGTGTCAACCGCATGCTACACACAAAACTGCTCCTTAATTATTCCAAGACACGAAAAGACACCATATCACATAATTCATGATCGAAAACCTTCACTCAAGCACCTTCACGTTTTTGGATGTACTTGTTATATAATACGAGATGGTGAAAATTTGGATAAGATGAAAGAGAAAGGTGATGCATGTATTCTTGTGGGATATGCAACTCAGTCTAAAGGGTATAATGTTGTCCCATGTATTTGTGATGATTAAGCAATGAAGAAAGAGAGAAAATAGATGAAGAAGAGATGAATTCCTAGAGAGAGAAAGTAGTGAGAGAAAGTAGAGAGGAGATGATTAACTTGGTGAGATTAGATTAAGAAAAGAATTTGTTACAAATGACCATCCACCCTCCTAACATGCTAGGAGGGTAGTATATATAGTCCACCCACATGCGGGCTTTAATGGACTATATATTGGGTCGGGCTTGTCTTTTGGACTTTAATTAGTTTAAATCCAAGCCCGTGAACCACGACTAAATAACTACTTATTACAACGTTCTAATAAATATTACAATAGAAACCTATGACCGAACATTCTTGTTTGACTCAATATTTTGAGGCTAACAATCTCCCCCAATGTGAGGTCATTCCTCTTTGATATTTGGATTCCAATGGAGATTTATGAATTTCGTCATAAATGAGTCTTGAACGTGTAACAGTAGTTTTGTTCCTTCATGCTGTGATCTTTGAGCCTTTGTCGTTGTCTTTCGACTTTGTCTTTAAGTCTTGAGATCTTCAAATCATCCTTGACTTGTCATTGCCATCTTGCGATCTTGTGTCTTTATCCACATGCTCACACTATCAATTGTTGGATAAGTCTTTGGGCATGAATATGTTGTGAATCTTTGACTTTGCTGAGTACACCGTGACGCCACCTTCTCGAGACAAAACATAGACACGGACTGAATGGCTTTGACATTCGTCCTAAATCGGTAGCGTTTTACCTCCGGTCGGTGAAGACCGTTATACGATATTAAATATCGTACCTGTGATCAGGTAGATTCAATTAAGAATCTCCTTGACAGGGTTTCGCGGCTGTACTAGCCGTTCTCTTTACTCGACCGTCTCAAAGCAAGACTGCGAACATAAAGAGTGAATCAATTGGATAAATATCCGCTTGATTAAAGTCGTCAATTCAAATTCCTGGAACAAGTTTGATTCATTAAGAATCTTACCATTGTTGCTTTCCAGTTGACACAAGTTTGATTCATAAGAATCTCACAAGTCACCTACCGTAGCGCTGTTTGATGTTGATGCTAGAAGGATTTCCATTCGTCACTGTGAATATTAATAAATATCTCTCTGAATGTTCTGGCAAGACCATAAAGATATTGCGTAGAAACCTAAAACGAGTTTGAATCAATTCAGAATCAAACCACTGTTGCTTTTCAGTTGTACATATGTTCAATTCATAAAGAATCTTACATATGACCTACCGCAGTGCTGTTTGATGTTAACACTGGAAGGATTTCCACTCATCATTGTGAATACTGAGTAGTATCACTCTGAGTGTTCTAGCAATATCACAAGGATATAGCGTAGGACTCTCTTGATCTTCATCCGTGTGTCCTAACGAGATTTGATTGATCTCTTGGCTCTAGACTCGATTTGTGCACTTTTAGTGGTCGGAGGCTGGAGCAGATGCCACCTATTCAATATCAACTATCTCGGAGTGAGAAAGTCAATAGAAGTCGTGTTGATCTCCGTGACAATAAAACAAACTTCTTTTGAGAGAAGCCTGAGTAGCTAGGAAAGGGTTGTGCTTCACATCACTGGGTCCATGATGAGTTTGTCTTCATGATGAGTTGATCCGGTTTCTGCCTAAGTTGTATGGAGGGCTTCTTTCTTTAGACCCTTTATCCTTACATTTCTTTTTCATTCTTCAACCCCTTCAATGCTTACCAAGACATCATTAATAGCACCTTGTTGTGATTGTTCCAGTGCTATCATCAGTACTTAGTCGGCATTCAGCTACGTTCACATTCTACTCCATCTTACCTAAGGACTTCTAATAATCTATTGGATTGTCCCTGGGAAGATCCCTCCGGTTCTGGTTGGATCATAGGACTTAAACCTAACCACCCTTTTGACACCAATAACGTCGTGAATTAGAGATGTTGTGGGTATTTGATCGTAACCATGAAAAACCACTTTAAATTCTAACAAAGTGTTTGAAAAACATTTAACACCTTGCTAGTTTTGTCGTTTCAGAAAATCTCCCCCTTCACATGTGCATCGATAATCGAAAGTGTTTCGCACATGTGGGTAAGAGTTAAAGTGCTTGAGTCTTATAGATCACATTTTAATCACATTTTCTCCCCCTATCTCTAATATATAAAATCTTTTGATATTAGAGATACCAAATTTGATTAAAATATATTTTGAAAAATAGTCTTGAAAATCTTCGGGAGAAAGATGTGTTAATCTTTTGCATGAAGTTGAATTGCTCCCCCTCAAAAATTGATCCAATGGAATTGTCATTACGAGGATTTGATCCACATTAAACTTTTGAGGATAGGAGTTGTTGAACACACAATTTTTGAAAGATTTTGAATATTATTGAGAAATTCTTGAAAAAATTGTGTTCAACGCTTTTTGAAAAATCAATTCTTTTTGACGAAAAGGTTTTTCTAAAGCATAAACTTGAGTTCATAGACTTTGAATGTCTTGACAAATCCACTCAAGTGTAAGAAGATTTAACTTCTTTTGCTAAGGGTAAGAGTACAAAAGCGTACACTCCCCCGTGAATTTAGATCCGGGTTGCAATCTGAAAGTGATTACAAGCCATTGTGTTGAGCTCAAAACGTTGAATGTTTTGTGACAAGCTCAACACGAGATAGATTGCTCTACCCGTTGTTGGAAGTATTGTCCAAAATAGACAATTTCCTTTTGAAAATATAGAAATGACATGTTTTGAAAAATATTTACAACTTTCATTCGAGCTTTATGTACACACCCGTGTCGTTATTGAGCGACATTTCTAGGTACGTCCATATTATCGATACTGAAAGACATGTCGAGAAGAATATTTTTGGATTATCAAAGATTTTTTACTTTTGTATTTTGCTTTTTGATTAATATTTACAGGTAGATGTTTGATAGATGAATCAAGCAGGCTTCTTTGCCAGAACCTCCAGTTCTGCTGGAGTCAAACATCTCATACCAATTTGCCTAACTAGATACGCAAACCTCTCTTTCGAAAGAGCTTTTGTAAACAAGTCAGCTAATTGGTAATCAGTTCCAACAAAGTATAATTCAACAATACCTCTTTCAACTTGTTCCTTAATGAAGTGATATCGGACATCGATGTGCTTCGTGCGGGAATGCTGTACCGGGTTGCAGGAGATGGCTATGGCCGACTTTGAGTCACAGTACATAGGTACTTTATCAAAATGGAAGCCATAATCCGTGAGTTGTGTTCTCATCCAAAGAACTTGAGCACAACACGCAGATAGAGACACATACTCCGCTTCGGCTGATGAAAGTGACGTGCAATCCTGCTTCTTGGAAGACCATCCCACAAGCTTGTCTTGACCTAGAAATTGTGCACCACCAGAAGTACTTTTACGTGTATCAAGACACCCTGCATGATCAGAATCTGAATAGGCGGTTAGAAAGAAACCGGTTTCCCTCGGATACCAGAGTCCCATGTGAATGGTATTCTTAAGGTACCGAAAGATCAGTTTAACCTCCTTGAGGTGCTTTTCAGTGGGTCGTGCTTGATATCGTGCACAATAACACGTAGCATGATGAATATCAGGTCTGCTTGCTGTCAAGTACATGAGGGACCCGATCATGGAACGATATCTCGTTTGATCTATGGGTAATCCCTCCAAATCAGCATCTAGAGATGTGGTTGATAATGGTGTCCCAACGGGGTCACATGATGTCATACCATGCTTTTTGATTATCTCTTGACAATACTTAGCTTGGTTAATGAAGATACCACTTGGGGATTGGTGAACTTGAATTCCTAGAAAGAATTTTAGTTCGCCCATCATAGACATTTCAAATCTGCTGTGCATTACTTTTTCAAACCATTTTGAAAGTTTTGGGTTTGTAGACCCGAAAATAATGTCATCAACATAAATTTGCACAAGCAGAATGTCATCCCCATATTTATAAGTGAACAAAGTTAGATCAATGGAACCTTTGGAGAAACCTTTGGAGACCAGGAATTTCGAGAGTTCGTCGTACCACGCCCTTGGAGCTTGCTTGAGTCCATAAAGTGCTTTGTGGAGACGATACACCTTGTCAGGATAATGAGGATCGACGAATCCTTCCGGCTGCGTGACATAGACTACTTCCTTCAAAGGACCGTTAAGAAACGCCGTCTTTACGTCCATTTGATATACAATGAATCCCTTATGTGCAGCATAGGCAAGGAAAATCCTGACCGCTTCCATTCGAGCTACTGGTGCAAATGATTCTTCAAAATCAATACCCTCTTTCTGTCCATACCCTTTGGCCACTAGCCTAGATTTATTCTTGATGATCGTGTTTTCTTCATCCATCTTGTTTTTCCAGATCCATCGAAGATTTAATGGTGTTACATCGTATGGTCTGTCAACAAGTTCCCAGACTTTAAGTCTTTCAAATTGTTGAAGTTCATCCGTCATCGATTCAATCCAAGCATGATCAGCTAATGCTTCTTTGATGTTTTTCGGTTCAGCTGAACTCACGGCGAGTGCGAACATACAAACATCGGCATCGGTGTTAAGCTGTCGTCTTGTGCGAACGGGCTGTGAAGGGTTTCCTATGACATGAACCAAAGGACGATCTCGGGTCCAATGATGTGTTGAAGGATGTCGTTGATAGAAAGTATGCATATTTGACGGATCAACATGGCGAGTAGAAGACTCTCCACTTTCGTGTACCGGTGTACCGAATGGGTTGATGAATTCGTCTTCGTCAGATAATGCATTGTCTGCTTGATTTGTGTTCTCTGGAGCAATGACAGTAGTTGTAGATGTTGTAGGATCGATTGTTGAAGTAATATTCTGAGGAGGTAAATCTGCAGCAACCCGTGTTGAAGTAGATGAAGTTGTATCTTGTTGTTGACGATGATCGGTTTCATCATTCTTATCATGAGTGACAGCGGAAGACTTTGATACAACTTGTTTCTCCCCAGTGAAATATTCATCATACATTGGTCCATATAACATTTCCAACTCTTCAATTGTCGTGTCGACTGTCATATCAGCTCTAGGAACATTTTCTGGAACCAGCGTTGAACTTGACGGTTCATTGTTGTGGTCTTGAGCTTCGAGTTCCGTGCGGTTATGAACGGAAGTCGTTTGTCGTTGTGGATCGGGACTTAAACTGTTTTGTTCAAGTGCCATTTCTTGAGATTCATCAAATCGGATGTGAATTGTCTCGATAATCAATTTTGTTCTTTTGTTGAACACTCTATATCCCTTAGACTGAGTTGCATATCCCACAAGAATACATGCATCACCTTTCTCTTTCATTTTATCCAAATTTTCACCATCTCAAATAATGTAGCAAGTACATCCAAAAACATGAAGGTGTTTGAGTGAAGGTTTTCGATCATGAATTATGTGATATGGTTTCTTTTCGTGTCTTGGGATAATTAAGGATCGGTTTTGTGTGTAGCATGCGGTTGACACGGCTTCGGCCCAAAAGTATAGTGGAAGCTTTGAAGCGGATAATAATGTTCGAGCAGCTTCAACCAAAGTACGGTTTCGTCTTTCAACAACGTCGTTTTGTTCGGGTGTTCGAGCAATAGATGTTTCATGTTCAATCCCTTCGGCTTCAAAATACTTTCTCAGATTAGAATTCAAAAATTCTGTACCTCTGTCAGTACGAACCACTTTAACTTGAGCTTGAAGACCACGTTGTATCAATTTTAGGAAGCTGATGAGAACGTCGGGTGTTTCATCCTTGGACCTCAAGAAGTGAGTCCATGTGTACCTTGAGTAATCATCGACAGTTACCAGAATATATTTCTTTCCATTGATACTCTGAACACGCATGGGACCACACAGATCCATGTGAAGAAGATCTAACCGTCCTTTAGAGCTTGGTGTGGTCTTTGTTTTGAAGCTACTTCGTTTAGCTTTACACAGTTCACAAGAAGAACAAAGATGATCTTTGATGAATTTCAAGTTTGGAAGGCCTCTCACAATATCTTTCTTGGAAAGCAAGTTAATGGTATCAAAGTTAAGATGAGAAAGACGTTGATGCCATAACCATGCCTGAGTCGTTGAAGCTTTAGCCATGAAGCAAATTGGAGTTAATGAAGTTGTGTCTTGAAGTGAAATTGTGTAATGATCAGTACCCCGTGTACCGGTAAGTAAGTCATTCCCATCATAATCACGAACAAAACATGTCTTCTTTCTGAAAGCAACTTCCAAATCCGCATCACAGAATTGACCAACCGAGAAAAGATTGTGATTGAGGCCTTCGACGTAGTATACCCTTTTAATCGTAATATTCCCCTGAACCAAATCTCCATATCCTAGGATCGGTGCAAATTGATCATTTCCGAATCGGACCGTACCTAGGAACTTCTCCACGAAGTTAATTAGAAGCTTGAGATTCCCCGTCATGTGCTTCGTGCATCCGGAGTCCATTATGAAGAGAATTATTTGTATCACCTGCAGAAGAGTTAGAACACGATGGAGCATTTGCTAAATTGGATACCACAGTAGTTGTGATAGTAGAATCATTAGTGTCCTTATCAACATTTAAAGGCAAACTAACACTCGTTTTCACACTTTCTGTCCTAACTTTAGGCATCCATTTATATCCGGGAGGACATTGATTAGCAAACCACCATTTCCAAGACTTACTGGCAGACTCATATAATTCCTTAATTTTGCTTCTAGGATTCTTAGTGGTGGAGTCTGATGCATTACTTTTCTTAGTGAGGGTTGCACCAGAATGGTTCACTTTGCGTTTGGGTTTACTAGCTCTAATAGGCATTGCAACTTGCTTCTTAGTTCTAGTATCTACGCCTTTGACTTTATTTATAGCACACATAGAATGATTAGCATTAGCACACTTGCCACATTTGACACAAACAAATTTCACATTCATAGCATTCAAATCATTCACAGCATTCAGATCGTCATTACATGCGATAACAGACTTTTTATTCTTAAAAACATTCAAATTCCTAGGGTGTTCTTCTACTTGCTTCAGCTTCCCTTGATTCTTGTGTTTCCAGACCTTATCATTCTCTTGAGTGCTCTTAAGCTGAGGCCGGCTAACACTAGTAGTGGAGACTATTCCTGTAGTAGAAGACACACGAATATTAGTGTTTCTAGAAGTCTGAGGCGAGTGAGTATCTTTGTTTGTGGGCTTAGTGGGCATTCTATACATCCCTGGTTTAATCACATTATTGTGCTTAACGCTTGGTGCTACAGGATTCCTTATGGGTTGAGCTTGTGGTAACCTTTCCTTTCCATCCATCTTGGGGGCAAACACAGGTTTTGCAAACGAGGAATTAGAGAAAGCAGATGGTTTTCCCAAGATAGAGGATCTATTCTCTTTAGAGGCATTGGGTTGTCTAACAACATTTTTCTTAATGCTAGGTTCCACAATTTTCCCACCCATTTTAGCAATGAGTTTCTGCAACTCAGCTATCGCTCTGTCCCTGTCTTGTAATTGAGCTTTCAACCCTTTAATTTCCAAATTCTGTTCATTCATTTCTCGAAATGTTTGGGAAAGTTTTTCTTGCAATTTATTATAATGTGGAAAATGACCAACATCTTTTTGCAAAGCAAGTTCAAGTGAATGACAATGTTTTTGAAGGAAATCAGTTTTGTGTTGAAGTAACTCAAAAGCCTTTTTGTCAACATTTTCTTTACGTTTCGAAAGCTCAATTTCAAGACGTTCACATTCTTTGATCTTATCAAGATATTGGCATGCAACTTCAGAATATTCATCAATATCAGCACAAGATGTAAAATAAGCACACATAACATCTTTAGAAACGCATTCTTGCAAGAGTAAATCATATTCATCTGAGAAATCAGACTTCTCCATTTGAAGATCATCAATGTGTTTCTCAATAGATTCAACATATTTTAAATCATCAAACATTTCAGTCCGAATGAACTCCTCAAGTTGAAGAACAGTTTCTTTAATCAACGCCGTGTTTGGAATTAAGAGTTCTTTGACAAGCAAGGTAATATCGTGAGGAATCGGACGTGTCCACTCAGCATTTTCACGTTTTGCCCAGTCTCTTTCAACAATAGATTTAACATTATCTATGTGGTGTTTAGGAATACCTAATGTTTTCCTACTCTTGCTTTTAGATTCATCTAGAGGGAGGTAGTTTATGTATTTGTAAACATTAGATTTCTTAGGGGCAAATGCTTTCTTCCATTGAATTCTCTTTTGTTTGCATTCTAAGAACACTTCCTCACGAGTTTTCTGAGTTTGTTTGTTGAACAGGCCATAAAGACTATTCTCATAAGCATAATTATAAGGTTTCACAAACTCCTTATTAACAAGTGGTTGACTAGCAGCATCCCAAAGGGCAGTCTCTTCACTATTGACACTAACAGTCATGCAATCAAGATCTGTCCTTTCAGTCTCATCAAGATAGAGACACGGGTTCGCAGCTTGAGCTTTGGCAAGGTACTCAGGACTTGCAAAGCTAGCTTGACCCTTAAACATCGATGGAGGTGCTAGCATTCTTACGGATTGAATAGAATCATGCGTTTTATAAACAACGTTCTTCAAAAAGTCGACTTGTGTTTCTAGTTTCGTAACTTTTTCGGTTTCTTTATCATATCTACTTTTAACGTCTTGTTTTAACGCATCTACCTCTTGTTTCTTATCCTCTAGAATTTTAGCAGAATCAGTAGTGGTCATAGAGAGATTTTGTTCAAGTTCATTAACTTTGGTATTGGCAAGGTACGTTTTTTGACGTTCATCCATTAAGAAAACATTATATTGACGCTTCTCTTTAGCTAATAATTCAAGAGTTGTATTATATTTGTTTTCAAAATCGTCCTTTTGACTTTTTAACGCACTTCCCTTGTACCCCTCAAGCTCTTTGGTTTTCTGAAGGATCTCATCTCTATAGGTTTCAGTCATCTCAGTAGATTTGATAAGAGCAGCTTTGCATTCTTCAAAGCTTTGAGTGAGCGTAGCGTTTGCCTTCTTTAATTGCTTTTGACTCTTTTTATTTTCAGTGACATCCTTTTGTAAAGTAGCAATTAAATTAGCAAGCGCAATACGTTCCTCTTCATCATATTCATTTGCATGTTGATCATCCTCAGACTCATTATTGCACATGTCTGATGAATCGGGTGTGGTATTGCTATCAACCGTTTCCATCATACACGTGTCATTAATGGCATTGGGTAGATCACTATGCTCAGGAATATCACCAAACACATTATATTCATCAGTAGTGTGTACCTTATCGATTGGCTCAGTGTCAAAGATAGGACCATTGTCATCTTCAGTGACTTTGAGAACTTCTTCAACCTTTGCCATGTACGAGTAATGTGCATCAAGCTCTTGATCAGAATCTTCATCATCAGTATCATCAAGCATGGCTCCTTCCTCAGCTGACAATTTAACCCCTGCTTCCATCTTTTTGCATAGCAACATCTTTTCCTTGTGATAGCTGGAGTCTCTAACCCTTTTCGGCTTCCTGCATTCCTTTGCCATATGCCCAAAACCTTGGCAATTAAAACATTGAATCCCACTCTGCTGAACCACTTGACTTCCAACCGTTTCCCTATTCCCAGTAGCAGCAGCAATCCTCTGAGTATCATACTTTGCAGTTTGTCGATCATATCTTGCAGAACCCTCAACATGCGTTGGATTATGTCGATCATACCTAGATAGACTTTCACCACGTCGACGTGTGTCATACCTTGGAGGACTCTCAACATATCGGTTCTTTGTGTTAGATGATGTGCGAAGATTGTTGTTGGTGGGTTTGTAGATTTTCTTGTAAGTCTTCATTATGTAAGCAATTTGTTGTTTCATCTCTCGGTTCTTTTGAGCTTGGTCTTCATCACTATCTTCTTCATATGAGGACTCAAATGGTGGTGATGGTGCTCTTGGCGCTTTACCTTGAGATTTTGTTGAAGATGAAGACTTAGATGATGTGGAATATCGTGGTGAACAGGATGTATTAGAGTATTGCTTAGGAGCACGAGAGTGAGGATCTTGAACATGTTGAGTGGTAGTCAGTAAAGCAAGTGGATTAGCCGTCTTGGCAACACGTTCAACTCGAATCTCATTTGCTTCATTCTGAAATTGCTTTAAGATGTCAAAGAGTCGATGATATGAGACCTCGTCTAACTTTTCTTGTTGTTTCACCAAAGTGACAAATCGTGTCCACTCGGGCTGAAGTTGTTGAAGAAATTGAACATTGACTTGCATGGTGGAGACTTGCAGGTTATTTCTTGTCATGTCATTCATCATCTTATAAAACCTGGAGTAGTAAGAGTCAATTGATTCTCCATCCCTTGAAGTAAACTTGCCAAAATTCCAGAACAAGTTTGTTTTGACATCTTGTTTGTTGAGTGATTCTCCTTGTTGCAAGCGTTCAATAGCAGTCCACATTTCATGTGCTGTCGGGCATGCATCAACCGTGGAGTAAATATCATCTCCAATCCCACTTAAAACCATATAGATGGCTTCCTTCTCCGCATCATGCCAAGCACAATTTTCAGGTGTGAGATCAGCTCTTGTTTCATCACGTTCACTTGCAGGTATTGGATCAGTAGTATCTGTGGCTGCTCTTGGAGGAACTGAGATCTTCTTAAATATATATGGTCCATGAGTAATACATTTCCTCAAGGCATCACCATTAGGTCTTGTATCAAGATATCGTATGAAACGTGATTGCCATTGAGCATACCTACCAGATACAAGCATTGGTGGTCTCTCTTTGTTACCCGCCACCATTATGTTGTTGTTCGTCACACGATATTCGGCAGTAGAATCCATCTCAAAATTCTCTGAAATGATGAAGTGAATATGGATCTTAAGTAGATTTGTTGTGATTGTTGTTGTGGTTTAAGTTCCGAAAATTGCAATTTTTCTCCAGTCCGACAATAAATTCTCCAGTCCGACAAAAACGGTAGTCCAAAAATTTTGTAATCGCCAAAATTTGAAATCGAGCTAGAAATGTCCTAAAACTAGTATGGAAAAAATTTGAATTTACTTGACGAAAAAATTTTAACTCTTTTTTTTTTTTTTTTTTTTTTTTGATCTTCGTGGAAACGATATTCTGAAACTAGTCTAGATGGTGGCTAAGTCTAAAAAATACTCAAACAAAATTTAGCAAAACACATCATCGGAATAACCAATCGGAATGTTATCGGAATAACCAATCGGAATGTTATCGGAATAACCAATCGGAATGCAAATCTGAATGCCAATCGGAGTAATGTTGTCCAGTCGGAATGTTGGAAGTCCAATCGGAATGTTGATCGGAATCCCAATCTGAATCAATCCCAATCGGAGTAATGTTAGCCTCAAAATATTGAGTCAAACAAGAATGTTCGGTCATAGGTTTCTATTGTAATATTTATTAGAACGTTGTAATAAGTAGTTATTTAGTCGTGGTTCACGGGCTTGGATTTAAACTAATTAAAGTCCAAAAGACAAGCCCGACCCAATATATAGTCCATTAAAGCCCGCATGTGGGTGGACTATATATACTACCCTCCTAGCATGTTAGAAGGGTGGATGGTCATTTGTAACAAATTCTTTTCTTAATCTAATCTCACCAAGTTAATCATCTCCTCTCTACTTTCTCTCACTACTTTCTCTCTCTAGGAATTCATCTCTTCTTCATCTATTTTCTCTCTTTCTTCATTGCTTAATCATCACAAATACATGGGACAACAATTGGTATCAGAGCAAACCGGGGGTGTTTTGTGTTTGTTTGCTTATTTTCGTTGCTTATTCACTGCTTATTTATAAGCAGCTGATGTCATGGTGTCGTTTGTGTTGATTATCAGTCCATTAGCTGTCCACGTGAGGTTTGGTGTCACTTATTTTGGTCCAAATGTTCACACTTTACATATAACGTGCTGGTGGGGTATGAACAGATCTGAAAAAGACCAAAAGTCAGATTTTTTTTTCTCTCGTCTGTCTGATTGTCAGTTGTCTTTTTGGTCAACACGTTTTCTTATTAGATTGTGGCTTATCACAATTTTTTTAAGCCTTTCTGGGTATGTTTTGGATGAAGATGAGTTGCACAAATCTAAAAGAAAACAAAAAGAAAAAGAAATACAGATCGGAATATCATCAGATCCACCTTTTTCGGAGAAACCAAGAAAAATGGGTCAAAACCCTTTTCCGATGGGATCATTCCGATGGGATCATTCCGATGGGTTCATTCAGATGGTTATTCCGATGGGATGTATCGAATATGGCGATGGAGAGTATTTCACTGCAACTGAGTTGACTTTTTCTGAAAACATTCCGATGACTCATTTTAGAAGAAAACATTCCGATGTGACTCGTTTGAAAAACATTCCGATGTGACTCGGTTGAAAAAAAAACATTGCAAGTTCATGACTAAACGGAAAATACCGAGACCTTTGTCACATCAACATTTATCCCCACCTAAACCCATCGAACCAGACTCAATCATCTATCACCCTTCGTCTTATACATCATCATACCCAATGCTAATCCTATCCCATCGTCTCATGTATTACTCAACCATCTAGACTCAAAACAAATGAAAATAAATAAGGATCTCAGACTCATTTCGTGATTATCAAACATGCATGTCAAGATCTTTACAAATCCATCACAAAATCATCTTCACTGATCTATGTTGGGTTAAACCTTTTAATATCCGAATATAAAGTTTGATTAATAACAAATATGTTACCATCAACTTTGTTTCGTTTATACATAAATCAAACAAATTAAACCTACCCGAGACCATACAACGGATCTTGAAGTCGAAAATAACTGTCGTTATTATCTCAAATGGTCTTAAGATAGTGGCTCCGTCAAGTCAAGCTGTTAATCTTCAAAGATAAAAAGGTTTAGGTGGTTTATGTTTGTTATTCGGATGGTGATTCAAAGGGATTCAAAATGAGATGTTGATTTGTATGGTTTTCTTTGGTTAGAAGTGTTTGGTGGGATTAGATAAGTTTTGTGGGTAAGGGATGAGATGGGAGCAGAGTTTTGGTGAGAGATAAAGAGGCGATGCATACTATGTGTGGATTTGGGATATCTGACCTAATTTTTAGGTTAACCTTGTTATTTAAATGAGACTGGATCGGGTTTTATCTCATGATTGCTGATGGACCGAGTATTAATACTTGTGGGCATCTCCAAGTTTTTTGCTTCATGGGAAATTGGTAATTTAATGGGCCTTCAAGTTTCAAATTTGCTATAACTTCTTCCCAGGTCACAAAATATGAATTAATATTTGGATTTTAATCTGAATATTACTTTTGTGAAACGGTTGAATTATAGTCGGGTATTGGATATGTCTCGATCGAAAATGCTTAAACGACAAAGAAAATTATAGGTTTTATAGTCGGGCATGTGACTAACGTTGGGCTTAAACGACAAGTTATCTAGACAAATTTTGTTCTTTAATGACAATTCATTACATAATTTGTTCTAGTTAACGACATTTACAACACACAACACCAAAGCAAACAAAAACACTTAACGCTAAAACGATCCGATATAAGATTCACTTTAACGACAAGGCTAGTTTTGATTCTACAAAGACAAGTGATCACGAAGTGGATTTGGTATTCTATATTTGAAGTTGAAGTGGGATTTCATGAAGGCGTCTACTTATTTCATCATCGAGCCTTCCTTCTATTTTTCTACCCCTTTTTCTTCAAACCCAGTCTATCGATTGATGACTTGCTTGGACGATAAAACTTATGATTGAGACTTGAATTATCTAGTTTCCACTGTCAAGGGGTGGATGGTCGACGACATGGATTACTATCATTTGTGGGTGTCACACGCAGTTGCTCGTGTGGATAATCAAGAGGTATAAGAGACTTGTTTTCTGCACCGTTCTTCAATCGACATAAGTGCAAGCTTAAGTAACAAATTTGGGGGATTGTACTTCAGTTTCAAGTTTGGTATATCAGATTTACTTCACATGTGGTCACAACAAATAGCCGAATGAATTCGAGGTTGGTTAGTTAGACAGAGAGAGATGGAATCAACAATCAATTCTCACGGGATATTTATGAGCTTCACAACGACAATGGTACTTCATAGTCTAAGCAAAAATTTTCAAAGTTTCTCAATGACTTTCAAAACTTTTCAAGACATTTGCTTAAGACTAAGAACTTCTCGAGTATATGGACATCCACGATAATGATGCTTCCGAGAGTTCGAAATCATCATGGGGGAAGATCGTGTACTTTGAAGTAATCAGATCAACTTCCAGGGGGAAGTAGTGTACATGGAATGATATCTGCTTCACTTTATATGATATTTATGAAGTATTATGCAGGCGTGAGAAGAATTGTTGCTGATTTCATGCATGTTACCCCAAACGGATTATCACCAAAACCTAAACGACATGAAACAATATAGAAGCAGTATTATTTGGTGTGGTTCTTCTACAAATTTCCGCTGTGCACTTAAACCGATGAGCTAGAAGATTGTTCAAACTACATCAAAGTGTTAGAATCTGCTTAAGATACAGATATTGGTTTGGGGGGAAGCTGATTCAGAAACTTCGTCAAAAAGAAGTATATGAAGAAAGTTTTTGAAATACATGCTGCATGAATTGGGGGGAAGTTAATCCAAATCATGCATATTACAATTGTTCCACAACAAGCGAAGACAAAGAGGATTCAAGCTGAGGTACAAGTTATAAAGACAAGAAGACTTAAAAGACATCCTCAGCATTGGAAGCGCCTTGGAAGACTTTATTTTGTTGTATTTTTACTTGTTAGGAACATTGTAAGTAATTCCGTATGTCTCCACATTGGGGGAAGATTGTTAGCCCTAAAATGTGAGCACCATTTACGGAATTACATTTTATTCAGATAGGCAAAAACATGGAGGACTACTATTGACATGTTGTCAAAGTGACCTCATGTCTAGCCTATATATACCCCTCCATACTTCCATGGAGGGGTGAGGATACTTTTCACTTGTGTATTTCCCTTTCTCTCTCTAAATACACACACTACATTTCAAGCTTTACTTTCTCTCTCTAAAAATGTCTAAACATCTCTTTTATCCTCCCCGACCTCCGGATCACCTCTTGTTAGCTTGAATCTTATGTTTAACATATAGAGTATACAACAAGAGAACAAAATTGATAGTCGAGACTATTCACATCCGATTTGATGAATTACAAGAAATGGCACTTGAACAAAACAGTTTAAGTCCCGATCCACAACGACATACGACTTCCGTTCAGAACCGCACGGAACTCGGAACTCAAGACCACGGCAATGAACCGTCAAGTTAAACGCTGGTTCAAGGAAATGTTCCAAGAGCGGATATGACAGTCAACACGAATATTGAAGAGTTGGAAATGTTATATGGACCAATGTATGATGAATATTTCACGGGGGAGAAACAAGTTGTATCTAAGTCTTCCGCTGTCACTCATGATAAGAATGATGATACCGATCATTGTCAACAAAAGGATACAACTTCATCGACTTCAACACGGGTTGCTGCAGATTTTCCTCCTCAGAATATCACATCCACAACCATCCTACAACATCCACAACTATTTTCATTACTCTAGAGAACACAAATCAAGCAGACAATGCATTATCTGACGAAGACGAATTTATCAACCCATTCGGTACACCGGTACACGAAACTGGAGAGTCTTCTACTCGCCATGTTGATCTGTCAAATATGCATACGTTCTACCAACGACATCCTTCAACACATCATTGGACCCGAGATCATCCTTTGGTTCAAGTAATTGGAACCCCTTCACAGCCCGTGCGTACAAGACGACAGCTTGAAACCGATGGCGATGTTTGTATGTTCGCACTCGCCGTGAATTCAGCTGAACTGAAAAACATCAAGGAAGCCATGGCTGATCATGCTTGGATTGAATCAATGACGGATGAACTTCAACAATTTGAAAGACTTAAAGTCTGGGAACTTGTTGACAGACCATACGATGTAATACCTTTAAATCTTCGATGGATTTGGAAAAACAAGATGGATGAAGAGAACACGATCATACAGAATAAACCTAGGCTAGTGGCTAAAGGGTATGGACAGAAAGAGGGTATTGATTTTGAAGAATCATTTGCACCAGTAGCTCGAATGCAAGCGGTCAGGATTTTCCTTGCCTATGCTGCACATAAGGGATTCATCGTTTATCAAATGGACGTAAAGACAGCGTTTCTTAACGGTCCTTTGAAGGAAGAAGTCTATGTCACGCAGCCGGAAGGATTCGTCAATCCTTATTATCCTGACAAGGTGTATCGTCTCCACAAAGCACTTTATGGACTCAAGCAAGCTCCAAGGGCGTCGTACGACGAGCTCTTGAAATTTCTGGTCTCCAAAGGTTTCTCAAAAGGTTCCATTGATCTAACTTTGTTCACTTATAAATATGGGGATGACATTTTGCTTGTGCAGATTTATGTTGATGATATTATTTTTGGGTCTACAAACCTAAAACATTCAAAATGGTTTGAAAAAGTAATGCACAGCAAATTTGAAATGTCTATGATGGGCGAACTGAAATTATTTCTAGGAATTCAAGTTCACCAATCTCCGAGTGGTATCTTTATTAACCAAGCTAAGTATTGTCAAGAGATAATCAAAAAGCATGGTATGACATCATGTGACCCCGTTGGGACACCATTATTGATTGTGGTAAATTACACCTCTTTTAGGAAAAGGAGGGTAAAAGCGGTAAGTATTGAACAAATGACTTTAGGAAAAATCAAGTGTTAATGACCCAATTAAGTTCGTTTCCCAAGGAGGTATATGTGTGTGACTAAAATGTACAAGATTTGAGATTAATATTTGGTTTAGAAGGGGATTAGAAGAGAAAATGACGAAGACGAAAAAATAAAAATTAACACAAAATCACTATTAGAAAGTTAAAACGTAGAAGCTTAAAAACCACAAAAATAAAAATAAATTCTAAAAATTACCAAAAATTCACCAAAGATCAAAAATAATAAACTAAGAGTTTACCAATTATCAAAACTTTTTCAAACCTTTTAAATAATTAAATATTCAATTTCTAAATGCTAATTAAAGCCCTAAAAATCAAATAAATTATCAAAAAGCCCAAATAAAGATTTTTCAATTGATAAACCTCTAAAGTGACCTAAAATGATTAAAAACTATTTTTAGAGATTTTAAAAACTAATAAAACTATTTAAAATGATTTAAAAACTATTAAAACTTAAAATAATTATAAAAATTAATCTATAAGTGATAAAATTATTCTAAAAGTTGCTAAATTCCTATTTTAATGTAATTAACCTAAGAAAAATGTAAAAAGTTGAAAAAAGTGAAATTTTAAAAATAATAATAAAATAATATTAAAAATCCAAAAATTATAAAAAATTCTAAAAACTTGCAAACTAGTTTATTTTAACCTAAATAATCAGAAAATGAAAGTGAAATTACCAAAATACCCCTTATGGGCCCTCAAATGGGCCAAATCCAAATTCAGTCAACACAAATGGGCTTTTGGGCCCAAAAAGTCAAACTTGGCCCAATTGACTTGGAAAAGCCCTATCTGACTTAAAATTTGATTCTAAGAACAAAACTCTAAAGGCCCAAAAGCTGAAAATGTGCTTATCACAGCTTATTGAACACAAAGCTTATTCTTATTGGGCTTTTCAGCCCATTAAGCCATAAGCTAATACCATAAGCTCTAATTTGACACACAACCCTCTTTTTGGATGCTTAAGAGATCTGTCAAAAGAAATTTTCAATAAGCTCACTCAATAAGCCAGAAAATAGAAAAGTAAAAATTCACATAACGACAAAATAGTCGTTTTTGAGAAATACTAGACCTCAGAAGCTGATTTAACTTGCAAAAGCTTTCAAATGGACTCAATAAGCAATATCAATCAACAAAAATCCAATAAGCACAAGCAATAAGCCAGAATAAGCACAAATGAACTTATGTAAAAGTCAAAGGACTTGGTTTTCTAGTCAAACCTAAAAGTCAACCACCCAAATGCTCCAGGATGAACAAATGGATCAAAATATGAGCACCTATTACAAAAACAAAGTTGTTGCTGGTTAAAATAAGCTATTATAGCTTATTGATAAGCTGACACCAAAATTGCACTAGCAGGGGAAAGGAGTTCCCACTGCTTTGACTAATTGACCAAGCTTATTTGAGAGTTCTGGTTTGATTCAATTGGAAACAAAGGCACCCTTGTGATCAGTGAACCACAAGGAGTCAATAGCAACAATAAAATAACAAAATGATCCACACAATAAGCCACAATAAGCCAAACAGTCACCAGATAAGCACCAGATATGCAAATAAGCAGTTAAGCACTTAATAAGCAGATTTAAGCAAAATAAGCCAACCAAACTTAACCAGATGCACACACAAGCTATATAAACTAACAATGAACACAAAACAACAAGAATCAAACACTGAATCAAAGTAAATAGCAAGATCAAAGCACAAAAAGTTACTGATGAACAAAGAACAATATGCAGAAACAGTTTGCTGATATACTTGACACTTGACCCAATTTCAAGCCTCAAATCCTTCTACCCTGGTGTGATTAACTAAGATTTAGCACTTGTTACCCTTAACCTATGCTTAGATCTAGGTGTCCTCAAAATCCTAGCCAATTTTACCAAGTTATGAAGATTTTATAGCCAATCTATGAATCTATGTGTTCAAGACCACAAAACCTGCAAACAGATGAATAAATGCTCCCAAATAACAGATACCAATACTTGCATACAACACACAAGCACTTAACAAACCTCAAATCCAACTTATGCAGTAATCCCAAACACCCTTTTAAAACTTATTTTCACAAATCTTCAAAGGATCATTAAGATTCAACCCACAAATCAGATTAGTAACACCTCATTAACATCAAACAAAGCCAAATCAACAATAATCAACCACAATAACACAGATTCAAGCATAAATCCACAAAAATCACAAATATTCAGAAACTTAAAGAGAAAATGAAAAGGGAAGAAGGTGCAAACCTCCAAGACCTACATCCAGGCCCTGGATTGTTTGAGCTGAGGTACTAGCAAAACAAGTACCAGCTTCCAATGCTGCTAAGATGAACAAACACAAAGTGAGATAAAAAATAATGCCAACTTTCTGATTTTTGAAACCCAAGCTTTATCAACTAAAACCTTGCCTCAAAAACCTTCAAACATATAAATGGAACTCAGATTTTAGCTTCTCAAACACCAAACTTTTATAAATAACAGATTAAAACTCAAAATTTTAAGAAATTCAAACTTTATTTCATAAAAAGGAATTACAAAGATTAAAAGCTAAAATCTGGAACAAAGGGACTCTCACATGTTGAGGTCTCCTTTTATAGGCAAATGCCTGGCTAAACACTATTCACAAACCCTAGAACTGAATTTCCCTAAATGCCCTTGAGTCTTCTAGACGTTTTCTAATTTTGAGCTGTCCTATTTGATCAAGGCTATTCATTTTAGCTTTGGAATGAAGCAAATGATGTGGGCTGTTGATCTTGACACGTCACATAACTTGGAGAGTAAGTTGCAATGTGATTGGCTAAACGGGAATTGGGGTGGGGTCCATAGTGAGTGGGATTAAGGGTTTTTGGTGTGGGATAGGTTTCTGCACATGTGAATCAAGTGTGTGCAAAGGGAATTGGTTTTTACCCCAAGTTTATGTGGAGTAAAATCTGGAGGTGAAGAAGGGTGAATAGTAGTAATTTTGATCCGATTTTGGGGGAAATGGATGTGTTTGGCGCATTTTCAGTTTAAATGTTTCAAATGCACACATTCAGCCCTTGTTCTTTGGTATTTTTGGTAAACAAAGAATTTCAGCTAGGAAAACGTGTTTCCCTTTGTTTTTAACTTTCACCACTTGTCACTTTTGGCACCAAACTTTGGAAAAAGGGTTTCAAGGGTTATTTTTGCCATTTTTGGATAATTCAAGGGCTGATCTTGGACATTGTTGATCTTCAAAGGTCTTCATTGTAACTTTAACTTCATGAGGGACCATTATTGGCAATTTTGATTTGTTGAGGGACTAATCTTGCCATTTCTTCAAAGTTGAAGGACCATTTGTGTAATTTTGATAAACTTAAGGGACCAAACTTGTAATTATTAATATACAAGGGTTTTAAGTGTCATTGATACACGGCTTTTGCCCGTATAAAAATTAAAGATTAAGTTCGTGTTCTCGGAATCTTAACGAATTGATCTAGGCTCCTATGTGTGACTTAGTTGATCTTTGGTGAAAAAGAATATTTTTGGGTGATTTTAAATTAAAAGGTGCAAAATAATTAAAGTAAAAGTGCTCTTTAAGTAAATCTAAGTCTAATTAAAGTAAAGTGCAAGTATTTAAAAACGTGACTAAAATTAAAGGGCACTAAAGTAAAATGACGTAAACTTAAATCTATCTAAGGCAAACTTAAAGTGCGACTAAAACTAAGGCAAATAATCTAAAATTGCAATTAAATAAAAAGGCAAGAAAAATAAAGCTTGAAGATAAAAATCAAAGACAAAAGCTAATAAGAACCTGAATACAGCTCATTCAGAATAAACCTTCGTTTGGAACAATCACTCGTCCTAAATGTCACCTTTGGTTGAAATGATTCTTCTTCACTTGGAATATTACCAAAATCCTTGATCCGGAACAAATTGGTCTGAATATGTCACTTATCCAAATCAATGCTTCGTTCGGAACTTACTGATTCGGAACTTGTGAAATCTTCCTTGATTCGGAACTTTTAGGTCACCCCTTGATTCGGAAGTTTCCGGATGAAGCTCTTGACTCGGAAGTTTTGAACTTCCGAATGAACCTTCCTTGAGTCGGAAGATGACCCTTGACTCGGAACTTTTGGAAGTTCCGAATGAACAACCTTGACTCGGAAGTTTATGACTTCCGAATGAAAAGCCTTTATTCGGAACTTTGTTCCTTGATTCGGAACTTTAAGTTGATTCGGAACTTTTGAAAAGTTCCGAATGAAACCCTTGGTTCGGAACTTTGGAGTTCCGAATGAATCCCTTTGGTTCGGAAGTTTTAACTTCGTCCGGAACTTTGAAAGTTCCGGATGAACAAGTTTGGTTCGGAACTTTTGGAGTTCCGGATGAAACCTTGATTCGGAACTTTGGGAGTTCCGAATAAGCTCTTCCCTCCTTCTTTGGTTCGGAACTTCTCCTGGAAATATCAGAAACAAAGCAAAAACCCCCGAAGAACAAGGAGATGGATACAGTAGCAGATATAAACAAACAGTAACCAAAATCAAACACAAGTATGAATATAAACAGTAACGATTCAATGAATAAGCATCAACAAACAATTAAAAACATGAAATTAAACAACTTTTACCACAATAATCAAAAACCACTTTGGATCAAAATAAAAGCATGAACATAAACATAAACACAACAAATCAAAGAATAAGAAAGGTAGATAAGAGATTGACAAGATAAAGTAAAGATTTGACAATAATTAAAATGAAAACTTACTTGGAATTAAATGATAATTAAGGTGCATAACATGAAGTTTAAATGACATGAAAAGTAAATGACAAGTATTTAAATGGTGGAAGAACTAGTGTCACCCTAGCCAACAAGAGTGAAAAATAAACATCATAATCTATTTATAGGGGAGGATTAAGGAAGCTTCCTCCCCTCTTTCCTTTTCTCTTAATTGCATAATTAAGTCCCTCCTTCTTCTAATCTTCATTAATTGCGTACTTAGTCCTTTTCTTCTAATCCTTCTTTAATCTTGGACTTAAGGGACTTTTGACTTCGGGATTTCTTTTGAATTCGTCTTTAAATTCTTCAATAAAATAGACTTGAATTCTTCGACTTTTGATAGACTTCCGTCTTTTGACTTTTTCTTCGATAAATCTTCAGAATTGGTCGTGGACTTCCGTTCTTTTTGCACTCTTGACTTCTTGACTTCGTCTTTCATCCTTTTCTTCAATAAAAGTCCGTAAATGCCCGTGAATGTTCGTGTTTTCTCCACTTTTCACCCTTCATCCTAAATCACAACAAAAACACAAACCACGCATAATTCCGACATAAAAGACATAAAATACACGATTAGGTCCGGTTATTATTGTAATTAAGTGGTAGAAAAGATGGGTGTTTACACACCTATCAAATCCCCTACACTTGACCATTGCAATGTCCTCATGCAATGCATCAGTTACAAAGCAAGATTACACTTTTCGTCATAATTAATCCACGTTGGCCTTTATTAAAGAGATAGGAAATTGAAAACATACCAAGTAAAGAAATCAAAAGCATACCTTGGGTTTTGAAAATGTTATGAATAATTATCATCCTCAAGTTTTCACTTTCTCCAAACCAAGCTTAAAAACGAGATCATTGTTATTATAAGTTAGTAAACTAACACGAACTCATGTGGGTCAATTATTCACTTAGACTCCCTTATTCCTATGGGTATCTCTTATATTTTATTATTTGTCTTGAATGATCGCGAAGATGCATTGCTTGACTTATTTCGATAATTATTTAGTCTGAAAATAAAGTGCACGATTTAATCAATAGTTAGCTAAAGGACCAAATCTTTTAAAACTGCTTCTCGGGATATCAGAAAGTTCATATCTTGGCATAACTTGGTTCGCGATTTGAGACCTTTCTCGGGCCGATATTTGGCAGCGACTTCATACTTCAAATCTTGAGAGACGTTCATGAAATAATGGTCTTCTCTTCATAATTGGAATTTCTTCACTTGAAGTTTTGAGAGATTCATACTTGGACCACGACTTCTTCATTTTTCTCCAATCTTTATTTTGGACTTTGATATACAACGATCCGCCTCCTTTTATGACTTGGATCTATTTATCCTCATACCTTGTTAGGGTCTTTTCGGATACACTTCTCCATGACTTTTGGGGAGTTTTGCTTAACATCGTGTGTCTCGATCCTTCATATTGATTTTCGATAAATGATTCTTCACATCACTTGGGATCTTTAGCCACAAAACATAGCCCTCATGCCTTGTTAGGGCCTTTTCGGACTCGCCAATCTTCGCGCCCCGCTTCATAAGTTATGCCTTGGCTATGAACTCTCGTCATTACCGAGCAACTTTTAAACGATCTGGGGCTAGAAGCTAAGTAACTTTTCAAATCGTACAACCTTATTTATTAGCAAATAAATTATTAGCAAGCGATGGGAGAATAGGATCATAATTAACTCACATAAATTCATGAAAGAATACCGAACTTATAATTGGCTCTATCATCTCTCGTTCTCCACAGTTTAAAATCTCAAGTAATGAGACTCGTGGATACTTAGCCTATTAAATCAAAGTTTTGGGTTTTCGAGTCGCCTATAGGATCTTGCAAATTCTTAGACTTTTTCAAGTTTAGAAATTGCATCTTAAAGTTCCCTTGATAAACGACTCTCTAGGATCAATTATAGGAACTTGCGAAAAGTTCTTGTTCTTAACCCGTGAGAGTTAAGACTTTCGCGTTTTATAGCTCCCTATATAAAAGCCTAGCAAAACTTGACTTAAACACGTTAAGGATACTAGCTAGACTAAACTCGGATTGAGTCAAAAGATTCATAACGCTTGAAAACTAAAACCACTTATTCAAAAATTTATTCTAGCAAAGAAAGAAAATAACTATACAATGGTAAAACTAATAGGCCAAAATAGATCAAAAATTTTGAAAAATGTCGAAAAATTGATTTTCCGGTTAAAATGAGGACAAATACAAGGAAAAGACCACTTAACTTCGATAGAAGTCCCCCTACACTTAAGATAAACATTGTCCTCAATGTGTAAGCCTGTGGGAGTAAACTCCCCTACACTTAGGACATTGTGCACGTTGTTTAAATCTCGCTAAGGAAAAGACAACTAAAGAGATTCCTATTTTAATATTTGAGAAAATATATAAAATAGTGAATCGAAAAGAGTTTAGGATAGAACCAGGAAGAAATAAAACACGGAATCACGGGTCGTCAAGAATCATCAAGAGTGGATCATTGAAGCTCGAATCCCTAATTAAGAAGTGAGGAGAGGAAATAGCAAACCAAAGGGTCCCCCCTACACTTATGGTAAAGAAAGCGAAAGGATAGATGCATGGGTTGCCTCCCAAGAAGCGCTTGATTTTTGTTAACCGAGTCGTGAGCCTGACTCGACCTTGATTATCAACGGAAGAAGCATGAAAGACATCCACCAGGATCGAAGACATAGTTTTCATCTATCAATAAGCAAGAGCTTAAGGCGAACAAGACAAGCCAAAAGAGAAGTGGCAAGGTTCCCTTAAGCAGTGATGGAGCACAGTAGAAGCAAGTATGGTGCGGTGCAAGCATGTCTTCAATGGGTCCAAAGATTTTTCCTTTTATTTCATCAGGTGGATACTGAGGTGGCTTAAAGACTTCAATACCAGGGTCGAACACCTTTTCCTTCAGGGGAAAATAGCACTCCGGCTCAGCCGAGTGTGAAGAAGATCCGCGAAGAAGCACAACCTCGTCCTCAGAAGTGGGACAAAGAGGTGTCAAATCATACGTGCAACGGATTTCAGTGTCGATCGGTTTCTTCTCCTTTGACAAAATGCTCTTCAAATCCAAAGTAGGATCAAGACGATAATCTTCAAAGTCAAAAGGAGGAGCATCACTCTCATGAGGGAAGTATGTGTTGAGAAATTCAGAGAAATCTTCCTCAAATGAATAATCGTCCAAAGTAGGATCGAGTGATGGCGGAGGATCTTCATCATGTGAAGAATCGCTCGATAGAGTATCAGCCTCATCGAAATCATCGAAAGTGGGCAGCTCGGGATACTCAGAAGTACAATCAAAATCATCCGAATCTGAGCTAGAATCATCATCATCATAAGCATCGAAGACCGGTTGAGAATCATAAATGGGAGAAGCGTCCAAAGTAGAGTGAGAATCATCCACATCATCATTAAAAAGTGGATTATCAGTGGAAGACTCGAATAGAGGATTGTTATAGACGGTAAAGTCATCGAGCACATTTATCATATTCACTGATTCTCGGCCTCCAAAGGATTTGCCTGTAAGCTTCCCTATTTTAAAAACTTTAGAATCATCCCCGACTCGTAAGATTAACTCACCTTCGACCACATCTACTAAAGCACGTCCGGTTCTCAAGAATGGCCGACCAAGTATTAAAGGAATACGAGGGTCCATTTCATAATCAACTACGACAAAATCGACCGGGAAAGTAAATGTGCCAACTTTGATGAACACGTCTTCGGCTATACCAACGGGGTAAGCGAGAGTGCGGTTTGCAAGTTCGAGAGTCATCTTTGTTGGAATGAGGTCGGGCAATGATAGTGTTTTCCAAACACTTAGTGGCATCAAATTAATACTAGCCCCGAGATCAGCAAGGGCAGTAAATTCTTCAGTTTTGTTGAACACGCAAGGCAACACAAAACGACCGGGATCGCCAAGCTTTTCCGGAAGTTCTCTAAGAAGAACTGCAGAGCAGTTTTCATTTAATCGTGTGTTGGCGAGTTCAATCAGCTTCTCCTTCTTGCTAAGCAATTCCTTGAATGCTTTGACAAATTTCGGCATGTGGCAAAGTGCTTCAACAAGGCTAATGTTGATGGTCATTTTAGATAGCATATCCACATATTTCAATACATTACAGTCATTCTTGGTTAGCTCGTTGGTCTTGCCTATGCGAGAAGGGTATGGGATTCTGGGTTGATAAGGGTTAGGTGGAGGTGTAGTTGGTGAAGGTTGTGATGTTGAAGGGTCCTTCCGGGATACATCGTCATGACGAGGTGGAGACGGTAATGGTGTACTACTACTAGGTGGAAGAGTAATAGGGATACGTGGTGGTGGAGGAGGTGTAGATGATGGTGGTGGAGAGGGTGGATTGACAATGGTAATTCCACTACGCGTAGTTATAGCACTCACATTAGCTCGCGGATTAGTGACGGTGTTTGAAGGTAGAGAACCCGAAGAAGAAGAAGGTTGAGCTTCAGGCAAGAAACTAGCCAACAGATTCTTTAATTCAGTTGTTTGAGTGATGAGGAGGATTGAAGGTTTTCACGAACCTCGGTTCTGATGTCATTACCTTGCTTCAAGATATCTCCTTTCAAATTGATTATTTGGCTCTGTAGATTCTTGATTTGCTCACCTTGAGTTCTCATGATTGTGTCAACATCGGGGTTAATGGGTGGGTGTTGTTGGGTGGGTGGTTGATAAGGGTTAGAAGCACGAGGTGGGATTTGGTTGCTTCTATTGTAGTTGTTGGCGGGGTTTTGGTTTTGAGGAGAAAAACCGGGTGAAAGGTAATTGTTTGAACGGTAGCTCAGCAGATTTCTATCCCCTTGTTGTCTAGCTTGGTAATTTTCCGGTGAATAATTACCGTAAGCTGCATACACATTTTCCGGATTTCCTTGTGTCGAAGGACAATAGGTGTATGAGTGAGGACCGCCACATGTTTCACAAGGATTAGCGACCGCTTTAACTTGTTGTTGTTGTTGGTTTGAAGCGAGAAGCGTAATACTTTTGCTCATTTCAGCCATCATGCGGGTGAGTTCGGTCATCTCAGGGTTTGCTGAGGTAGAAGAAACATTGACTCTCGTGTTGTTTCTAGAAGAAGCAGAGGAATCCCAGTTCTTATGATGAGTAGTCATGTTCTCTATTAACTCTCTACACTCCTCGGGTCTCCTTTTCATGAATGTGCCACCGGCGGCTGCATTAATCGTATCACGATCTCGAAAAGTCAATCCGTTGTAGAAAGTATCGATCAAGGTGACCGGAAGCATGTTGTGGTTTGGACAACGGTCGATCAAGACATTATATCTCTCCCATGCATCAAAAAGAGATTCATCGGGATCTTGCATGAAACCGCTGATCTGATTGCGAAGGCTCGTGACCATGGATGGTGGAAAGTAGCGCGATAGAAAGCGTTGAGTCATATCATCCCAAGTGTGAATAGAATTCTTCGGGAGACGATCAAACCATTTCTCGGCATGATGTGATAAAGTATGTGGGAAGAGTTGTAGGCGGAGTACATCCATTGTGGCCCCAGGCAACTTCATGCTTTGGGTGATAGTAATGAACTTGTCGAGGTGTTTGTTGGCATCATCATCAGGCAATCCTCTAAATGGGTTTGTTTGCACTTGCTGAATCATGTGGTGCTTCAACGAAAACTCAGGAGCGTTGATTTGCATCGGCGCAATCGGTCCTCCTCGTCCAAACATTGTTGGTTGACAAAGTTCCTCCATGGTCCGAAGATCGGGCTGTGGAAGAGCATTGTTGTTATTATTAAGGTGCGGTGGTTGATTATTGTTGTTAACACCTGCCATATCTAAATCTTCTTGAGGCTCGGGCTCTTGATAATTAGAAGATCTAGTACGCATACATCTGAAAATGCAAAAGAAAAAGAAACCAAACACAAAAACAATATATATACACAATAAAGATAAAATCTTTTTGGATTTTTGAGATTTTTAATTTTTATGGTTTTTTATCAATTTTTAATTTTTATGATTTTTGAATTTTTTATGCAAGAGAAATAACGTTCACTAGTGAACGGATCCCAAAAAGCAACGTGTCTAGCACAGAAAACTGTTGATCTTAACGAAAAGAGCCGGCAGCGGCGCCATTTGATACACGGCTTTTGCCCGTATAAAAATTAAAGATTAAGTTCGTGTTCTCGGAATCTTAACGAATTGATCTAGGCTCCTATGTGTGACTTAGTTGATCTTTGGTGAAAAAGAATATTTTTGGGTGATTTTAAATTAAAAGGTGCAAAATAATTAAAGTAAAAGTGCTCTTTAAGTAAATCTAAGTCTAATTAAAGTAAAGTGCAAGTATTTAAAAACGTGACTAAAATTAAAGGGCACTAAAGTAAAATGACGTAAACTTAAATCTATCTAAGGCAAACTTAAAGTGCGACTAAAACTAAGGCAAATAATCTAAAAGTGCAATTAAATAAAAAGTCAAGAAAAATAAAGCTTGAAGATAAAAATCAAAGACAAAAGCTAATAAGAACCTGAATACAGCTCATTCAGAATAAACCTTCGTTTGGAACAATCACTCGTCCTAAATGTCACCTTTGGTTGAAATGATTCTTCTTCACTTGGAATATTACCAAAATCCTTGATCCGGAACAAATTGGTCTGAATATGTCACTTATCCAAATCAATGCTTCGTTCGGAACTTACTGATTCGGAACTTGTGAAATCTGCCTTGATTCGGAACTTTTAGGTCACCCCTTGATTCGGAAGTTTCCGGATGAAGCTCTTGACTCGGAAGTTTTGAACTTCCGAATGAATCTTCCTTGAGTCGGAAGATGACCCTTGACTCGGAACTTTTGGAAGTTCTGAATGAACAACCTTGACTCGGAAGTTTATGACTTCCGAATGAAAAGCCTTTATTCGGAACTTTGTTCCTTGATTCGGAACTTTAAGTTGATTCGGAACTTTTGAAAAGTTCCGAATGAAACCCTTGGTTCGGAACTTTGGAGTTCCGAATGAATCCCTTTGGTTCGGAAGTTTTAACTTCGTCCGGAACTTTGAAAGTTCCGGATGAACAAGTTTGGTTCGGAACTTTTGGAGTTCCGGATGAAACCTTGATTCGGAACTTTGGGAGTTCCGAATGAGCTCTTCCCTCCTTCTTTGGTTCGGAACTTCTCCTGGAAATATCAGAAACAAAGCAAAAACCCCCGAAGAACAAGGAGATGGATACAGTAGCAGATATAAACAAACAGTAACCAAAATCAAACACAAGTATGAATATAAACAGTAACGATTCAATGAATAAGCATCAACAAACAATTAAAAACATGAAATTAAACAACTTTTACCACAATAATCAAAAACCACTTTGGATCAAAATAAAAGCATGAACATAAACATAAACACAACAAATCAAAGAATAAGAAAGGTAGATAAGAGATTGACAAGATAAAGTAAAGATTTGACAATAATTAAAATGAAAACTTACTTGGAATTAAATGATAATTAAGGTGCATAACATGAAGTTTAAATGACATGAAAAGTAAATGACAAGTATTTAAATGGTGGAAGAACTAGTGTCACCCTAGCCAACAAGAGTGAAAAATAAACATCATAATCTATTTATAGGGGAGGATTAAGGAAGCTTCCTCTCCTCTTTCCTTTTCTCTTAATTGCATAATTAAGTCCCTCCTTCTTCTAATCTTCATTAATTGCGTACTTAGTCCTTTTCTTCTAATCCTTCTTTAATCTTGGACTTAAGGGACTTTTGACTTCGGGATTTCTTTTGAATTCGTCTTTAAATTCTTCAATAAAATAGACTTGAATTCTTCGACTTTTGATAGACTTCCGTCTTTTGACTTTTTCTTCGATAAATCTTCAGAATTGGTCGTGGACTTCCGTTCTTTTTGCACTCTTGACTTCTTGACTTCGTCTTTCATCCTTTTCTTCAATAAAAGTCCGTAAATGCCCGTGAATGTTCGTGTTTTCTCCACTTTTCACCTTTTCATCCTAAATCACAACAAAAACACAAACCACGCATAATTCCGACATAAAAGACATAAAATACACGATTAGGTCTGGTTATTATTGTAATTAAGTGGTAGAAAAGATGGGTGTTTACACACCTATCAGTCATTTCTTCAATAAATGAGGATCAATCTTGTTATTCTTCAAGTCTTCAAGGTATTTTGTTGAGAATTCCATGATTAGGGCCCGGTTCTTTGTACGGCTTCGTTTCTCGTGTCCGTTTTTCCTTGTATTTTGTGATCTTTTGTCTTTTTCACGATATCCATACCTAAAATACACAAGTAAACAAACACAAGCATATATATGGTATTTTATGACATTTTAATGCATTTAAAGCCCGAAAAGAACGATGAGATCATGTATAAATGCCATCTCATCACTCCCCCATACTAAGCCATTGCCGTGCCCTCACGCAATGCTAGAATAAAGTATCTAAGCATCACCAAAGTTCAATTAACCTTTATTGAAGAGTAAAAAGACTTGCAACATACTACGAAGATGTGTAAAGACATAATGTATGATTTTCATCACAAAAAGTGACTTTAAGGGTCAAAGAATAGAAACAAGTTAATGTCCCTTAGAGTAAAATTCGTCATCCTTGATTGTCATACATTCCATGCTAAGTGCAAAAACAAGATCATTGTTGGTACAAGTCACAATGCTAACACTACTCATACGTCCAAATTGTGTAATACTTTTTCTCCCCGCAATCCTAGTTATTAAAAAGGAAATGGGTTACTAGCATTTTTTATCTATTTGTCATGGATCACAAGTGATTCATATTGACTTATTTGAGTAGTTATTAGTCCGAAAGCAAAGTAGCACGATTTGATCAATAGTTAGCCGAAGGACAAAATCTTTTAAAACGGCTTCTCGTGTATCTCCTTAAGTTCATATCTTGGCATAACTCGTTTCACGATTTGAGACCTTTCTCGGACCGATATTTGGCATGTACTTCATACTTCAAATCTTGGGAAGACGTTCTTGAAATTATGGTCTTCTCTTCATATATTTGGAATTTCTTCACTTGACGTTTTTGAGAGATTCTTCATATAGGACCACGACTTCATCATTTTTCTTCAATCTTTACTTTGGATTTTGATATACAACGATCCGCCTCCTTTTCGGACTTGGATATATTTATCCTCATACCTTGTTAGGGTCTTTTTTGATAGACTTTCTCCATTCTTTAGGGGAGTAATAGCTTCTCGTCGTGTGTCTCGATCCTTCATATTGATTTAGGAATAATGATACTTCACATCATCTTTGGATCTTTAGCAAAAATAGAGCTCCTCATGCCTTGTTAGGGCCTTTTTGGATAATCGCCAATCTTCGCGTCCCGCTTCAATAAGTTATGCCTTGGCTATGAACTCTATTCAACCCCGAGCAACTTTTAAACGATCTTGCGCTAGAGGCTAAGTAACCTTTCAAATCGTACGACCTTACTTATTGCAATTATGATTTATTCCTAATGCATTGATCTTATGGGAAGAAAAAGCCACAATTAAAAACATATGAGTTTTTGAAAGAACATTTTAATGTTCTACGTTTAGCATGATCACTTGTCTAACTCTATCATTTCTCGTTCTTCACTATATAAAGACCTCTAATTAAAGAGACTCGTGAATACTTAGCCATGCAAGTCAAAATTAAGCCAAATTTGGATTAGCTTTCATTAAGACTATATCAAATCAAAGTTTTGGGTTTTCAAGCCACCTATAGGATCTTGCACTTTCTTGGACTTTTTTAAGTTTAGAGAATGCGTTTTAAAGTTCCCTTGATAAGTGACTTTCTAGAATCAATTATAGGAACTTGCGAAAAGTTCTTGTTCTTAACCCGTATGAATTAAGACTTTCGCGTTTTAAAGCTCCCTATATAAAAGTCTAGCAAAACTTGAATTGAGCGGGTTAAGGAATGTAAATGGCTCCAAATGCCCATCAAGTCAAAAATTAACTCTTATTCTACCCAACGGAAAATATACATTCGTGTCTTAAAAACACTTATGAAAACTAAGAAAAATTTAAAATTTGGCCATTTTTAGCCTTATTAGCAAAACAAAATTTTGAAAGTTGGAAAGCGTGAGGGCGTAGCAAAGCAAGTATCTATTCACCCCCCCCCCCCATACTAAAAGTAAACATTGTCCTCAATGTTTCGAGTCTAAAGGTGGAGCACCCCCATACTAGAGACGAAGAATCGAATGCTTAGGATCTAGCATGGAAAGGGTGATCAACAATATATCTAAAGCCGTTTATTAAGTATGCTAAAAGATAATTGTTAGAACAATAAAGGATATGTCATGGATTCGTGAAAAACTTCTTCAAACGAACGATGAGGCTCACGTAAACGAACACGAGAGTCTTCAATCGTAGATGATGATGATGATCTAGATAACACAATCACAAACAACCACGAGACAACGAGTTGAAAGGGTACAAGTCCCCTTATTAGTGAATAGTGAGCATAAAAGATAAGCATGGGATCTCCCCCTCGAGGCACCTCGTTTTTTATTACCGAGTCATGAGCTCGACTCGATCCCCTCAATGCTAATAATCATTGGGGAAGGTGACTTGGTCGAGGGCAACCATTGAAGGAATTTCCCCACCAAAGTAGTGCTTAAGCCTATGTCCATTCACCTTGAAATTAGGGCCATCATCTTGAGCTAGCTCAATGGTCCCATATGGAAACACTTGTGTAATGGTGAACGGACCCGACCAACGAGATTTCAATTTCCCGTAAAATATCTTAAGACGAGAGTTAAAAAGCAACACTTGATCACCAATGTTAAAAACCCGGTTTTTAATCTTTGAATCATGAAACTTCTTAGTCTTTTCTTTAAAAATTAATGAATTTTCATAAGCATTATCCCTTAATTCATCCAATTCATTCAATTGTATTTTCCGGTGATCTCCCGCGGTCTTCAAGTCAAAATTAGCATGCTTAAGGGCCCAATATGCCTTATGCTCCAACTCAATGGGCAAATGACAATTCTTCCCATAGACTAACTTATAAGGAGTGCAACCGATAGGTGTCTTATAAGCGGTCCTAAAGGCCCATAAAGCATCATCGAGTTTGTCGGACCATGAAGCACGGTTTTCTCCAATTGACCTCTCTAAAATCCTCTTCAAAGCTCGGTTCGAAACCTCGACTTGCCCACTCGTTTGTGGGTGATAAGCCGTAGAAAGACGATGTGTAACCCCATATTTCTTTAGAACCTTTTCGAATTGGTCATTACAAAAATGGGTTCCACGATCGCTTATAATAGCACGAGGGGTTCCGAACCGAGAGAATAGTTGCTTCAAAAACTTCACTACCACACGAGCATCATTAGTAGGCAAAGCCTTAGCTTCCACCCACTTAGAAAGGTAGTCCACCGCGACGAGGATATATTTGTTGCCATGAGACGATGGGAACGGCCCCATAAAGTCTATTCCCCATATGTCGAAAATCTCACATACTTGAATTATATTTTGCGGCATTTCATCACGTTGAGACGATTTTTCTTGACGTTGTCACGAATCACACGACTTCACAAGTGCGTTTGCATCACGATAGATAGAAGGCCAAAAGAAACCGGCATCGAACACTTTCTTAGCCGTGAGATTAGCACCGTGGTGACCACCCGTGGGTCCCTCGTGACAAGCTCTAAGGATATTAGAAGCTTTGGCACCAAACACACAACGTCGAACGAGTTGATCCGCACAAATCCGAAAGAGATAAGGGTCGTCCCAAAAATAGAACTTGACGTCACGAAAGAATTTTCGTTTTTGTTGTGTCGTCATACCCTTGATTATGAAATTGCCCGCATGGTAATTTGCAATGTCGGCAAACCATGGGGTTGTGTCTTTAGAATTCACTACACCGAGAGTCTCAAGAGGAAATGTTTCGGTAATTTCCTTGTTCTCGAAAACATCTTTGTGAGGATCTTCTAGACGAGAGAGATGATCGGCCGCTAGATTCTCGGCTCCTTTTTTGTCAAGCACGGTGACATCAAATTCTTGGAGGAGGAGCATCCAACGAAGCAATCTTGGCTTAGCATCTTGCTTAGCTAAGAGATACTTGATAGCCGAATGGTCGGTATACACGATGCTTTTAGTTAAGACGAGATAAGGTCGGAATTTCTCAAAAGCATAGACCACGGCAAGGAATTCCTTTTCCGTTGTGGTGTACTTTAATTGAGCCTCGGTCATCGTCTTACTAGCATAGTGGATAGGACGGAAATGCTTGTCATAACGTTGCCCTAAGACGGCCCCTATAGCATAATCACTTGCATCGCACATGATTTCAAAGGGTAATTCCCAATTAGGAGCAACAAGAATGGGAGCTTCGGTAAGTTTCCTTTTGAGAGTTTCGAAAGCCTTAACACAATCCTCATTAAAGTTAAAAGGAGCATCCTTCTCGAGAAGGTGTGTCATAGGACGAGAAATCTTCGAAAAGTCCTTGATGAAACGACGATAAAAGCCCGCGTGGCCTAGGAAACTCCTAACTCCCTTAACGGTTTTGGGATGAGGTAACTTGGCGATGACGTCTACCTTAGCTTTATCGACCTCAATCCCCGCCTTCGACACCTTATGTCCTAAGACGATTCCTTGTTTACACATGAAATGACATTTCTCCCAATTAAGCACAAGATTGGTTTCTTCACAACGTTTTAACATTTGTTCGAGATTAGATAAACATGACGTGAACGAATTACCAAACACCAAGAAGTCATCCATAAACACTTCCATCGACTTCTCGATCATATCGTGAAAAATCGCCATCATACACCGTTGAAACGTACCGGGTGCATTACAAAGTCCGAAAGGCATCCTACGATAAGCGAACGTTCCATAAGGACACGTAAACGTAGTCTTCTCTTGATCACGAGGGTCGATAGGGATTTGAAAGTAACCGGAAAAACCATCTAAAAAGCAATAGAATTCATTTCCCGCAAGTCGCTCCAACATTTGATCCATGAAGGGCAAAGGAAAGTGGTCTTTACGAGTGGCGTCATTTAACTTTCGGTAGTCAATACACACCCTCCAACCGGTCACAACACGAGTGGGAATTAACTCGTTGTTTTCATTAGGCACAACGGTCATTCCTCCCTTTTTAGGGACACAATGGATTGGGCTCACCCATGGGCTATCGGATATAGGATAAATCATTCCCGCGTCAAGGAGTTTAAGGACCTCCTTTTTAATGACATCGTGAATTTTGGGATTCACCCTTCTTTGACTTTGAATTGCGGGTTTGTAGTCCTCCTCCATTAAAATCTTGTGAGTACAAAATTTTGGGTCAATACCCTTAATGTCGGATATTTTCCACGCAATTGCCCCTTTGTGAGCCTTAAGAACTTTCAAGAGCTCGGTTTTTTTCATCATTAGCAAGACTTTTTGCAATAATAACCGGCAACTTGTCATCACCTTCCAAGAATGCGTATTCAAGGTGAGAAGGAAGATCTTTCAATTCAAGGATAGGTGGTTCCTCGATTGAAGATTTTGGTTCAACACTCATAACTTCCATCGGCGAAAGAAATGGTGGAATAGAAATTTCATCACTAATCAACACCTCATCTTCATTGTCGATTTCATTTGAAGTGAAATCGCCTCCTTGGAATGGAGTGAGATTTGGTGTGGAATTAGCAAGAATCGGATCCAAAATAGTGGGATTGCCACTTGACGAGCTATCGGAAAAACCTAACACTTCTTGTGAAAACTCATCGCAAACCACATCAACGATGTCAATGTGATTGATGGTAGCGATTGCATAAACATGAGAAGGTTTCGAGTTTTGAGTAGCGTTTATAACAAGTTCCTCTTCGTTGAATCTCAAAGTGATAGTTCTCGCATGAACATCGATAAGCGATCTCGAAGTATCTAAAAATGATCGACCTAAAATTAGAGGAACTTGAGGATCCGCGGGGATGTCAACTACTATAAAATCAACGGGATAGTAGAACTTCCCCACTTTCACGAAAACATCTTCGGCTACTCCACATGCCATAATCGTAGAATGATCGGCCATCTCGATGGACATGTTCGAAGGAATGAGAGCCGGAAGCGAAAGCGATTTCCAAATGGAAAATGGCATCAAATTAATGCTCGCACCAAGATCGGCCAAGGCGAGGCATTCTTTCATATCTTGTATGTCACAAGGAATGAGAAACTTTCCGGGATCACCAACTTTTTCTGGTATGCGGTTAAGATAAACCGAAGAACAATTAGCAAGCTTTGAAAGCTTTTCCTTATCGCTCATCATACTTTTAAAAGTGGAAGCGAAACGAGGCATATATAACAACGCGTCGGCTAAACTCACATCAAAATGCACTTGTTGAAACATTTTTATAAAAAGCTCGATTTGTTGTTTGTTACGTTCTTGCATTTTCTCCTTGTTTCGTCTCGAAGGGTAGGGTAAAGGTGGTGTGGGTTGGTCATTAGGCAACGGCCTTGGAAACTCGGGTTCCACAATTGGTATTGGTTCAACCGTAGGTGTGGTATGAGCGGTACTTCGTGGGATTGTAATGTGCTCCTTTTCGACCATCACCTCGGGTTCTTTCTCGATTTCCTTCTCCTTAGAAGTACTTGTACGAGAGATTGGTTCTTTGAAAGTTTTACCACTTCGTGTAGTAATAACCTTCATTTCTCCCTTCGGGTTTGCAATGGTATCACTAGGAAGACCACCCGAAGAATAGGGTTTACACATGATTGCTTCAAACATCTTAGCCATTCGGTCCTCAAATTTTGATTGCCTAGCATCCGCTTTTAATAACTCTTGCTTAATCTCATGTTGTCCTAATTCCATCTTTTGTTGATTTTGTTGTAGACGTTGGACATTTCCTTCCATTTTGTTTGCATGAGTTTTAAGTTCATTAGCAAGTTCATTTTTAAGCTCGTTTTTCAACTCGGATCTTAAGCTAATCATCTCACGTTGCATATTATCAAATTTAGCATCATTTGCTTTTGCATAATCCAAAAATTCTCCTTGCAAATTTTTAGTGTGAGCATTTTGAAAACCTTGTGTAGTGTTTTGAAAATCACGGTTTTGGTTTTGATTAGAGATTTGTCCATTCCCACTTTGATAATTCCCCTTGTTGTAATTGCGTGTGTTGCCTTGGTAATTACCTTGGTTGTTGTTTCGATAATTGTTAACATTTTGGTTTGGTGGAGCTTGATTTTGGCGGGAACCTTGACCGTTTTGGTTGTAAGTTCCCGTTGCTACATAAGCACTCGAAGTGTTACCATCCGCGGTAATGCACTCGGAAAGATCATGAGCTCCTCCACAAGATAAACAACTCTTAACAACCGCTTTAACCGAAGCGGAATTGGAAGCTTCTTGAGCCTTCCAATGGGACATAAGATTAGCAAATCTATCAAAAAACCGATTTTCCTCATTAGCTTCATCATGTAAGGCGTTAATGCTACGAGACGATTGTGATGAAGATGACGAACCCATATTGGCAACACTCGGTGTGTTACGAGGGTTATAAACCTTAGATCTATTTTCAATGATTTGTAAAGCCTCATTTGTCGTCTTGCACAAAAAATTACCACCCGCGGCGACATTCAAATAATCTCGTTCATGATCATTAAGCCCATTATAAAAAGTATCTACTTGATGCAATTCCGTGAAATCATGGTGTGGACATTCATGTAACATTTCTTTAAAGCGTTCCCATGCCATTGAAAAACTTTCATTATTTCTTTGCACAAATCGTGAAATCTCATTTTTTAAGTGTGTTGTTTTAGATGGTGGAAAAAACTTGTTCACAAACTTAGAAACGAGATCGGCCCAAGTCAAAATTGAATTTGGCGGTTCTTTCTCGAGCCAAATTTTTGCGGGTCCATCCAACGAGTATGGAAACAACATCATCTTAATGGCGTCATGTGGAACATCCTTAAACTTGCTAGTGGCGGTGAGACGGTTATAATTCCTAATGTGGTAATGCGGGTTGTCTTTCTCGTGACCTCTAAACTTATTTGCTTGCAACATCGACATTAAACCCGTCTTAATTTCGAAATTCTCCGCAAGGATGGCGGGAATCACCATAGCCTCTCCAAAACCCTCGGTGGGTGCTTGTAGCAACTCCATCATAGTACGATTAGCCATGACGACTTCTTGTTCTACAATAGGTTCAACAATTGGAGGTTCTTCAACAATCAACGTCTCTTGATTGGCTTGCTTTTGAAGTCGTTTACGAGCTCGTTTTGCTTGATTACGAGTGATCATAAACTTCACGAAGAATGGGAGGTGAGCAAAGAAGATTCTTTTTGGGTGTTTTGTGAATTTTCAATTTTTTTGTGTTTTTGATGATATTTAATTTTTTGGATTTTGGTGTATCTTCGTAGACAACAATCTACAAAATCTCTCCTCGAATCAAACTCTTGATTAAAGTGTTGATCCCAAACTTAGATCGATTAGCTTTGTGTATACGAGATTAGATCAAGTATAACACGTAGAGAAACCTTTGCTTATGAATAAAGTAACAAAGTGTTATGCGGAATTAACACTTGATCTAAAACACAATGATGTTAAACTAACTTTCACTTGTATTAGAATAATCGTGTTGATTACAATGAAAGGTTTAACTTGCGAATACTATGAAAAACTGATATATGACTTTAACCTAAAAGACCTTCTTTTATAGAACAAGAAGTCTTGTACAATAAGCTACGAATCAACTATTCTAGGTAAAGATAATAATAGAAAATACAATGTTGTGTTTATCTTTACCATAAACAAATAAACAAAAGATACGTATGAAGATATTCCATCAGTGTCAATCTTCAAGGCTGTCAGCGTTGACTTCTATCAGCGTCCAATATCAATCTATCAGCGTTGACTTTCTTCTTATCAGCGTTTAGTGATCTGACCCATATTTTATTCCCAACAATCCTCCCCTAAACTTGATATCCATTCCAAGAATCAAGTTTCTGAATAAAAACTAAAGGCTTAGGAGGAATCTTGCAAAAACTTCTTATGTTGGTGATAAACATATCTGATCAAGTCCTTGGCCACATCACTAGTATAATCTATCTCCAAGGGTGTCTCTAGCATCTTCTCCAACACTTCTTTGGATAAGAAATAGTCAGCATCCACAAGTAAATACTCTGAAAACTTTGTAGAGCTCATATGAAATACACCACAAGTAGAATATAGCCTCCAATGAAGATTACTGAGATCATCTTCAAGATCCTTCCAAATGGCAGGATCTGCTTCTTTTGGACCACACAGAGTCATAAATGTGTTCCAAAGTCTTATTCCATTAGCTGAAGTAGGTGCTTCAGCTGTATACTTGGCCTCTATTAACCTCCATAGATGCACCAAGTCTTCCCTGTCTATGCTTGCAAATATAGAAATAACTGAAGTGAAAGTATGTACCTCCTTTCCAAATCGTCCAATCTTCCAAAAACCACACTCATCTTCATCAAAACTGATGATTGGATTTCTGTCATCTAGAGGTACTACATTTACCAAATCTGAAGCTTCCAAAGGAGAAAGCTTGAGATGCTTCCTTATAACACCTTCAGTTGGAAAATACACATCCATGTCTTTAGGAAATTGGAAAGGATCTCCTTTCTTCACTGGTCTTTGAGCAATCCTTATTTCCTTTTGAATTTGCATCTCCTCTGCAAGCTCTTGTTTTCTTTCTTCTGAAAGAAACTGGTAGACATTCTGTTCTTGCACCTTCCTCCAAATAGGATGTGCCCTATACTCTAGCTCCTCAAATGACAAGGCCAGCAATTTCTTTGATGTCCAATTAGGCTGATGACATCTAAGCAACTTATAATACAACTGCCTTCTATCTCTTTTGAGCCAGGTCTTGACCTCTTGTGCATTAAACCTCATAATCACCTTTATGTCTTCTTGTACCCTAAGAAGAACTTCCAACCCCCAAATTTGATCTGATAAACTCATACCTGGGTTGTCCATCACCTGGTCTTCCCAAGCATGGTACATTCTGGTGATTTCTGGTAGGTCCCAATCAATCTGATTCTTCAACTCACTCAATCTTTCCTTTGCTAGCTCATCTCCATATTCAAGCCTTTCTGGATCTTCAATAATTTGAATGCTTGAATCTGAGCTATCACCTTCTTTATCATCACCACTTTCCTCCTCACTCTCAGAAACAACAAATGGTGATCTTCTACTCCTTCTCAAATCTCTTTCCACAAGTTGTGCAGCCAACTGTTCATCAAATGCTATTTGTGCTGCATCTTTCTTTGGAACATCTTCTTCAATCAAAATACCTTTACCTTTGTCTTTTGGATCAATAATTGGTAAAGTAGAAGAAGAAACCTGTGTGGACACATCTTTGATGATTGTTGATGGCTGGAATACATCAACACCACCTGCAACTTTGTCAGCGTCTAAGTTGCTCCTATCAGCGCCACGATTACCTTTATCAGCGCTGGATGTGTCAGCGTCCAAACCTGTATCAGCGCCCAATGTTTCTTTGAAAGATCCTTCCAAGTTCTTTGGTGTCACCTTGGATGTATCAACAACTGGGTGCTTCTTCAAGTTGGTGAGAGCTTCAGCAATCTGCAAAGATTCACTAAATTGTGAACTCTTTTCTGAACTCTTTTCACTAGCTGTGTGAATCAACTCATCCTCCTCATCCTCTTTATCCTCCCCTTTGGAAGATTCCTCCATTAGACTCCTGCTACTCGGATTCTCCAAAATAGTTACTCTCTCCCTCAAAACTTGGAGTTCGCGTCCCTGTTTGTTGACAGTTTGTACAAGACTGACATTTTGCTTTTGCAAGCTAATGACAGCCGCCGTCAATTCAATTATGGTCATAGGTTCCAATCTGCCCTCAGCTAGAATGGGGATTTGACCTCCCAAAATAGAATCATAGGGCATGGATGAGGTCTTAATGATGTTGGGACTGTCTTGACCAGCATCTAAGCCTGTGTCAATAGCCCCAGCCTCACCCATTTCACCAGCCACACTTGTGGAGGTGGTCCTCTCTGCTACAAGGCTAGGATCTCTAGAGGAGAACACTCCAGTAACCCTTTGGCGTTTAGTCAACCTAGATTGTAATGGGATGGAAGATGAAGTAGATTGTGTGGGTGTGGGTCGATTAAGGGGTGTTTGGGATTGTTCAGGGAGTGTATCAGTGTTGGGATTAGCTGTGTCAGCGCCCACATCATGAGTGTCAGCGCTGGGTTGGTCAAGGTCCATGTTTTCTGGTGAAGGCGAGGGTTCTTGAATAGGCTCAAGTTGAGGTGCAGGTTCTGGTTGTGGTTGTGGTTGTGCAGCCTGAATTACTTCAAGCATGGGTTGGGTAAGAGGTATGGGGTCGTTTGTGGAGCTCATTTTAGCAAAAATGGTTTTCTGTTGTTTAGGGATCTCATAAAAAGTGTCATGATCCCTAGAACAATATTCTTGTAAATCAAAGACCATTTGCAAAAATCTAGGGTAAGCCAAAGTCATTTTACTTCCCTTGTTTTTACACATCCCTTCAAAAATCATTTTAGAAAAATTATACTTAAGCCCACGTGTGATACAAACCAAAGCACTTGCTATTGACCTGTTTATCTCATTAAAAGAAGTACATTTTGGACTTAAGCATTGTAAAAGGACATGTATCAAATATTTCCAGTCAGAGGGAAATTCCTGCTTATGATATTTATTTAAAGTGACATCAGCAGGAATAGGATAACCCAATTCCCTAAGACCCTGTTCTATTGTTGCTATGGCAAGAGTAGTCACACCATCAGCGTCATCAAGACGCAAAGCTTGACGAACCAAAGCTTCAGTGACCACCCATGTTCTTCCATGAACAGTAGATGTTAATGTGGTCACTCCATTAGTTGTTGTGGAACTAACATTGTTCCAAAACTGTCTAATGTGTGCGACAGGGACTAATGGTGTATGAGAAAGTGCATACCTCAATGAAGATGCATTTAAAAATGCCACCATCTGTGAATACTGAGGAAATAAAGCATCATCAGCAGTCAAGTAAGCTACCATATTGTGTTGGCTCTTGAACTCCAATGTTAAATTCTTTGAGTTGAATTTGGGTGCCATGTTTGAAAGCTGTTTAGGTTATGTGATATGGGAAAAATCTAGGAGGAAAAGTGTTAGACAAGAAAATATGAATACCCAGAATAAAAAGATTAGCCAAATTTATAGGAGAGATGCATGATTTTGATTGGTCAAAAATGAGGCGGTTATATTCAAAGAGCAATCATGAAAATCTTGAATCAAATATAACTTATCTCATGCAGTAATTAAAAGTAACTTCTCCCCAAAATTACGGCCAAAGATTAGTCAAAAAATAACAACTGGGTAGGGCCCACTAGGTGTCAACGGTCAAAAATAGCCCATCAGCGCCCAACGGCTATATTTTCTTGTCAGCGTTTGCCTAAAGCCTTGTCAGTGTCACGATTGGACGTAACAGCGTTTGGAGAAAAACTTGTCAGCGTCTAAAAAGTAAAAAAATAAAAATATTTAAAAAGAAAAAGACCTTAACAAAGTAATTTATCCTAAGGGAAATATCTTACAAGTTGATAATAATTACTGGGCGGCAAGCACTGTCCATTTATGCACACTTGCATAAGCAAGATAGACACAAATGTCCTCTAGAGTCCCTTGCTAACCAAAATACTTACCAACAAAGTTATTTCATAAAATTCTTTGTAACTCCCAGGTAAACCCATATCCAAAGTATTCCCAAGTCTCCCATCAGACCACAACCAATTCTAGGCCAAAAATGTCTTGGCAGCATGCATAGATTGTCACCTTTGCATGCTACAGTGCCTCATGGTTTAGTAAAACTAACCCATACTCACCTGTGGACACAATCTAGAATTGTGATAAGAGTATTAAAAGAATACCCAAGAGTCCTAAAGGTTCCTTAAACCTCCCCTTAAACTATGATACATGAGTTCTCAAAATATATATGAACATTAAAAATTTATGTCAAGATAGGAATATAAATATTCCAACCATCATCCATAAACAAAACATGTCCAAATAGCTCTTCAATGATCCATAAGCAACTCTGTATCCAATGGCATAAAGCTACCATTACCTGCACATTTAGATGAAAACCACAAAACTAACATTTGTTGCTAACAGCGTCCCGACAACACTTATCAGCGTTGAAGGAACTCGTGTCAGCGTTAGATAATAATATCTCCAACAACGGCAAAATAACACTTGACAGCGTTGCATTTACCCTTGTCAGTGTTAGAAAAATAATGTGGAAAATCTAAATCATCATAAAGACCAATAACAATGCATTATCCTGTACATACTTTTACAAAAAGATTCCAAAAACACATATTAAGTGAGATTAACCATTCCAATATTTGTCACCAAATATTGAAATCTTCCAGCATCAAAAGGTTTAGTTAATAAATCAGCCACATTGTCCTCTGTGTCTACCCTATCTGGTTGTATTAAACCTTTCTCAAAGCAATCTCTTATAAAATGATGTCTAATTTCTATGTGTTTGGTTTTAGAATGATGTACAGGATTTTTAATAATACATAAAGTACTGTTATTGTCTACAAAAATCTTGGTATGCATAAAATTATACCCATAATCCAACAGCTGGTTCTGAATCCATAAGACTTGTCCACAACAAGCAGCTGCAGCAACATATTCTGCTTCAGTTGTAGAGTTGGCCACCACTGTTTGTTTCTTGCATTGCCAAGATATTAATCTGCTCCCAAGAAATTGGCATCCACCAGTTGTGGATTTCCTATCAAACTTGTCACCACCATAATCACTGTCTGAATATGCAATAAGGTCCAATGGAGAATCTTTTGGGTACCATAATCCAAGATCTGGATAACACCTTAGGTACCTAAAAATCCTCTTCACAGCAAAAAGGTGACATTCTTTAGGAGTCACTTGATGGCGTGCACATGCACACACAGCAAACATGATGTCAGGTCTTGAGGCTGTAAGATACATCAATGATCCAATCATTGATCTATAGTGCCTAACATCCACATCCTTTCCAGCTCCAATTTTTCCCCAAGGGTGTTGTCTATCCATAGGAGTGGAATCCTCCTTTTCATGTGGAGAAAAACCATATTTCTTCAAGATTTCAGCTACATACTTATCTTGGGAGATGAAGATACCATCTTCTTTCTGCTGAACTTGTAACCCTAGAAAGAAGTTCATCTCACCCATTGCACTCATCTTGAATTTATCTGTCATGAGCTTGGAAAATTCCTCACTCATTTTTGGATCAGTAGACCCAAAAATGATGTCATCAACATAGACCTGCACAAGCAACACATGTTTTCCTTTCTTCTTTGTAAACAGTGTCTGATCTATGGTGCCCCTCTTGAAACCATTTTCCACCAAGTAGGTGGACAATGTACCATACCATGCTCTTGGGGCTTGATGAAGTCCATACATTGCTTTCTTCACTCTATAAACCTTGTCTGGATTCTCAGGATCTTCAAAACCAGGAGGCTGCATTACATAAACCTCCTCAACAATTGTGCCATAGAGGAAAGCACTCTTCACATCCATTTGATAAACAGTAAAATTCATGCAAGAAGCATAAGCTAAGAAAATTCTGATAGCTTCAATTCTTGCAACTGGAGCAAAGACTTCTTCATAATCTATGCCTTCCTCTTGTGTATAACCCTGAGCTACCAAACGTGCTTTGTTTCTGACCACAATGCCTCTTTCATCTTTCTTGTTCCTTAGAACCCATCTTGTCCCAATTGGTCTCACATATCTAGGACAATCAACCAGCTCCCAAACATCCTGTATAGCAAATTAGTGAAGCTCATCCTGCATTGCTTCCACCTAACTTGGTTCCTTGAGAGCATCAAAAAATTTCTTGGGTTCTTCCTGTGACAGAAAACAGGCAAACAAACATGCTTGTACAAGAGGGGTATCAACCTTCTTGTGTATGTTGGCAATAAATCCACCAAGACCTTGATGGGATCTTCTTGTCTGAACTGGAGCCATAACATCACCTATGATTTGAGATGTGGGGTGATCCTTAGCTGTGGAAGTGAGAACTCCTCCTTCAAAAAGTCTGGTGTCCTCAACTTCACGCTCCATGTTGCCAATATCTTCTTCAGATTCTTCTTGATCAACAGAGATCTCTTCATGGACATTAGAAGGTCCACCTTGTTCAAAATGAGAAGAGAAAAGCTGTGTAAAGGTGTCTCCAAAGTCTGATCCTTGTTTATCAGCGTTTGGGCTAACAACGCTTGAACTGGTGTTGTCAGCGTTGGAGCCATCAGCGTCTGAATTGGTCGTGTCAGCGCTTGATTTCCCTTTGTCAGCGCCTGAAGAATCATGCATGTTTGTACTTGGTGGTATCTGAACACCACCATTATCTTTTCTTGCAGCAGTAGCAGCAGCATAATACTCATCTGTCCATATAGGAAGTGTAACATATTCTTGTGAGGGAGATGATATAACTGCTGGTGGTCCATCCTCCTTAGCAACCTGTATACCTGAAACATTACCAATTCTCTTTTCCAAAACACTTGAAGTTACCTTCACAATGTCTGGATCAGTAACAGGCATATAATTTAAAGCTCTAGACAAAGGTTCTAAGTCAAACAACCAATTTGGACCACTCTCAGGATCACTAGGTTTACTTTCTAAAAACCTAACATGTACTTTTTCAAGTATACGTTTTTCCTTTTTAATGTAAACCCTATATCCTTTACTCTGCACTGAATAACCCATGAAGTAGCCTTCATCACCTTTTGAATCAAATTTACCTAAGGCCTCACTAGTTTCTAAAACAACTACATGACAACCAAATGGCTTGAGAAAGCCAATATTGGGCTTCCTTCCCCAAAGTAATTCATAAGGTGTCTTATTATGTATCTTGTTGACCAATGCCCTATTTTGAACATAACAAGCTGTGTTAACAGCTTCAGCCCAAAAGGCTATAGGAAAGTGGGCATCAGCCAACATGGTTCTGGCTGCTTCAATAAGGGTCCTATTCTTCCTTTCAGCAACTCCATTTTGCTGTGGAGTTCTAGCTATGCTAAACTGCCTAGTAATCCCTTTCTTGGCACAAAAATCATCCAACAACTGATTTCTAAACTCACCCCCATTGTCACTTCTAATAATTTTGACCTCATTACCATTCTTCTTTTCAATCTGGGTAATGAAATTAATCAGACTTAGGGCAGTTTCACTTTTCTTGGCTAAAAAGAAAGTCCATGTGAACCTGGAGTAATCATCAGTAATGACAAAACAATATGATTTACCCTTCAAACTTTCTATATTAGTTGGACCAAAGAGGTCCATATGCAATAAGTGAAGGGGTTTAGAACTAGAGTGCACCTGTTTAGACCTGAATGAGACCTTGTGCTGCTTGCCCTTAAGGCATGCAACACAAGAGTGGTCATTGTGGAAAGCCTTTTCAGGCAAACCATCAACTAAACCAAGCCTCACAGGCCTATTAATATTCTTAAAGTTTATGTGCCCTAGTCTCCTGTGCCAAAGATTACTTTCATCTACTGAGGCTTTAGCATAAAAACATGACATTTTATTATTTACCTTAATTCCATTAAGATTCATATTATATATGTCTTTATGCCTTGGTGTTCTAAAATCTATGTATTTCTCCTCAGGGAGCTTATAATCTTTGCTTAACACCAAGCACTCAGTATCTGTGAAAAGAACCTTATTTTTGTTATCACACACTTGTGATACACTAAACAAATTATAATCCAGATCTTTTACCAAGAAGACATTATCAAACCTTAGATTGTTGGTGACAAGGGTTCCTTTTCCTGTGATTGTGCCGTAGCCACCTCCAAAGTATACCTTATCACCATCTTGAATAGGAGAGAAATTGGTCAGATAGTCTTCCTTTCCTGTCATGTGCCTTGAGCATCCACTATCCCAGTATCCATAATCATTGATCTTCTTCTGAATGCCCTGCACATAAAGAAAACACATTAGTTTTCTTGGGGAATCCAAGCCTTAGAAGACTTGGATTCATTTGGTTGTTCAACAAGAACAGACTTGGTTCTCATAACAACCCCATTTTCATCCCTGTTTGAATGAAATTCCCAGTTAACCCCAATTGGTGTTGACAATGCCTTAGAAATATAATGAAACCTGTTGCATGTCATAGAAATACCAGTAGAATTAGGGTTCTGGTCTTGTTTTGGTCTCCATGTTAAGCTAGTAGAAGCTTTAGACCTATTTCCCTGTGGTTGCAAATACCTAGGTTTAGCAGTGTTTCTATCAGCGCTGAAATTTCTCTTGTCAGCGCCCCGATTGCTCCTATCAGCGTTGAACCTAGGGTTTGCTACAGGAACCCATTGCCTATTTGACCAAGTGTTTGACTTTTGAAAAGGTCTTAGGCCTTGTGTGTTAGACCCTCTAGAAAAGAATGGGGCTGGTCTAACAACTTGTGAACTTTTATTCACAAAGGTATTGGGTCTGACAGTGTTGGACCTATGTTGACTTTTGTCAGCGCTGAAATGGTTCCTATCAGCGTTGACATTGGAAGCGTTGACACATTTGTAGGCCAAATGTGAGAAGCTCCCACATGTGTAACAAGCTTTTCTAGACATAGTCTTAGGTCTAGAAGCAAAGAAGCCTGTTCCATGATCACTAACTTGGCTTTTTGGAGACCTAGTATTCCTATACATCTCTGCATATTTAACACTAGGTTTTCTAACAGCTTGTGGGCCAAGGTCAACAGGTTTGCCAGTGGTAGGGTGTGTGATCTTAATAGGTTTAGAATCATCAATTGGTTTTGTGATTGGTGTGGGCTCATTTGGACTTTCACACAACAACCCTCCCTTAACAAACAAAGTGTGGTTAGCTTTCTTCCACTCTTCTAGGTCAGTCAGCTTTTGCTGATATTCCTCAACTGGGGAAGTCACTCTAGGTGGAGGAATGAACTCCTCCTCTTGGCATTCTGGCAAGCCAGTCCAAGATAAGTCCTTTGATTGGACACCATAGAAATCCCCAGCTGGTGGTGGAACAACAGTATAGTTATTCATCCCAATCCCACTCATATCCTTAGAGTCTCTTTGTTTACTAACACACTCTCCTAGGGATTGTGTGGCCTTATCAAATCTCTGGATTTTAAGACTCACATTATCTTTATTTTTGTTAGCCTCCTCTAACTGAGCTATCAAATCAAGATTAACCCTATTTACTATATCTTGGACATCCTTACTCTGATGTAACTCATGTTTTAAGATATTTATTTGATCCTTTAAATCAAACTCCATTTTCTTATACTCAGATACTGTCTTTTCTGTTTGGGTTAGAGCTACTTGATAATTAGATACTTTGCATCTTTCAGTACTTGCCTCATCTAATAATTTAACTATCTCTTGTTTTAATTTTTCAGTATTTAAACGACAACCCTTAGAACAGAAAGCATCATCATATACCTCATTATCTGATGAGGAGGAGGAGTGTGCCATGAGAGCATATTCAGCATGTTCTTCTTTAACCTCAGCAACCAAAGCTCTGTCCTCTTCCTCATTCTTAGCCATCCAGCTCCAATCCCATTCTCCAACACCATCAATTTGTTGAACAGCAACCATGGCCTTGGGATCTGGGTTCTTAATCATTTGGCTAGAAGGCTTCCCAGCATCAGATCTCCTTGGAGATCTACATTCCCTCATAAAGTGCCCCATCCTATGACAGTTGTAACACTCCACCTTGGACTTGTCAAAGCCAGCAACATCCTTAGCATTAAAGGTCATCTTCTTCTTGAACCTTTTATTGAACCTGTTTGCTCTTAAACTTACAAGAGCCATAGTCCACTTGATGTCCATCTCTTCCAATTGTTCATCACTTATCTGCTCAAGATCTTCATATGTAATCCTTGAATCACTGGGCAAAGAAGCAATGAATGCACACACAGTATCAAGATCAAAACCAGCAGGTTTAATTCTATCAGCGCCATGATTGTGTGTGTCAGCGCTTGAGTACAAGGCGTTGACAGGATATGATCCAGCGCTGACAGATTGACATCCAGCGCTGATACCTTGAGATCCAGTTGCTGAATGTCCATAGAAGTTCATGGAATCAAATTGGCCTTCACTTTGTGAAAAGAAAGCCATGTTGCTACTGGAAGATTTGTTATCACTCTCCAATTGCCATTCATTCTCCAACAATCTTAGTTTGTTGAAGATGTCATCAAACCTGGAAGTCTTGTGAGTATTATTGACAAGAATAGATCTTGTCTCAATCTTCCATACATCACCAAGGCTTTTGAGAAAAGTAGCATTCAATTCAGGGTCATCAATCTGTTTTCCCATGAAGGAAAGTTGACTTGTGATGTCAAGAAGTCTACTTCTCACACTACTGAGATTCTCATTAGGTTGAGCTTTAAAGACAGCATACTCATGCAATAGTTGCTTCTTCTTTTCTTCTTTTGTATCAGCATTGCCACCATGTGCTACTTCAAGAGCTTCCCAAAGCTCTTTTGCAGACTCAAAACGTTTGTACTTGTGCTGATTCTCATGACCTAGGGCATGTTTCAAGATATTCAAGATTTTCATGTCCACCCTCTTCTTGGCTATATCTTCAACAGCAACAGCTCTCCCATCTTCAGGTTTTTCCACCTTATCAGATTCAGGACAATTAGGAACAGCTGTCCTTGTGGCAATAGCAGCAGTAATCTTTGCTGCTTTATCGAATGTGTTCCCATATTCGATAATTTCCCAAAGAGTGTAGTCATGAATAGCTATGTATTGCTCAAAATTGGACTTCCAAAGCTCAAAGTTCCTGGCATCAAACATGGGAATTTTGATACTAGGGTTTGAGAAGTTGTTTTGTAGCAAAGCAGGAGGTTGATTTGTGCCAGACATGGTGTTTTTAGGGTTTTGAGAATTTAGGGTTTTTAGGGTTTGGTGTTTTAGGGTTCTGCGTTACTTAAAGATCAAAAGTTTCTCAACAAGCTCTGATACCACTTGTTGATCCCAAACTTAGATCGATTAGCTTTGTGTATACGAGATTAGATCAAGTATAACACGTAGAGAAACCTTTGCTTATGAATAAAGTAACAAAGTGTTATGCGGAATTAACACTTGATCTAAAACACAATGATGTTAAACTAACTTTCACTTGTATTAGAATAATCGTGTTGATTACAATGAAAGGTTTAACTTGCGAATACTATGAAAAACTGATATATGACTTTAACCTAAAAGACCTTCTTTTATAGAACAAGAAGTCTTGTACAATAAGCTACGAATCAACTATTCTAGGTAAAGATAATAATAGAAAATACAATGTTGTGTTTATCTTTACCATAAACAAATAAACAAAAGATACGTATGAAGATATTCCATCAGTGTCAATCTTCAAGGCTGTCAGCGTTGACTTCTATCAGCGTCCAATATCAATCTATCAGCGTTGACTTTCTTCTTATCAGCGTTTAGTGATCTGACCCATATTTTATTCCCAACATAAAGAAGCCTCAAAGGAATGAAAACGATCACGTGGAGTGAACGCCTTCGAATGACTTTAGAACCTTGGTGAAAACCAAATTGTTCAAGAGGGTTTAATCACAAAGAAACCAAGCAAATATATTATACGTAATAATACTTTGGGCGGCAAAACCCTCGATTAGCCTTCAATCTCAAAATACTCACAAGCAAGCGGGGAAACGAGGCGGCGCGAAGCACTTAAGAGCCTTTTTCCTTAGGGTATATTTTATAATACCCGCCTTATACCCACCTTATAGTTTGTATCTTTCAAAATCGAGCTTCACGAAAGTATTTATCTATTTTTGCCTTTTTCTTTTTGTTTGAGATTCGAATACAATAATTAGGAGATCAAATCCCAATTAAGATTGTGTTTTCACACTTTTGGAGATATTGTATATTGATTGTGATACTTAATACAATATAGTAATAATATTTGTACAAGAAAAACCAAGAAAACCGATAATACGTATTAGTAGAGTTCTAATAATACAAATACTATTTTGGTTAATATTAAAAACAACAATGCAAATTAATCACGACACACCTCCCCCGCAGCGGCGCCAAAGTGATTGTGGTAAATTACACCTCTTTTAGGAAAAGGAGGGTAAAAGCGGTAAGTATTGAACAAATGACTTTAGGAAAAATCAAGTGTTAATGACCCAATTAAGTTCGTTTCCCAAGGAGGTATATGTGTGTGACTAAAATGTACAAGATTTGAGATTAATATTTGGTTTAGAAGGGGATTAGAAGAGAAAATGACGAAGACGAAAAATAAAAATTAACACAAAATCACTATTAGAAAGTTAAAACGTAGAAGCTTAAAAACCACAAAAATAAAAATAAATTCTAAAAATTACCAAAAATTCACCAAAAATCAAAAATAATAAACTAAGAGTTTACCAATTATCAAAACTTTTTCAAACCTTTTAAATAATTAAATATTCAATTTTTAAATGCTAATTAAAGCCCTAAAAATCAAATAAATTATCAAAAAGCCCAAATAAAGATTTTTCAATTGATAAACCTCTAAAGTGACCTAAAATGATTAAAAACTATTTTTAGAGATTTTAAAAACTAATAAAACTATTTAAAATGATTTAAAAACTATTAAAACTTAAAATAATTATAAAAATTAATCTATAAGTGATAAAATTATTCTAAAAGTTGCTAAATTCCTATTTTAATGTAATTAACCTAAGAAAAATGAAAAAAGTTGAAAAAAGTGAAATTTTAAAAATAATAATAAAATAATATTAAAAATCCAAAAATTATAAAAAATTCTAAAAACTTGCAAACTAGTTTATTTTAACCTAAATAATCAGAAAATGAAAGTGAAATTACCAAAATACCCCTAATGGGCCCTCAAATGGGCCAAATCCAAATTCAGTCAACACAAATGGGCTTTTGGGCCCAAAAAGTCAAACTTGGCACAATTGACTTGGAAAAGCCCTATCTGACTTAAAATTTAATTCTAAGAACAAAACTCTAAAGGCCCAAAAGCTGAAAATGTGCTTATCACAGCTTATTGAACACAAAGCTTATTCTTATTGGGCTTTTCAGCCCATTAAGCCATAAGCTAATGCCATAAGCTCTAATTTGACACACAACCCTCTTTTTGGATGCTTAACAGATCTGTCAAAAGAAATTTTCAATAAGCTCACTCAATAAGCCAGAAAATAGAAAAGTAAAAATTCACAGAACGACAAAATAGTCGTTTTTGAGAAATACTGGACCTCAGAAGCTGATTTAACTTGCAAAAGCTTTCAAATGGACTCAATAAGCAATATCAATCAACAAAAATCCAATAAGCACAAGCAATAAGCCAGAATAAGCACAAATGAACTTATGTAAAAGTCAAAGGACTTGGTTTTCTAGTCAAACCTAAAAGTCAACCACCCAAATGCTCCAGGATGAACAAATGGGTCAAAATATGAGCACCTATTACAAAAATAAAGTTGTTGCTGGTTAAAATAAGCTATTATAGCTTATTGATAAGCTGACACCAAAATTGCACTAGCAGTGGCAACCAGCAGGGGAAAGGAGTTCCCACTGCTTTGACTAATTAACCAAGCTTATTTGAGAGTTCTAGTTTGATTCAATTGGAAACAAAGGCACCCTTGTGATCAGTGAACCACAAGGAGTCAATAGCAACAATAAAATCACAAAATGATCCACACAATAAGCCACAATAAGCCAAACAGTCACCAGATAAGCACCAGATATGCAAATAAGCACTTAAGCACTTAATAAGCAGATTTAAGCAAAATAAGCCAACCAAACTTAACCAGATGCACACACAAGCTATATAAACTAACAATGAACACAAAACAACAAGAATCAAACACTGAATCAAAGTAAATAGCAAGATCAAAGCACAAAAAGTTACTGATGAACAAAGAACAATATGCAGAAACAGTTTGCTGATATACTTGACACTTGACCCAATTTCAAGCCTCAAATCCTTCTACCCTGGTGTGATTAACTAAGATTTAGCACTTGTTACCCTTAACCTATGCTTAGATCTAGGTGTCCTCAAAATCCTAGCCAATTTTACCAAGTTATAAAGATTTTATAGCCAATCTATGAATCTATGTGTTCAAGACCACAAAACCTGCAAACAGATGAATAAATGCTCCCAAATAACAGATACCAATACTTGCATACAACACACAAGCACTTAACAAACCTCAAATCCAACTTATGCAGTAATCCTAAACACCCTTTTAAAACTTATTTTCACAAATCTTCAAAGGATCATTAAGATTCAACCCACAAATCAGATTAGTAACACCTCATTAACATCAAACAAAGCCAAATCAACAATAATCAACCACAATAACACAGATTCAAGCATAAATCCACAAAAATCACAAATATTCAGAAACTTAAAGAGAAAATGAAAAGGGAAGAAGGTGCAAACCTCCAAGACCTACATCCAGGCCCTGGATTGTTTGAGCTGAGGTACTAGCAAAACAAGTACCAGCTTCCAATGCTGCTAAGATGAACAAACACAAAGTGAGATAAAAAATAATGCCAACTTTCTGATTTTTGAAACCCAAGCTTTATCAACTAAAACCTTGCCTCAAAAACCTTCAAACATATAAATGGAACTCAGATTTTAGCTTCTCAAACACCAAACTTTTATAAATAACAGATTAAAACTCAAAATTTTAAGAAATTCAAACTTTATTTCATAAAAAGGAATTACAAAGATTAAAAGCTAAAATCTGGAACAAAGGGACTCTCACATGTTGAGGTCTCCTTTTATAGGCAAATGCCTGGCTAAACACTATTCACAAACCCTAGAACTGAATTTCCCTAAATGCCCTTGAGTCTTCTAGACGTTTTCTGATTTTGAGTTGTCCAATTTGATCAAGGCTATTCATTTTAGCTTTGGAATGAAGCAAATGATGTGGGCTGTTGATCTTGACACGTCACATAACTTGGAGAGTAAGTTGCAATGTGATTGGCTAAACGGGAATTGGGGGTGGGGTCCATAGTGAGTGGGATTAAGGGTTTTTGGTGTGGGATAGGTTTCTGCACATGTGAATCAAGTGTGTGCAAAGGGAATTGGTTTTTACCCCAAGTTTAAGTGGAGTAAAATCTGGAGGTGAAGAAGGGTGAATAGTAGTAATTTTGATCCGATTTTGGGGGAAATGGATGTGTTTGGCGCATTTTCAGTTTAAATGTTTCAAATGCACACATTCAGCCCTTGTTCTTTGGTATTTTTGGTAAACAAGGAATTTCAGCTAGGAAAACGTGTTTCCCTTTGTTTTTAACTTTCACCACTTGTCACTTTTGGCACCAAACTTTGGAAAAAGGGTTTCAAGGGTTATTTTTGCCATTTTTGGATAATTGAAGGGCTGATCTTGGACATTGTTGATCTTCAAAGGTCTTCATCGTAACTTTGACTTCATGAGGGACCATTATTGGCAATTTTGATTTGTTGAGGGACTAATCTTGCCATTTCTTCAAAGTTGAAGGACCATTTGTGTAATTTTGACAAACTTAAGGGACCAAGCTTGTAATTATTAATATACAAGGGTTTTAAGTGTCATTTCTTCAATAAATGAGGATCAATCTTGTTATTCTTCAAGTCTTCAAGGTATTTTGTTGAGAATTCCATGATTAGGGCCCGGTTCTTTGTACGGCTTCGTTTCTCGTGTCCGTTTTTCCTTGTATTTTGTGATCTTTTGTCTTTTTCACGATATCCATACCTAAAATACACAAGTAAACAAACACAAGCATATATATGGTATTTTATGACATTTTAATGCATTTAAAGCTCGAAAAGAACGATGAGATCATGTATAAATGCCATCTCATCAATTATCAACCACATCCCTAGATGCTGATTTGGAGGGAGTTGCAATAGATCAAACGAGATATCGTTCCATGATTGGCTCCCTCGTGTACTTAACAGCAAGCCGACCAGATATATCACATGTCACGTGTTATTGTGCACGATATCAAGCACGACCCACTAAAAAGCACCTCAAGGAGGTTAAACGGATCTTTCGGTACCTTAAGAATACCATTCATTTGGGACTCTGGTATCCGAGGGAAACCGGTTTCTTTCTAACGGCCTATTCAGATTCTGATCATGCAGGGTGTCTTGATACACGAAAAAGTACTTCTGGTGGTGCAAAATTTCTAGGTCAAGATAAGCTTGTGGGATGGTCTTCCAAGAAGCAGGATTACACGTCACTGTCATTAGCCGAAGCGGAGTATGTGTCTCTATCTGCGTGTTGTGCTCAAGTTCTATGGATGAGACCACAACTCACGGATTATGGCTTCCACTTTGATAAAGTACCTATGTACTGTGACTCAAAGTCCGCCATAGCCATCTCTTGCAATCCGGTACAACATTCCCGCACGAAGCACATTGATGTCAGATATCACTTCATTAAGGAACAAGTTAAAAAGGGTATTGTTGAATTATACTTTGTTGGAACTGATTACCAACTAGCTGACTTGTTTACAAAATATTTTTTGAAAGAGAGATTTACGTATCTTGTTAGGCAAATTGGTATGAGATGTTTGACTCCAACAGAACTGGAGATTCTGGCAAAGAAGCCTGCTTGATTCATCTATCAAACATCTACTTGTAAATATTAATGAAAAAGCAAAATACAAAATTAAAAACCTTTGAAAATCCAAAACTATTCTTCTCGGCATGTCTTTCAGTATCGATAATATGAACGTACCTAGAAATGTCGCTCAATAACGATACGGGTGTGTACATAAAGCTCGAATGAAAGTTGTAAATATTTTTCAAAACATGTCATTTCTATCTTTTATAAAGGAAGTTGTCTCTTTTGGACAATATTTCCAACAACGGGTAGAGCAATCTATCACGGGTTGAGCTTGTCACAAAAACATTCAACGTTTTAAGCTCAACACAAATGCTTGTAATCACTTTCAGATTGCAACCCGGATCTAAATTCACGGGGGAAAGTGTACGCTTTCGTGCCCTTACCCTTAGCAAAAGAAGTTAAATCTTCTTACACTTGAGTGGATTCGTCAAGACAATCAAAGTCTATGAACACAAGTTTATGCTTTAGAAAAACTTTTTCGCTAAAAAGAATTGATTTTTCAAAAAGCGTTGAACACAATTTTTTCAAGAATTTCTCAATGATATTCAAAAATTGTGTGTTCAACAACTCCTATTCTCAAAAGTTTAATGTGGATCATATCCTCGTAATGACAATTCTATTGGATCAATTTTTGAGGGGGAGCGTTCCAAATTCATGCTAAGTTTGACACATTTTTCTCCCGAAAGGTTTTCAAGACTATTTTTCACAATATATTTTAATCAAATTTGGTATCTCTAATATCAATTGATTTTATATATTAGAGATAGGGGAGAAATTGTGATTAAAATGTGATCTAAAGACTCAAGCACTCATGGTTACGATCAAATACCCACAACATCTTTAATTCACAACGTTATTGGTGTCAAAAGGGTGGTTAGGTTTAAGTCCTATGATCCAACCAGAATCAGAGGGATCTTCCCAGGGACAATCCAATAGATTATTAGAAGTTCTTAGGAAAGATGGATAGAATGTGAGCGTAGCTGAATGCCGACTAAGTACTGATGCTAGCACTGGAACAATCACAACAAGGTGCTAGTAATGATATCTTGGTAAGCAATGAAGGGGTTGAAGAATGAAAAAGAAATTTAAGGGTAAAGGGTGTAAAGAAAGAAGCCCTCCATACAACTTAGGCAGAAACCGGGTTAACACATCATGAAGGCAACGCATCATGGACCCAGTGATGTAATGCACAACCCTTCCCCAGCTAACTCAGGCTTCTCTCAAAAGAAGTTTGTTTTATTGTCACGGAGATCAACACGACTTCTGTTGACTTTCTCACTCTGAGTTAGTTGATATTGAATAGGTGGCATCTGCTCCAGCCTCCGACCACTAAAAGTGCACAAATCGAGTCTAGAGCCAAGAGATCAATCAAATCTCGTTAGGACACACGGATGAAGATCAAGAGAGTCCTACGCTATATCCTTGTGATATTTCTAGAACACTCAGAGTGATACTACTTAGTATTCACAATGATGAGTGGAAATCCTTCCAGTGTTAACATCAAACAGCACTGCGGTAGGTCATGTGTAAGATTCTTTATGAATTGAACACATGTACAACTGAAAAGCAACAGTGGTTTGTTTCGTTATCGATTCAAACTCGTTTCAGGTTTCTACGCAATATCTTTATGGTCTTGCCAGAACATTCAGAGTTATATTTATTAATATTCACAGTGATGAATGGAAATCCTTCTAGCGTCAACATCAAACAGCACTACGGTAGGTAACTTGCGAGATTCTTATGAATCAAGATTGTGTCAACTGGAAAGCAACAATGGTAAGATTCTTAATGAATCAAACTTGTTCCAGGAATTTGAATTGACGACTTTAATCAAGCGGATATTTATCTAATTGATTCACTCTTTATGTTCGCAGTCTTGCTTTGAGACGGTCAAATAAAGAGAACGACTAGTACAGCCGCGAAACCCTGTCAAGGAGATTCTTAATTGAATCTACCTAATCACAGGTACGATATTTAATATCGTGTAACGGTCTTCACCGATCGGAGGTAAAACGCTACCAATTTAGGACGAATGTCAAAGCCATTCAGTCCGTGTCTATGTTTTGTCTCAAGAAGGTGACGTTACGGTGTACTCAGCAAAGTCGAAGATTCAAAACCACATTCTCATACCCAAAGACATTCAACAATCAAGAAAGCTAATGACTTCCGCAACTCTGATGATCAAAATCTTCCTTATCAATTAATATAGAGGAATGACCTCTCTTCAAAGGAGATTGTTAGCAAGCTTTCAAGATTATGCAATGAATGAGCATGTGGATAACGACACAAGATCGCAAGATGGAAAAGACAAGTCAAGGATAATTTGAAGATCTCAAGATAAAAGACAAAGTCGAAAGACAACGACAAAGGCTCAAAGATCACAGCATGAAGGAACAACACTACTATTACACGTTCAATATTCATTTATGACGAAATTCATAAATCTCCATTGGACTCCAAATGTCGAAGAGGAATGACCTCACATTGGGGGAGATTGTTAGCCTTAAAATATTAAGTCAAACAAGAATGTTCGATCATAGGTTTATATTGTAATATTTATTAGAACATTGTAATAGTTAGTTAAAATAGTCGTGACATTACGGGCTTGATGGTTAGCTTAAAAGGCCTCTTTCAAGGTACTAAGCATTTATTCAAGCCCGACCCAAAACAATATAGTACATTAGAGAGCCCGCATGTGGGTGGACTATATAAGTACCCTCCTAGCATGTTAGGAGGGTGGAAGTTCTCATTTTCTAAATCTAATTTCACAAATTAATCATCTCTCTCTCTCTCTTTACTTTCTCTCACTACTTTCTCTCTCTAAATTTCATATCTTTTCCATCTCCTTTCTTTAATCTATCATCATATTATTAGGGACAACAATTTGGGACGGCAAAACCAAAGGGTATGAGAGAAAAAATGTATGTGTGTTAAGAATGGAAATAATAAAAATGGCTAGTGGAAATTATATATATAGTGGGGTGTGAGGGTAGAAAGTGTAAATTTTGCATTCTTTTGGACTTAAATGTAAAATACAAGTTAAAAAGCGGGAAATGACTAGTAGTCGATATTTCAAAAATTTACGAAAGTCGGGTTTCGTAAAAATACTTTCTGAAAGTTAAAACGCACACAAAATATAATAATATGGTTCTGACACGACTTAATACACAATTAAAACGAAAACGTCAAAAATACCAAACATCGAATCAATCGATAATAAAATGTAAAATTTCGGGAAATGTAAAAATAATACTTTCAACATCGGTTTCAACTTAAACCGTCAAACAAAAACTCATCCAAACTCATCAAAAAAAATTAAGAATACTCGTAAAATAGGATTAAATATTGACCTCGGGTTTGGGTTATCACATCCTCCCCTCCTCAAAAAGAGCGACGTCTCGGCGCTAGGCCCTTCTTATACTCACATTTTGTACCAATAGAACAAATGAGGATACTTTTCCTTAAAGAAATCCCCACGCTCCCACGTGAACTCTGGTCCACGTCTAGAATTCCATCGTACCTTCACAATAGGAATCTTACTATACTTGAAACCCTTAAATCGTCCTTTCACTTTGTCCATCAGTCTCAGGATAATACGCGGTACTCAAACTCAACTCAATGCCCAACGCACGTTGAAGAGGTCTCCGAAACTCCAAAGTAAACCTTCTATCACGATCCGAAATTATCTACAAAGGCAAACCATGCCGGCAGACAATCTCATTCACATACACAGTAGTCAGCCTCTCCATGCTATTTGTCTTCTTCATATCATGATACATCTTATCCGAACCAGGATGTATCGAATACTTTGACTTGTGAGATTCATTCATCACCAAATCTCGCACTCCTAACGTACCTTCCTCAGGTGGACATAACGGAAACACACTATAGAATCAAATTTGGTTGCCTGATTCTCAAAATACCTCATTCCATTCGAGTTCACTACAAAATTCCGTTTCATAAGTTTGATGGGATGTAGAAATCAATTTCCTTGACATTCTCCTTTTTCAAACCATTAGCTTGAGCTTTCAATATCCTTTTTTTCAAGTCCACACTTTCCTGCATCACCAAAGCTCTAATCCTTAGAGGCTTTTTCCCTTTCCTTCCTACTAAGTGCATCAGCTACCACATTCGCCTTTCCAGGATGGTAGTGAATCTCGCAGTCATAATCACTTATCAATTATGATCCTTGAACACCACACTCTTGTTTCCATAAAAGTAGTGTCTCCACAAATTCAAAGCAAATACCACATCTCCAAAACCCTTATGAGATGCATCATAATAAACCATAAAATCTTCAGATTCTTCTGGCAACGACAAAAACGACGTAGTACATAGCCTATCCTTCATTGTTCGGAAAACAGTTTCCTCATCTGATCTTCATCAGATCTCGAAACTTAAAAATTTAGACGTACGATTAGGGATCACACGTCCGGTTCCTGTCAGTCAGCTTGGTCAACGGTTTAGCAATCAACGAAAACCCTTCAATGAATCTCCAATAATACCCAGCGAAACCAAGAAATTGTCGAACTTCGGTCAGTGTTGTCGGTACCAACCTGTCCTTAATTGCTTCAATCTCGGCAGAGTCTACACGAACACCTTTGTTGTCAATCACGTGCCCAAAAAATTGCACTGACTCCAACCAAAAACCACACTTAGAGAACTTTTCATACAGCTTCTCTTTCTTCAGCAATTCCAGAATTGTTTTCAAATGCTTCTCATGCTCCTCTTTGCCTTGGAATAACTGAGAATATCGTCAGTAGACATAATGTCGAACCCAGCCATAATACGGCTTACACACACGATTCATCAAGTCCATGAATATGGCATACACATTCGTCAATATAAAAGGCATCACTTGAAACTCAAAGTGCCCATATCGGGTACGGAAAGCAGTTATAGGAATATCTTTTTCCCCAACTCTCAGTTGATGATAACCAGACCTCAAAGAGATCTTCGAGTATACACTGGATCCTTGCAACTAGTCAAATAAGTCATCAATACTCGGCAGTGGATACCAATTCTTGAAAGTTAATTTGTTAAGCTCACGATAGTCGATACACATCTGAAATGATCTTTCCTTCTTCTTGACAAACAATACCGGCGCTCCCCACGGCGATGAACTCTGTCTGATAAATCCTTTATCCATCAATTCCCGCAATTGATCAGATAACTTCTTCAGCTTTGACGGTGCCAAACGATAAGGCGTACAAGCAACAGATGCAGTTCATGACATTAGATCGATACGAAACTCCACTTCACGATACGGTGGTAAACTCGGTAACTCTTCAAGAAAAACTTCAGAATAATCTCGAATCACTGGCACATCTTCCAACTACTTCTCAACTACACCATCACTAGTTATCTGAGCTAGAAATACACCACATCCCTCTTCCACATATTTCATCATCTTCAAACAAGACACCACTCTCAAACAAAAAGTGTATTCATCACCCTACACGATCAACATCCCATTCCTCAACCGGTTCTAAACCAATTTCTCTCTATAAACAATCGCCATACTACACACAACTAACCAATCCATTCCAATAATCACATCAAAAGATCCTATCTCTATAAGCATCCAACCAATGTCGGACATATAATTCCCTAACTTCAAGGAACACCCCTTTAAGTATAGAACTAGTGCTAACAACCTTCCCATCGGCTAATTCCACAATATAGTTAGTTGTCAATCTTACTGGTTCTTTATCCATAAGGTGACTAAATCTTTACATCTACAAAGCTTCTATCTGATCTAGAATCAAACAACACACTAGCATAAAGAGCGTCAAGTAAGAACTTACCAGTTACAACGTTCAGACCTTGAGGTTCATAACCATCACCCAAATCGTAAGCTGGAGCAGCAGCATTCCCACCTTGTTGATTCCCAATCGTTGGACAATTCCCTTGCTCATGTCCTTTCTCACCACATCAAAAACATATCATAACTAATGGATGCTAATTCCAATAACCACTCGCCTTGTCCTACACCCAGCAGCTTTGTGACCAGCTTGTCCACACTTACGACAAGCTGGAGGAAAAATACCCACATTGTACAAAGTGCAACGAACACACTTGGGATTTATCTTATTACCTCTAGGCACAATTGTAACATCCTACTTTGATAACTAGACCGTTACGTGTATTTATGGCGTGTCATTAAAGCATGCAAGGTAAATGTACTAAAACATACATGACCAAAAGGGAAAAGCGAAATCAAACATAGGTTCCCAAACATAAGCCCGAAACATAAATAAAGTAAATGAAATGAGAAGGACAAAACAAGTATCCAAACAAGCATAAGTAGTAGAGGGCAGAAAGGAGAAGAAGTCTAAGGTAGCTTCCATCCTATGCACTTCCTCCAAATGCTCAAGTCTGTCCATGGGTACCTACCATTTTGGGACATAGAAAGGAAAGTAACGGTTGAGCAATACGCTCAGTGAACGGATATATAACATAGTGTGAATGACTGAAACATAAATAAAACTGAAAAGCAGCGGAAATGTATAAGTCCTGGAAAACATGGTACATGTTTATGAAATTGGTTTTATAGTTTGAAAAGACGTATGTTTTTATATGAAAACTGTATTTTAATTAGCCAAGAGCCCATATAGGTCATGAGGTATCACCGTGCATGAATACATAGAGGGATGACCTCATCATGCAATTAGAGGGGTTGCCTCTAATTATAATAGTCTAGGTAGGAGGGATCAACTCCTTATGAAGGATGCAAGGCACACGCCACATTCACCATGAAAATCCTGTAAATCATGTAACTAGGATGCACCCATACGCCCCACATGATAATATAAATAAATGGCCAAATTTGAAAAGGGACGCCACGAGCAATCACTCCATCGTGGGGAAGTCATAACACTGGTGCCTCCAGTGTTATGGTTATGGTACCTCTATAACTAGATGACGTGGCATGCATGTATATATAGCTCAGGCATTTAAAATAAACATAAGCATTCAAAACATATAAAATAACTGGGAAAAACAGTTGGATGCAAACGGGGAATCCTAATCATACATACGAAGGAATGTCCATACTGAAAGACGGAATATACATACCTTATGTCCAGTAAATGAAGAAAGATGAAAAGATGGAAGGTCCTACTCCGACTTCACGAGTACTACATAAATAAGGGACATGTATGAGTTGTCTAATTACTGAGTGTGTTACTGGTTCTGTGTGTTCTTAACTTACTTTATATGCTCTTTTCGTGTTTTACTGTTTTAAATGTTATCTTGTATTTATTTATGTTTTACATGTATTTTGATTATGTATTTCATGTGTTATTGTATTACTATCCTTATAGTGTCATAATAAGTAACTTTCTAAAAATAGCAGGTTTCCAATAATATAAAGTTTCCAAAATAAGAAAGTTTCCAAGAATAGAAAGTTTCCAGAAATAGTATGTTTCTAAAAACAGAAAGTTTCCAAAATAGTAAGTTTCTTGAAATATAAAGTTTCCATAAATAGAAATAAGCTTGATTAATAAGTTTAAAAATATAAGTTAGTGCTTATAAATCATAAGTTATAAGTCATGATAAATTATTAGTAAAGTCTATTTTAAATACTTAGGCTAAAATAATTATTAATTAATAATAAAATACATGGTTTATTAATTAAAAAAAATTCATGGTTAAATTAATAACTTTACCTTATACAATTTAATTAAATTAAGTCATGGTTTAATTTAATTAAGCCTAAATAAATACTTAGGTTATAACATGATTTATTTAATTAAAAAAAATAACCTAAGTCATGAATTAATTAATTAATTACTAGTTCATGTAAATTAAGTAAAATAATTAATTAAGAAAATAAATGTCTAAATAAAAATATTTAAGTTATAACATGTATTATTAATTTTAATAATATAACCTAAGTCATGGTTTTAATTAAATAAACTAGTTAGTCATGTAATTTATATTAATTAATTAACTTAATAAAATAATGGTTAATTAAATGTATCCCGAGCCCGAAAACCCGAGACCATCAAACCGAGCACCAACCACCACCACACAGCTGGCGGCTGGTGGTGGTGGCCAGTGGCTGTTGCCATGGCCAAGCTACGGTTCACACTGGCCCTTGTCGGTTTCCCCTGCCGTGACCTATGTACACACCGAGACCTTCATTGGTCTCAGTTCCCACTATTTCGCCAAGGGTTCCCCCTGTTGGGGATCTTGGGCTTGCGGCTAACCTCAAACAAACACCACCGCCCCCATGAAGTGTTGCGGCTGGTGGTACTAACAAGCCACCGAGACCTTGGAGGTCTCGGTTTGGGTGTTGCCGAACAAAATAAAACCATGCACACCCTTATTCTTGTTTAATTAACGATCATAACATGTTTTTAATTTAATATTCCAAGATTCATGAACATATGATTTTAATTAACATATAAAGATTAAAAAGATAAGGATTTGATTAATACCGATTGTGTGGGTGTATAAAGGGTTTAATCACGAACACGTAGATATGTAAGATCAAAAATAAACAATTCTCTCTTGTTCTTTTATGGTGGATGGCGATAGGAAGAAAGAGAGCTAGGGTTACCTTAGTTTTTCTAAAAACAAAATTATGTTAATCTTCTGGTGATTTAGTTTACTAGTTTGATTATAAGTGGGTCGGGCCTAAAGCCCTTGTCCTTTGTTCTTGATGCCGCGGACACACACAAGCCCAAACACTAAACCATTAGTTTTTCATGACTTAATTATTTATCGTGATCGTGTTTTACATGTCGTGAAAAATTTATTATACGTAAATGTTTACTGTGCATTAATAATATACATGATACTTGTAATTTAATGTTCGTGACACGTGTCGTATATTATTTATAGAAAGTTTTAATTTAATCGTGTTTTCATGTAGTGTACTGTTCATGGTATTTTATGCGGGTTTTACAAGTCTTCCCCTCTAAAAAGAATAATTCGTCCCCGAATTATAGATAAGATAATCTGGGGAGGATAGGGACGTAACATGACTGTAAGGAACCTGGAACATGACGTGACTGAAAAGAACATATCTGACGTATGGAAGGAAAAGGATGAGGAATCCAGATGGACTCCTCTGTTTCCAAGTGGCTTCCTGCTCGGAACGGTCCTCTAAAAGATCTTGGCGGAAATAATATTCTTGGTCTTCGTGAATTTGTTTAGACGATACAGAAAAGTTTATGGTTATTAACGTAAGATAGATCCTCATGAATCTGATCGAGCGGATGAGAAATAACGTGCAAGGGTAAATGAAACGTTATGATGCAAAACAACCCAGAATAACAGAAATTAATAACGTTTGAGCAACGATGTGCGAGACATACTGAAACGTAGTACGTGAACAATTGTGAACGTGATATGTGGAGATATGGTGAGTGTAATGTGAGAAACCTAGGGTGGACGTAATACGTGTAGCATATCGTGAACGTGATATGAAAACGTAGAATGAACATGATATGTGAAACATATCGTGAACGTGAGATAACTGAGGAGGTAACGCCAAACGATAAGAGGTAAGATGCAAAATATGACGTGAAGCGTCTGTCTGAGTATGGAAAATTTATTAAACTTGAGTCTGGTCTCCCAAGCTTCTGCAAAACTTCCAGAACAAAAGGTGAAACGTACAATCGTAAGCTAGAATACGATCATGAACGTGAACAGTGTCATGAACGTGAGTTCGGAATGCAAATCATAAAATTGAACAAGGACGTGAACGTAATAATGACCACGAACGTGAGGCTTTATTTGATCTGATAACTGAAGGAGTGCCAAGTGATTGTACGATCTTTGGCTAGAAAATGTCTGATAATCTTCTAACTATGAAATTCTTGCAGATGGAAGGGATATGCATACTTGGTTAAACTGTTGATATCACCCAGGCAGCATAATGCTTCCTCTGAGCCTGTCGTAGCCAGGTAACAAAATACATGGAGATTTTTTCCCTTCTCCGTTCACAATTTCCAATGGTGGCAATAACTCCTATCATGTTGGTGTTCTATCTTAACCAGCTGGTATGTCAGGCATTTAGATATGAACGTAATTGCAGCTTGTTTCATTAGAAACTGGATGCATAGAAGTTTGGAAAACTATGAGTCTCTGAATTTAGATGTCTCTTAGCTTAGGGTCTTCTGAAATGCATAATTTAGTGTAGGATCCTCTCCATTACGCGTAAGCTTAGTCAGGGTGTAACTAGCCGTGAGAATCACTGTGATTCAGCGTGTCACTGTAATCAACCAGAATTCGTACTGGGAAAATTTTAGGGTGAAATTTCTTCTGTCGAAGAATTTGCAACATAGTGCAAATATGGTCTTCGTGCTCTTCCCTAGACTTAGAGAAGATCAGGTTGTCATTGATGGAAACAATAACGAATTTGTTTATGAGTTCATGGGAAACTTTATCTATCAAGTCCATAAATGTTGTTGGAGCATTTGTGAGACCAAAACAAGATCATGGATTTAGCATGACCAATTCGTGTGCGAATAGCAGTCATGGAAATGTCTTGCTCTTTCACTCGCCACTATTGGCAGCATGATCGTAAATAGATCTTGGAAAAGTGCTTAGCACCCTGTAGTTGATCGGACACATCGTTAATACGTGGAGGAGGATAACGGTTATGAATGGTGATTTGTTTAAAATCGACGGTAGTCGACACATAATCTCATGTCACCGTCCTTCTCCTTAATAAACAGAACCGGTGCACACCATGGTCATACACCTGGTGAATGAGCTCCGTTAAAGCATCTCTTGCAGTTGATCCTTTAACTCTTTTAGCTCAAGGAAACCATGCTATAAAGAGCCTTGGAAACTGGGTCCGCTCCCTAACATGCTCGATGTTAAGTTTCATCTTGTGGATAAAGTATACTCGGAGGTCTTTCTTGAAATACATCTGGGAAACTCTGGAAATCGGCTGATTATGAATCAAGGAACTCAGAAGTCGTGTCATAACAGATAGCTAGAAAATCTTCACAGCCATGGGATAACAAACACGTGCTTGTAAAGCATAAATAATTTGTACAGATTTTCCTGATGGAAAACCATGACGAACGTATTCAGGAGCCTGAACATCGATGTACATAATCTGATATGAATGGAGACCAATCATAGCGTGGTGTGCTGTTCATAGTCCATAATCAGAATCATATTTAACTCGCATCTGTCTGAGGGAAGTGCGTTAGCAGATTGGATCTTATCATTTGATTAAAGGAAAACCTTTGTACACATGGATGCTACGAATGGCGTCCTTTATGGTCATGGATATATGAAATATGGAATCAAGAAATGAAAGTGTCATAAAGTAAACGTGATAGATCTCACTAAATGTGTTTCGCCCATCTCATGCAGAACAAACCTTGCGTGTCCAAACGCGAATAATACGCCGGTGATGGTACTAAAATTCTGGTGGCCTAACTAATACATAGCACAACAAAGTGGTATACACCTTGGGGGTATCCTAAATTCCTTAGGGCCTAGTTGAAAAGTTATACATGAGTCATGTGTCCTAACTCATGTATTGAGAAAATATGCGTATGACATGTGTCTTGATTGGTGTCCTAACATGTGTCTCGAGATGCGAAATGACCAAAATTGAAAATCTTAGGTTATCATGCCAGAATTGGCGGATCGGTAGGACTGCCGACCCTTTGTATTTCTGATCACATCCGTTACCAGAGCTTTTGTCATTATAGCAAGAGTGGTTGTTATCACGGTAGTTGTTGCTACCTTCATGCCTGTCAGTTCCATGACAATCATCATATTGACTGTGACTCATGTAACTTCCGCTGAGTCGCTGGCTGGTACCGGTTCCCACTCATATGCTGGAAAAAAAACTGAATGGCTCGTGACATATGACTAAGAAGGTAAAGATATGAAATAAAGTTGTAACATCTGGTGGATTAAGTATAATTCTAGTCCAAGTTGCGAGCCTTCATCTTGTTCTGTAGAATCTCCAAGCTGCGAGCCGCAACATCTCTTGAACAACATTGGTAAGTGAAAAAACATTTGAGAAAGCATAGAATCAATTAGTACTACACATGGAGTGTGATGATTGGAATACATCTGGAATGTGGTACATGAATTACACATGTGGTTCGGTACGTGGAGTACACATGGAATACAGTATGTGGAGTACACATGAAATTCACATGAGATGATTGATACAGGTGTCAAACCTCTAATATGATCAAAGGAAGGTAAAAGATCAAATGGTTAAAACCAAACTGGACAGTACAACGTAATAACCCAACAAATTTTAGCGTAGACATACTTCTAGTTGCATAAGAAGCACAAAAGCTTGATTAAACGGAATCGAATGATGGCCAACATGAAAACATGAGTAGTGAAAACCAACCATGACTATCATGAAAACATGATTAAATACAATCCATCAATGAAAGCAAAATCAACACGAAGAAACATAGAACAAAATTAATATGAAGGAGCATAAAAACATAATTAGCATGAAAACGAAGCCAACCATGAGAGTATGAAAACATAATTGACATAAAGAAACATAACAATCAATGGGGGGACATGAAAGAAATATGACTGTAATGAAATGAAATCTGAAATTTGCTGGTGTTGGCGACCATGGGTCGGTTCACAAAACAAAATTGACATGGGCAAGGGTGAACGCCTATGGGTCGGTTCACCAAAACAAAATTGACATGATAAGGGTGAACGCCTATGGGTCGGTTCACCAAAACAAAATGACATGAGCAAAGGTGAACGCCTATGGGTCGGTTCACCAAAACAAAGTTAGAATGAAAAGCACATGCGACTAAATATGGCTAGTCCTGTACCAACCATTACTTAGTCAAAATACATGCAACAATAATACATGAAAATAAATAAATGAAAATCAACTATCAAAAACATAACAGAAAACGTGTGACTAAGTATGAATTACTGTGATTCAGACCATATTAGTCAAAGTTCACAAGGAAACATCATGCATAAAACAATGACATATAACTAAGTATGGATGAGTATTGATCAATCCATATTAGTAAAACAAACCCGAGTGAAAACATCATGGTTAAAGATAATAGGAATCTGAAATTGTCAATACGTGGAATGACAAGCGTCGGCTTAGGAAGATCCTGGTGACTACCCACTAGTCATAGGTCAAGTTTTAGAGCCTACAGGTCGAAACCTTGGGCTCTGATACCATAATTGTAACACCCCACTTTGATAAGTGGACCGTTACGTGTATTTATGGCGTGTCATCAAAGCATGCAAGGTAAATGTACTAAAACATGCATGACCAAAAGGTAAAACTGGAATCAAACATCGGTTCCTAAACATAAGCCCAAAACATAAATAAAGTAAATGAAATGAGAACGACAAAACAAGTGTCGAAATAAGCATAATTAGTAGAGGGCGGAAAGGAGAAGAAATCTAAGGCAGCTTCCATCCTATGCACGTCCTCCAAATGCTCAAGTTTTTCCATGGGTACCTGCCGTTTTGGGACATGGAAACGAGAGTAACGACTGAGAAATACGCTCAGTGAACGGATAAATAACATAGTGTGAATGATTGAAATATAAATAAAACTGAAAAGCAGTGGAAATGTATAAGTCCTGGAAAACTTGGTACATGATTATAAAACTGGTTTTATATTTTGAAAAGACTTATGTTTTTATATGAAAACTATATTTTAATTATCCAAGAGCCCATATAGGTTATGAGGTATCACCATACATGACTACATAGAGGGGTGACCTCATCATGCAATTAGAGGGGTTGCCTCTAATTATAATAGTCTGGGTAGGAGGGATCAACTCCTTATGAAGGATGCAAGGCACACACCACATTCACCATGAAAAGCATGTAAAACATGTAACTAGGATGCACCCATACACCCCACGTGATAATATAAATAAATGGCCAAAAATGAAAAGGGACGCCACGAGCAATCACTCCGTCGTGGGGAAGTCATAACACTGGTGCCTCCACTGTTATGGTTATGGTACCTCTATAACTAGATGACGTTGCATGCATGTATATATATCTCTGATGCGCGTCTTGCACTCCTAGTTTTACATTTATAAACAAGACTTATTAATTCTTTAACTACGCATACAAGCAAGTATACTAGTTATATTGTAGCAAAGTCGGGTAAGTCAAGATCGTCCCATGGGATTTGCGTATATTCAAAACATTTGGGTGGTGTAGGTAATAAGGTTGTCACCACCGATATTACCTCTAGAATTAACTTTGTAAAGGAAAACATAATTAAAAGTAATACTTGTGTAAACTCACATTCATCCGTAGGAGAGTAAAGTTGTATGAATTTAGCAACTTGAATCACAAACCTAAAGTACATGAATTCCATTCCATGGTATTTTTCATAGAATCCATATTAACAAATTGGTGTAGACAAACCCTTTCGACCTATTATCATCTATTCCAATTCATTATAAGCCTCATTTGTTAGAAATACAAAGAGAAGTTTGGTTTGAATGGGTTCTTTCGACCTATACCCAAGATAAATCTTTTGACAAATTCCTTTAAACAACTCGTCAAGGTGAGTGTCAATCACGAAGAAACCAAATTGACTCATGCACAAATCTTTTGGAACATAGTTTACCGACTTTCGACCTATAAATCCAATAAAAAGCTATATTTCATTTGATTATCAAAACATGTTTCAAGAAATTATCAACCATCAAAACCAAATTATATTCTCTTGATCATAAAACCAAACTCTCCTTTAGAATCCATGTTCATCACACAAGTATATCACACTCGGAATTCAAACACATTACAACACAATTCATAACTTTCTCAAACATTCAACAATACTTAAAATATAATGAGAATCAATTTAAGTACAAGAGTTTACCAATAGTTCTTCAAAACACAAGGAAATAAAAAAAATAGAATTTAGAGCAATTCTAAAGCCTCCAATCAACAAATGAACCTCCAACTGAATCTCTTCTTCATGAAATTCGTCCCTCCTATGAGGATTAACAGGGTTTATTGTCTTTCGGGTTATGTAAGAATGGTGATTCTAACCTTTGTCAAGGGTTAGAATGATCCTTGGATTTAGCACACTGAAAACAATGACCCTAAGGTCTAATTTATACACCATTTTTGCTTGGGGAGAAGGTAAAAACTGCAAGGAATGATTATGGAGGGGAAATGAGAATCCTCCCATTGATGGTGGAGGTTTATGAGTGTTTTAATGTGACTTGTGCTAAAACCTGACTATCAAAATTCTGGTGGCAAAATAGTTCTGCTGGTGGCGAAATGGTGTGATGTTGTTGGTGGCGACTTCATTCCTGTTGGTGGCAAAATGGTGTAGTTTTGTTGGTGGCAGAATAAAAGTTGTTGGTGGCAACTGGCCCATCTTCCACTTTTTCCTTTTCTAGTCCTTTTTCTTTATCTCCTCCTCCATCTTTCCTCTAAACTTTCCAAGACTCCTTCGTCCCCAATTACTCTTCATACGAGAGCTTACGTTCCCATGCCTCATTTATTCCTTCATCTCCAATTCGCGCTTTTTATTCCTTTATTCACGTTTCTTCATCCTTGCTTCCTCCAAAATACAATAACCAAACTTTGCACAATATTAGCAATAAAAGTCTGTTTATTACCACAAATACTATATCAATATTGAAGATAACGCTTATTAATACATGTTGAATTTGATCGTTATCAAATCCCCTCACACTTAAGCATTGCTCGCCCTCGAGCAAGTAAAGTAAAACCAAAATCAAAAGTTAAATATAAACTTGTATTTGACTCCTCTTGTTGATCCCAAACTTAGATCGATTAGCTTTGTGTATACGAGATTAGATCAAGTACTACACGTAGAGAAACCTTTGCTTATGAATAAAGTAACAAAGTGTTATGCGGAATTAACACTTGATCTAAAACACAATGATGTTAAACAAACTTTCACTTGTATTAGAATAATCGTGTTGATTACAATGAAAGGTTTAACTTGCGAATACTATGAAAACTGACATTAAACATTAACCTAAAAGATCTTCTTTTATAGAACAAGAAGTCTTGTACAATAAGCTACGAATCAACTATTCTAGGTAAAGATAAACATAGAAAATACATTGTCATTTCTATCCTTACTAGAAGTAATCTAGAATATAATATACGTGTAGCTCACAACTTCCATCAGTGCTTGTCTTCAATCTGTCAACGCTTGACTTTATCTTGTCAACGCTTATGCTGTCAGCGCTCACTTTACTCTTGTCAACGCTTGAGTTGTTCCTGTCAGCGTTCAAGTGTTCTGGCCTAAATTTATTCCCAACAATCCTCCCCTAAACTTGATATCCACTCTTATGATCAAGTTTCTGAATAAACATTAAGAACTTGGAGGAGTCTGACAAACCTTATCATATTGGTAATAAATAAATCTGATCAAATTCTTTGCCACGTCACTTGTATAATCTATCTCCAACTGGGTGTCCTTCATCTTCTCCAAAACAGCCTTGGATATGAAATACTGAGCATCTACAAGTAAATACTCAGCAAACTTTGTAGAACTCAAATGGTATACACCAGCAGCTGAATATAACCTCCATTGAAGACCACTGAGGTCATCTTCAAGATCCTTCCATATTTCAGGATCTTCTTCTTTTGTCCCACACATTCTTTTGAATGTGGTCCAAAGTTTTATTCCATTGGCTGAAGTTGGTGCTTCAGCCTCATACTTGGTCTCTAGCAACCTCCAAAGGTCTACCAAGTCTTCTCTGTCACAACTTGTAAATAAAGATATGAGAGTGGTAAAAGTGTGTACCTCCTTGCCAAATCTTCCAATTTTCCAGAATCCACATTCATCTTCCTCATAACTTATAATTGGATTCCTGGAATCTAGTGGTAACACATGAACCATATCTGAAGCTTCTAATGGGGAGAGCTTAAGGCTCTTTCTAATGATTGCTTCACTTGGATACAGTTGAGACATATCTTTTGGAAACTCAAGAACAAATCCCTTCTTCACTGGTCTAGGGACTATCATAGCTTTCTTGATTGCCATCTCTTCTGCAAGTTGCTCCTTTCTTTCATCTGAAAGAAGTCTGAAAGTGTTTTCTTCCTGCACTTTCACCCAAATAGGATAAGCCCTATGTTCCAACTCATCAAATGTTAAAGCCTTCAGCTTTTGATGTGTCCATCCAACTCCATGACATTTGAGCAACATAAAATAGAGCTTTCTTCTATCCCTTTTCAGTTGAGAGAGAATGTTGCTTGCCCTGTACTTCAACATAACCTTACAATCCTGCTGAACTCTAAGAAGAATTTCCAAACCCCATATCTGATCAGAAATGGTCAAGTCTGGATTATCCATGCAGCTTTCTTCCCAAGAATTGTACATCTGAACTACCTCTGGCATATCAAAATCAATTTGCAACTTCAAATCTCTCAGCCTTTCCCTAGCAAGCTCATCACCATACTCAAGTCTTTCTGGTTCAACAATCATCACACTTGAATCTGAGCTGCCTCCATCACTTTCTTCCTCAGAAGTCACAACAAATGGTGACTTTTCCTTCTCACCTTGTTCCATCATTTGCTCAGCCAACCTCTGTTTTCTGTCACAGGAAGAACCCAAGAAGACTTTTGATGCTCTCAAAGAACCAAGTTGGGTGGAAGCAATGCAGGATGAGCTTCACCAGAAGTCACACTTTCTTCCTCAGAAGTCACAACAAATGGTGACTTTTCCTTCTCACCTTGTTCCATCATTTGCTCAGCCAACCTTCTATCAAATTCAACCTGAGCTGCATTCTTTGGAACAACTTCTTCTACCAACTTACCCTTACCCTTATCTGTTGGTTCAATTGTTGGTAAGATAGATGATAATACCTGAGTGGGAACATCTTTGATGATAGATGATGACTGGAATACATCACCTCCATAAGCAGATCTGTCAACGCCCAAATTTCCTCTATCAGCGCCCAAAATACTTCTGTCAGCGTCCAAACTTGTCTTATCAACGCTTAAATATTTTCCCTCAGCGCCTTGTGTAACCTCTCTCAGCATATCTGTAAATGATAAATTTAAATTTGTTGGAGAGATTAAGGACGTATCAAAACCTTTTTGTTCCTTCAATGTAGTAAGAGCTTCAACAATATCCAATGATTGACCATCTTGGCTGCTCTTATCACTCAGATTTCTTGCTTCCTCCCCTTTGGAAGACTCCTCCATACCTCCCCTTGAATGAGCACTCTCCAAAACAACAATCCTCTCCCTCAATTCTTTGAGTTCAAGGCCTTGGTTACTGACAATTTGTACCAAGTCTGCATTTTGCTTTTGCAAGCTAATGCAGACAGCCGTCAATTCTAAAAGCGTCATTGGTCCCAGTCTGCCCTCTTCCAAAATGGGAATTTGACCTCCCAAGTTAGGTTCATTGGGCATGGATGAGGACTTAATTATGGTGGGACTGTCTTGGCCAGCTTCTAAGCCAGAACCAATAGTCCCAGCCTCATCCAGGTCACCAGCCACACTTGTGGTGGTGGTTCTCTCTGCTACATGGCTAGGACCACCAGAGGAGAACACTCCAGCAGTCCTTTGGCGTTTAATCAACCTATATTCTGGTGGTGTGGAAGATGGTGTAGAAGATGGTGTAGATGTAGGTTGGTTAAGGGGTGTTTGGGATTGTGATGGTTGAGTGTCAGCGGTAGAAATAGGCATATCAACGCCCATATTAGATGTGTCAGCGTCAAAGGGATTTTGGTCTATTTGCATTAGGTCAGGTGAGGGTAAAGGTTCAGGGATAGGCTCAAGTTGTGGTTGAGGGTCAATATGAGGTTGGGGGTCTGGTTGAGGTTGTGCTGCTGCAATAACAGCAAGCATGGCTGGGGTTAATGGTAGGTCTCTATGAGGTGGTGAATTCATCTTGGTAAAAATAGCCTTCTTTTGTTCAGGGATCTTATAAAAGTCATTGTGATCCCTTAAACAATATCTTTGAGCATCAAAAACCATTTGCAGAAAACGGGGATAAGCTAAAGTCATTTTTGTCCCCTTGTTTTTACACATTCCTTCAAAAATCATTTTAGACCAATTATAATTTTGCCCTGTTGCAATACACACAATAGCAGATGCAATAGATCTATTGATCTCATTATGTGCAGTACATTTGGGACTCAAACACTGAAGGAGAATGTGAATTAGGTACTTCCAGGCTGGGGGAAATTCCTGCTTATGGTACTTATTAAGAGTACCTTCATCAGGAATAGGGTATCCCAAAGCCCTTAGCCCTTGTTCTATTTCAGATATGGGAAGCATGGTTATACCATCAGCATCATTAAGATGCAAGGCCTGGCGTACCAAGGCCTCAGTAACCACCCAAGGTCTCCCATGTACAATAGAAGTCAATGTTGTCACTCCATTAACTGTTGTGGAACTGACAGTGTTCCAAAACTGTTTAATGTGTGTGACCGGAATGAGTGGGGCATGAGAAAGAGCATACCTTAATGGGGATGCATTCAAATACTCCACCATCTGTGTGTATTCAGGGAACAAAGTATTATCAGCAACAAGATATGCAATCATGTTGTGTTGAGACTTGAACCCCAAATCCAATTCTGCTGAGTTAAATCTTGGTGCCATTGATGAAAGCTGTTAATTTGATGTATAAAAGATGAAGGTTGATAAGAGAAAAGTGTTAGACAAGAATTATAGATACCCTGTTTAAAATAGGAGCCAAATTTATAGGAGTAGAGGAATGCACGTGATTGGCCCAAAAATAGGCAAAGATTTTCAAAAATCAATCATGAAAATATTGAAAAAGTTTATAAGTTATCTCATGCATTAAATGAAAGTAACAACTCCTAAAATTACGGCTTGAAAATATGTCAAAAAGTTACAACTGGGTAGGTCCCATTGTTTGTCAACGGTCAAATATAACCCATCAACGCCCAACGGCTATAATCCTGTCAACGTTCGCCTAAAGCCATGTCAGCGTCCATTTTGGTCACAACAACGCTTGGAAAAATCTTGACAGCGTCCAAAAATAAAATTGTTTTAAAAAGTGAACAATGACCTTAACAAGTAATTTATCCTAGAGAAGATAACCAAAAGCTGATAATTATCATAGGGCGGCAAGCACTGTCCAGTTATGCACACTTGCATAAGCAAGATAGACATAACAGTCCTCTAGTGTCCCTTGCTAACCAAAATTCTTAACAACCAAGTTACCTCATAAAATCCTTGTTACTCCCAGGTAAAACCCATATCAAAAGGATTCCCAAGCCTCCCTACAGACCACAACCAATTCTAGGCCAAAAATGTCTTGGCAGCATGCAAAGTTGATATACTATGCATGCTACAGTGCCTCATGGTTTAGTAAAACTAACCCATACTCACCTGTGGACACAATCTAGAATTGTGATGAGAGTATTCTAAGAATACCCAAGAGTCCTAAAGGTTCCTTAAACCTCCCCTTAAACTATGATACATGAGTTCTCAAAATATATATATGAACATTAAAAATTTATGTCAAGATAGGAATATAAATATTCCAACCATCATCCATAAACAAAACATGTTCAAATAGCTCTTCAAAGTTCCATAAGCAACTCTGTATCCAATGGCATAAAGCTACCATTACCTGCACATTTAGATGAAAACCACAAAACTAACACTTGTTGCTAACAGCGTCCCGACAACACTTAACAGCGTTGAAGAAACCCTTGTCAGCGTTAGACCATAATATCTCCAACAACGGCAAAATAACACTTGACAGCGTTGTATTTACCTTTGTCAGTGTTAGAAAAAGAATGTGGAAAATCTAAATCATCACAAAGACCAATAACAATGCATTATCCTGTACATACTTTTACAAAAATGTTCCAAAACACATACTAAGTGAGATTAACCATTCCAATATTTGTTACCAAATATTGAAATCTTCCAGTATCAAAAGGTTTAGTTAATAAATCAGCTACATTATCTTCAGTATCTACCCTATCTGGTTGTATTAAACCTTTCTCAAAGCAATCTCTTATAAAATGATGTCTAATTTCTATGTGTTTGGTTTTAGAATGATGTACAGGATTTTTAATAATGCATAAAGTACTGTTATTGTCTACAAAAATCTTGGTATGCATAAAATTATACCCATAATCCAACAGCTGGTTCTGAATCCATAAGACTTGTCCACAACAAGCAGCTGCAGCAACATATTCTGCTTCAGTTGTAGAGTTGGCCACCACTGTTTGTTTCTTGCATTGCCAAGATATTAATCTGCTCCCAAGAAATTGGCATCCACCAGTTGTGGATTTCCTATCAAACTTGTCACCTCCATAATCACTGTCTGAATAAGCAATAAGGTCCAAGGGAGAATCCTTTGGGTACCATAATCCAAGATCTGGATAACATCTCAAGTACCTAAAAATTCTCTTCACAGCAAAAAGGTGACATTCTTTGGGAGTCACTTGATGGCGTGCACATGCACACACAGCAAACATGATGTCAGGTCTTGAGGCTGTAAGATACATCAATGAACCAATCATTGATCTATAGTGCCTAACATCCACATCCTTTCCAGCTCCAAGTTTTCCCCAGGGATGTTGTCTGTCCATAGGAGTAGAAGCCTCCTTCTCATGTGGAGAAAAACCATATTTCTTCAAGATTTCAGCTACATACTTGTCCTGGGAGATGAAGATACCATCTTCTTTCTGCTGAACTTGTAAACCTAGAAAGAAGTTCATCTCACCCATTGCACTCATCTTGAATTTATCTGTCATGAGCTTGGAAAAATCCTCACTCATTTTTGGATCAGTAGACCCAAAAATGATGTCATCAACATAGACCTGCACAAGCAACACATGTTTTCCTTTCTTCTTTGTAAACAGTGTCTGATCTATGGTGCCCCTCTTGAAACCATTTTCCACCAAGTAGGTGGACAATGTACCATACCATGCTCTTGGGGCTTGATGAAGGCCATACATTGCCTTCTTTACTCTATAAACCTTGTCTGGATTCTCAGGATCTTCAAAACCAGGAGGTTGCATGACATATACTTCCTCAACAATTGTCCCATAGAGGAAAGCACTCTTCACATCCATCTGGTAAACAGTAAAATTCATACAAGAGGCATAAGCTAGAAAAATTCTTATAGCTTCAATTCTTGCAACTGGTGCAAAAACTTCTTCATAATCAATTCCTTCCTCTTGTGTATAACCCTGAGCTACCAAACGTGCCTTGTTTCTGACCACAATGCCTCTTTCATCTTTCTTGTTCCTTAGAACCCATCTTGTCCCAATTGGTCTCACATACCTAGGACAATCAACCAGCTCCCAAACATCCTGTATAGCAAATTGGTGAAGCTCATCCTGCATTGCTTCCACCCAACTTGGTTCTTTGAGAGCATCAAAAATCTTCTTGGGTTCTTCCTGTGACAGAAAACAGGCAAACAAACATGCTTGTAAAAGAGGGGTATCAACCTTCTTGTGTATATTGGCAATAAATCCACCAAGACCTTGATGGGATCTTCTTGTCTGAACTGGAGCCATAACATCACCAATGATTTGAGATGTGGGGTGATCCTTTGCTGTGGAAGTGAGAACTCCTCCTTCAAAAAGTCTGGTGTCCTCAATTTCACGCTCCATGTTGCCAATATCTTCTTCAGTTTCTTCTTCATCAACAGGAATCTCTTCATGGATATTAGAAGGTCCACCCTGTTCAAAATGAGAAGAGAAAAGCTGTGTAAAGGTGTCTCCAAAGTCTGATCCTTGTGTGTCAGCGTTTGGGCTAACAACACCTGAACTGGTGTTGTCAGCGTTGGAGCCATCAGCGTCTGAATTGGTCGTGTCAACGCTGGATTTCCCTTTGTCAGCGCTTGAAGAATCATGCATGTTTGTAGTTGGTGGTATCTGAACACCACCATTATCTTTCCTTGCAGCAGTAGCAGCAGTAGCAGCAGCATAATACTCATCTGTCCATATAGGAAGTGTAACAAATTCTTGTGTGGGAGATGATATGACTGCTGGTGGTCCATCCTCCTTAGCAACCTGGATACCTGAAACATTACCAATTCTCTTTTCCAAAACACTTGAAGTTACCTTCACAATGTCTGGATCAGTAACAGGCATATAATTTAAAGCTCTAGACAAAGGTTCTAAGTCAAACAACCAATTTGGACCACTCTCAGGATCACTAGGTTTACTCTCTAAAAACCTAACATGTACTTTTTCAAGTATACGTTTTTCCTTTTTAATGTAAACCCTATATCCTTTACTTTGCACTGAATAACCCATGAAGTAGCCTTCATCACCTTTTGAATCAAATTTACCTAGGGCCTCACTAGTTTCTAACACAACTACATGACAACCAAATGGCTTAAGAAATCCAATATTGGGCTTCCTTCCCCAAAGTAATTCATAAGGTGTTTTATTATGTATCTTGTTGACCAATGCCCTATTTTGAACATAACAAGCTGTGTTAACAGCTTCAGCCCAAAAGGCTATAGGAAAGTGGGCATCAGCCAACATGGTTCTGGCTGCTTCAATAAGGGTCCTATTTTTCCTTTCAGCAACTCCATTTTGCTGAGGAGTTCTAGCTATGCTGAACTGCCTAGTAATCCCTTTCTTGGCACAAAAATCATCTAATAACTGATTTCTAAACTCACCCCCATTGTCACTTCTAATAATTTTGACCTCATTACCATTCTTCTTTTCAATCTGGGTAATGAAATTAATCAGACTTAGGGCAGTTTCACTTTTCTTAGCTAAAAAGAAAGTCCATGTGAACCTGGAGTAATCATCAGTAATGACAAAACAATATGATTTACCCTTCAAACTCTCTATATTAGTAGGACCAAAGAGGTCCATATGCAATAAGTGAAGGGGTTTAGAACTAGAGTGCACCTGTTTAGACCTGAATGAGACCTTGTGCTGCTTGCCTTTAAGGCATGCAACACAAGAGTGGTCATTGTGGAAAGCCTTTTCAGGCAAACCATCAACTAAACCAAGCCTCACAAGCCTATTAATATTCTTAAAGTTTATGTGCCCTAGTCTCCTGTGCCAAAGATTACTTTCATCTACTGAGGCCTTAGCATACAGACATGACATTTTATTATTGACCTTAATTCCATTAAGATTCACATTATATATGTCTTTATGCCTTGGTGTTCTAAAATCTATATATTTTTCCTCTGGAAGCTTATAATCTTTGCTTAACACCAAGCACTCAGTATCTGTGAAAAGAACCTTATTTTTGTTATCACACACTTGTGATACACTAAACAAATTATAATCCAGGTCTTTCACCAAGAAGACATTATCAAACCTAAGATTGTTGGTGACAAGGGTTCCTTTTCCTGTGATTGTGCCATAGCCCCCTCCAAAGTATACCTTATCACCATCTTGAATAGGAGAGAAATTGGTCAGATAGTCTTCCTTTCCAGTCATGTGCCTTGAGCATCCACTATCCCAGTATCCATAGTCATTGATCTTCTTTTGAATGCCCTGCACATAAAGAAAACACATTAGTTTTCTTGGGGAATCCAAGCCTTGGAAGACTTGGATTCATTTGGTTGTTCAACAAGAACAGACTTGGTTCTCATAACAACTCCATTTTCATTCCTGTTAGAATGAAACTCCCAGTTAACCCCAATTGGTGTTGACAATGCCTTAGAAATATAATGAAACATGTTGCATGTCATAGAAATACCAGTATTATTAGGGTTCTGGTCTTGTTTTGGTCTCCATGTTAAGCTAGTAGAAGCTTTAGACCTATTTCCCTATGGCTGCAAATACCTAGGTTTAGCAGTGTTTCTATCAGCGCTGAAAGTTCCCTTGTCAGCACCCCGATTGCTCTTATCAGCGTTGAACCTAGGGTTTGCTACAGGAACCCATTGCCTATTTGACCAAGTATTTGACTTTTGAAAAGGTCTTAGGCTTTGTGTGTTAGACCCTCTAGAAAAGAATGGGGCTGGTCTAACAACTTGTGAACTTTTGTTCACAAAGGTATTGGGTCTGACAGTGTTTGACCTATGTTGACTTTTGTCAGCGCTGAAATGGTTCCTGTCAGCGTTGACATTGGAAGCATTGACACATTTGTAGGCCAAATGTGAGAAGCTACCACATGTGTAACAAGCTTTTCTAGACATAGTCTTAGGTCTAGAAGCAAAGAAGCCTGTTCCATGATTACTAACTTGGCTTTTTGGTGACCTAGAATTTCTATACATCTCTGCATATTTAACACTAGGTTTTCTAACATTTTGTGGGCCAAGGTCAACAGGTTTGCCAGTGGTAGGGTGTGTGATCTTAATAGGTTTAGGATCATAGGACTCCACAATTGGTATTGTGATTGGTGTGGGCTCATTTGGACTTTCACACAATAACCCTCCCTTAACAAACAAGGTGTGGTTTGCTTTCTTCCACTCTTCTAGGTCAGTCAGCTTTTGCTGATATTCCTCAACTGGGGAAGTCACTCTAGGTGGAGGAATAAACTCCTCCTCTTGGCATTCTGGCAAGCCAGTCCAAGATAAGTCCTTTGATTGGACACCATAGAAATCCCCAGCTGGTGGTGGAACAACAGTATAGTCATTCATCCCAATCCCACTCATATCCTTAGAGTCTCTTTGTTTACTAACACACTCTCCTAGTGATTGTGTGGCCTTATCAAATCTCTGGATTTTAAGACTCACATTATCTTTATTTTTGTTAGCCTCCTCTAACTGAGCTATCAAATCAAGATTAACCCTATTCACTATATCTTGAACATCCTTACTCTGATGTAACTCATGTTTTAAAATATTTATTTTATCCTTTAAATCAAACTCCATTTTCTTATACTCAGTTACTGTCTTTTCTGTTTGGGTAAGAGCAATTTGATAGTTAGATATTTTGCACCTTAGAGTACTTGCTTCATCTAATAACTTAACTATCTCTTGTTTTGATTTTTCAGTATTTAAACGACAACCCTTAGAACAGAAAGCATCATCATATACCTCATTATCTGATGAAGAGGAGGAGTGTGCCATGAGAGCATATTCAGCATGCTCTTCTTTAACTTCAGCAACCAAAGCTCTGTCCTCTTCCTCATTCTTTGCCATCCAGCTCCAATCCCATTCCCCAACTCCATCAATTTGTTGAACAGCAACCATGGCCTTGGGATCTGGGTTCTTAATCATTTGGCTAGAAGGCTTCCCAGCATCAGATCTCCTTGGAGATCTACATTCCCTCATAAAGTGCCCCATCCTATGACAGTTGTAGCACTCTACTTTGGACTTGTCAAAGCCAGCAACATCCTTAGCATTAAAGGTCATCTTCTTCTTGAACCTTTTATTGAACCTGTTTGCTCTTAAACTTACAAGAGCCATAGTCCACTTTATATCCATCTCTTCCAATTGTTCATCACTTATCTGCTCAAGATCTTCATAAGTGATCCTTGAATCACTAGGCAAAGAAGCAATGAAGGCACACACAGTATCAAGATCAAAACCAGCAGGTTTAATTCTATCAGCGCCATGATTGTGTGTGTCAGCGCTTGAGTACAAAGCGTTGACAGGATATGATCCAGCGCTGACAGATTGACATCCAGCACTGACACCTTGAGATCCAGAGGCTGAATGTCCATAAAAGTTCATGGAATCAAATTGGCCTTCACTTTGTGAAAAGAAGGCCATGTTGCTGCTGGAAGATTTGTTATCACTCTCCAATTGCCATTCATTCTCCAACAGCCTTAACTTGTTGAAGATGTCATCAAACCTGGAAGTCTTGTGGGTGTTATTGACAAGAATAGATCTTGTCTCAATCTTCCATACATCACCAAGGCTTTTGAGAAAAGTAGCATTCAATTCAGGGTCATCAATCTGTTTTCCCATGAAGGAAAGTTGACTTGTGATGTCAAGAAGTCTACTTCTCACACTGCTGAGATTCTCATTAGGTTGAGCTTTAAAGACAGCATACTCATGCAAGAGTTGCTTCTTCTTTTCTTCTTTTGTGTCAGCATTGCCACCATGTGCTACTTCAAGAGCTTCCCAAAGCTCTTTTGCAGAATCAAAACGTTTGTACTTATGCTGATTCTCATGACCTAGGGCATGTTTCAAGATGTTCAAAATTTTCATGTCCACCCTCTTCTTGGCTATGTCTTCAACAGCTACCGCTCTCCCATCATCAGGCTTTTCCACTTTATCAGCTTCTGGACAATTAGGAATAGCTGTCCTTGCCTCAATAGCAGCAGTAATCTTTGCTGCTTTATCGAATGTGTTCCCATATTCGATAATTTCCCAAAGAGTGTAGTCATGAATAGCTATGTATTGCTCAAAATTGGACTTCCAAAGTTCAAAGTTCCTGGCATCAAACATGGGAATTTTGATGCTAGGGTTTGAGAAGTTGTTTTGAAGCAAAGCAGGAGGTTGATTTGTGCCAGACATGGTGTTTTTAGGGTTTTGAGAATTTAGGGTTTTTAGGGTTTGGTGTTTTAGGGTTCTGCGTTACTTAAAGATCAAAAGTTTCTCAACAAGCTCTGATACCACTTGTTGATCCCAAACTTAGATCGATTAGCTTTGTGTATACGAGATTAGATCAAGTACTACACGTAGAGAAACCTTTGCTTATGAATAAAGTAACAAAGTGTTATGCGGAATTAACACTTGATCTAAAACACAATGATGTTAAACAAACTTTCACTTGTATTAGAATAATCGTGTTGATTACAATGAAAGGTTTAACTTGCGAATACTATGAAAACTGATATTAAACATTAACCTAAAAGATCTTCTTTTATAGAACAAGAAGTCTTGTACAATAAGCTACGAATCAACTATTCTAGGTAAAGATAAACATAGAAAATACATTGTCATTTCTATCCTTACTAGAAGTAATCTAGAATATAATATACGTGTAGCTCACAACTTCCATCAGTGCTTGTCTTCAATCTGTCAACGCTTGACTTTATCTTGTCAACGCTTATGCTGTCAGCGCTCACTTTACTCTTGTCAACGCTTGAGTTGTTCCTGTCAGCGTTCAAGTGTTCTGGCCTAAATTTATTCCCAACACCTCTAAATCTATTTAAAACTCTAAAGACACAAAAATAGTAGACACATATTAATCCGATGGGGTGTGAGCACCCGACAATATAATCAAAAAGGACTTTATTATTTTTGACATATAAAAGCAAAAATACTAACCACCAAATGATCACATCCATCTTTCTCATCATACTACTCTCGTCTTTTCTTTCTCCATTTTTTTTCTTTTTTTTTCAACTTCAAGTATCACTCTTGACACATTGGCCAATCGATACAACCATTTTACTTCTTCTTCCTTCGTCTTCATAATTTATAGCTCATTGGCTATTTGCTTCTTTTCCGCAATCCCCCTACACTTTGGATGAGCATATGCTACAAAAAATACAAAATAGAGTAGCTAATCCTCTTTTGTTGAAATAACTCATGCGAATGCAAAGTGTGACCAAATCGATCATCAAAAATCATTTTTTTAAATAGGTGATTAGCAACAACTTTTAAAATATATTGCCTTTTATCATCTATTCTTGCCATAATCACACAAATTGTGATCTCACTACGGATTAAAAATACTACTAAAATAGAATTTAAAATTTTAACTAATTTTTTTATTATTATTATTATTATATATATATATATATATATATATATATTATATATATATATATATATATATATATATATATATATATATATATATATATATTTGTAACTTTTGAAAAGTAACCATTTTCGACAAAAATAGACCATTTTCGAAAAAAATAGACCATTTACCTATTTGACCACCCCCCACACTTAAATTTAACATTGTCCTCAATGGTAATAAACGAACTTAAAAGTATAAGAAAATTGTAAAAATAAGGTCAAACGATACTACCGAAATACGAACATGAACTCCATGTGATTTTGTTGCATCATGAGTTTACAGAAAACTCCATATGTTCTACCAATGTTGAATTCATATGTCAATTCCTGCAAATACTGCACTAACAAAAGAAACTTTTTCTTCCAAATAACATAAAATAAAATAAAATCACCAAAATGTCTAAAACCATTCCAAGTCAACAACTACAAACACAAATCCTTGGAAACAAAATAAAATAAAGTCTTTGAAAATAATATCTTACAAACTTCATATGATATGGTGTCTTCAATCTTCCATATCTTTATCATCATCATGAGCTCCTCTCGATGATCCTCCAGCATCAAAATTTCTGAGTACAATAGAGCTACTTCCAACGAATCCTCCCCTATTTGGGTCTAAGTAGTCATTAACGGACTCTCCACCGCCTCCATAAGTACCTTCATTCCCATGAGTATAGTGTGTGTACGGGTGAGAGTATGGCACATACGGATATGGATATGGAGGAACAATGGGTGGCTCATAGGTTGGGTAGCTATAGCGTGCTTGATCCGCCAAATGATGTAGGATTGGCGCAGAATGCTCAAGAATGTAGTTTTTCCTCATTGTCATAGTATCTCTCCATATCATCATTCTTTCTATCTCACTCAAATTAGCATTCCAATCTCCCAATTAGAGTTCACCCAACTTTGTATCGTGCTCCTCTTCTCTTTGTTATCCAGCTTCTTGTTGTAACGGCTCCGGATATCTTAGACATTTCTTCCTTTTGTCTAGCTCCTTCTCCAAAGCTCTTACATCCCAAACTTCATTATCAATCGGTTCCGATAACTTCCATATAGCATTACCATCTAAAACATTGAGCCTTTTAGCTAACCAAGTCACATAATGACCTCCAAATACATCACTTACTGTTTTCAATCCCGGGGCTCTCTTATACAAATACTCGGCAATTGCCCTCACTATGTTCACTTGTCTTTCCCCACTAGCCACGCTCAACAACCATAGGTCATTGTTTTGGCATCTTTCCCTAGTTCCCAATCGATGCTCAATTTGTCCTACTATAAACCTATGTATAATTCTCAAAAGTGGATCCCTAACCGACCCAAGCTTCTTATTCCCCACAGTGTGTTCATCTATGCTTTCCCAATATTCATTCACTGGTAAGAACTTCTTATTGGTCTCTAGCTTGGAAAAGTGTAGCTCAAACAAAGGATTGTCCAAATCTTCCTCATCATACAATCCTAACACCTGTCCAAACTGTGCTAGTGTAAAACAGTAATTCACCCCTAATAGTCTAAACCAAATGTAAGGCTTGTTCTTTACATCTTCAACCTCATTATATAAATAAAAAGTTGAAAATAATTCAAGACATAACTCAGAGTATATCTCACCTTGTATATTTAAAGCTTTTTCAAACGAGTAGTTTTTGAAAGTTGCTCTCGAGCTATGAGTGTATGTCATCCTCAACTTTTCCTTCAAAATCTCATCACAACCAAACCTCTTAAGTAAGCTCCAATCAGCTATTCTAGGCTTGCCAAAGCTCTTCCCTTGTAACTTCGACAATCTCAAGTTGTAAGCAAGACGTTCCATTTCTCCTAATCTTCTCCAATTCAAGTACTCGTGCGACACAGCCCTTACCTTGTATGGTACCTCGCCTTGGCCATACTTTCGTTCATATTTTTCGATCAACGGGTTAGGAGGCATTGTCCTCTTTTGATTCTAAAACATTTACAACATTTGGAGTGTTAGTATGTTAGTACATTAAACAAATATCCCTAAAAAATATATAAAACAAACCAAATAAAAATAAAATAAAAATTATTTTTTTAACAGCCTTTGAGTTGCCGACCGGCAGAGGTGTTTTGCCGGCGGCAACTTGCTAACAGCAAGCATTCTGTTGACCGGCAGACACTTCTTGCCGGCGGCATTTTGCTCACAGTGGGGATTTTGCTGGCCGGCAACGCCATTTTACCAGCGGCAACCCCGAAATTCATATATATATATATATATATATATATATATTTTATCATCACTAACACTTCCTTAATTTCCCACTATCTACAAAATGGATCAAAACACTATGAACATCATCTATTTTTCCGGAAATCATTCCTCTAAACAATCAAAACTAATAACATAACATCTACAATTCTTATTTATTCATCATTCCAAACTACTTAATCACTCTTACAATATCAAAAACAACTACATTGATAAAAACCCACTTGAGTTCATTATCATCTAACCAAGATTAATCTACCTCACACTATCAATGGCTCCATCTCCTAAATTCATACCACATCTTAATATAAATGCTATGATTCATGCTTAATCAATTCAATCTACTCATATGAATCAAAAATCAAAATTAATAGATGGGTGTTGGATTCAATTACCTTCTTGGGTGCCATTTTTGTTTCTTCAAAAGAACTGAAAAAAAAATCTTCTTTCTTCTCTCTCTTTTTTTACTGCGTTTTTTTTGTGTGAGTGGATTATGTGTTTGGGGGAAATAACCCAAATACTCCATATGGGTTGGTTATATCCCCATAAGTTCCCGGATTTTTTTTTCTTCCCTCTTTTTTTACAACATGTCCATAAAATCCTAAAAATAAAGAAAACATGATATCTAAATCAACCAAATTACCAAAAAACCAAAAATTGTCTAAATTACCAAACCACCAAGAAAATAAACCAAAATAGTGTCAAAAGAAAACTGAAAATTAAAAAGAAAAAGATCAATCCTTTGTCTTGTTTTATTCTTGAAGTCTTGATTCTTCTAGTCCATGAAGTATTCCTGTGGAAACCATAAATCACGGATCGATTAAGCTTACTAGGATAATCAACGTTCATATGATAAACATAGCAGAATTAGAACATTGATTATGAACAAGATGTTTCTTTTCCAACGATTACTTGTATTAAACTTCAAACGATTACAAGTAACAAAGCCTAGACGTGTTTACAAGAACACACACGTCTAGAACACACGACACATGCTTTATGACTACATTGTGAATAATAAGATAATGAAAACCTACGCCTGTGTATTCTTTATATAATAGAATACAAGACTTTTCTTACAAGAAAACTTTAATTACATTAGAAGTCCCTCCATCTTTTGCTAATAAGTCCTCCTTGTTGTATGAAAGGGCTCCATATTCTTGTAAAGTTTAATATTTGCATATAAGTCCTTATTGTTTCATTATTCTTGTTTTGTCTCATCAAATTAATTCCCAACAATCTTCCCCTATTTGATGATGACAAAACCAATCTTCAAATCTTGATCTTTCACGAATGAAACAAGCTTCCCCTTAAAGTAAGATTTCTTGTAAAACATATCACCACATAATAATAAGTTGCATACCTTGATCTTTGAATCTTCTTCCCCTTTTTGTCTCATCCAATAGGGGTCTTCTAAAGATAAACAACTAATAACGCTTCCCCTTGAGTGGTGCATGTAAATGAATCACGAACCATGTAGACTCTAATTATAGATAACGAATGAAGAAAAACGAATATAACCTATTTGTTGAAGAAGTGGAATCTCCCAAGCTTGTACCTTATATCTTGCACTATCCATGTGACGTCGAACTTATACTGACACTGAAAGTATAAGCAGACCTCGATCTCTTTGTCAAAATCCTCATCCTTTGTGAGACACTGAGCACGATAATGTAACTCCTTCAAGTGATAGCAAGGTATCTAGTTGCTAGATTTGACAAGTCTTCGTCACCAAACATTTAAACGAACAAGCAAGTTATCTCAAAAGAGAGGCAAGAATCTTTTGAGATATGATAAAATATAAACATTCGAAAAACAACTCCAACACCAAAGAAGCAATAATCAATCATCTTCATTGAAACCTCCAATTTGCAATGAAAATCATCTAAGTACAATATCATCCTCTTCTTTTATGCAACTGCTGCCTCTGTCGGCGTTCTGCTTCTAATCCAAGTCGGTAAGTAACCGCAAGGTTAGCCTTGTCACATAATCAAATAAAGCTTTATTATACCAAACACAATCTTCAAAAACGAGCCATAAAAATTTAACAGTCAGTTCTGTCTGAGATCCTGAGTCATCCAATATATCATCAGTATGTATTGTCCTATATCGGACAATACGTGTCAGCGTTTGAAAACCATATATCGTTCAACACGCTGTCAGCGTCTAAATAAAAACGTGTCAGCGTCTTCTCCGTCAGCGTGTGAATTATTCTTGTCAGCGGCTCGACTCAGCCACTGACTCCATTCTTCTTTTTCTCAAACAAAATACTCCAATTCTTGTCTTCGTCTATTGCCAAATTAATATTTCAGGACCATATATGAATAACATACGTCCAAAATATGGCCTTTATCTCTTTCCAGAATATTAAGACACAATGAGATCCCTTCAGATACGTAAATATCAACTCCATATCCCAAAGATTTTGCAAGAATACGTACTATCCATAAATCAATGTCATCCAGGTACCATAAATCAGGAATATAAGATATTAGTCAAAAACTAATTCCTGAATATTAGGAATCTCTCGTCCAACCACACGTTCCTTAATATCAGCATCATGCTCCCCATAAATTTGGCAAATATCACGCAATAAATATACTTCCATTGTAACAGCATATAATAGCACAAAGATGGAAGATATTAGCTGTTACTTCATCACACGTTCAATCAAGGACAACAAACGTCCTTTTCTTGGTTGAGCAGCAACATTGATTGGCCAACAAGTGATTACACTTCTATGATCAGATGCTTTTCTTTGGTTTTCAGTCACAGGTTACCCTATCACCAATCTTATAAAGTATCAGTCCACGGTCCATTCTTATCAACATTCCCTTAAATCACGCTAAAACTGTCTTCCTATAAATCAGCAACTTTCTTGGACCACAAACTGTCCCAATTGCTTGTACTGAACGAGCCTTGTACCTTCTGTTAATATACAATGCTTCAACTTTTCTTCATGTGTACTTTCTTAATACATTCGTGATGACCAGCAACCGAGCACACCCCTTTTGAACTAAGGACTACTATTACGTCCCTATCTTCTTTGTCAACACATGTGAACACCTAGCTGCTCTTTTGTACTCGAACCACAGTAGCAACATCATATCACACCAAAAGTATGATCATTGAAAATAGGGATCACAGTTCCTTGCTGAAACCTTCACATGAGACTACATCGAGTAATCCAAAAATAATAACAAGCGGACTGTGACCTTGTTGTACAATCATACGTGACCAATCTATTCCAAACAGTAGCATCCTTGACCTTGGCAGCTACATATAAACGTGAGCACATCTTTCTTTATTAACATCCAGTTTCAACCAATCCATCTAGGGTTTATATGTCGAAACCCTAACATCTTCTTAACAGCAGATTTGAATCCTCAAATCTTTTATAATACCGAAACCCTAACTAGGGTTTTGAGAACAAACAGAATCAAATCTTATATCATCATTCGTTAAACGCCTTATTTTTCTGTTTTTACATTCGATCTAGGGTTTAGGGGATGAAACCCTAAATCTTATTTAATAAAAAAACATAAACAAAAAATTTTAAACCTTTCTCTGCAGCTAACTTCGACGAGCTATAAATTTTTCTTGAAAACTCAACTCGACGATCGCTCCGGTGAGATCCAAGACACCTATACTGAGAACCTCCAACAAAAATTTCGTGACGATCCAACGGTTAACGAAGGAGTTATCGCAGTTTGAAAACGGCTGCACAGTGAGATCCGAAGATAAAACCCTAGACGGGTTTTTCTTCTTTTTCGCCATTCTTCGACTCGAACACCTTGTTGATCCTAGCATCGAGAGCCACCCGCTCTGATACCAATTATGGAAACCATAAATCACGGATCGATTAAGCTTACTAGGATAATAAACGTTCATATGATAAACATAGTGGAATTAGAACATTGATTATGAACAAGATGTTTCTTTTCCAACGATTACTTGTATTAAACTTCAAACGATTACAAGTAACAAAGCCTAGACGTGTTTACAAGAACACACACGTCTAGAACACACGACACACGCTTTATGACTACATTGTGAATAATAAGATAATGAAAACCTACGCCTGTGTATTCTTTATATAATAGAATACAAGACTTTTCTTACAAGAAAACTTTAATTACATTAGAAGTCCCTCCATCTTTTGCTAATAAGTCCTCCTTGTTGTATGAAAGGGCTCCATATTCTTGTAAAGTTTAATATTTGCATATAAGTCCTTCTTGTTTCATTATTCTTGTTTTGTCTCATCAAATTAATTCCCAACAATTCCATGTTCAATACGTCATCAGCCCTAAACTTCTTTGCTAGCTTCCTCTTGGTGTGCTTTGTCTTATACCCTCGTGTGTACACATTCCCACACAGTGTGGTCACGTCTAACTTCACGTGTCAGAATTTGTCTCCTTCTATTCTCAGATAAGTATTATCCCCGTCCGGTCCCCAATCAAGGTTCTTCAATTGGACCGGTAATGATCCCAAGAAGTCCGTCATTTTCTTGAAGACTATAATATTTTTAAACGGGTTGAAGTAGGCTTCAATTGCTAAAGCTCTCTCCATAGGATCTTCACATCCTAAATATGGTGCTCCCAATGGTCCATACAAGGGATAACTATCATCATCTCTTCCAACTTCGAAGCAGTTTAGCCATTCGTGCTCCATTTCACTTTCAAAATCAAAGTACCAAGGCTTTACCCTCAGTCTAGGTGCATAAGTATGGACGATAATACCGTCGTTAATTGCAATAGTTACTCCTCCCAAATCAATAACTGCTCCACACGTCTTTAGGAAAGGCCTCCCCAACAACAATGGTAGGTCCCTATCCTCCGGGATGTCTATAATAAGGAAATCCATGACATAAGCTTGAAACCCGATTTCTACTCGGACGTTTCTTACCAATCCCATAGGTTTGGTTTGAGTGTTGTCCAACATAGTTAAGTTTAAAAAGTATGGTTCCGGATTGCTCAAGCCAAGATGTTGATAGATAGAGTATGGCATGACACTTACACTAGCCTCCGTGTCGGCTAATGCGTCAAATGGTGTGGTTCCATTGATTATAACCGGTATGACAAAGTTTCTAGGATCTTGCATCTTCTTAGGTAGACCATGTTCAATGATCCTTTCTTGGATATGCTCGTTGAATTCCTTCCCTTCTAAACGGGCCTTACCTATTTTTATTTCATCTAGCTTCTTCCGGTAGCTTACATAGTTCTCCAAGACCTCCAAGATTGGCTTGGGTTCTTTGAGTTCTTCCTCCTTCTTGTTCAAGATGATCCTTATCCTCTCCTTTTGTTTATTGGAGAGAAGGTAAGCCAATGGTAATGGATTGGGTAGAAAAGCGGAAGGAGATCCTTCCTCATGCTCAGCTTGTGTTGGCAAGTAATTGTTTGGAGTTAGTTTGCTTGCCTTCGTATTCTTGTTTCTCTTTGCCTTCCCCATCTTTACTACTTCATTCTCGCTTTCAACCTTAGGTCCGTCTTCAACCAAAAACTCAATATAATCATCTTTCTCACTTTTGAGTTTGGTCAAATTGACCGTTAATGTGCCTTGCTCAAAATCCACAACACACCTAGTTTCCCACAGAAACTTGTAACCAAATACCACCGATGGTTCACCTATGTCGGCGTGATCTATGATATAGAATTCTGTCAAAAATACATACCCATGGATGTTCACCCTTACGTCTCGTACAACACGTCTTCCATATTCTATATAGCCAATTATCACGAACCCTAACTTTCCCAACATTTCTTCAGTCATGTAATGGGTTGGGTGAGTAAGGTTTAATTCAGCATCCCATGCCCTTTTATTGTCAACCGTACATGGAATAGAAAACCGCATTAATTGCTCAGTGTATGAACGATACTCGGCTCTTTGATAGATTGCTTTTTCACATTCTCCTTCATTGATTATCACACTCTTGTGAGGCAAAGCTTCCCATAAGTCTTTCTCGTCCTTGGTTCTTTCCACATTAGTGACACTTGAGTCACATTCATCACTGAGTTCTCCTTCTAACCCATTCAAGTATGCGGAAATCTCGCTAAGAGTATTCATCTTTAAGAATAAGACTAACATGAAAAAGTTCATAAACGTTGGGGTTAGCGTTAGTAAAAGAAAACAATCATTATACAACTAAACATACAATCATATCCCTAAAAACAAATAAAACAAACAAACAAACAAACGGAAAAAAAAAATTAACAGGTCCAGTTTTGCCGACCGGCAAGGGTGAGTTGCCGACGGCAAAACCTTAACAAATTCAAAGTTTCCTCCGGCAGACTTACCTTGTCGGCGGCACTTTTTGCCGACCAGCAAACATACCATGCCGGCGGCAACTTTGCCTGCACCAAAAAATTTTCTTTTTATTTATTTAGCATATCTTTTTTACCACATTTTTCTAAAAACATATTTTTGAAGTTTTTCATTAAAAGAACAAAATCAAACAAAATAAAAACATATAACCAATAATCTAAGCAAAATAAAGGCTAATCCAAACACTACCTAATTGATTTTATTCTCTTTTTGTGATTTTATGTGTATAAGTGAGCTTATGAAATATGTAATGCAAACACCAAATAAACATAAGACACATTTATTCAAGCATATTATTTAAATCATAAGAGCCTAAACCTATTCTTATTCAATTTTTATTAAAGATAAAAACTAAATTTTAACACCAGCACAAATTTGTAATGATTATAACATGAAAAAAAACAAATCTCCGACAGCGGCGCCAAAAACTTGATGTGCGTCTCGCACTCCTAGTTTTACATTTATAAACAAAACTTATTAATTCCGTAACTACGCATATGAGCAAGTATACTCGTTCTATTGTAGCAAAGTCGGGTAAGTCAAGATCGTCCCATGGATTTGCGTATATTCAAAACATTTGAGTGGTGTAGGTAATAAGCTTGTCACTCTAGAATTAACTTTGTAAAGGAAAACATAATTAAAAGTAATACTTGTGCGAATTCCATTTCATCCGTAGGAGAGTAAAGTTGTGTGCATTTAGCAACTATGAATCACAAATCTAAAGTACATGAATTCCATTCCATGGTATTTTTCATAGAATTCATATCAACAAATTGGTGTAGACAAACCCTTTCGACCTATGATCATCTATTCCAATTCATTATAAACCCCATTTATTAGAAAATACAAAGAGATAAGTTTGGTTTGAATGAGTTCTTTCGACCTATACCTAAGATAAATCTTTTGACAAATTCCTTTAACCAACTCGTCAAGGTGAGTGTCAATCACCAAGAAACTAAATTGACTCATGCACAAATCTTTTGGAATATAGTTTACCGGAAATCCTTGTGACCTATAAATCCAATAAAAAGCTATATTTCATTTGATTATCAAAACATGTTTCAAGAAATTATCAACCATCATAACATAATTATATTCTCTTGATCATAAAACCAAACTCTCCTTTAGAATCCATGTTTGTCACACAAGTATATCACACTACTTGGAATTCAAACACATTGCAACACAATTCATAACTTTCTCAAACATTCAACAATACTTAAATTATAATGAGAATCAATTTAAGTACAAGAGTTTACCAATAGTTCTTCAAAACACAAGGAAATAACAAAATAGAATTTAGAGCAATTCTAAAGCCTCCAATCAACAAATGAACCTCCAACCGAATCTATTTTTCACGAAATTCGTCCCTCCTGTGAGGATTAACAGGGTTTATTGTCTTTCGGGTTATGTAAGAATGGTTATTCTAACCTTTGTCAAGGGTTAGAATGATCCTTGGATTTAACATACTGAAAACAATGACCCTAAGGTCTAATTTAAACACCATTTTTGCTTGGGGAGAAGGTAAAAACTGCTAGGAATGATTATGGAGGGGAAATGAGAAGCCTCCCATTGATGGTGGAGGTTTATGAGTGTTTTAATGTGACTTGTGCTAAAACCTGACTAGTAAAATGTTGGTGGCAAAATAGTTCTGTTGGTGGCGAAATGGTGTGATGTTGCTGGTGGCGACTTCATTCCTGCTGGTGGAAAAATGGTGTAGTTTTGCTGGTGGCAGAATAAAAGTTGCTGGCGGAAACGGGCCCATCTTCCACTTTTTCCTTTTCTAGTCCTTTTTCTTTATCTCCTCCTCCATCTTTCCTCTAAACTTTCCAAGACTCCTTCGTCCCCAATTATTCTTCATACAAGAGCTTACGTTCCCATGCCTCGTTTATTCCTTCATCTCCAATTCGCGCTTTTTATTCCTTTATTCACGTTTCTTCATCCTTGCTTCCTACAAAATACAATAACTAAACTTTGCACAATATTAGCAATAAAAGTCCGTTTATTACCACAAATACTATATCAATAGTGAAGATAACGCTTATTAATACATGTTGGATTTGAGCGTTATCAATCTCAGACATTTAAAATAAACATAAGCATTCAAAACATATAACATAACTGGTGAAAACAGTTGGTTGTAAACGGGGAATCCTAATCATACATACGAAGGAATGTCCATACTGAAGGACGGAATATCCATACCTTATGTCCAGTAAATGATGAAAGTTGAAAAGATGGAAAGTCTTACTCCGACTTCACGAGTACTACATAAATAAGGGACATGTATGAGTTGTCTGATTACTGAGTGTGTTACTGGTTCTGTGTGTTCTTATCTTACTTTATATGCTCTTGTCATGTTTTACTGTTTTAAATGTTATCTTGTATTTATTCATGTTTTCGTGTATTCTAATTATGTATTTCATGTGTTATTGTATTACTATACTTGTAGTGTCATAATAAGTAACTTTCTATGAATAGCAGGTTTGCAAAAATATAAAGTTTCCAAAAATAGAAAGTTTCCAAAAATAGAAAGTTTTCAAAAATAGTAAGTTTATAAAAATAGAAAGTTTCAAAAATAATAAGTTTCCTGAAATAGAAAGTTTCCATAAATAAAAATAAGCTTGATTAATAAGTCTAAAAATATAAGTTAGTGATTATAAATCATAAGTTATAGTTCATGATAAATTATTAGTAAAGTCTATTAATTAAATACTTAGAATAAAATAATTATTAATTAATAAAAAAATGCATGGTTTATTAATTAATAAAATGTCATGGTTAAATTAATAACTCTACCTTATTAAATTAAATTAAATTAAATCATGGTTTAATTTAATTAAGCTTAAATAAATACTTAGGTTATAACATGATTATTTAAAAAAATAAAATAACCTAAGTCATGAATTAATTAATTAATTACTAGTTTATGTAAATTAAGTAAAGTAATTAATTAATAAAATAAATGTCTAAATTAAAATACTTAGGTTATAACATGTATTATTAATTTTAATAATATAACCTAAGGCATGGTTTTAATTAAATAAATTAATTAGCCATGTAAATTAATTTAATTAATTAACTTAATAAAATAATGGTTAATTAAATGTATCCCGAGCCCCAAAACCCGAGACCATCAAACCGAGCACCAACCACCACCACACAGCCGGCGGCTGGTGGTGGTGGTCAGCGGCTGTTGCCACGGTTCACACCAGCGGTTGCCGGTTTCCCCCGCCGTGACCTATGTACACACCGAGACCTTCATTGGTCTCGGTTCCCACTGTTTCGCCAAGGGTTCCCCTTCTTGGGGACCTTGGGCTTGCGGCTAACCTCAAACAAACACCACCGCCCCCATGAAGGGTTGCGACTGGTGGTACTAACAAGCCAACGAGACCTTGAAGGTCTCGGTTTGGGTGTCGCCGAACAAAACAAAACCAAGCACACCATTGTTCTTGTTTAATTAATGATCATAACATGTTTTTAATTTAATATTCCAAGATTCATGAACATATGATTTTAATTAACATAGAAAGATTAAAAAAATAAGGATTTGATTAATACCGATTGCGTGGGTGTATAAAGGGTTTAATCACGAACACGTAGATATGCAAGATAAAAAATCAACATTTCTCTCGTGTTCCTGTTATGGTGGACGACGGCAGGAAGAAAAAGAGCTAGGGTTACCTTAGTTTTTCTAAACAAAACTATGTTAATCTCCTGGTGATTTAGTTTACTAGTTTGATTATAAGTGGGTCGGGCCTAAAGCCCTTGTCCTTTGTTCTTGATGCCGCGGACACACACAAGCCCAAACACTAAACCATTAGTTTTTCATGATTTATTTATTTATCGTGAATATTTGTGTTTTCCATGTCGTGAAAAATTTATTATACGTAAATGTTTATTGTGCATTAATAATATACATAATACTTGTAATTTAATGTTCGTGACACGTGTCGTATATTATTAATAGAAAGTTTTAATTTAATCATGTTTTCATGTAGTGTACAGTTCATGGTATTTTATGCGGGTTTTACAACACTGGCAGCACGAACACCATCATTCCTTCTGTGGTTAAACTGTTGATTTTGTTTCTGTCCTTGGTTGTTATTACGGTAGCCATCACATATCTGACCTTGATTCTGGCTGGACTGAGCAGATTCCCACTTTCTCTTGTTGCTTTCAGCAATGCTATCTTTTTTATCTTGCACTTTTACGTCCACTAAAGCATGAGCCATCTGAACAGCTTCATCGAATGATTTAGGCCTTGACGAAGTAGTCTCACCCTTGATGTTACTAGACAACCCTTTAATGTACGGCTTCATCTTCTTGCGGTCATCCGTAAAAGCATCAGGACATAACAAACACATCTCAGAAAACCTCCTTGTATAAGCAGTAATATCATCGTTTCTCAACACTAAGTGCCTCAACTCGTCTTCCAACTGTCCCAGTTCCTCCTGGGACTAAACTTATTGGTCAACAATCCCTTAGTCACGGTCCATGTCCTACCATTAGCCACAATTAGTCCAACAACAGGCACATGGCTATTCCACCAGCTTAGTGCATCATGCAGCAAAGTAGCAGCAGTAAATTTCACCTTGTTCGCTTCGGAACACCGACTGATCTCAAAAGTATTTTCTATCTTTTAAATCCATCTGCACAATTCTAAAGCACCACCGATACCACAAAATTTGGTAGGCCCACATTTCATGAAACTAGCATACGAACATTTCCTAGGAGCTTGCGGACCAACAACATTCCCAACTAGATCAACACCAACACCAGCTCCTACACCTTGACCTCTTGCAGCACAGTCAGCCTCGAGTGATCTAGCAATAGCTTGCTCAATCATAGTATTCACAGTAACAATTGTCAGCTTTGGAGGCATGTTTCAAGAAACTTAGTCACGCGGCGATCCACTAATGACAGAAATATGCCTCCCCTACTTCTTTCCATGTCATCATAGATGAAAGAAAACATGATAAGTATACACATCAAGATAAAAGAAGGATTTCTTTATCAGGACATATCATGGATACTACATTCACAAACAACGAGGACTACAAGGATACATCGACCAAATCACAAAAGAGCTAATAAAGACACATCATAGATCATGAAGGTAATTTAGATTGCATTGAGGATTCAACAAAACTGTGACAATGTGTGTCACTACAATCATTTACAAAGTAAAACTCAAAGATATTAAGTTCCATCACAATACTACGGTACCAGTCTAAATAAGTTTAGTTCTAATAAGGAAAATAAATAAAACAACATGAAACTAATCACGCGGGGATCTACGTGGCTTCATAGGCAACGGCTCGTCATTATCACTGCTGCTCTCAAAAATCTCCATCACTCTCATCCATCTTTCTCTTGCCCTATCATACTCCGACCTCCTCACACCAGATAACAACCTGAAACATCTTCTCATTCACATCAAACCTTCTATTCATCCTAGTCTCAACCACATAACTCTGATATATCAATCGATCAACTTCCTCAAGAAATGAAAAGTATTACCATAAGCTCTCGATTCACATCCTCCTATCACTTTCCCTGGGCCCGAGAGCGTATATAAGGTCATTATTTAAAATTATAAATGCATGCTCATGCAATGCAAATGTAGTACGTATGCCATAATATACCATACTTGCAAAAGAAAATTATAATGACAAGTACTCGGCGTACTTTCAACAATATCGATACATTATCATAGTATTTACTTAATAAATATTCGGAAAATCATTTCAGTTTTAAGGGATACATCTAAATATAAAAAAGTGCTAAAAGTAATCTTACCGGATCCTTGCGAAGAGGTTGTGTGCTTTTGTAAAATACTTTCGACACCAAAGTTATAGTTTAGGACTTTTAAAATCGACTAAGTTCTCTATAACTTGTGGCTCTAATACCAATCTTTAACACCCTCAAATTTAGTACGCAACAGAATACACATTTGGATGCTAAACACAAGCATCATTACACAAGCTACGTTGAATGACTCAAAAGAGACGTTTGAATCTAAACAAAAGAATAATTACAACAATATGTCTAAAGGTTTTCCTTCCCAAATAAGTTCAAGTCAGTGTAGCGTTTTCGGTCCCCAAAAGATCAAAACCAAATAAAATCACTTTTGTTTACCACGAGATAACATTAACATACTTTGTTTGAAAATAAAGGAAAGAAATCCATTTTAGACCGACCAAAAGCAACCACAACCTTCCATGCAAGATCCGCCGTAATTCAACCTCGATTACCTGAAACACATGCTTAAAAGGGTCAACAAATAATGTTGAGTGAATCTATAGGTTTATCAAATCACATTTGAACACAAGAGTAAAATCATTCATAATCATTTAACAGAATTGTTGTACATACAATCTATTATTCAAGTATTCCGTCTTATAGCAAAAGCTAAATAATTGTGTTTAAGCTCATGACACCGACCCTTTATAACCAATCACTAACACCAAAAAGGCCGACATGATCAAAGTGAAACCATTTCCCCTCTTAAGGTAGTCTTTGCAAACTTTACCTTATCTCTTAACCAAGTTATCCATTCGAGCAGGGTACTCGCCGCACTAACTTTCGACTTGGATAGGGTTATCAACCCGATAATACTATCAAATATTTAAGCGGCTATTCCCAGTCCACACAAGGGTTAGACAATAGTTAACTGTCCATGAATTTAGGGTCTTTTGCAACTAGGTACTTAACACAATTTAGGCAATATTCGGGTCCAAAGGCAACATTCGGGTCCAAACAATTATTCATGACTTATGTTCCATTTATTTCAAATAGCATGTATCCCCCTTGCGGGTTAAAAGCATTTAATAACTAGTATAAAGTGATGATATAGACTCACATTGAGTAACAGAAGTAGAGATGACGATCACCGACGATAGAGATGCCCGTAAAACTCAATAGTCGACACCTAACAAACAAGGCGCGCACTTAATCAACATACTCAAGTACCGAGATGTACTTAGCATAACAAATAAACACACTCAAAACCATAATAAATACATACAAATAACCCACACAAGTGATATTTACTAGACACCTTTCCTTTACTAACTTTACTAGACAACACTCCCGATAGCATTCTGCCAGAACATACCAAAGGTAAAAGTTATTTCCCCGACTTGGACAAATCAAAAATTTATGAAAGAACCTAGAAAACTCACTCATAATCTGTAGAAGGCCCTCCTAAAATTTTATCAAAAGATTTTACCTCTAAGACCTTCTGCTCAAAACGTCTTTGAACTTGAAAAAACAGACAGTTTTGCACACTTGACTTGTATAACCATTTTGACCTTCTTAACTAATACCATTTTCAAAACCAACACTTGACTTTAAAAATAGACTCAAAACCCTAAGTTTAGAGGCTGAGAACAACCCTTGACCATTTTTTTAAACTCATTTTTAGTCCCCGAGATTTGACCCAATATCGACAACAATTTCATATAGTGACGATACGCATCTCCCGGTACACGAAAATTCAAACTAGTATATCTTCCTTATCGTTTGGAATTGGAAGTCCTATTTTATATCAATCGAAGCTTACGAAATTCTCTACAACACTATCCAATCATACCAACCTTTAGTCAAACTTTAACCCACGAAGAACAGCCCTAAACCTACTGGTCAAAAATGACTAATTAAAAACCATGTCAAAACACCTTTTGACCCATTTCTAAAATTTACGGGAGTCGGGTTTCGTAAAAATATTTTCTGAAAGTTAAGACGCACACAAAATATAATAAGATGGTTCCGACACGACTTAATACGCAATTAAAACAAAAACGTCAAAAATATCAAACATCGAATCAATCGATAATAAAACGTAAAATTTCGGGCATCCGTCGGTATCACGATCACTAGTAGTCCTCGTAACTCGTCAAAATGTAAAAATAAGACATTCAACATCGGTTTCAACTTAAAGCGTCAAACAAAACATCATCCAAACTCATCAAAAAATTTAAAAAAACTCACAAAATAGGATTAAATAATGACATCGGGTTCGGGTTATCATAAAGTGTGTTCAACCAAACACAAATTCAAACACCAAATCAATTTATGTTTACAATAATCTAATAATCAAACAAAATGACTTTCAAAATAATCTAAATTGCGTTAAGGATAATCCAAATCGATTTGTGTTTACAATAATCCAAAATCATCTAATAATCAATAAACCCTTAAACGACTTTGGAAACCATCAGAATCAAACAACAAAAATGACTTGAACAAAAAAACATCTATTTAAAACAATCATAATCTTAGCCTAATATTTGAGATTAAAAAGAACTAATGATCTCGGGCATGTTACATATCTATAGATCTTAAAAGATCTAACATCACCCATCATTGATCATGAAAATATCTTAAAATTAAAGTCGAATCTTACCCATGACATTTGTTAGATCTTTGAACCAAAACCAAGAAACAACTCACAAGAACATATTGAATCTGGATTCAGATATTAAAACTAAAATGGTGTGGTTTTCTAAAGATCTTGTGTTTTGATTGAAGATCTTGTTAAAAGTCTAAGGTAGGATTTGTTACAATCATGGATGAAACTCTTTAAACCACCCGCCCACCTTATTCCATTGTTCTTTAGAACAGTGGACGCAAGTTTTGTTGTAGGGATGGGATTGGAGGTCGTGGAAACGACACAGTTCTGATGCCACTGTCGGTGGCGGTGGATCTGAGGTGAAACGATAAAATGGGAGCTCGGATTGATGAAGATTGTTTGTAATAAAAAAAGTGTTATATATTATAAAAAGGAAAAAGTGAGTTTTATTTAATAGAAAGAAAAGGTGTTTATTCTTTTAATATAATAAAAAGACGAAAATATCTTCTTATTTAACAGTCAAACGAGTCAAACTGACGTAGTAACAGAATTAGACCAAAATTGAAGAAATAATATACCTTTTTGGCCTAAATCGAAACTATTCGAATTTTTGAACCAAAAGTGAAAGAAGGACCAAACCACGAGAACAAAAAATGCAGTTAACTTTATTCATATTTACCTTTATAGAGGTATAAATATCAAAACACACTAATTTGAGTATGCAAATCAATATAAAGAGTGTGCAAATCACCTCCCTACATTTTAACATACTTGATATTTTAATTTTTTAGATTATAAATGATAATGTTACTTATAATTAAGCAACTGGTTATTATATATGTGTCTATTGGAGATTAGCACGCAACTCCATATGATAGATTTATAAGTGGTGGTACTAGTACAAAATTGATTTTTGGAACATTTTAAAAGGTTTTTGGAAACGCTTAAAATTTTGTTTCGTTTGAAAGAGTTCCAAAAAATAAAAACCATTTTGGGAGGTCTAAAAACCATTCCTAAAGTGTTATTTTTTAGAATGTTTTCGTAATAATTGTTACACAATATTAGCAAAAAATTATGGGAGAATTCAGTATTATGGAACCCTTTTCACTTCAAGTGTTTCAAATGTTGTTCATCTTTTGGAACAATTTCTCACAACCATTCCAATTAACCCTTTCTGTTTTTTACCTATTTTTCTAGCATAATCTGCAAACGATGTTTTAGCACGCACGAACCTCATTCCCGCAAAACTCAACGTTTACTTTCTATCTTGGTAAGCAAATGTATTTTCAAGAACCTTTTACTAAGCAACCGCTCCTAAAAGTAATAAAAATAATTTTTCATATAGTAGTGTGGTTTGGCTTATGTACTAAACTATGAATATTTTGGTATTATGGTTCATATGTTTTGACTTTTGAGACATTTATGACTTATGTTATATAATCTTTTTTTAATTGTTGATGTCATGATTGAAATTTGACTTTTTTTTGTTTTACTATTATTTTGATATTTTAAATTTGAACTTTGTAATTATAAAGGATATTATATGAATTTATCTTTGATGTTGAGTAAAAATGCATAATAATAAGTATGTGACTGTTTACAAAACATGAAAAATTGGTATGATCTTATGATCTCTCGTCTTATGATTTTGATCTTTAACTGTAAAGACAAAAATGAGCTCACGTGGAATCTCGATCTTGGTAGCTTTAAAAAAGTATTCTCAACTATAATAGGACCTCTCATTGAGCATATTATGCATATTTCATCCCTCACATGGACACGTTCTTTAACCTCTGGTCTACCTCCTTTCGACGATGTTTGCCTTTGAGTCTGCAACATTTTGTTTATGTGATGGTGATTGTGCTTCAATCTCATCCAAAACAAAATGATGGATTGTGCCTCGGTCCTTTTGATTAACCAGAGAATAAAAAAAAGAAAATGATCTTGTTCATGCCCGATTCACTTATTTTTATTGGTTTCAGTAATTTTGTTATCGGACGTCTTTACTCTAACATTCCTTTCGGGTGATGAACATCATGCGGTAGAGGAAAAGAAAATATCATTTGTGGAGGGTTTTTTTTTTAATATCTTTAGTAAGTGAGAATGATTAAGATGCAGTAAACATTTATCAAATAGAGAATTGCAAAAATCGTCCTTGTGGTTTGGTCAAGTTCTATATTTGGTCCATTAAGTTTCGAATTTGCAAAAATTATCCGTGTGGTTTGGCCAAATTTCAAGTGATCTTTTTACGATCTGAAATGACTAAAATATCCTCGTATTCATTATTCAATTTTTTTGTATGGTCAAGGTATTTTAGTAATTTCAGGCCGTAAAAGGACCAAAAGTGAAACCTAAGGTTGGCTACACGGACGATTTTTACAATTTCCAAAATTGACAGATCAAACATGCAATTTGGCTAAACCAGAGTGACGTTTCCAATTCTCTCTTTGTCAAATGTTGTAACTTAGAGGGTCGTACATCTTACGTGAAAGAAATACATTATGGTACACCTACAACTAACTAGTATTATTGATGACGGATCGATACGATTAAATGGTCATACATAAATAAACTAATTTAACACAAATTAAATCCTAAAATGGGTATTCTTGATTATTCATAAACACAAAAACATAAGCTCCCCTAAAAGTCTATACGATGTCTAATACTTATACTTTCATGATTCTAAAGATAGACATTGATTAGGAATATCTTTCCTAAACAAAGATAAGTTCTAATAAAAATGAAACAAATCAATAAGAAAATAAGTATATGTTAAATCTGAAATATACAAAAAAATTGATCTTTTCTCATTTATGATTCCATGCATCATTCTCCCTTTCTTTGAAAATACTAGACCTCAAGTCTTGATTGTTTTAAATAAGGACTTATGAACTATGTTTGTAGATACGGCATAGGCTTCTTGATATCTTTTACCAGTTGAGCTTTGGCTAACCTTTATAACAAAGAGTTCTTCAAACCATAGATCATGTGATTTTGAATTGATGGCTTTTTCAAAATCATCACTTAAAACATGTCTGATATTAAGAGATTCCACATGATCAACATAAGTAATGTCTCTGCCTCCATTTGTAATCACTTCTTCCACACCAAGCTCAATATCATTATCATACACCGACATCAATTCTTCTTCTACAAACATAATGCCCAAACGTGCCTCATCAACTTCTGCCTCTTGAAAATATGGATAATTGTCAACAAAATGATACTCCTCTTCCTCATCCCTTACATCCCAGATAATAGGTTCTGATTTGGTTTCCTATCTGAAAAAAGTGTCATCATGGTTGTCACAATAATAATCTTGCTAGTAACCATCAAAAGGACTAACCTTCGCGTAAACATCGTCTTAGATGCTTGAATCTGCTTCAATCCCTTTTGTCGGCGAGCCATCATGAAAACACCACGGATCTTGAACATACGGGTTATCCTCTTTGTGGGTTGCCCATTGTCATTCAAACCTTGTAGCCTCCTGATGAAGCTCGAGTTCTCGCACCCGTTGTTCCAGGTGTTCAATATTTATATCAGATTTAACATATACTTATTTTCTTATTGATTTGTTTCCTCTTTATTAAAACTTATCTTTGTTTAAGAAATATATTTTTAATCAATGTGTATATTTAGAATCATGAAAGTATAAGTATTAGACATTGTACAGACATTTATGGGAGTTTATGATTTTGTGTTTATGAATAAAAAAGAAACCCCATTTTAGGATTCAAACTGTGTTCTTTAAATTAGTTTGTTTGTTTATGCTATTTAATCGTATCGATCCGTCATTATATGGTATCAGAGCTTCTAGTGCAAATGGTCGATTGGATTCCTCGTCGACGTGAAACACCACATGGTTTTGTTACTTGTAGAACCGCAGAACCAGGAAACGTGACAGCTTACCATCGTGACCCACGTGATATAAAGATTAAACGCCTGCAACAACGGGTGTGAGAGCTCGAGCTTCGTCAGTGGCCTACCAGGTTTGAACGACGATGGGCAACCCACAAAGAGGATAACCCGTATGTTCAAGATTTGTGGCGTTTTCATAATGGCTCGCCAACAAAAAGGATCGAAACGAATTAAAGCGTTTGGGATGATGTTTACACGAAGGTCAGTCCTTTTGATGGTTACTACCAAGATATCATGGTTACAACCATGATGACACTTTGTTCACAAAGGAAACCGAATCAAAACCTATTATCTGGGATGTAGGGGATGAGGAAGAGGAGTATCATTTTGTTGACAATTATCCAAATTTTCAAGAGGAAGAAATTGATGAGGCACTTCTGTTCATTGTGTTGGGTGTAGAAGAAGAATCGATGCTGGTTTATGATACTGATATTGAGCTTGGTGTCAAAGAAGTGATTACAAATGGAGGTGGAGCCGTTACTTATGTTGATCATGTGGAATCTCTTAATATCAGACATGTTTTAAGTGATGATTTTGAAAAAGAAATCAATTCAAAATCTCATGATCTATAGTTTAGAGAACTTTTTTTTTTAATCAAGGTTAGCCAAAGCTCGACTAGTAAAAGATATCAAAAAGCCTATGCGGTATTTACAAACATAGTTTGTAAGTCCTTGTTCAAAACAATCAAGACTCGAGGTCGAGTATTTTCAAAGAAATAGAGAATAATGCAGGGAATCATAAATGACAAAAGATCAGTTTTTCATATATTATAGATTCAACATATACTTATTTTCTTATTGATTTGTTTCCTTTTATTAGAACTTATCTTTGTTTAGGGAAGATATTCCTAATCAATATCTATCTTTAGAATCATGAAAGTATAGGTATTAGTCATTGTACACACTTTTAGGGGAGCTTAATTTTATGTTTATGAATAAAAAAGAATACCCATTTTGGGATTAAATCTGTGTTCTTTAAATTCTTTTGTTTGTGTATGTCTATTTAATCGTATCGATACGTCATCATTTGGTATCAGAGCTTTTGGTGCAAATGGCTAATTGGATTCCTCATTGACGTGAAACACCACATGGTTCTGTTACTCGTAGAACCGCCAAACTAGGTAACGTGACAGCTTACCATCGTGATCCACGTGATATAAAGATTGAACGCCTTCAAAAACGGCTGCGAGAGCTCGAGCTTCATCAGTGGGCTGCCAGGTTTGAACGACGATGGGCAACCCATAAAGAGGATAACCCGTATGTTCAAGATCCATGGCGTTTTCATGATGGCTCGCCAACAAAAGGGATTGAAGCGGATTCAAGCATCTAAGACGATGTTTACGCGAAGGTTAGTCCTTTTGACGGTTACTAGCAAGATTATCATGGTTACAACCATGATGACACTTTGTTCATAAAGGAAACCGGATCAGAACCTATTATCTTGGATGTAGGGGATGAGGAAGAGGAGTATACTTTTGTTGACAATTATCTAAATTTTCAAGAGGGAGAAATTGATGAGGCACTTATGTTCTTTGTGTTGGATGTAGAAGAAGAATCGATGCCGGTATATGATACAGAAATTGAGCTTCATGTCGAATAAGTGGTTACAAATGGAGGTGGAGCCATTACTTATGTTGATCATGTGGAATCTCTTAATATCAGACATGTTTTAAGTGATGATTTTGAAAAAGACTTCAATTCAATATCACATGATCTGTGGTTTGGAGAACTCTTTATTATCAAGGTTAGCCAAAGCTCGACTGGTAAAAGATATCAAGAATCCTATTCCGTATCTACAAACATAGTTTGTAAGTTCTTATTTAAGACAATCAAGACTCGAGGTCGAGTATTTTCAAAGAAAGGGAGAATGATGCAGGGAATCGTAAATGAGAAAATATCAGTTTTTCTTATATTACAAATTCAACATATACTTGTTTTCTTATTGATTTTTTTCCTTTTTATTAGAACTTATCTTTGTTTAGGAAAGATATTCCTAATCAATGTCTATTTTTAGAATCATGAAAGTATACGCATTAGACGTTGTACAGAATTTTAGGGGGGCTTAATTTTGTGTTTATGTATAAATAAGAATACCCATTTGGGATTCAATCTGTGTTCTTTAAATTCGTTCGTTTGTGTATGGCTATTTAATCGTATCGATCGTCATCATTTGGTATAATAGCTTCTGGTACAAATGGCTGATTGAATTCCTCGTCTACGTGAAACACCACATGGTTTTGTTACTCGTAGAACCGCCAAACGAGGCAACGTGACAGCTTACCATCATGACCCACGTGATATAAAGATTGAAAGCCTGCAACAACGGGTGAGAGAGCTCGAGCTTCATCATTGGGATACCAGGTTTGAACAATGATGGGCAACCCACAAAGAGGATAACCCGTATGTTCAATATCCATGGCGTTTTCATGATGGCTCGCCAACAAAAGGGATCGAAACGGATTCAAGCGTCTAGGAAGATATTTTCGTGAAGGTCAGTCCTTTTGACGGTTACTACCAATATTATCATGGTTACATCCATGACGACACGTTGTTCACAATAGAAATCGAATCAGAACCTATTATCTGGGATGTAGAAGATGAGGAAGAGGAGTATACTTTTGTTGACATTTATCCAAATTTTCACGAGGAAGAAATTGATGAGGCACTTTTGTTCTTTGTGGTGGGTGTAGAAGAAGAATCGGTGCCGGTGTATGATATTGATATTGAGCTTGGTGTTGAAGAAGTGATTACAAATGGAGGTGGAGATGTTACTTATGTTGATCATGTGGAATCTCTTAGTATCATACATGTTTTAAGTGATAATTTAAAAGCCATCAATTCATAATCACATGATCTGTGGTTTGGAGAACTCTTTATTATCATGGTTAGGCAAAGCTCGACTGGTAAAAGATATCAAGAAGCCTATGTCGTATCTACAAACATGGTTTGTAAGTCCTTGTTTAATACAAGCAAGAAACAATCAAGACTCGAGGTCGAGTCTTTTCAAAGAAAGGAAGAATGATGCACAAAATCATAAATGAGAAAATATCAGTTTTTCATATATTACAGATTCAATATATACTTATTTTCTTATTGATTTGTTTCCTTTTTATTAGAACTTATCTTTGTTTAGGAAAGATATTCCTAATCAATGTCTATCTTTGGAATTATGAAAGTATAAGTATTAGACATTGTACAGACTTTTAGGGTAGCTTAATTTTGTGTTTATGAATAAACAAGAATACCCATTTTGGGATTCAATTTGTGTTCTTTAAATTCGTTTGTTTGTGTATGACCATTTAATCGTATAGATCTGTCATCACTTCTTGTCTTTTGGGTTCATTAGCATACTTGCATTTGACTGCAACACCACTTAAGCTCTCCTTTTAGTTCCTTTTACCTTAAGTATAATTTGGTTCTCTTGTTTTACGAATTCTTAGGCTAAAGGAATACGAAGGCAAAACCCACCATCTATTTCAGCGTCACCTCAACTCACACTTACCATTTAACCGTGTGTTCACCACAAACTCACCATTCGCTAAAATACACTCTTTATACATAATATACCCCATGTGTTTGGCAAAAGGCTTATGAAGGCTTGGGCTTTTATAATAAGTCTCGTTTGTCATGCGATCTTATGAAAGAGCTTATAATTGATAGGTCTTTATAAGCCCAGCTGCATAAAAGGGGCTGAAAACTTTAACATGAAACTTTTATATCATAAATTACTTATTTACCCGAAAAATATCTAATACAAAAATTAATTTAATTATATCTTTTTAGTAATTTTACACTAATAAGCTTAGTCCAGCCCCATCGCCAACCCATTTGCCACAAAAATACAAATTTCAATTTCGGTTTATAATATAAGCCTTAACCCCCACCTACTCACAAATCAAATAAAATACATTAAATAAAAAAAGAAAGGCGACAAGACCACAGTTATACAATCTCAAAATAGTGAGTTACTCATCGTTAGCTATTTTCTATGCCTCAAGTCACGCGTGACTTTGTTTGGAGGAGTGGGAACTCACAGGTGAGTATAAAAACTCACTATGTGAGTTTACCCTACTCCGTTTAGCCAAATACACCATTCTGTTAGTAAATAAATTTATCCTGTATATTTGTAAAACCTAAATCCAGCCAAAGTGATATGAGTCTTTTGCAAAGTCAAACCAAAAGTCAAACCCGCCTCAATAACTGTTTTTCCTGCCCAATTGTATTTCCCATTCCTTGTTATAAATAGATGACTAGTCATTGTTAGAATTAGCTATTGATTGATTGTAATTCTCTCTCTTGTAACAAACTCACATTCCTAATAATAAATCCCTATTCACTAAGTTCGTTACTCAATTTCTTTACATTTGAGTTTCTTGTTTAGTTGAATGTCTTCTTCGATTCTATATGAATCCTGGATAGGCTAGTTTGATCATATCATTTGGTATCAGAGCATCGATATTGGCAACAAGAATTGATGTTCATTCATCTATATTTCATATTTTCCCGCGAAATCACACTCATAATCATTCCTTCCGTTTCCATTTCTTAATTATGTGTTCCTGAGTCTCTTTTGGGAGAGTTTGTGATGTTTCTGACTAGTTAGTTAATGGTTCTTGATTCTGTTAGTAATTCTGTTGATTTCTTTTCTGTAATTCTGTTGAGTTCTTGATTTTGTTAGTAATTCTGTTAAGTTCTTGGTTATGTGAATAATGGCTCCTCACACAAGAACCGGTGGCCAAGAAAAGGCTGATAGAGAAGCGTTGAGGGGTACAATTGCAACACTAATGAAGGAAGAAATGGATAAATTGATGGCTGAGATGAGAAATGTAGCTTCTTCATCCACCAGTGGTGGGGGTGGTATAGTAGTTAGGCCTGAAGGACAAAGAGCTCTGCAATACCATAAAGCTACCAAGATTGAGTTCCCAAAGTTTGGAGGTGATGATGTGAGAGGATGGGTGTTTAAGTGTGAACAGTTCTTTAAAGTGGATAATGTGGCAGATGCAGACAAGGTAAATCTTGTTTCCATCCACCTTTATGACTTACCTTTAATGTGGCATCAACAAATTATAAGAATCTTGGGTGATGATGTTTCTTGGGCAATATATAGAGATGCTATTGTTAAAAGATTTGGAATTGTTTATGATGACCCATTGGGGGAGATTAAGAAAGTGAAACAAGTAGGAAATGTGCAGGATTATATTGATGCTTATGATAGGCTGTTATGTAGAGTAAACTTGGTGGATGATCAAGCTATGAGTTTTTTCATGGCTGGTTTGAAACCTGAGTTAGAATTGGCTATGAGAATTGTGAGACCTAGGTCTCTAGTTGACATGTATGGTCTGTGTAAGTTGAAGGAGGCAAAATTAGTTGCTAACAGGCATAGAGAAAAGATGCCATTATTGCCTACTCCAAGGTTCTTGAGCAATAATTCAGTTAGTGGACCTAAACCAATAGATTTGACACCACCCAGTGCTCAGTGGAGGAATAAGACCTCTACTTCACAAAATGGGCCATTGAGGAAACAGTTAACCCAAAAGGAATTAGAGGAAAAGAGGGCAAAGGGATTATGCTTCTATTGTGACCAGAAGTATGTTCCTGGGCATAAATGTGGGGGGCAACTGTTTTGTTTGGAAATTGTGGTAGAGGACACTACTGTTGAAGTAGTTGCAGAAGAGGAATGTTTGAACCAGTCAATTCTATGGGAACCTGGTTCAGGCATGAGTAGTGACATCAGTCCACAAATTTCATTAAATGCTCTCACTGGGGTTAATAGCTTCAGAACAATGAGAGTGATTGGGTGGGTAGGAAAGCATGAGTTGCATATTTTGATTGACACAGGTAGCACTCATAATTTTTTGGATGTGTATTTGGCTAAGAAGATTGGGTGTCATGTAAGAAATACTTGTCCTTTTCCTGTAGCGGTGGTAGGAGGTAGGAATCTTATTAGTGATACCATGTGTAGTAATTTTACATGGAGTTTACAGGGTGAAAAATTTACCACTTCTGTCATGTTATTACCATTAGGAGGTTGTGAAATGGTTTTGGGAATGCAATGGTTATCTACTTTGGGAGATATCAATTGCAATTTCCAAGATTTCAGGATGAGTTTTAAGCATAATAATAAGGTGATGACATTGAGGGGTACTAAAAAGGTTACTGTACAGTGGATGGAAGGTAGACAAAGTGCTAAAGTGTTGGATTCTCATGCTGGCCAATGTTATTCTATGTCACTTTGTGTGTACCCTGCAACATTGTTACAATTAAAAGTGCAAAGTGAGTCAGCAAGTAACCCTACTCTAGCTGGTTTAACCCCTTTGTTGCAAGAGTTTGGTGATGTGTTTGTAGTGCCTACAAGTTTACCACCAAACAGAAGCCATGATCACAGGATCCTACTTAAAGAAGGTGCTCAACCAGTTAACATCAGACCCTATAGGCATCCCCATACTCAGAAAGATGCTATAGAGGTGATGGTGAAAGAATTACTTGATGCAGGGGTGATAAGACACAGCCAAAGTTCTTATTCATCTCCAATTGTCATGGTAAAAAAGAAGGATGGGTCATGGAGAATGTGTATTGATTACAGACAGTTGAACAAGAATACAATCAAGGATAAGTTTCCCATCCCTTTGATTGAAGAGTTAATTGATGAGTTACATGGGTCAGTTATCTTTTCAAAGTTGGATTTGAGATCTGGTTACCATCAAATCAGAATGTGGGAGGGTGATATTGATAAAACAGCTTTTAAAACTCATGAAGGCCATTATGAATTCTTAGTAATGCCTTTTGGTCTCACTAATGCCCCTTCAACTTTTCAATCACTAATGAATGAAGTTTTTAGACCATTTTTGAGAAAGTTCACTTTGGTGTTCTTTGATGACATTTTAGTCTATAGCCCTAATGTAGCAGTTCATGTGCAGCATTTGAGAATCATTTTGCAGACAATGAGAACTCACAAGTTGTATGCAAAGATGAGTAAATGTACATTTGATGTAACTCAAGTGGAGTATTTGGGTCACATTATCAGTGATAAGGGGGTAGCTACAGATCCAACCAAAGTGATGGCCATGAAGGATTGGCCTCAACCTAAGAATTTGAAGCAGTTAAGAGGGTTTTTGGGTTTGACTGGGTATTACAGAAGGTTTGTGAAGAATTATGCCCTTATTAGTCATCCTCTTACTGCTCTCCTTAAAAAGAATGCTTACAAGTGGAGTGACTCAGCTCAGCAAGATTTTGAACAATTGAAGCTAGCTATGTGCCAAACACCAGTTCTCAAGCTGCCAGATTTCAATGAGCCCTTTGTCGTGGAAACTGATGCTTCAGGTATGGGCATTGGAGCTATTTTCAACAAGGTGGTCACCCTGTAGCTTATATGAGTAAGGCCTTGGCACCAAAACATCAAAGCTTGTCCACTTATGAGAAAGAATTTTTAGCAGTCATTCAAGCCTTAGACAAATGGAGGGGGTACTTGTTAGACAGACATTTTGTGATCAAAACTGATCACTTCAGTCTTAAGTATCTCATGGACCAAAGATTCACTACACCAACACAAAGGAAGTGGTTGCCTAAGTTGATGGGCTTTGACTATGAGATTGTTTACAAAAAGGGTAGTGAAAACATTCCAGCTGATGCTTTGTCCAGGATTTCAAATACTAGTGAATTACTGTAGTTGACTTGTAGTAAAGTTTCTAGTGAACTTTATGAGAAAATCAAGGTTGGATGGACTCAAGACAATGATTTGAAAGCTTTAGTGCTCAAGCTACAACAAGATGGTGCTTCTGCCAAACACTACTCTTGGACTGCAGATCAACTATTGAGGAAAGGAAAGTTGGTGGTTGGTAAAGACAATGAGTTAAGACAAGCATTGTTAAAATACTTTCATAGTGAATCACAATGTGGACATTCAGGGGTACAGGCTACTTTGAAAAGATTGGCTGCCCATGTCTATTGGAAGAAAATGAGGAAGGAAGTTAAATCTTTTGTGAGAAATTGTCACATCTGCCAAACATATAAGACTGAGTTAGTTCCTTACCCTGGACTTTTACAACCTTTACCTATTCCTAGTCTTATTTGGTCAGAGGTTTCCATGGATTTCATTGATGGCTTACCTATCTCTAAAGGCAAGACAGTCAGTATAGTGGTAGTAGACAGATTGAGTAAAATGGGTCACTTCATACCACTATCTCATCCTTATACTGCCATTACAGTTGCACAAGCTTTTTTAGATAATGTCTATAAGCTTCATGGTTTACCTAAAATAATTGTGAGTGGTCTTCTTAAGTAGATTTTGGAAGGAATTGTTCCATAAATTACAAGTGAGTTTGCATATGAGTTCAGCCTATCATCCTCAGTCAGATGGCCAAACTGAAGTGGTCAACAGAAGTGTGGAATGTTATTTGAGGTGCATGTGTGGGGATAAACCAAAGGAGTGGTCTAGTTGGATTGCACTTGCTGAATATTGGTACAACACTTCCTATTATACTGCTATTGACACTACCCCATTTCAAGTAGTTTATGGTCAACCACCTCCTGCTCACATTACTTACTCCCATGGTGACAGTCCTTTGGAGGTTGTGGACAGGTCTTTGAGTGCTAGAGAAGCAGTTGTTGATCTCCTAAAGTTCCAACTTCAGAGAGCTCAAAATAGAATTAAGATGGTGGCTGATAAAAGAAGGACTGATAGAGAATTTGTAGTGGGACAGTGGGTGTTACTTAAACTTCAACCCTACAGGTAACACACCTTGAGGAAAAATAAGCAACATAAACTTTCACCAAAGTATTATGGGCCATTCCAAATTCTTTCAAAGGTTGGGAAGGTGGCATACAAATTAGAGCTTCCTGCTGATGCTCAAATTCATCCAGTTTTCCATGTGTCACAATTAAAGGCACATCGGGGAGAACTACCAGTTACACCAAGAGTTTTACCACATTGCACCAATGAAGGTTTGGTTTCAGTGGAACCTTATCAGATTTTGGACAGAAAAATGGTCAAGAGAGGCAATGTAGCAGGTGTTTATGTTCTAGTACAATGGACTAATGGTACTATTGAACTTAGCCTTGAGGTTCCCTGAGTTTGATTTGTATGCTTAAGGTTGCTTGTGGACAAGCAACATTTGAAGAAGGAAGCATTGATATGAGTCTTTTGGAAAGTCAAACCAAAAGTCAAACCCATCTCAATAACTGTTTTTCCCGCCCAATTGTATTTCCCATTCCTTGTTATAAATAGATTGCTAGTCATTGTTAGAATTAGCTATTGATTGATTGTAATTCTCTCTCTTGTAACAAACTCACATTCCTAATAACAAATCCCTATTCACTAAGTTCATTACTCAATTTATTTACATTTGAGTTTCCTGTTTAGTTGAATGTCTTCTTCGATTCTATATGAATCCTGGATAGACTAGTTTGATCATATCACAAAGTAATAAGAAATGTTTACTAAAACAATTGCGGATGTACGTCACATCTTGATTGAATCACTTAAATGATATTAAATGCTTGAGATTAAATAGAATCCACACCAGTAAGACATCTGATGAACAAAAAGTGGCAAAATTTAGTAACACAAGGTCGAACTAGCACCAAGCTACATTGCTCATTAAAAGCTAAAAACATATCATACTTGTGGGATTATATGGCCTTAATAGAAAAGATGGTCTGTATCACAGTAAGAGCAAAGAGGATGATTACAGCAAGTAGAGCAATGAAATTCCATGGACTCGTAAAGTATTTACGCCTCAACCTTGCAATATTTTTTGGCCAGTAACCGTTGTAGTATCTATCCAATAATTCCAACTGTTCAAAGTACACAGAATCTACAATTACAACTTCATTGCATATTTTGTTGATCATATTTGCAGCATCTTCATTTGAACCTAAAAAATTGTCGACCACATCACATTCTACCAACTTGGCAACGTCCTCTTGTGTATTGATCAACATATCCATGAAAACAGCATAAGACGTAACATAAGAAGGATATCCAGAGCACTGCTCATATGCAATGAGATTCCTTAAAACCATTTCAGTGAAATCATTGACACGCAACAGTGGCATCTTCAATGTAGGCTTACCCCAAAACCAAGAAAGGCTTGGAAACCTAGATATCTCAACTGTTATGGCTAGTGGCCACATTGCACGTTGGTTCGTCTTAAAGTGATGGTTTATGATTATCATAACAATTATAAAAACCCTAACATAGATCAAAGAGCATACAGCGGAAGCAGATTAACAAGATCTTTAAATAACACAATTATAATTAATCAAGGCTAGGGTTACATACCTTTTCCTTAGCAGAATGATCACCGGTAAAAATAGATCAAGAACACCACCAGGATGTAATCTAAAATAAGATCACACCACGATCTTGTACACACGTGATACGATGAGCTAATCGTGAGTCTAGCACGAACAGAACCGAGCCTTCCAAGCCTATGGAAGATCTACCCAACAACCCTAGAGAGGGGCTAGGACTAGATCTAAAATAGCTTTTAGAAAATCAAAGATGAACCCTAAAAAGGGTGTATATGGCCGGCGGTATAGAGCAAAGAAAAGAGAGAATGGAGTGAAAAATTATGAGGCTTTAGGTTTGTTTATATACACCTTGGAAAACTTCTCTTCCAAGGTTAAACAAGATAAAGCAACAAAATCTTTTCCCTTCTCTCTTGTCTCCTCTATTTAGGCCGGATATATTATGTGCTAAAAGGGGGTTTCTAGAACTTTCTGACACCTTCTTTTAGCTTCTTTAATATTCTATAACGATCGTTTAAAACTTAACCTTTAATTACTTAACGGTCATTAGCTGCAGTTTGATTTAATAAATATAATAAATATATTTAATAAATAAATTAACTCTTCACGTAATGTGTGCAATCCCGTGATCTCGAGTTCGATCCTATCACACGACTATCGATTTTAAAGTCCATAAACTTTCAGCTCCCACTTGGACAAAATTCGAATGTCGTGATCACATTGATTAGCGTCTAGTTACACTAACAATGTCACTAGTACAACTCGAGTAAGACTTCCTGGACAAAACCTTTTAATGATATATAATCATTATTATTATCCTCTCATTTCAAATACATTGTTAATAAGGATATGGATCTTAGTCATTCCTTCATTAACTATTCTGTTTCTCGTTTACGGATATAGCAAGATTACCAAAACACATTTGGGTGTGGCCACACAAACATCTTACTATTCCCCCGAGGGGCCCAGTTGTATTTATACTTCAAATAATAATTTGAAGGAAACGAATCCCATTTCGACTACAAGCAAAACACATGAACTTCGCAACACTTCTGAAAATAACCCTTATGACTACCAGTTACGTTTAGCGTTAGGTTACCTTACAGAAATGCACTATATTCAATGCAGTTTTCTGGCATCTCAGGTCTAAGGATAACTGTTTATGATTTACTTAATGACAAACATCCATAAAGTAAAATCACATAGTTGGGATAAGTCCAATATTTGATCCATCAAATATCATCCAAAATTGACCAATATACTTTCAAGTATACTCTGTCACTATTTTGAATTGTCTTAATTTAATAATACTCCCATATTATTAATCGAAAACGGACATTTAGAAACATCAAAATGCTCATGAATTAAAACATGTAAAATAGGATACAAAATCAAATAACAAACGAAATCCAATCTTTATTTCATCAATTCAATAATGTCTTACATCCTTTATCCAAATACTAATCAACAGATTTATTGCATGAATTCGCTAGCTAGTTGCAGCCCAATTGCCTTGGCATGCTTAACTACCTTTGGCCTAGATAAAGCCTTAGTAAAAGGATCAGCTACGTTATCATCTGTGTGAACTTTTATCAATTTTATTTCTCGAGCTTCCACTTGTTCTCGAACGTAGTGATATCTACGTTTAAAGTGTCTGGCGCCCTTCATGACTCCAGGGTCATTGGCGAATATTATTGCCGCAGAATTGTCGCAATATATATCAATAGGTTCTTTAATTGAAGGCATCACTCCAAGATCTCCAATAAACTTCCTAATCCAAACAGCTTCCATTGCAGCTTCTGAAGCGGCCATGTACTCAGATTGAGTCGCATGCATAGCAATGGTTTTCTGCTTACTGCTCTTCCAGTCAACTGCTCCTCCATTGATGACAAACACGTAACCCGTCTGAGACTTCGTATCGTCTTTATCACATTGCCAGGACGCATCACAGAATCCTGTTACATTCAATTCTGTGTCTGGTTTACCCCCGAATACCAAAAACATATCTTTCGTACTTCTCAAATACTTCAAAATATGCTTAACAGCAGTCCAGTGGGACTTCCCTGGATTCTGTTGGTATCTACTGACCAAGTTCTGAGCAAACGCCACATCGGGCCTTGTGCATCTTACAGCATACATAATAGATCCTACAGCCGAAGCATAAGGCACCTTCTTCATGTAAGCCACCTCTTCAGGTGATGATGCATCTTTCTCATGACTTAACTCATGCTTAACCTCCATCGGTAAGAAACCTTTCTTAGAGTTATGCATGTTATATTTCTTCAATATCTTATCAATATAAGCATCTTGGCTAAGACCAATTAACCGTCTACTCCTATCTCGATAGATCTTAATTCCCAGAATATATGCAGCATCTCCCAAATCTTTCATAGAGAAGCATTTACCAAGATAATCCTTAACTTCCTTAAGTCTTGGAATGTTACTTCCCATGATCAATATGTCATCGACATATAGGATTAGGAACACTACATTACTCCCACTAGCTTTGCGGTATACACATGGCTCATCACGATTTTGAATAAATCCAAACTTTTTGATTTCTTCATCAAATCGCTTATTCCATTGACGTGATGCTTGCTTCAAACCATAAATAGACCTTTGAAGTTTGCACACGCGTTTTGGAAATTTAGGATCAACATACCCTTCCGGTTGTTGCATATAGATGTCTTCATCTAAGCGACCGTTCAAGAAGGCAGTTTTAACATCCATTTGCCATATCTCATAGTCATAGTATGCTGCTATAGCTATGAGAATCCTAATAGCTCGTAAGTCTGCTATAGGAGAAAATGTCTCCTCGTAGTCTATGCCAAAAGTTTGAGTAAAACCTTTAGCCACTAAACGTGCTTTGTAGGATTGTACATCGCCATCCATGTCAGTTTTCTTCTTATAGATCCACCTATTTTTCACTACTTTAGCATTTTTAGGTGCGTCCACAAGAATCCAAACATCATTGATTTCCATGGATTTCATTTCCTCATTCATCGCAACCATCCATTTTGACTTTTCTGGATCAGACATTGCGGATCGATAGTTAGCAGGTTCACCAAGATCCCCTACTTCCTCCTCATCATCCTCTATGTAAAGACATAGTTTGTCCGGCGCACGTATAGTCCTTTGTGACCTACGTGGAGGAATTAATTCCGGTGGAACACTCAGACTTTCTGGTTCTACAGGAATTTCATCGCTAGTATTTTCAGAAGGCAATGTATCTTCTTGAATTTCTTCAAGATCATAATTTCTCCCACTGAATTCTTGATTTACAAGATCATTTTCAAGGAAGTCTCCATACCGAGCCACAACTATCTTGTTCTCAGCCGGATAATAAAAGTAATAACCCATAGTTTCCTTAGGGTAACCTACAAAGATACATTTTACTGAGCGTTGTTGGAGTTTATCTCCAGAGTCACGTTTCACATACGCCTCACAACCCCAGACTTTCAAATAAGACAAATATGGCTTCTTGCCATGCCATAGTTCATATGGTGTCTTATCAACCTTCTTTGTGGGAACCATATTCAGAATACGAACAGCAGTTTCAAGAGCATAATCCCAAAAAGATAATGGTAAAGTTGTAAGATTAAACATAGATCGTACCATATCCAATAATGTACGATTTCTCCTTTCAGATACACCATTTTGTTGTGGAGTATATGGAGAAGTAAGTTTCTGAACAATTCCATTCTTACTTAAATAATCTTTAAACTCTTGACTTAAATATTCACCACCACGATCAGAACGAAGAGCTTTAATCTTCTTTCCTAGTTGTAACTCTACTTCGGCTTTAAACGTTTTGAATGTTTCAAATACCTCATGTTTATGTTTAAGCAAATAAACATAACCATAACGGCTATAATCATCTGTAAACGTCAAGAAGTAGCTAGCACCTTTCCTTGACACATGTCTAAGTGGTCCACACACATCAGTGTGTATTAGACCAAGTAGTTCAGTAGCCCTTTCAATATTGCTATTAAAAGGTTTCTTGGTCATCTTCCCAGAGATACAAGATTCACATTTATCAAATGATTCATCATTGATACTTTCCAAAAGCCCATCACGTTGAAGCTTTTGTATGCGAGTCTTCCCAATATGGGCAAGCCTACAATGCCAAAGATAAGAAGAGTTCTTGTCTAACTTTCTCTTCTTATTCATGCTAAAAACAGAATTATTTTTTCTCTTGGAATTTTCATCATGCATGTTAATTTCAAAAACACCATTCACAGAAATTGCATCAAAATAGAATAGACCATCTTTGAAAACAGAAATTCTATTATTATCAATCGTGTGAGTAAATCCAAGATCCAACATACAAGAAAAGGAAATAACACCCCTAACAATTGTAGGTGCATAATGACAATTATTTAAAAAACAGTACTAAACCCGAAGGTAAAACTAATTTAAATATTCCTATAGCTTCAACCGGTGCTTGTGCGCCATTGCCCACTTGCAGAGATTGTTCCCCATAGGATAGTCTCCTCTTCAACTCAAATCCCTGCAGGGTATTACAAATGTTAATACCACATCCCGTATCATATACCCAGGAGTTTGATTTGTATGAAAGATTAAATAACTCTATCATAAATAAGTTACCTGAAGATGGTGCTGCAGCAACTTGCTCAACCTTCTTCTTATGTTCTGCCATTTCATGGAGATAGAGAGAGCAATTCCTCTTCCAGTGTCCAGTCATCTTGCAGTGGTGACAAGTCTCATCTTTCAGAGATTTCTTAGCAAAGTTATGCTTCGGTTTTGATGTAGTCGCAACTTGCTTGCTCTTATCAACCTTGCCTTTGCCTTTCTGCTTCTTATTCCCTTGCGGTTTTGGTTTCGACACTCTACCCTTTTGTACATAAAGTACTTGAGGAGTAGCAGTGGGTGCCTTATCTTTCAAACCCTTTTCGAAGTCAATGAGCATTGCATGCAAATCATTCACTGTCTTCCCCGTGTAATGCATATTATAGTTACGAACAAAATCACCGAAGTCCTTATTAAGGGACCTATTGATCAAGTTAATAGCCATATTATGATCGAAGGGTTGTCCTAGTGCGATGAGTTGTTCCATATAACCCCTCATCTCCATGTAATGTGCACTTACGGACTTTCCAGGAGCTTGCTTGCAACTATGTAGAGCATCAACCAGATCATAGATCTCTACAGCTTGTGGCGTTTCATACACTGCCTTGAGTTCATCAAGCATCTGCTTAGGATGAAATAGCTCATACTTCCTTTGAAGTGATGGAGCCATTCTCCCTAACATTACAGCAGCCACCTCATGGTGCTTCTTAACGTTAGCAGCGTGTTGAAGCCTTTCCGCATCAGTTGCTCCTTCAGCAACATCCTCCGGAAAAGGAGTTTCCAAGATATTGATGGTACCCGCTGCTCTCAGAACAATTCTTAGTGAGCGGTACCAATCATTGAAATTAGGGCCAGTAAGTTCAGGCCGTTCAAAAAATGCTTTGAACGCCGAGCTTATTGTCAGATTGTTTTCGGGTTGAGCCATTTCTACAGAAATAAGTTCAAACATTAGTATTTTCGATAATAAAATTCAAGAAAATAAAATTACCCCGGTAATAAAACCATAGTATTTCCTTGAAAAACTAGAATCCATATTGACATAGATTTATCACATCAGTTGATCTGCTAGTGACAAACGTATTCAACATAGTAACTTGTCGAACAATAATTGCCAAATCATATTGCAATTTCTAGATATGTCAGGGATTTACATTGCCAAAACCTTTTGCATTGTAAACATGTTTTATCCCTTCTTTATGCCTTAAGTTTCCAGTTCTCACTGAGTAACTCAATTAAGTCGACTAATCTAAAGAACGTAAAACCTTCATGTGCAATCTTATTCAGTCATGAAGTTTTCTCTCCATTACAACATCGTCCGATATCTTATATGACGACAATTGTAACTTCAAGTGTTCGTCAATTAGAGGGCATATGACTTAAATTTTTAGGGTATAGATTTTGGTGTCAAAATCATGTATGGAGAAGCATGCATACATCTCCATAGCATAAGTTTAATAAAACGTTTAGTAAACTTTTTGGTGAGACTAAAAGTTCATCATATATTTGCAAGTTGAGGTATTGGTTAAACCAAACAACCTTAAAGAATTATACCAATAACAACCGTAGGTAATTCCAATTTTGACGCACAGGCGAGCCGGGAATTTGGTCAGCGTAAAAGCATAGCACCTCCTTCCTTAACCGGGTACTTGACCAGCGGTGCGTTATACCCACTTTATAGTTTGTCAAAATTGAGTAGGCCGTTAAGTTGCTATTGCAATTCTAATCAACACAAATCATATGTAATTTAGATCTCAAAACAATTCATTAATTTTGATAGGATTTAGTCCATATTATTTTTTCTTAAAAAAAATTACCCTTGTTTACAACATACAATGTTAAAAACGCATGAAAACAAGTAGTACAAAAAAAAACTAAATCAAATAGCCACATGCATAACAATTTGTTCAAAGAACATCAAATCTAGGGTTTTTATTAACATAAAAAGTCTTCCCTAATTTTAAAAACTTTGAATCAAATAAAGCAAATAGCAATCAAAATTATATGATCCGTAAAGACATGCATGTTTATTACGGATCTTCCATATTCTCTTAACAATTAAAAAACTACTACGGATCGTAACCACACATGACATAACAATTAATTCATGCATAAATCTAAAGTTAATTACCATGTAATTTTAGGGTTTACAAATTTTTTTTTTTTTTTATATAAAAAAAACGGCAAAGCCATTTTTAAACAATAAAAACAAAACCCCTAATTTTTATAAAACCTAAAAAACAACATGTAATTTTAACACAAATCAATATTAGTTAAAAAAAACTTTAGATCTTGATAATTATAATCATGTTAAAACGGCTCTCGATGCCACTGATGGTTTATGATTATCATAACAATTATAAAAACCCTAACATAGATCAAAGAGCATACAGCGGAAGCAGATTAACAAGATCTTTAAATAACACAATTATAATTAATCAAGGCTAGGGTTACATACCTTTTCCTTAGCAGAATGATCACCGGTAAAAATAGATCAAGAACACCACCAGGATGTAATCTAAAATAAGATCACACCACGATCTTGTACACACGTGATACGATGAGCTAATCGTGAGTCTAGCACGAACAGAACCGAGCCTTCCAAGCCTATGGAAGATCTACCCAACAACCCTAGAGAGGGGCTAGGACTAGATCTAAAATAGCTTTTAGAAAATCAAAGATGAACCCTAAAAAGGGTGTATATGGCCGGCGGTATAGAGCAAAGAAAAGAGAGAATGGAGTGAAAAATTATGAGGCTTTAGGTTTGTTTATATACACCTTGGAAAACTTCTCTTCCAAGGTTAAACAAGATAAAGCAACAAAATCTTTTCCCTTCTCTCTTGTCTCCTCTATTTAGGTCGGATATATTATGTGCTAAAAGGGGGTTTCCAGAACTTTCTGACACCTTTTATCTTCTTTAATATTCTATAACGATCGTTTAATACTTAACTTTTAATTACTTAACGATCGTTAGCTACAGTTTGATTTAATAAATATAATAAATATATTTAATAAATAAATTAACTCTTCACGTAATGTGTACAATCCCGTGATCTCGAGTTCGATCCTATCACACGACTATCGATTTTAAAGTCCATAAACTTTCAGCTCCCACTTGGACAAAATTCGAATGTCGTGATCACATTGATTAGCGTCTAGTTACACTAACAATGTCACTAGTACAACTCGAGTAAGGCTTCCTGGACAAAACCTTTTAATGATATATAATCATTATTATTATCCTCTCATTTCAAATACATTGTTAATAAGGATATGGATCTTAGTCATTCCTTCATTAACTATTCTGTTTCTCGTTTACGGATATAGCAAGATTACCAAAACACATTTGGGTGTGGCCACACAAACATCTTACTATTCCCCCGAGGGGCCCAGTTGTATTTATACTTCAAATAACAATTTGAAGGAAACGAATCCCATTTCGACTACAAGCAAAACACATGAACTTCGCAACACTTCTGAAAATAACCCTTATGACTACCAGTTACGTTTAGCGTTAGGTTACCTTACAGAAATGCACTATATTCAATGCAGTTTTCTGGCATCTCAGGTCTAAGGATAACTGTTTATGATTTACTTAATGACAAAGATCCATAAAGTAAAATCACATAGTTGGGATAAGTCCAATATTTGATCCATCAAATATTATCCAAAATTGACCAATATACTTTCAAGTATACTCTGTCACTATTTTGAATTGTCTTAATTTAATAATACTCCCATATTATTAATCGACAACGGACATTTAGAAACATCAAAATGCTCATGGATTAAAACATGTAAAATAGGATACAAAATCAAATAACAGACAAATAAACGAAATCCAATCTTTATTTCATCAATTCAATAATGTCTTACATCCTTTATCCAAATACTAATCAACAGATTTATTGCATGAATTCGCTAGCTAGTTGCAGCCCAATTGCCTTGGCATGCTTAACTACCTTTGGCCTAGACAAAGCCTTAGTAAAAGGATCAGCTACGTTATCATCTGTGTGAACTTTTATTAATTTTATTTCTCGAGCTTCCACTTGTTCTCGAACGTAGTGATATCTACGTTTAAAGTGTCTGGCGCCCTTCATGACTCCAGGGTCATTGGCGAATATTATTGCCGCAGAATTATCGCAATATATATCAATAGGTTCTTTAATTGAAGGCATCACTCCAAGATCTCCAATAAACTTCCTAATCCAAACAGCTTCCATTGCAGCTTCTGAAGCGGCCATGTACTCAGATTGAGTCGCATGCATAGCAATGGTTTTCTGCTTACTGCTCTTCCAGTCAACTGCTCCTCCATTGATGACAAACACGTAACCCGTCTGAGACTTCGTATCGTCTTTATCACATTGCCAGGACGGATCACAGAATCCTGTTACATTCAATTCTGTGTCTGGTTTACCCCCGAATACCAAAAACATATCTTTCGTACTTCTCAAATACTTCAAAATATGCTTAACAGCAGTCCAGTGGGACTTCTCTGGATTCTGTTGGTATCTACTGACCAAGTTCTGAGCAAACGCCACATCGGGCCTTGTGCATCTTACAGCATACATAATAGATCCTACAACCGAAGCATAAGGCACCTTCTTCATGTAAGCCACCTCTTCAGGTGATGATGCATCTTTCTCATGACTTAACTCATGCTTAACCTCCATCGGTAAGAAACCTTTCTTAGAGTTATGCATGTTGTATTTCTTCAATATCTTATCAATATAAGCATCTTGGCTAAGACCAATTAACCGTCTACTCCTATCTCGATAGATCTTAATTCCCAGAATATATGCAGCATCTCCCAAATCTTTCATAGAGAAGCATTTACCAAGATAATCCTTAACTTCCTTAAGTCTTGGAATGTTACTTCCCATGATCAATATGTCATCGACATATAGAATTAGGAACACTACATTACTCCCACTAGCTTTGCGGTATACACATGGCTCATCACGATTTTGAATAAATCCAAACTTTTTGATTTCTTCATCAAATCGCTTATTCCATTGACGTGATGCTTGCTTCAAACCATAAATAGACCTTTGAAGTTTGCACACGCGTTTTGGAAATTTAGGATCAACATACCCTTCCGGTTGTTGCATATAGATGTCTTCATCTAAGCGACCGTTCAAGAAGGCAGTTCTAACATCCATTTGCCATATCTCATAGTCATAGTATGCTGCTATAGCTATGAGAATCCTAATAGCTCGTAAGTCTGCTACAGGAGAGAATGTCTCCTCGTAGTCTATGCCAAAAGTTTGAGTAAAACCTTTAGCCACTAAACGTGCTTTGTAGGATTGTACATCGCCATCCATGTCAGTTTTCTTCTTATAGATCCACCTATTTTTCACTACTTAAGCATTTTTAGGTGCGTCCACAAGAATCCAAACATCATTGATTTCCATGGATTTCATTTCCTCATTCATCGCAACCATCCATTTTGACTTTTCTGGATCAGACATTGCGGATCGATAGTTAGCAGGTTCACCAAGATCCCCTACTTCCTCCTCATCATCCTCTATGTAAAGACATAGTTTGTCCGGCGCACGTATAGTCCTTTGTGACCTACGTGGAGGAATTAATTCCGGTGGAACACTCAGACTTTCTGGTTCTACAGGAATTTCATCGCTAGTATTTTCAGAAGGCAATGTATCTTCTTGAATTTCTTCAAGATCATAATTTCTCCCACTGAATTCTTGATTTACAAGATCATTTTCAAGGAAGTCTCCATACCGAGCCACAACTATCTTGTTCTCAGCCGGATAATAAAAGTAGTAACCCATAGTTTCCTTAGGGTAACCTACAAAGATACATTTTACTGAGCGTTGTTGGAGTTTATCTCCAGAGTCACGTTTCACATACGCCTCACAACCCCAGACTTTCAAATAAGACAAATATGGCTTCTTGCCATGCCATAGTTCATATGGTGTCTTATCAACCTTCTTTGTGGGAACCATATTCAGAATACGAACAGCAGTTTCAAGAGCATAATCCCAAAAAGATAATGGTAAAGTTGTAAGATTAAACATAGATCGTACCATATCCAATAATGTACGATTTCTCCTTTCAGATACACCATTTTGTTGTGGAGTATACGGAGAAGTAAGTTTCTGAACAATTCCATTCTCACTTAAATAATCTTTAAACTCTTGACTTAAATATTCACCACCACGGTCAGAACGAAGAGCTTTAATCTTCTTTCCCAGTTGTAACTCTACTTCGGCTTTAAACGTTTTGAATGTTTCAAATACCTCATGTTTATGCTTAAGTAAATAAACATAACCATAACGGCTATAATCATCCGTAAACGTCAAGAAGTAGCTAGCACCTTTCCTCGACACATGTCTAAGTGGTCCACACACATCAGTATGTATCAAACCAAGTAGTTCAGTAGCCCTTTCAATATTGCTATTAAAAGGTTTCTTGGTCATCTTCCCAGAGATACAAGATTCACATTTATCAAATGATTCATCATTGATACTTTCCAAAAGCCCATCACGTTGAAGCTTTTGTATGCGAGTCTTCCCAATGTGGGCAAGTCTACAATGCCAAAGATAAGAAGAGTTCTTGTCTAACTTACTCTTCTTATTCATGCTAAAAACAGAATTATTTTTCCTCTTAGGATCTATATCATGCATGTTAATTTCAAAAACACCATTCACAGAAATTGCATCAAAATAGAATAAACCATCTTTGAAAACAGAAATTCTATTATTATCAATCGTGTGAGTAAATCCAAGATCCAACATACTAGAAAAGGAAATAACACCCCTAACAATTGTAGGTGCATAATGACAATTATTTAAAAACAGTACTAAACCCGAAGGTAAAACTAATTTAAATATTCCTATAGCTTCAACCGGTGCTTGTGCGCCATGCCCACTTGCAGAGATTGTTCCCCATAGGATAGTCTCCTCTTCAACTCAAATCCCTGCAGGGTATTACAAATATTAATACCACATCCCGTATCATATACCCAGGAGTTTGATTTGTATGAAAGATTAAATAACTCTATCATAAATAAGTTACCAGAAGATGGTGCTGCAGCAGCTTGCTCAGCCTTCTTCTTGTGTTCTGCCATTTCATGGAGATAGAGAGAGCAATTCCTCTTCCAGTGTCCAGTCATCTTGCAGTGGTGACAAGTCTCATCTTTCAGAGATTTCTTAGCAAAGTTATGCTTCGGTTTTGATGTAGTCGCAACTTGCTTGCTCTTATCAACCTTGCCTTTGCCTTTCTGCTTCTTATTCCCTTGCGGTTTTGGTTTCGACACTCTACCCTTTTGTACATAAAGTACTTGAGGAGTAGCAGTGGGTGCCTTATCTTTCAAACCCTTTTCGAAGTCAATGAGCATTGCATGCAAATCATTCACTGTCTTCCCCGTGCAATGCATATTATAGTTACGAACAAAATCACCGAAGTCCTTATTAAGGGACCTATTGATCAAGTTAATAGCCATATTATGATCGAAGGGTTGTCCTAGTGCGATGAGTTGTTCCATATAACCCCTCATCTCCATGTAATGTGCACTTACGGACTTTCTAGGAGCTTGCTTGCAACTATGTAGAGCATCAACCAGATCATAGATCTCTACAGCTTGTGGCGTTTCATACACTGCCTTGAGTTCATCAAGCATCTGCTTAGGATGAAATAGCTCATACTTCCTTTGAAGTGATGGAGCCATTCTCCCTAACATTACAGCAGCCACCTCATGGTGCTTCTTAACGTTAGCAGCGTGTTGAAGCCTTTCCGCATCAGTTGCTCCTTCAGCAAGATCCTCCGGAAAAGGAGTTTCCAAGATATTGATGGTACCCGCTGCTCTCAGAACAATTCTTAGTGAGCGGTACCAATCATTGAAATTAGGGTCAGTAAGTTCAGGCCGTTCAAAAAATGCTTTGAACGCCGAGCTTATTGTCAGATTGTTTTCGGGTTGAGCCATTTCTACAGAAATAAGTTCAAACATTAGTATTTTTGATAATAAATTTCAAGAAAATAAAATTACCCCGGTAATAAAACCATAGTATTTCCTTGAAAAACTAGAATCCATATTGACATAGATTTATCACATCAGTTGATCTGCTAGTGACAAATGTATTCAACATAGTAACTTGTCGAACAATAATTGCCAAATCATATTGCAATTTCTAGATATGTCAGGGATTTACATTGCCAAAACCTTTTGCATTGTAAACATGTTTTATCCCTTCTTTATGCCTTAAGTTTCCAGTTCTCACTGAGTAACTCAATTAAGTCGACTAATCTAAAGAACGTAAAACCTTCATGTGCAATCTTATTCAGTCATGAAGTTTTCTCTCCATTACAACATCGTCCGATATCTTATATGACGACAATTGTAACTTCAAGTGTTCGTCAATTAGAGGGCATATGACTTAAATTTTTAGGGTATAGATTTTGGTGTCAAAATCATGTATGGAGAAGCATGCATACATCTCCATAGCATAAGTTTAATAAAACGTTTAGTAAACTTTTTGGTGAGACTAAAAGTTCATCATATATTTGCAAGTTGAGGTATTGGTTAAACCAAACAACCTTAAAGAATTATACCAATAACAACCGTAGGTAATTCCAATTTTGACGCACAGGCGAGCCGGGAATTTGGTCAGCGTAAAAGCATAGCACCTCCTTCCTTAACCGGGTACTTGACCAGCGGTGCGTTATACCCACTTTATAGTTTGTCAAAATTGAGTAGGCCGTTAAGTTGCTATTGCAATTCTAATCAACACAAATCATATGTAATTTAGGTCTCAAAACAATTCATTAATTTTGATAAGATTTAGTCCATATTATTTTTCTTAAAAAAAATTACCCTTGTTTACAACATACAAAAAAAAAACGCATGAAAACAAGTAGTACAAAAAAAAAAAAATCAAATAGCCACATGCAAACAATTTATTCAAAGAACATCAAATCTAGGGTTTTTATGAACATAAAAAGTCTTCCCTAATTTTAAAACTTTGAATCAAATGAAGCAAATAGCAATCAAAATTATATGATCCGTAAAAACATGCATGTTTATTACGGATCTTCCATATTCTCTTAACAATTAAAACTAGTACGGATCGTAACCACACATGACATAACAATTAATTCATGCATAAATCTAAAGTTAATTACCATGTAATTTTAGGGTTTACAAAAAAAATTTTTTTTTTTTATAAAAAATTCGACATAAGTCGATTTTAATAATAATAAAAAACAAAACCCTAATTTTTCATAAAACCTAAAAAACAACATGTAATTTTTAACACAAATCATTATTAGTTAAAAAAACTTTAGATCTTAATAATTATAATCATGTTAAAACGGCTCTCGATGCCAACTTGGCAACGTCCTCTTGTGTATTGATCAACATATCCATGAAAACAGCATAAGACGTAACATAAGAAGGATATCCAGAGCACTGCTCATATGCAATGAGATTCCTTAAAACCATTTCAGTGAAATCATTGACACGCAACAGTGGCATCTTCAATGTAGGCTTACCCCAAAACCAAGAAAGGCTTGGAAACCTAGATATCTCAACTGTTATGGCTAGTGGCCACATTGCACGTTGGTTCGTCTTAAAGTTCACCCCTGCTCTTTCCAGTTCTAAAGCTGTGCGATTTTTTAACCTTGTTAAGCTTAGTGGAATAGCATGGGTAGGTTGGTATGATTTCCTGAGAATGCCGAGAATATGATCATGACTTGTATTTTCACCAATAGTATCAACATTCAAATCTTCTTCAAAGAGGTTGACATAGCTTAGAACCGAATAGATAAGGCTGATAAGTGTGGTTGCTGGTCTAAATTTCATTATAGTGCACTCAAAGATGTCTGTAAGAACAAAGAAAGGGATCTGGTTTTCTACTAGTATCAGGTCATATATCAAATATTGTGTTAGCAACAAGTTTCTCCAAATTGAATCTTCGAATTCTAAATACCTTAGAATGAGTTCGAGTATAAAACAGCCATCAACGACCATCATTTTGGTAAGTTCCACGTCTGTGTAAACCTTAATCCCTGCGTAACATCCCCTACTACGTTCTGCTGATGTATTCACCTTGCCCAAACATGTTTTTAGTGTTTCTTGTATCGGGGAATCTAAACGACCCAGTAGACCATGAAGAAAAGCCACTTTCTGCCCTTCATATACCTGCAAATTTGTATCTTCTTTGTGAAGAGGTCCAATGGAGACCACCCGTGGGTTAAAAGAAACCGGGCTGAGATCTCGGAAGACACTTGGAACCATGTAGATTGAAGGTGGAACTAGGTTGCCATGATTGGTTTCTTTGTCTTCATGGTCGAGAAGAATTTGGATTGTGTGGCTGAAGATATCTTCCTTTTCTACTGCCAAATCAACATTTGCCATGTTAACAGCTTATACCAATAAAAATAGCTTATACTTCCAACAGTAAGAAAATCACACCCAACAAGATAAAAGTAGCTTATACTTCCAATAGAGACCACCCGTGGATTACTTCAACCGTTTTGTTGGTTGGTCCTTACTCCTTAGGATATGTTTGGCAGTACTAACAGGAGTTGGAGCGGATCGCTGTGTTGCTGGTTAGAGGCTGAAGTTTTCTTTAAACGCTAGTTCAAGAAGCATTTCATTTAGTAACTTATTTTAGCTTATTTTTTTCGCATGCTACTATAAGCTATATCAACAAAACTAGACTTATTTTTAAAAGTAACTTATATTTTAAAAAAAAATAAACACATGCTCTGATAAGCTTTCGAAAAATTACACGTCAAACATGCTTATAATGTGAAAACTGCTTCAGGTTTGTTGAAAGAGCACATTGTTTCTTTGGTGGGTAGTTGAATTAGTCAATATGTTAAAACAATTTGTCAATCTGTCAATTTGTCAATCATTGTCGGTTTCGAAGGGTCTTTCCCGTTCTTTTTCGACAGTTTTTATTGGCTAGCCGACCAGAGGCGACTCCAGTTTCTAATTAAACCCGTTGGTCCGCTTTGTTTTCAAAACCATATACCTCTCCAAATATCATATGAAAATTACTGTAAAACATGCTCGTAAGGTTGTGAAGAATGAAGATCTTGCTACTGAAAATTTAGGTTTAAAAATCATCACTTCTGGGAAATTTATTTGTTCGACTAAAGGAATAACGCGAAAAATAAAGGAAAGTAGGAACAAAGGTGCATTTTGGGTACTTGCCCTGGTCGGTTGAACTCCTTGTTTGGGTTTTATTCCATCTCACATAATCAAATGACAACCCTTATGTGTGTCACTTTTCAGAACTTTACATCCTAAATCCACAAAAGTATAGACAAGCTCAAGTCAACGAAGCATAATATAAACAAAATTAGCAGAATTCTACATGACATGATGACACTGACTCAATGTCATCAACTCGACATGATTCCTCATAAATAACAAGTGCGCATCTCTTCAACACCGTCCTTTTTGTTTCTGTTTTAACTCGTGCGTGCAACACACGTAGAAATTAAAGAACTGCCGCCTGTCAAGAAACTCCGTTCAAATACCTAATTACATCGGCTTACTTCTCACCACACAAGGATCTGGCTGCTTGTAATGCAAAATAGGTGAGGATGATATCTGCCCCAGCACGTCTCAAACACATGAGTGATTCCAACATAACTTTTTCCTCATCAACCATTTTTAAAGCACCCCCTGCTTTTATCATCGAGTATTCTCCAGAAACCTACAACCACGTGTAACACAAATATGACATAAGAAAGCCGAAAAATAAATGCAATAATTTATATAGCACAAATAATCACTTTGTTGTAAAATGATTTTGGTAGTGTTTGGTTTTCATTTGAGTTTACGAATTGTCGAATGGCCTATGGGTATATGTTTCAAAGAAAAGTGGGAAAGAATAATAAGAGAAAAAACCCACCTCTAACGACGGGTTTAGTCTAACCATTGGCTCACTGGTTTTTTTCAAACCCATTAGCTTAATTCCTACTCTTTCATTCCTAAACCCTAACACCCTTAGCGCGTTGTATGCATAAAAATAAGTACACATACTTGACCCGTTTCCTTCCAAACTAAAACTTCTATTTTACTTACTTGACCAATTAGAGAACCTGGATCCACCCATTTACAAGTAGATGGATCGAAATTTCCACGTCTAAATGTTAAAAGTTCAGTGATACAGTATCTATAAATGCTAAATAAGAAAAATAATTACCTGATATGCAGCAATTGGTAACGAAGAGTTATCACGAAGCAACCTAATAATGTCCAAGTAAGGCAACCCTGGTTTTACCTGTAAACAATCACAGGTGATTAGAGTTCACATGTATGTTCCTCACTCGACCAATGGAGCAGAGCATTGATTAATATAAAACAACAATACTAACCAGAAGGATGTCAGCCCCTTCAGCCTCATCAGCACGCGTTTCAATCAGAGCTTCTCTATAGTTAGCAGGGTTCATTTGATAACTTTTTTTCCAGAACACAAAAAAAGAAAACGTCAATCCATCAAGTTTTCACGTTAAGGATACAGTCGGTGATCAAACATATAAAACATTTACGTGGAATGGTTACATACGTTTTCTTGTCCCCAAAACGTGGGTTCGAGTCTAAGGCTTCTCGAAATGGGCCATAAAACGAGCTTGCATACCTACAAGTAGAATGACAAACATTTTGAGCAAACCAGGCTTTTAAAGCACTATACATATAGGTATATAGCGAAATATAGGCGGGGCGAGGTATCCTATTGTATGATATTTAAAAATAATACATGCTTGGTTGCCCCTAAGTTTTTTTTCCTAAATACATTCGATTTGTTTTTCGTAAGTAAGCAAGTTATGTCAAATATGATTACAAAAATTATAATTATTCCGTAAGTCTAATTCGTTGAATAAAATGACGGACGGGGTTTTCTGCATCGAGGATACACTCTGGGCAACTTTCAACCCCTCTAGTATTGGTGAAAAACATACTCTATTATGAGGGTTGATTAAAAAATTACTTTGCGGTGTAGGACATAATAGATACGTGCGGGAAACCTTCAGCATCAAGAGCTGAACGAATTGCACCTACACGACCATCCATCATGTCACTAGGGCTCACAACATCTGCTCCAGCACGAGCCTACAAAAGAAACACACATCATCAAGCGTAAACTTAGAACTTCTTAGCTAATATCATTATAATAAGTTGATGACTCGGGTGGCCTACGCAACATTATAATTTAATATGCATGTGTACCATGAGAAATTCCATATCCTTCTATAAAATCTTCCTATCGAACACTTGATATAAATTCATAACGTGGTGACTCATTACCTGTGAAACGGCCTGTTTGCATAATTGATGCACAGTCTCATCATTCATTATAACTCCTGCAAAACATAACATAGCATGCAGTATATAAGGTCCCAGTGCAACATACATAAACAAGAATGCAAAGCAGCATAAACTTGAAATATTGCTTTTACATGACACCGAAGTAAAAGCATGCTAGTGTGCTATCTCAGAACACAGCATAAGCATTTGAAAATCGATCAGGTGTGTGTAGAAAGTAGTAATTACCATCTTCTCTAACAATACCATCATGCCCATCAGAAGAATATGGATCTAGAGCAACATCAGTGTAGATAATCTGTAAATATACACATTAAACCATCAAAAATAAATACTCGCCAAGCAGAAGTACCGCAACTAATAGATCTACTAAAGAGGGTAGGTTTGGTTTTTTGAAATGTACAAATTCTTAGAATTTAGAAAGTCCGATATGAATTATGATTGAGAAAAACTTTATTGCAGCAAAAATAGTATAACTTTCTTAATGATACAATTTAGGAGGTTTTATATATTCAGGGGCATTTTCAGCCCATTTTACAAGTTTGACCCATGTCAATCTTGGCTAAGAAATTTAATTTTGCTAATTACACAGAATGTAAACCCATTCGCCAAATTAACTGACTTACCTGTAAATGTGTTTAAAAGGTACCACCTCTATATTAACAAGGTCTATATTATCACTAATAGTAAAACGGAAGGATTGTATGTAGATACTTACAAGATCAGGATACTTGTCTTTGAGCAGCCGAATTGTTCGAGGTACTAGTCCAGAATCATTGTATGCTTCATCTCCAGTGGGAGTCTAAAGAGACAAAACACCATTACGCAAGAATTTCATGACAGCTAAATATAAAATTTGAAAATACAAATGGCAACCTTTAATGCATCTGGAACTTTTGGGAAGAGCACAATACTATTGACCCCTACATCACGGGCCTTTGCGACCTGCACCAAGTGATACCAAGTGATGAATATAACATCTCTCATTTCAATCAAGTCAACTTGCATATTTTAAATAATTCATGTTCGAATGGGTAAAAACGTAATCACTTATAATGCAATTCTCTTAATATACATTTAGCAACACACATGGACAACCCTGATGGTCAATAAACTTTCTAATTGCACTGGTCCTCTTACTGAATCTGAAAACATGTCATGTTCTCAGTAAAGTAATTTGTATATTTATAGCTATATGATGTATCAAAATTGGTTTCCCGTCCTTCTTCGACTCATTAAGTTGCAGTATATCAGACTAATTACTGAGATGTCGAACACTCTAGTGTGTATGGGGGACCACTACTTCTCTAAAACTTTCAAAATGGATGAATAAAAGATATACATTTTACTGATTTATTTTGTGGAAATTCAAACAATCACTTTTCTTAACTAAACGTTATATCAGAACATGAAATGCAGATGCGCTATACACCTATACTTCAAGATGTCTGTCTAACTTAAAAGGAAATATAGATAACAGATGATCTACTTTTCATTAAAAGAAATAAGTTTTTAAAAAAATAAAGTAGTCTACAAGTATCAGCAGTCCTTTTATAACTTTTACTATACAACTATAGATGTATTATACACACACACACATAGAATGAACCAGTAACATAGATGCCACGTAGGTCCCCGAATGATATTACTGGATTTAATGATAATAGGAACAAAATTAAAATTTTGTGGCAACTTCAAGAAGGCAACCGTGTCCAAAGTGACCTAGTTTCAAGAGGAAAGTTCTCTCGAAATAAAATTGACAAGCCCTAGATAATAATCGAGTGTGTTAAGCCATATTTCATTATCCCCTATTTATGGAGTTACCTATTTATGGACATAATATTATTTGTTATCTTACGTGAAAACAAGAGGTACCTATACACTATTAACCCTAAACGAAGAGCATAGATCCAGGCCAGAGTTTATTTTCCAACAAGAGAGCAAAAAAAGATGTAAATAGGTAACAAACCTCTTCAAGAAGCCCATGCCTCCATCCAAGCCTATAGCAACCAGGCATGGCGCCAATCGGAGTGTCTTCTTCACCTGCTAATACAGAAAAGAATGAGAAAAGCTTTTCTAAATTAAATATTGAAAATAAGATTTTCAAAAAACGAACATAAGAAACTATTAACATAGGTTTTGACCTTCATGAATAAAAAGAGGGTATACAAAATTTGCAGGGGACAAGCTTGTTTCCTGGAATGCAGCTCTAAATACTGGAGATCTACGATTACGCCGGGGTCGTCGAGAAAGATCCTACACAGGAATAATATGTATAAATCATAAAGAGAAGCTCAAAGAAAGACTTATAATACAGATAAGGAAATGCAGAACTTTGATTAAACCATCCAACATAGGAAGTCAAGCAAATATATACAAATATGCAGCAGATAAATGCAAAAAAAAAAAAAAAAAAAAAAAAAACAAAGTTATATGAGCCTTAAGAATTCCACAGTATAGTTCATAGACAAGACCAGCTGATTTAACCAAAATACATATCAAAAGAAAAAAGATCATGAAAGGGGTTTTCTCCAAACTAATTATCATTTTCCCGTAAGCACTGTCTCTTTGTAAAAGTATATTATAACTTCATCACATTAGAAGTTTGCAATCAAAAAATGTAAAGGATGCTAATTATTAGTATTGCCTACAAATTCATTTTATACAACTTATGATACAATGCTCTATTTCAAAATTGAAGCTATAACTGCATGAATTGTATACTTACAAAAATCTGATAGCTTTAGGTGACATCTGTGTTTTCTGCAACTTACAGCAGTACAGTAAACTATGTAGTTGACCACGTCATTGTAACAGACATATTACACCACTTAACACATTCAAAAAATCAAAGCTATATGAGTGACAGGTACTGAACAGTGATTGAAGTGCACATAGATCAGATGCAGAATCCTCGCTAAAGAAGCATTTCTGCCACTAATTAAAGTGAGTTCATATCTGAAATCAGAATAATGAGAAACTTGATAGAAAGGGAGTAAGACTAAAACACAATTTTGCACAACTTTAACTTACAAAATGCATCTGATTAGTGTATCCCATTTCCCCAGTCCGTAAGGACAAAACATGAAATGTTCTTAAAGTTGGAAACGTTTGCTGTTCGCAAGTCAGCTAATGGGTCAAGATGGCCACATACTTTTTGGGTTAATTTCTTATAAACAAGTACTTAGTCATTAATGATTATACAGACAGCATTGCTACGATAATGATCATATTCTGAGTACAAAAAGAAGTAGAAGGTTGAATGCATTACTAATGACTCTAGGCTACCTTCCATTTTAAGATAGAACACAACCCAAACTGAGTCAGTTTTATAACTAAATGGGCCGAAAACTCAAAATTGCCAATTGTAATCGCTTTTTACAAGAATTTACGAGAGAAAAAACAGTCTTGGTAAAACAATTGTACCTAACTGCTAACCAACTGCCAATGTAATGGAAATAAACCCATATGCAGTAATTATGATACTGAGAGGTGATAACACTTACAAGTGGAGAAACCAACGGAGTTCCAGCAGGGGCTGAAGGAACAGGTGGCACTGGAGGTGCTTCCGGGGCATTTCCGGCAACAACATCAGCTTCACTTTCTTCAATACTCTTGCCCACACTTTTAAGGCGTCCATCATTGGCTGAAGCCTTCACTGCAAACATACGCCTAGAAGGATTAGTAGACACCATAGGGCGCATTGTAAGGGTATTTGGTTTGTGATTTCCATGGCTCAGGCAATCTAAACCCTTCATTGCTCCAACATTCAATGGCATATTCACAATTGTAGAAGCCATAACTATGAATTCTGCAAGGAAAAGAAATACGTTAGAAATTTTTGGAATAAATGGCACATCCACATTCTAATGTTCCTCCGAAAAAGAACGAAAATGTAACAGGATCCAATGCATTCTTTTTTATATCGATGTATATTTGGCTATCCTCTTACAGTAACTGATATTCGGGTTAGCTTATTCAATGTTGTGAGCACTAAGTATACAGATTGGACCATTCACCCAATCGCCAGGTTACCAGTTTCAGTTGGCCTCTCTGAATACGGAATCAAGGACTAAACAGCTCTAAACTTCAAGAGAGCTGCCCTCCAACCAGTCGGTTAAGACCATTTTCAACTAATTTCGATTTATACATTCAGAATAAAGAATCCAAGATTATTACATGTGGAAATTAGTTGCTAGCATGTAATTTCTTAGTAGCAAAATTTATTATTTCTCTTGAATTTCTAAGAAGGGAATTTAATGGTAGTCAGATATCTGATTTGCAAAAAGAGGTTACATACTTACATATAACTTGTGGTACAAAAATAACTATTTCGCCCAACTATTCACGCTAGAAAGTTAGCAAAAACGGTTCAATCGATCAATGCCTAAGCAACAAGCGTGAACTCATATATAGACCATTTCCTGTATTTCTAATCTCCATTTGGGGAGCACATCATAAACGAGACACATAAAACATAAAAATCGTGGAAAACACGTTCAAATCAAATTTTCATAGTGGCGAAACACTAAATGTGGGAGGTCTCAAGTTCAATTCCCGGCAACCTCCCGAAAAAAGAGGGCTTTTAAATGGTAAAGCCCGTGGATTATAAAAAAAGTTTAACAATTGATAAAGATAAAAAGTCGTAAAATTGCAGAATTTCCTTATAATATGATCCCAAAAATAACATTTGATCAAGATTAAAAAAAGTCCACTATTACAGTAATTAAGATTGAAAAGCAATGAAATGCAGATAAACAAATAAAAAAATAACCAACAAAAAGGTACGAGTACAAAATGGAGAGGTCTTACCGAAGGAACTAATGCAGCAGCCGAAGTTGAATGAGATTGTTGTGTCTGTGTGTGAAATAGCTAATGTTTGGTATCCTGTTTTAAGATGAGATTTTGTTTTTATTCCTTGAAAAACTTTCAAACTCATACTCCTAAACTTTTCTTTTTTCACCATTCAACCACCAAACTTTCTTTCTTTTCACCATTTCGGTAAGTAAAGCTGTAAAGGTGTGTTTGGTGTAAGTAAGAAAGTGGTGTTTGATATTTTCTTCTTATTAAAATACTTCCTCAGTCGTATAATAATACTCTATCGACAAAAAACAATACATATAAAACAGTTTTCTCTTTTACTTTTAATCAGTTAATTTATAACTTATTTATTTTTTATAATAGAGGTGACAATTTCAACCTATTCAACCAAAAGTAGGTCAAGTGGGTTCAATTTAATAACCTTATGAGTTGAAATGGGTTGAGCAAAAATAGAGTTATGAGTCAACCTCTTTCTTTGTGTAAAATAAAGTTTGGGTCAAATGAGTTCGAGAATAGGTCAAATGGGTTTAAGAATAGTCAGATGATTCCTATTATTGGACAAAAACTTAATATTCTAAAAAGTTAGTTTTTTATTATTAAGTTACTAAATTTACGTTTTCGTCAGTAAATTTATGTTTTCGTCAGAAAAATTACGTTTTATCAGTAAAATTACATATTCGTCTGTAAATTTACGTTTTCGTCAGAAAATTTACGTTTTCGTTAGCAAATTTACGTTTTCGTCAGTAAATTTACGTTTTCGTCTGTATATTTACGTTTTCGCCAGTAAATTTTCGTTTTCGTCAGAAAATTTACGTTTTCGTCAGTAAATTTACGTTTTCGTCAGAAAATTTACGTTTTCGTCTGTAGATTTAAGTTTTCGTCAGTATATTTACGTTTTCGTCTGTAGATTTACGTTCTCGTCAATAAATTTAAGTTTTCAACAGTAAATTTACGTTTTCGTCAGTAAACTTACGTTTTCGTCTGTAAATTTACGTTTTCGTCAGTAAATTTACATTTCGTCAGAAATTTTATGTCTTCGTCAGTAAATTTACGTTTTCGTCAGTATATTTACGTTTTCGTTATTAATTTTAAGTTTTCGACAGTAAATTTAAGTTTCCTTCAGTAAATTTACGTTTTCGTCAGAAAATTTACGTTTTCGTCATAAAAGTTACGTTTTCGTAAGTAAATTTACGTTCTTGTCAGAAAATTTACGTTTTCTTCTGTAGATTTACGTTTTCGTCAGTATATTTACGTTTTGGTCAATGTATTTACGTTCTCGTCAGTAAATTTAAGTTTTCAACAGTAAATTTACGTTTTCGTCAGAAAATTTACGTTTTCGTCAGTAAATTTACGTTTCGTCATAAAATTTATGTTTTCGTCAGTAAATTTACGTTTTCGTCAGTATATTTACGTTTTCGTTATTAATTTTAAGTTTTCGACGGTAAATTTAAGTTTTCTTCAGTAAATTTACGTTTTCTTCAGAAAATTTACGTTGTCGTCTTTAAATTTACGTTTTCGTCAGTAAATTTACGTTTTTGTCAGAAAATTTATGCTTTCGTCAGAAAATTTACGTTTTCGTCAGTAAATTTACGTTTTCGCCAGTATATTTACGTTTTCGTCAGTAATTTTAAGTTTTCGACAGTAAATTTAAGTTTTCGATCAGTAAATTTACGTTTTTGACAATAAATTTTCGTTTTCGTCAGAAAATTTATGTTTTCGTGAGAAACTTTACGGTTTCGTCAAAAAATTTATGTTTTCGTCAGAAAATTTATGTTTTCGTCAGTAAATTTTCGTTTTCTTCAATATATTTATGTTGTTGGCAGTATGTTACCGTTATCTTTAGTAAATTTAAGTCTTCGTTACAAACGAAAAAGTAAATTTACAGATGAAAACATAAATTTTCGAGTAAAATGCAAGTTTGCTCCCTGTGGTTTGCCAAAAATGCATGTTTGCTCCCCAACTTCATTTAAATGCAGGCGGCCTCCCGGAGGACGAAGGTAAGTAGCAACGAGCCTCCGTGAATCTAACTCTCGTTAAAAGGCTATATTTCTGTGAGGGTATATTTGTCAATTCGCTTATTAATTATATTAGACCCGCTTTGGTACATGGGTTTACCCATATCACTCGGTTATAACCATTCATATTAAATAGATTGCACCAACCTTTTCATATTCCAGTTTACCATTCTTAAACCTCCCCAAACTTTGTTAATCATGGAGGATCCTGTTCCAGACTTTTTCATAAGACCCGAAGGTGAAGAATTTGACATTGCGATATATGGTAAGTTGTTTATTCATTGTTTAATTTCAAGATTAATTACCCAAAAAAATTTAATTCGCCCTAATTATTATGTATCCAATTCTGACCATCGTTATTTTCTATGTTAACAGATGTGTATGAACAATTGTTTAGCATTAAATGTCACTACTGTGGAAGGTTTAGTGATGGCCCGAACTTGGAATACATTGAAGGTGAGATTTGTTTTGTTGATATGGTGAATATGCATGACTTTAGTGATGCTATTCTGAATACGGTTATGAATAGTTTAGGTTATGAGATGGACCATCAATTACTTTTCTACTATAAGGTTCCACTTAAGACTTTAGAAGTTGGTGTAAAGCCTTTGGTTAGTGATGCTGATTACCAAAACTTTTTAAGTTATGTTCATTTGCACAAGGTTATGTATGTGTATGTTGAGTTAGTTGAGAAAGAAGATGAAAGTGAGAGTGGGTCTGAAATGGAAAATGAGCCTGATAATGACCTTGTGGACGATGAACATGTAGTTGAGGATGTAGAAGTTAACATGAGTGAGTTCCATTTTGAAGTAGCTGACAATGATCCTATGGTACCTAAGGTTACTTTGAATGAAGATACCTTAGAGGTTTTAGATTTTGATTCACTGGAAAGTGACATAGAGGATGTCCCAGAAAATGCAAGAAGACTAGGTCTTAGAAAGTTAAAGAAATTGCACTCATCAGCCAAAATTTATGAGGAAGAGAGTTTGCTAACAGAGATGTTGCTAAACAATTGATTAGAAGCTATGTTGTTGAGAGAAGGAGAAACTTGCATTTTAAGAGGAATGATCCAGTAAGAATTAGGGTAGTTTGTAATGGTTTAGTTCCTAGCAAAAACCATAAAAGTGAGAAAATACATGGGGCAAATGAGGACAGTGGTATAAGTTCTAATAAGTTAAATGAGCTTTCAGAAAAGGACAAAATATGTTGTTCATGGTTGTTGTACTTATCAAAAGGTGAAAAGGGAAAGTGGGTCATAAAAACATTCAAAGATGATCACCATTGCTTGCAATCTAGAAAGATAAAGTACTGTACATCTACTTTTCTTTCCAAACACATCACAGATCTGCTGATTATGAATCCAAACATCCTTGTTAAAGTTGTTCAAGAATAAATGCAGAAAAGGTTTCATGTTGTTATTTCAAAGGATAAAGCCTTTAGGGCTAAGGCAAAAGCAGAAGTTTATTTGAGAGGTGATGTTAAGGTTCAATATTCTTTATTGAGAGACTATGTAATGGAGTTAAAGAGGTGTAATCCGGATACAACTTGTAAGATTGATGTTTATGGGTGAAAAAAATCATGAAAGTCCAACTAGGATGTTCAGGAGAATCTATGTGTGTTTAGGTGCTCTGAAAAGGAGATTTAAGGAAAGTGGAAGGGAATTACTAGGTTTAGATGGTGCCTTCATGAGAGGACATTATCCAGGTCAAATGTTGACTGCTGTGGGGGTGGATGCAAATAATGGCATCTATCCTGTTGCTTATGGAATAGTTGAATCAGAAAACCAACATTCATGGACATGGTTCTTAAAGTGTCTAGCTAATGACTTGGATCTCTACACCAACTCTAATTTCACATTCATCACAGATAGACAAAAGGTAATGGTTTACCTTAAAAATTTCTTGTAAGTGTTTAGTTTATTTGTGAGTTCGTTTTATTTTTAACCAATCTGATGATTCTTGTAGGGACTGTTACCTGCACTTGAGAAGTTGTTTCCTAGTGCAGAGCATAGGTACTGTGTTAGGCATATATATGAGAACATGAACCAGACATGGAAAGGGGTTGAGTACAAGGAAATGTTGTGGAAGTGTGCATCATCAACAAATATTGTTTTGTTTGAACAAAACATGAAAGAGTTGAAAGATTTTAACTTAAAAGCATATCAATGGCTTAAAAAAATACCTGCTGAGCATTGGAGTAGAGCTTATTTCTCTGGTAAGTGTCATATCCTTTAAATTTTAAACATTAAACATATGTTAACTTAATTAGTTGTCTAATGAATAACATTTTCCAAAAATTATAGGTAGAGCCCATTGTGACCTATTAATAAACAATGTTTGTGAGGTCTTCAACAGACAGTTGTTAGATGCTAGAGACAACCCTATAATTACAGCCTTAGAACATGTGAGGGAATATCTTATGAAAAGGATTGTAATTATGCAAAAAGTTATTGAAAAAAAGTGATGGCCCATTGACCCCTGTTGTTGCTAAGGTGTTTGAAAAGATTAAGACTGCTGCTAGTGAGTGCATAGTTGATGGAATGGGTCTGATCTTTACCAGGTTAAGGGTTTCCTACAAGAACAGTATGTGGTTAACTTGCCTCAAAATACATGTTCCTGTAGGAAGTGGGAGATATCAGGAATACCTTGCAAGCATGCAGTTGCTGCAATACACGATATGATAGACAATGGTTATGATGTAGGCATACATGAGGATTGGGTCTATGAATCATACAAATTGGCCACTTGGAAAGCTGTGTATTCACACAAGGTTAACCCTGTTAATGGAAAAGATTTATGGGCCAAATTTGACTGTCCAACCACTCTTTTGTCACCAAAAATTCATCCACAGATTGGGAGACCATCAAGAAAAAGAAAGAAGAGTAAATGAGAGATTGTGTTGGTGAAAGGTAATAAACTAAGCAGGGCTGGTAAAGGGATTACATGTGGTTTGTGTAAAAGTGCAGGGCACAACAAAAGAAGTTGTGATATGAAGAATGTTGCTGTTGGTGCAAGTAATGCAGGAAAAAGGAAGAATGCTGCTGTTGGTACAAGTAATTCAAGGAAAAGAAAGAATGATGTTGTTGGTACAAGCTCTGGTGTTGGAACAAACAACACACAGCCAACACAACCAAGCCAATCTGCTGCTGTTGATACAAGCTCTGTTGCTAGAACAAACAACACACAGCCTACACAACCAAGCCAATCTGCACAGGCAAATAATCAAGGATCACAGGCATACAGGCAAGCATCATAGGCTCATACTCAACCTTCACAAACTGATATGATTAGAAGCCCCAACAAAAGAACAAAAAAGAGTGCCTGCAGACTTAATCTTTAATAGTCATGCTAATGACTTATGTTGAATGTTTCATGTTATTGACTTATGTTATTTCCTTATTTTCATGTGAGGCCATTATCCAGGTCTAGACTTATGTTATTTCTTTTTTTGGAAAAACAGTTATAAGACTATTGCAGTTTGCTACAAACCTTATCGTATGCATAATATTTGATGGTTACATTGGTCTTTCAATTTTCTTGACCCAATTATACTTTCTAGTGTACATTGCAGTTGTATATCTCACCTTGACCCATTTATATTTTCTGGTCAAAGTCATGCTAAGATTTGTATTCTTTTCACTTAGACCCATTGTAAACCGTGTCACATTGGTCTTTCAATTTTGTTGACCCATTTATATTTTCAGACCAAGTAGTTGAACAGATGGAGTTAATTGTCACATTAACTTTTCTACTTACCACATAACATAAATACTACCAGGGTAATGCCATTGTTTCATCAGTTATTTTCTAAACAGCACACACAATGTCACACCTTCCACCTTTTGGATCAAAAGAAAGACCAAGACCATGTGTAATAGCAAGTGTTGCAAGAATGTTTAAGGAAGGGGATGTCACATATGAGTTGATAGAATGGTATGGCTATGTGGATTTCTATGAGTATCTTAATGATGATTACTCGCATGTTCCCTCAGGGAAAAGTAAGTCTGCTGCTATAACCTTAGATGACACAAGTACTTAAACCTTAGATGACACAAGTGATGAAAGCTTATATGAAACAAGTGATGAAGGCCAATCATCAAAGCCTAACATACCTGCTGCTAGCAAATCCAGTGATGTAAGCTTAGCTGGTAAGTACATTCCTTTTTGCAAAAGGACCTCATCAAAGACAATCATCAAAATCCCTAAAGCCATCACTGGGGTCGTGCTAGGACTACCTTGTCAAAGGACTTGGTCTTCCATTGAAGAAAAACTTAGGAAGAGGCCTTTGAACAACAAGGATGGAAAGGACAAGGGAAAAGGAAAAATCTAATGTGCTTTGTTGCTTGTGTTATTTCACTTTTATTTGTATGCTTATCTACCTTTAAGTTCATGTTTAGTATGCTGATGTTTTTCTGTTTTGGGACTACAATGTAATGGCTTTTATGGAATGAATGAATGCATTAGCTTATAATCAATAACATAACATTAGCTTATAAACAACAACATAACAAAAGTCATGACATATCATAATATGAACTTCATTAAGGAAAATTATTGACCAGTACAATAGCTGGTCAATTAGTTCAATACAGCATAATATTAGTCAACCATTGACACATTACATCAAGTAGCAGAAACAAAAAAAAAACAACTGCAAATCAAACAAATCTTCAACCTTCGATTACCAGCCTCCATTGCATTCAATGTTTCTTCAAGTGCATTTCTTGATCTTAACAACCCTGGAATAATCGCTACAGCTCGAGCACACATTGGGGGATCAACCCACGAAAAAAATTGACAAGTATTATAAAGACAACAACAAAATCTTCTTCCAAGATTAGTGTTTGTCCATGATGTACGAACAATGCATTGGTTCCCACAAAAGCAGTTCATATTTTTTAGGGTTTGTGTGTTTTTTAGAAAAGGGGATTTGATCAATGCGTGTGTTTGTAAATGTGTTAAGGAAGGTTATTTAATTGCAACCCACAGGGAGTAACAATGCAATGAAATTAAGTTAGGTTAAAAAGAAATTATGAAAGGACATCAATACCCTTGAACAAAAAAAAGTTAACTAGCAAAAAGTAACGAGAGTTAGATCCAGGGAGGCTCGTTGCTACTTACCTTCGTCCTCCGGGAGGCCGCCTGCATTTTAATGAAGTTGGGGAGCAAACATGCATTTTTGGCAAACCACAGGGAGCAAACTTGCATTTTCCTCTAAATTTTCTGACGAAAACGTAAATTTACAGACGAAAACATAAATTTACAAAAGAAAACGTAAATTTACAAAAGAAAACGTAAATTTACTGACGAAAACATAAATTTACAGACAAAAACGTATATTCTGACGAAAACGTAAACTTACTGACGAAAACGTAAATTTAAAAAAGAAAACATAAATTTACAGAAGAAAACACAAATTTAAAGACGAAAACATAAATTTTCTGATGAAAACGTAAATTTACTAAGAAAACGTAAATTTACAGACGAAAACATAAATTTACAGAAGAAAACGTAAATTTACTGACGAAAACGTAAATCTACTGATGAAAACGTAAATCTACTGACGGAAACGTAAATTTACTGAGGAAAACGTAAATTTTCTGACGAAAACGCAAATTTACTGACGAAAACGTAAATTTACTGACGAAATCCTAAATTTTCTGACGAAAACCTAAATTTACTGATGAAAACGTAAATTTACTGACGAAAAAAGAAATTTACTGACGAAAACGTAAAATTACTGACGAAAACTTAAATTTTCTGAGGAAAACGTAAATTTTCTTACAAAAACATAAATTTTTTGACGAAAAAGTAAAATTTATGACGAAAACGTAAATTTTCGGACGAAAACGTAAATTTATGACGAAAACGTAAATTTTCTGATGAAAACGTAAATTTTCTGACGAAAACGTAAATTTTTTGACGAAAACGTAAATTTACAGACGAAAGCGTAAATTTTCTGACGAAAACGTAAATTTTCTGACGAAAACGTAAAGTTACTGACGAAAACGTAAATTTACTGACGAAAACGTAAATTTACTTACGAAAAACGTAAAAATACTGATGAAAACGTAAAAAAAACTGATGAAAACGTAAAAATCGATGAAAAACTGAAAACAACGGACCAAAACGTAAAAATCGAATGAATACAGATAAAAACGTTTGAATATGTTAAAAGATACTAGCAGGGTACCCGCGCAATGCGGCGGTGGGTACCCTGTGATTATATTTTGAGACAAACAAATTGTATTCCGTTTTTTTATCATAAAGTGACGGGGCCACAAACACATAAACAATACCTGCAGAAAGTACCTACAAAAGTTATGGAGTTGGCAAGTGAGAGTGAAAGTATACCGAGAGATTTGTTGAAGATGAACAACAATTTTCCTCAAATTTTAAAAGATATTTAATACTATATTAATATTAGTGTTGGTTTTAAACTTTTAAACACACATACATCCGCTAATAAGAAAATAGAACCAAATATCTACACCACATCTCACTTCATACGCAAAATAGACATCTCTTTAAGCCATAACTCAAATACATATACACAGATACAAACAAACCTTGGTGTAACCAATATTTAACCAGAAAGTACAATCTGAATAGCAATGCAACCTTAGTAACACCAATACTATCAGTGACCTTAGTAACACCAATACTATCACTGACCTTATATATATTGTGCATTTGTTTATTAGACTCTAATAATTATTTGACCGTTACAAAATTACAATTATTGGGCCGTTACAAAGTTACACATTAAAGACCATTCAGTTTTCGTAACTTGTATGTATTAAATTTAAAAGGTTGTTACAAATTATATATTAAAGGGCTTTAATTTTCAGAACGTAACATAAGTTTTAATATATGTATATATTAATTTAATTGCAATGTATCATAAATCTTTCTTAATATAGAAATGTTTAAGGCTTAATTTTTAAGACTACCAAATATAGAAAAAGTGATAAATGCTTTATAAAGTATAAAGATAAAGATGAAAATCTTGTAAGTTAGTGGGTTGACCTGACCCAAACCGTTTGACCCATAACCTGTTAGACCCATTATTAAATGATGACCCATTTGACCCATAACCTATTTGACCCATAACCCATTTGACCCATAACCTTTTTGATCCACAACTCATTTAACACATTACCCAAGCCCAACCAAACCAACCCATTTGCCACCTCTAAATAATACTTTCAAATGTGGATGATATGCTAAACTTAATTTACATTTCTTATTTATTTTTTAAATAAACTATTAATTTAGAACATGCAAAAATAATAAACTAGACTATTAATATGAGACAAAGAGAATAAGTGTTTCTTGAGTTAAACTAGTGCAATTTTGACTTTGATTTTATTTAATTTTTTTATATAATATTTTAAGAAAATTATAACAACAAACAATACACTTTAACCCAATTGATTTATATAAATTTTCATTAAGGATTATATAACACATATATAAATAATTAGATTTAAATTCATTTGAATATTAAATTTTTATTTAAATATTAAAAGACTAATCTTCACCTTTTATATCTATTTTAATCCAATTGATAAAGATTAAACCCAAAATATATTTTTTACATTTTTTTTTCAAATATTAATATTTCTTAAACCGTTAGTCGTTATGCGAAAAAAATATATCAGCACGAGGGGCATTTAATTATCTTTCTATAAATATGCTATATGATATACTTTAAAAAAAATCGTTTTTTTTACATTTTTTTGGTTATCGAAAAGTATCATACATGATACTAATATCATATATGATGTAATATATGATATAAACCAATATCATATATGATTCAGAATCTCGTGGATTAGTCGGCCAATGAGTCGGAAATCACGGTTACAAAAAAAAATAAAAAAATATATATGATTCAATAATTTTTTGTAATCTAGCAGCAATATCATATATGATGAAACACTATATTATGATAATATGATATTTTATGTAAATTTCAAAAATGAAAAAAAAACAAAATTTTCTTTCTTCAAATGTATATCATAATGCATATCTGTAAAAAGCTAATTAATTGCTCGTCCCGATGGTATTTTTTTTCGTTTAACACTTAACGGTTTAGGAGATGTTTATAAATTATAAAAATAGATGAAATAATTAAACACTTTTAATCTTATCCATTATATGGGTAAAGATGGATAATAGATATGAGTCATCTAAAATAAATATAATATTAAAAATAACTTTTCTCAAATAATTAAAGTAAAAATTTAACTAATTTAACATTAAAAAATAAAAATTAACACTTTTTTTTAAAAGAAATAATATTATAGAATATCATTAACGAAATTTTATTACTTTTACAAATTGGAAATTTTAAAATTTTGTTATCTGGTTATCACTTTTTATCCCATTATCTCACACCTCCTAAATTTATGAATTTTTTACCAGATTATTCAAATGGTAATCGAACTCTAGACAAACGCATAAGATGAAGGGTAAAAGTTATAAAATATCATCGTACTTATTGAATTGTGTCAACTTTAAACACTTACTAATTAATCTCGTGACTTTACCATTGTACTTTCAAATTTATTTTGACTATACCAATTTGAGCCCGAAATGGTTATATTACCCTTTTAAATTACTAATATACCCTTCTTTATTGATTGAAACTTTATATTTTCCACAAAGTGTTTCAGGCACATTTGTTGTTGGGTTATATATATCTATTATCTTTATCACTGCTGGGGAAGAGATTTTTTTTTTCTGTTTCTTTTTTGGTTATATATGCTTGAATTGGAAACAACAAACAACAACAATCGAATGCTATTTATGTCTTGGGTCAGATCTTATGCAAATTTTTATTGAATTTTGTGAAACCCTTTTCTACATGTTCTACAGCTTGAGTCATGGTGAATCTCAAATCGTTAACAATTTGTGTATCAAAGAGCAAGATATAAGATAACATTTGAATTTATGAAGTCAAGAGCATTCAAAATCTAAGACTATAATATGAACAAAGGAAAATCTCATTAAACCAAAAAAAAATCAAGAACAGAACATGAAGAATAAGAAGAATAAGGAAGAGATTGTTAAACCCGGCACTTGAATTCATAACATATCATCACTTTGATTATCTCTCAAACCTTCCATCACTTTGAATTATCTCTAAAGCTTGATATCATTCCTTAGATCTGATATTCGATTTCCATGGATAAGATATGTGAAAGTTAATGTAATTATGTTAAAGAGATAAGGGTAATATAGTTATTTTGAGCTTAAATTGGTATAGTCGAAACAAATTTGAAAGTACAATGGTAAAGTCACGAGATTAACTAGTAAGTGTTTAAAATAGACACAATTCAATAAGTACGATGATATTTTATAACTTTTACCCTAAGATGAATGTCCTGAAAAAATGTAAATAGTAATTTTTATAACGTTTGTCATTGACGTGTATAAGTTACATTTGAAATCATTTGGAAGACTCTTCACATAATTATAGTGAGACTTCAAACATATATTTTCATTTCATACATATTTTACTTTTTCAATTTGTTTATATTTTTCTAAATTCAATTTGTAGCGTCAGTTTTTAGAATGTTTGTGTATATATTTTACCACATAGTTTATGTTCAGAAACTAGGATGATTATTTTTTCTATTAAGATTGTTATTTTTTTAAATCATAACTAAATACAAATAATTGTAGTACCAGTAACATTATTTACATTCCTTTAAGATTCTAATCAACCCATATTAATTATATAATGGTGTGGTGCGGTCAAAACTCGAAAAAACTACAAAATCGAAACTATAAAATGTGGTGCGGAGGGGTCTTCATTTTTATGAAAACCGCAATTACGATTGCGGTTCGGTCTTAGTAAAAAACCGCACCAAACCGCATAATGCTCACCCATGTTACACAATACCCGTTTTGAGACTCACAAAAATTCCAAAAGTAACATGTTTATAGTCGTTCGGTCTTAAATAAAACTTCCTTTTGTCTTCTTTTCAAAAATCAACGCGGGTTGGCGTTGAATTTAAGTTGAGGCAATATAAAATTGTTGCCGACGCAAGAGCGTGTAGGAATAGCGCCGACCTCCCCGTTACCACATCTAGCACTATAACAATGTTCTCGGCTTGGTTTAAAATTGTGCGCATCGTTGCGCTCGCATCGCGCATCAGAGTGATGCGATGGTAAAAACGCAACAGAATTTGTGATGCGAGGTTGTTCCAGGATGCGCCCTGATGCTCTCGCATCACTTCGCAATAGTGTGATGTTCGTATCGAATGTAACGGGCGCCATTGAGATTTTGGCTTTATTATTTAATAAGCTACTAGATGAAAGATATAGACATAGATAGCTACATTGATGTATTTTACTAAATATTAAAGAAGATATATTTGTTAGCGAAAATTTCCTACAGAGCCATTATGGCTAGTAGATGTCTTGCAGTGGCCATGTAATTATGTGTTTACCAAAATAGCTATAATAGTCGGGATTTTTTTTTTCCGATATTCATTATGACACGTGTCATCTAGTAATTGGGCAAGAAAAAAAAATAATCAAAAGATATTCAGGATTTAGTTTTTCCGACTTTGACAATGAGGTGGGGCCACCACTGTAACCAATTATATCATGCAGTGGCCTTCATTCCTTATACACAACATCATCTATAAATAACTCTTTCATGCTCATATGTGTTTATTATCTAGAGAAAAGTTTTATAAGGAACATGCATCCAAAAAAGAACAAAGGAAGCAATCTCCACCATCCAATATTAATCTTTTTAAATTAAATTAAAAAAACACATTTTCATCCTATTTCTTAAAAATTAAATATCTTTCAAACCGTTAATCGTTATGAAAAAATAATTATACCGTCACGGCGGGAATTAAATTATCTTTCCATAGATATGCACTTCTATATACTTTCGGCGAACTTTTTTTAAAAAATTTCGTAAAAAAATCACATGTAATTCTCGAAAAATTACATGTAATTCTCGAAAACTCATGTTTGATTAATTATTTTAAAAATCACATTTGAATTTGTAACGTCACATGCGATTTGTGAAATCACGTGTATTTTTTTTGACGAGAATTTCAACATTGTAAAATCGTTAAAAGTATATGAAAATAACCGTCTATTAAATGACAAAAATATTTTCGTTATTATTTTAAAACCACACGTGATTTATGTGAATTAATTTAAAATATTTGAATCACATGTAATTTTGTTAATATATTAAAATGTTTGTTGCCATTAATATAAAATATGTTCATTTTACCGGGGTGGAGTCCCCTTTACCCAAAAAAAATATATGTAAAACAAATTAGCTTCTGAATTACATGTGATTCGGTGATAATTACATGTGATTTTGCTTGCATTACATATGATTCAAGCATACCGAAACCGTAACTTTTTCTAACAAACCCACATTAGATGAATCACATGTGATTTTTTTAATCACGTATTATGTTTTCATTTATGTAAAATATATATAACAAATTGGCTTCTAAATTACATGTGATTTTGTTTGAATCACATGTAATTCTGCTTGAATTGCATGTGATTCGGTGATAATTGCATATGATTTTTCTTGCATTACATGTGATTCAAGCATTCCGAAACCTTAACTTTTTCTAACAAACCCACTTTAGATGAATCACATGTGATTTTTTTTAATCACATGTAATCTTGTTAATATATTAAATTGTCTGCTTGAATTACATGTAATTCGATGATAATTACATGTGATTTTGCTTGCATTGGATCACATGTAATTCGATGATAATTACATGTGAATTTGCTTGCACTACATGTGATTCAAACATTTCAAAACTTTAACTTCTTCTAACAAACCCACTTTAGATGAATCACATGTGCTTTTGTTTGAATCACATGTAATTTACCACGAATTACATGTAATGCAAGCAAATTCACATGTAATTATCATACATGGATCACAAGATAGCATACATGGATCACAAGACCACTTCGGAAGGATGGATGATGTGAGGAATGGAGAGAAAATATTATTTACCACGAATCACATGTGATTTACCACGAATTACATGTGATTTATCACGAATCGCATGTGATTTACTTGGTTTCTAGATTATTGGTATTAAAGTTGAAAATAAAAATCTTTGAAAACATGTAACTTAAAAAAAAGACTAACGCGTCAAATGGGACGAAAGTTAGATGTAAAGTTATGTGAGTCTACATGAATCACATGTGATTTAAAGCAAAATTACATGTAATTATTTATAAAATCACATGTGATTTAAAGCAAAATTACATGTAATTTTGTATAAAATCACATGTAATTTGAGCAAAATTACATGTAATTATTTATAAAATCACATGTGATTTGAGCAAAATTACATGTAATTCACACAAAATTACATGTAATTTTCATTCAACACTAACTAACCACTTTATTACAAAAATCACATGTAATTCACACATAATTACATGTGATTTGCATTTAACACTAATAAACTATTTTATTACAAAAATTACATGTAATTCACACATAATTACATGTAATTCACACAAAATTTAACGATTTACAGTGTTAAAAATTCTCGCCAAAAATATTACACGTAATTTTCGAAAATTACATGTAATTTTTCGAGAATCACATGTAATTTTTTATGCGTAAATTTAAAAAAAAAAAAGTTTGCCGAAAGTGTATAGAAGTGCCTATCTATAGAAAGATAACTTAATTCCCGTCGCGATGGTATAATTAGTTTTTCGTAACGATTAACGGTTTGAGAGATATTTAATTTTTAAGAAATAAGATGAAAATGGGTTTTTAAATTAAATTTAAAAAGATTAATATAGACCATTAGATGGAACTTGAATGGATGGTTGAGATTGTTTCCTTCCTTCTTTTTTTGATGCATATTCTATAAGGATCTCACCTCATCTAATAACAATAATAATAATAATAAGTTTGCTGAACTAACTTATCTATCTCTTTGAGCAGTAGCAAGTCGCACGGGCTGACGGGGGCGTTCCCACTTTTCAATTCAATCCAAGGTTGGATAATAACTAACCCCCTTTGTTTATTTATTATCCAAACTTAAGCAAAGTTTTTTATTTTATTTATTATACAGACTGCCATATACAATGCATGATACTGTTGGTTACATTGGTGGCCTCACCTCATTACCAAAGTCGGGAAAACCAAATCCCCAATATCTTTTGATTATTTTTTTTCTTTTTTCTTGCCCAATTACTAGATGACACGTGTCACAATGAATATCGGGAAAAAAATCCCAACTATCATGGACATTTTGATAAACACATAATTACATGGCCACTGCAAGACATCTACTAGTCATAATGGCTCTGTAGGAAATTTTCACTATTTGTTATTGAGATCCAACTTTTTACCTTGTTAATACTCGCTAAGAATACCTATATCATTTGTTTGATGTTTGAAAATACTATTAATGTCAATATATAAGAGGTATTTTATATATAAGTATCTACAATAAATATATTAAAAGTCTTTTATTTATTATTTTATTGGCTATTGTCGCGTGTCTATGATGCGCTCGCAATCACATCACACATCGCGTATCGTGCATCGGCCTTTAAGACCTTGACCGCAACACATCGCAGCACGCAATTTTAAACTAAGGTTCTTGGGAAAGGAGAAATGAAATTTATTACTCTAGTTGGGCTCGTTTAAAGGATCCTTAGTTTGAATTTAGCCTGACCTCAAGTGGAAATTTAACCTAAAGTCATTTTGGACTACTCTAATGACTAATGTGGTGCTTTGAAATACCCAGGCACATTAGTCGAGTTTGGAATAATGTACACTCTGTTAACATACATATGCATAACACAATCGATCGATCTCTTTTGGCACGGGCACACACATACACACTTTTCGGTAAAAAGTGAAAAATCAATTTGACATTGAAATACTACATACACTTGACTCAGACCTTTAACCGTGGCTTGAAACGCCGGGAACATGATACTTCAACTTGAACCTTCACTTGAATGTGAGCAAATACAACATCCTTATCACGGTACCCTTTTCTCTACTTAGACTGACTCACATCCTCAAGCTCGAGACAATTATCAATTGATCACAGAACGTCAACAAAATATGCGTGGGTGAAATGTTACTACACCCTCTATGCTCTAAGCACAAAGCAAACAAATATGTAACAACTAACAAGTATGATGAATTCGATCAAATAATTTCCAGATTAACATAAATGGTTATGCAACTGCAGAAATCCTGTATAAATACTTTATTCTAAAAAAATGATTTAACTCTGCAAAATGAAGTTCTCGACTAGTTTCACGCCCATTAAACATGGGGTTTCCACCATCTTTTTACCAAGCCGACCAGAAACTGAATCAACTATCTTGAGATACAGTGTGATGGGCATGACAACAATGCTTTCTACCTCCTTGTTTCATCATCCGCAGATCAAAATCTGAATCTGAAAATGATGAGTATACTGCAAAAACTCTTTTATTCGTCCCACAACAAGATTTGTGCTTTGCCTTTCTTACCAAGCACCTTCCGATGTGAAACGGGACTTTCACACAACACCATAACGTGATAATTGGACAAGATACACATATACACGCACTACATGCGAATTCTATAGCTTTATGACTACACTTACGTTTTTCGCCAAAAGGTGACGGGAAATTAGAAGAAGAAGAAGAATGATTTGAGTTCATCTCTTCATGCTTTGTGTTATCTTTTAGTGCTTTCATGTATTGAGGCATTTTATGTACCTTTCTCTATCTTGTTTGCTTTTTCACCTTTTAAGTTACTTGGTTATGAAGTTGGAATGTGATGCTGCATTGTAACCAAATCATGTGTGTTAGGACCACTTGACATCCACTAAGCTACCCGATTTTGAATAATATAAGCATACATTACATATCCAATTCCGTAATACTTTCTGCTTTTTTTAATCTTATAAAACTATAAGTCTTTTTGAACATAAAAGATTGGATCGAGTATATAAGAAACTGAAGTTTGACGATAATTTAAACTATCTGCATATATTGTTGTTTAATATATATCCGGTCTTATAAGAGCGGATCTATTTTCACTTGAAAGACACGAACGTCACTCAAATACAGCATATTTTTTCATGTACACTATAATATGAAAATCAGATATAACAGATCTAGTTTTGAAACCTTAAGGATAATCTTAGCTGCAAGTAGACTTAGGTTGGGCACAACGCACCTGAAAAGAGTCGGTCGACTCTCGGTCGCGACCGGGTCGTCGCGTTGCGGCGATTCGGTCGCCGGTGTAAATCAAGCCCAAACCGACCCTGGTCACGACCTAATGAAAAAATTGGGGAAAAAATGAGCCGTTTGAAAAATGGACCGTTTGTTACCGTTACATTTAAAAAAAAAAAAAAAAATTCAAATTTTTTTTAAAACCTATATAATCAATACATTCTTTCAATATTTTTTACATTTCACACACAAATCTCAACACACATTAAAAATGTCTAACAAAAGAACTCCCCAAAACAAAACCCCAAAATCCTGAGTTCGTCAAGAATCTGTTTCACATGTGACACCGGACTCGAATTTCCGATTATCCGGTGTGTCTCCACAATTCCGGTTTAGACCCACCGGTTTTGAATATCAATCACACCAACAACCTAACTATTCAAACCGTCCTTTTTATCCCCCACAACGTGATAACCAACAACCTAACTACGAATCGTCTTCGGGTGTGTATCGGCCTACTATGGATTCTTCCACTACTTCCTATCCAAACCAAACAGTATTCTCCGATTAATCGTTTTGAGGTTGATGCACAATTTGAAAATATGATATACAACCAAGACAATTATGTGGGTGACGGGCCTAGCCAAGATCAATCTATGGGTCAAGGTTCGGGACACGGGTCTTTTCATGGTTCATACAACCTTGAAGACGATGTGGAAGAAATGTCCCCAATCAAACCTAAGAAGCCCTCAAGACGTGCTACGAAAAACAAACAGGTTGATACAACTGAGGCACCAAAAGAATGGACAAGTGAGGAGGAGTGTGCGTTATACAGAGGTTGGTGTTATATTTCCGAGAATTGCAT